>OV702282.1:303419350-304619350 GCA_916181665.1 Avena sativa
ATACATCCGTATATTTGTCTTAGATTTATCTAGATACAAATTTTCACCGTAAATATTTATGAAAATTCAAAATCATGCTTAAGATTAAGATATTTATGTGGTTCTTGAGTAAATAACAAAGCTAGCATACGTATTGGAGTATCGGCTTTATGTTGAGCAATTTGGAATTGCAGAAATGACATGATCTTTAACAAAAAAAAGTTCTACCAATTTTTTTGCAGGTTATTTGCTTAGCAATGCATTAGATCATTCTTTGGTCCAACCTTCTCATGGCAGATCAGTGAAAGAGCATGGTTTGTGGCCGCAACCGATTACTCCCATGTACGCGCACCTATGATGTGTAAAAACCTCGCCGGTCAGTACACTATGGAACCACCAATACAGCCACGCTGTGGATCAGTTTGTCATTACGGCACAATAAAACATAACGCCGAGCGAGACACGCAACCACCACTGAACCTCGGAGCGAAACATCACCAGCGCCACCGACGTCTATGATCCAATTGACACCACATAGTGGGCCCATGACCCCGGTGAAACCGCCAGCACTGTTTTTTTTTTTGAATCATAGCAGGTGAGCTGCAGTATTTCATTGCAATAGGAGTAGCGAGATACATATAAAAAAAAGGTTGGCTTAGAGAGAAAGCCATCTCAGGTAAAAAATAACAGCACAAACTGCGAAGCCTCGTGTCCACGCAACGCTAGACAACCGCTGCACTAAACACACACGCCACCAAGTCCAGAGCCGCTGCTCCAACCCCCCCCCCCCCCCCCCCCCCCCCCCCCCCCCCGCCCCGCGCGCTCGAAATCGAGCGCCGCCAGCACTGTCCAGATTGGCCATGATTTTTAATTTGGTGCCAATCTGGTGATCTCAGTGAGACATGTGCATGTCTAGATTGGCACCAAAATAATGCACACACCACCTTTGCAATGGAAAATAACTGGCCATGCTTCGTGAAAATAGATTGTCAGGTACGAGTATCAATGCTGAAAGATATGGTGGAACATTGATTGCGACTTTCTTCTCTTACCAAGATAGTCCATGTTCCTCAATATAAAAAGTATATGCCTTACTCCTTAATGTATAAATATGTCAATGTTATGATTAAATGAGACTTTCATCGTAACCCAGGTTCTTGAAAGGCAAAATGAATCCGGGTCTATAATTTGGAGTCTTCTATGTAAAAACCATATATGGTGCATGTATATATTTTGAGAAAAATTTATAAATAATAATAATAATAAATTATTATCAATGAAGAGGTTAAAAACTCACCTATCAAATTGTAATCTACAGTAGTTCTTTTTTTTAGATCAACCGGCTGCCTTCTATTACTTGGACATCACGATCAATATCCAACAGGTTCACTACATGATCTGGCGGGTACCCCAGCCATGTTTTACACCAATTATTCCTTCAACCTAGCTTAGCAAGAGAATGCGCTACTACATTACAGGTTAGTTGCGCAAACCGCACCGAATGGTTTTCAAAACCTTCGAGCATCGCCTTTATTTCTTCAACAAGAGGTCCATTAGCAGACCTATCCAGCTCCATGCAACTCAACTTTGCCACAATAGTTCTAGATGTGTGACTGTTCCCCACTAAGAAGGAAACATTGAATTACCTCTATTATCCGCAAAGTAGACCTCAGTTGTGACCTCAGCACGGATGTAGCTGGTATCGCTGGCTCCGCCGATGTACCCTCCTCTGAGCCCGTTGAATGGAACGTTGTGGCTGGCTCTGAATACGCCGCCAATGATGTACTCTTATGTGAATCACTACATCACCACCAAACGCACCAATAAGACCCACTGCCACTGAACAACAGACATGTGATGTTGGTACCGAAGCCCCCAACATAACGCCCACCAACAGCCAGGAGGCCCGACAGGTTCACGATGTCTTCCACACCCACAAATAGGTCCTTTTCCACCTCGGCTCCTTCGCCATTGACATCCCAAAATGGAAGGAAGAGAGGCCTCCACCAATTGCAGCATGCACAACTATGCCCGTAGTCCTAGCCATGGAGCCGCTCTAGCTACCCAGATATGGATCGGTTTTTCTCGCTCCCTCGTGTGTGACATTAGATCGTTAGTACTAGTGCACTTGTGGGGGTGTATGGAGTTTACTATCCTACAACTTTAAATAGGTAGCAGAGGAGCACACATGGTGTTTTGTTGTACTCTTTTTAGTGGAGGCTATGGACATGACTACTAAGCGCCCCAAAGCTCATATTTGGGCTCAGGGATAATTATTATGGGTGTCACTGTCAAGATTGCTTGATTGAGTGGTAAAATTTAGAAAACACAAGGTACAAAATATGCAATTCAATCGATATTTTTTAAACCGTATTATTCATATACTCCACATAACAATATAAGATCATTGTACAAATATTGTCGGGGTCAAGATGAGTGCTCCGCACCTAGGTAGGTATATCAGAGTTTGAACCATTCAACATTACTTTGGCAACAAGAATCAATATCCTTTGAGAAATAAACCAAAAACATTACACACTATGAAATTCCAACAAATTAAGGAAAGTTGCCAACTCATGATTATTGACTCCTATCATTAGCTTGCCCAACATATTTGCCCTATTGTGTGTTTCTTTTTCCCTTATAGAGATGTGAAGTGCATGCTTGTTTCTGTACTCCAAAAGAACAATGGTTCTCAAATTTCTTTGTGTAGAATTTGTGTTGTAACATAAATGTTGATTTAATTAGAAATTTGGAGATCTTACAATGGAGAAACATCCACTTCACATAGAAGTATTGAGGCCTCTTCGATGTTGGTGGTCCCAAATTCCGATTTAAGTGATATGTGATCTCTAGGGTGACATAAAGATCATATGAGCCTCCAAAATTCACTATACGCATGGGAATTTGCCTGGAAGAACAACAATATGGATGATGTACCTTGCAATACTTCTAGTAATATGGCGTGCATTGCAAAGGTGATGTGCATATGCACTAATGTAGTATTATGTGCGTCTAGTACACTAAAATATGTAACATATAAGGTGATTCTTATAATTTGTACATATGCTACTCTAAGAAATACGCGATCAAAACCGATATGGATTGAATTAGGAAATCATGGATCTAAGCTACCTAGAAGCAAGGTAATGAAAGGAATGCACCAAACATAGTTAGTTGTGCATCAATAATAATTATGACCAACCACCCACAAATTAATTTGAAAGTAGCTATGGAGGTCATTGATGGGACAAATATGCACGTCCATATTTACAATTGTACGTGGTGGATAAGTAATGGTTGGCCATAGAAGGGTTTAACCCTCAATCTCTCGGACTTCTTAGCCTTACTTTAGTCGATTCTATAGTGGATAGGATAGACAGCCAACCCGTCTTAAATCATCGAGAGGTCACACTCTTGTACATGATCATCTCTCGCATCATGTGAGGTAGAGTACAACATTTACACTGTTTGCCAGGCCTGGCCACACATGTGTTTACCATTTGAGACATAAAGCTTCGAGCTCTTAGCTCCCGTTATTCTTGATGATTTTTTCCGGCAAATGGATTTTTAAGACTATATTGGTTATATTTGTTTTATACACCAACACAATATCGATATCTAGTCAAGACAATAAGGTTATGGTGAACCAACTTATTGCAAAGAAAAAAAGCATGGCCACAAAGAGTCATGCCGAAGCAAGGACCCACATAAAAATGTGACAAACATGAACCACCGCTCTTTGCAACACATGAAATGCGACAAGGGTTCTTCAATAGCAATGCCTCCAAAAAGCGAATGACACCGCCGCATTGTCATTGGCGAATCCAACCACTGAAGACCATATCAGAGGTTTTCATCCTGATGATCAATCTGACCAAAATACAAGCCTCCAATGAGGGAATGATGTGTGGACACTAACATTTCCAGGTACACACAACTAAGGTCAGACCTAGGGATTTCGACACAAGAGCTCGAGAAGCACCACAAATTCTTCGCTCTTTGATACTGTCTCCACGGAAGTCCCATTTATGGCATATGCACATAGAGACATCTGGTCATGTGAACTATCCCGATATGGATATTCCAACAACTGTTGTTAAGCATGCCATAAAAAGCTTGTAAATGCCCATGTCTCCCGTGAGAATAACAACGTGGAGGATACTTTTGTGATTTTGCGCTTGATACGTATTTTTTGCGGGTGGTTAGGCAGACAAATGAGAAAGCCGAGTAGGATACGGATATATGGCCACCCGTGTCACCCGTGAGGCTGATGCTGGGATAATTTGGGGCTTTCGTGCTTGGTGAGTTAGTTAAGGGCCAATTCTTGCAGCCAATAAAATATAATGAATATTGATCAAGTGGTTAATTACGAATCATTTTTTTCAACATTTAGGTGACACCCCCGACCTCTATATCAAATGATGTACACAACATTTTATTTATTATTCAACGAAAGCTTACAAATAAAGCATAAAGGTCAACCTGAAGCCACCTCTCTAACCTACAACCTTGACGAAGTAGGTGGCTATATGTCGGAGCCACCACTCTGACCGCAAACATATGCACATTATCAAAAAATCGGAGTCCCCATAACCGACAAACAGTGAGCCAACGATACAAACCGATCAGGCTAATCCTGTATGTGCACACTCAATACGTTGTTGCCACCGTCTTCGACCAATCCATCTTTAAGAGTATCAAAGTAATGACCTTGTTAGGCCTGTCATCGATGCCACCACGATGGCATACAGTGGCACCACCCTACACACGTCCATCAACACGCACGCGCGGTCATCACGAAGAACCCTCGACACCATGCCCCCGAGTCCAACCACAACTTGAAGCCTCTGAAAGATCCGTGGTTCATAAAACCTACCAAGCCAGACATGAATGAGTGTAGGACCTGACTTTTAGGCCCGACTTGACACCTTCCCCTTCGACGAGCGGCTGCTCCAAGACAATGCCTCCAAGAGGGAGAACGTCGTCGAGCATGGTCATGGCCCGATCTAGGTTGCCTGAATCTAGGTTTCCCCCAGAATAGCCTGAGCGAGGCTGCGAGAACTGCATAGACGAAACCTTCGACAAGATAACAGCGTGCAAGTCGCCGCCATCTTCCGACATGACCGAGGTCAGTTCGGTTTTCACCAGCAGTCATGCATCCCACTACCTAGAGCGTGATGCAGCCACCAAAAAGGAGAGCATGCACGACATTAACGTGGCATGAGAAGACCTGAAAACGGGCCCTAGGAGCCTCGCCGCCACTCAGACTATGAGCACCGTGACGACCACGTGGCATGAGAAGACCCGAAAACTGACCCTACGAGCCTCGACGCCACACATACTATGACAACCGAGATGGCCACGTGGCCTGTGCCTCCCACCGGCCTTGCCACTCATAGGGTCCGGTGCACATTGTGGAGAGGCCAACCGTCTCACCGCCGCCGGAGAATCCTCGCCATGATGACGATCCGTGTTATGGCCTGACTAGGAGGCGTCCCGAGACACCCCAATGGGAGAGTACGCGAGAGGATTCCTGACTAAGGATGGCGATGGGTAGGATATTGGCAGGGTAGAGAAATACCATACCCATATCCGTGTAGCCAATGGGTACAAAATCTTACCCATACCTGTACACGCGGGTATAAAACTTTACCCATACCCATACCCGACGGATACCCGTATCCATTGGATACCCGGCGGGTATATCCAATAGTATACAGGTTATTCAAAATTTTACTTTCATCAATACCATATTTGAAAAAAAGATAATAATCTCTACTTACTAATAGTAGACAAGTACATGAAAGTAACAAATTAAAGTTTTGAAGTCGCAATATCTTACTCGTCTCTAGGCTTCTCGGCAGCATAGGTTTAAACTCTATTGATAAGTTTGACATATTAGTTTAAACGGACAGGGTATGGATATACCCATGGGTACAAATCTATACCCGTGCCTATACTCGTGAATTAGCGGGTTGGGTATGGGTATTATCCATAGGTATAAAAGTGTGCCCATATCCTACTCATGCGGGTACGGTACCCGCGGGTAAAATTGTCATCCTTATTCCTAACGCCTGCTAGGCAAAGCCTGGACGAGCCCTATAGCGTCGGCGAGGGAGGAAGAGGAGACTGGAGGGAGCTGGTGGCGCTACTGTTCCCCGTCGCCCCACGGGAGCAGCGAAGGGGAACGGTAGTTCCCCGATTTGGCGTGACCAATGGCTACCGAGACCGCGGTTCTCCGAACTAACAACAAGGCAACGAAGGTGCTGAGTGCGGGCATGTCTCTGATCTCTTGACGGGTCATCATGGGGTGTGGAACCTGCGAATTTTCTGTGCCATTGCTTCATGCAGGGTGGACATTGACGGAATTGTGAAGCTCCACCACCGAATACCGCCAGCGCCACTAACACTGCAGATCCATCCGGGTGCTGCTGCCAGGCGTCCCCACGACGCTGGTGAAGATGCCATAGTCGTTGTTTCTGAAGCCCATGTCGTAACCACTGCTGATGGTAGGTCGACCCGGCAGGTTCCCCATGCATCCCATGCCCACGAAGAGGTTCTTCTGATCTTGCGCCAGCTGAATTGCTAGGAATGGAGGAGAGGGGAAATGTTCATGCCCTGCCTCTAGCCTCTAGCTAGCTGCAGACAGATTCTCTACTTGATCCGTCAGTTCTTTGTTCGTGTGAGATGCTCTAGTACAATATGCTACTAGCACACTTGTGTTGGAGTAGTAGAGTGTGAGGTTTAAATAGGTGGACGTAGGGGTACGACGGCGACTCGGCAAGACCCGCACGGGCGAAGGAATGTAAATTCCAGTGAAATATACTCCCTCCGTTTCGAAATATAAGACATTCTAGCTTTGTGAAATGAATGTATCTAGACACCTTTTAGGATATAGGTTCACTCCGAACCTCTACGAACCTATACACTAAAAGACGTCTAGATACATTCGATTTACAAAGCTAAAACGTCTTATATTTCCAAACAGAGGGAGTAGTTGGCGAGACAGGAGAAATGCTGTGGTTGAGTTAGCACATGAAGAACGTCCCTATAAAATTCGATACAGCGGCTCAAAACTCTACTTTGAGAAAGGGCAGGTGCTCACAACCATTTTGGTGCCCTGTTTCATGGTTAAGAGCAACCTCATGATACCCTGTCCTTTTCTTTGAGATCCTGTTTTCTTTTTTGCTTTTTAAACGTGTAGCCTTGATCTGTGTTACCGATCTTAACAAGTTTTCTGGTTACAACCTGCTTCTTCTCAAGTTTGGGAAATATGTGCAGGGTAGCCTTGTTTTGTGCTCGCAAAACTTCATAACCGTCTCATCTAGAGGATCTACCGTTTAAATAACAAGTGGATTCGTGATGCCCAGGAAAAATATCATGTGTTTTTGAGCTTGACCATCATGGATAAAAATTTGAGAACTTAGTGGTACTATTAAACTTACACCTAAATTTACATGGAGACATGTCGGAGTAGTGCAAGAGCTACTCAGTGTCACGTGATGTTAGTGCGCCGGTTCTGAAATCTATATGGCCTTGACGGGGCGCCATGAATGAGGATGGTGGGAGGTTCCCTCTTTGGCGACCGACGTAAGGATCAAGTGCTCGGGATGACCTAACGCTGCTCGGGTGGTGGTGTGTGGGGAGGGAGGGAGAGAGGGGGGAGGGGGGGTGATCCAGCATGCCGTGTCTTATCACCGCCGATCGAGGATGGGTTAATGCAGTGGATTCTACTAGCCGTAGTGCACGCTAACCTTAATAGTTGGTTGGAGGGGCAGCTAGGGCAAACGTAGTGACCGACATGATTATGCTGAAGCGATGATTAATTTATACTGCACCGGGGCAGGGCACAACGGAGTTCAAAACCAACGTAACTGCATCTGCTAAATTGCAGATCAGACGAGGATTGAACCAAACTCAACTAGTTGCAGTCTGATGGCATGAGTGATCTTCCATTCCTCTCATTCGATGTCCTAGTGTCCTAGAGCCCGCCAACGCCACTGACACCGCAGAAGATCCGGGTGCTGCTGCCCGCACATATCTCAACACTGCCAGGCGTCCCCACAAGGCCGGTGAAGATGCCACATCCATTGTTGCGGAACCCCATGTCATAACCACTGCCGATGGCAGGGCGACCCGACAGGTTCCCCATGCGTCCCATGCCCACCAAGATCCCTTCTGGTCTTGGGCCAACTGAATCGCTAGGAGTGGAGAGGGGAAATGTTCCTGGCCTCTAGGCTCTAGCGCTACAGAGATTCTCTAATTGATCTGTCGTTTGTTGTTACTTGTGTTGTAGCGCAGTTTGAGGTTTAAATTGGTGGACGGAGGGGTACAAAGGAATGTAAATGAGCCAAGTCAGAAATAAGGAGTAAATTCCAGTGAAATGTAGTTGGCGAGACGAGCGAAATGCTGTGGTTGATTTAGCACATGAAGAACGGCCCTTTAAATTCGACTAGAGCGGCTCAAAACTCTACTTTGAAAAAGGGCAGGTGCCCAAACCCATTTTGTTGCCCTGTTTCATTTTTTTTTGAAATTTTGTTGCCCTGTTTCATGGTTAAGAGCAACCTCCTAATGATACCCTGTCTTTTTCTTTGAGATCCTGTTTTTTTTTTTTCCTTTTTAACGTGTAGCCTTGATCTGTGTTACTGATCTTAACAGGTTTTCTGGTTACAACCTGCTTCTTCTCAAGTTTGGGAAAGATGTGCTGGGTAGCCTCGTTTTGTGCTCGCAAAACTTGCTAACCGTCTCATCTAGAGGAGCTACCGTTTAAATAACAAGTGGATTGCGTGGTGCCCAGAAAAAGTATCATCCGTCTGAGTTTGACCATGGATAAAAATTTCAGAACTTCATGGTATTATTTAACTTACACCTAAATTTACATGGAGACATGTTGGACTTAACCCATTTTATTGCCCTGTTTCATTTTTTTTAAACTAGCATGGTGGCCCTCGCAAATATTCTTAACTTTACTCCCTCTGTTCCAAAATATAAGAAGCTTAATGACTGGTAAAAAGTGAAATCTTACTAACTTTAATCATATTTTTTTTAAAAAAATAGGTACTTCTACATTATGGAATGGACACATTAAGAAAATATAATTTATCATAAATCTATTGATATTGATTTGGTATTATAAATATTTGTATTTTTGTGTATAATCTTGGTCAAACTTAGAAAACGTTGATTTTTGACTAAACCTTAGGCGTCTTATATTTTGGGACGAAGGGAGTATATCTATTTGCTTCCTCACATTTACCTCTTTTATTACAGAATATACGACATTTCAAACATAGATATACGTATAGTGGTAAGAAATAATAGAAAGCAATGGAACTTTTTAGAAGAAATGCAATACTAATCAACCTATTTTCTAAACAAATGTGGAGGAAACATCTTTATTTGTTCATCACTTTTTAGGAAATGAAGCAGTAATTAACAGTTCAACAACTTATTTATTTATTATTAGTGTTCTTTCTCTATTTTCCCTTGATAGATCCCCATGGTCATAACAATAAGCCCCTATATTCTTTCAACAAATAAAATGTCCTTTGATTTTCATCATCTCTACACCATGCAAGAGGCAATTTCACCATTGTTTCAAAAAAATTATGCTAATTTATTTCCATCCTAATAAAGGAATTATAAGTTTAAAATTGAACAAATAAATATTTATGCACGATTACATATATTAATGTATCTTTACTATCTCTGACTACCATTATATCCTCCAAAGCAATAACATACCATCTACCCGTGTTTGACCCAAAAAAAAGGTACACTAACATATTCTCCTCTGTATCTTACTTAGTTCCTTGCAAATGCACATGCATATTTTTTAGTTTGGTGGAAGGGAATGAGGATGGATTTTTGATGGAATATTCACATTATACGATTGAATTTAAATTTTTAAAATATATCAAAGTTGCTTTATTATTTAAAAAGATTGACCAAGTTTCTATAGAATAATAATTTTTTAATAATATAATTATTCCCTGCTCCATATTAACTAATTCAGCATTGATACGCATGTATCTAGATATTAAAATGTGCCGTATCTAACAAATATTATTATTTTACAAACAGTTATAGCTAATCTTTTGGACACAAACATTTCACAAATAAAAAACTATGCATTAAAGAATTATTAAAATCTTGTTAACTACATATATGAGAAATACACATTCTAATTTACTTGTACTGTAAAACTACCCATAGTTCAAAAATATTACTGGCACAAAATAATCATGCGAAGCATGTTTTCCCAAGCATATATATATTGAGACAAACAATACAATTTTATTTCTATAATTACTTGGATTATCATCAGTTGCAAGAGGCATAGAGTACGGTTCGGTACATGTGTGTAACATACCTTCCTTTAAAACAAACGATGATCATAATACATTTGACCTTTATGTGCACAAAATAATTGGTGTTAATAAACAAAGTGTACCATGGTCAATAGCCAGCTTCTGCTCCAACTTATGCCATCGAGCACATTTTGATACCAGGTACCATGGATAACCACATCATGTTTGCATGCTTAAACAACAACCCATGAATGAGTTCAATAGAAGGTCGGTGAGCCGATCAGTTGATGTTAGACTTTGAGGATGGCATGGTCCATCAGCTGGACCGAACATCAATTGTTTCTTAGAAACATAGATAGTTGAGGCAACCTTGTTCTTGTGGTTCTTGGACGGGCTTCACCGAGACACCAAGATCATACTGTGATGTCGCGTCATCAAACATCTTTTTTTTGTGAGATCCCGTTGTCGTTGAACGTTTTTTGTCGAACCACTAGTGCATCAGCGGATTATCCATGGTTTGGCTAATACCTTTTTTCTGTAGATGATCACGGACTCCTATTAGACTTGTACCTGATCAGACGAATCCTAATTCTAATGAAATAGACCATTACAACATTGAGAGATGTTATGCGTTGTCATGTCTACATAGATTTATTTCATTTTTTCCTTCTATTGTGTGTCGCTTGCCACCATCTGTTTGATTGTTTCTGTGGTGGTAGATAGAAACCTCAGTGGTTCTATTTTCTTCCTGCGTGAATTCTAACCGGAAACCAATAGCATGTTCTCTTTGGTATAGTTTTTTTCCTTCTAGAGTCCTAAGCAGCAACTTATATTCACTTCCTCGTGAGTTTCTTTCAGTCTGGAGTCCTAATCCGCATTTAAGTTTCGTTTTCTTAGGGTCGGCCGGCCGGCCGGAGCTCCACCTAGGTAATTTTTTTTTTGTGAATCCGACCTAGGTAATTGCCATCCTTTCCTTTTGAATTGACGTGTCATATGCTCACTTGTACACTTTAATGTTTTACGTAACATTTTTTATATTTTAATCTCAACCGTTTAAATGCAGATCAACGTAGTATATATTTTAAGGCTATGTGGATCAACCCGGTGCCTCGAAAAACACTCTTATATTGCTTTTAGTATATAATAGATAGATAGATAGATAGATAGATAATAGATATACCAAGTGGTTATTTTAGTGCCTAAGTCTTAAAATAGAGGCCCTACCCTTGAGGTCGGCTCATATAGATGGTGTTCTCGGCCACTATTGCATCCAGACCGTGGCAATATATATAGTACTAGACCATAAAAGCGCGCATTGCTGCGCCCGTCGTTCTTTAGGAAAAAGGCTAAAATATTTAGAAATTTAAAATGCAATGACATTTATGGTACAATTTAGATTGGTCCAAACTACTGAACATACATGTATATAGTCATATTTCCTTAAAAGATCTAAATATCATAACAAAAGGGGAAATCAGAGGTCCAGTGACGAAAGTTACATGAAAAATGAATACAAATGAAAATACCACAATTACAACAAGTGTGCCGATGCATATGGGGTTTATATCATCATCCGGTCAACATTTATGAATTGTTCCATTTTCCCCCTTTTTACGACTTTTAATAGAATTATTTAGGAAATGATTGAACTCGAATGGGAGAACTTAACCATGTTTACTCCATCGAGTGTGCAAAAAATCATAATATCTTTTGTTTACCTTGAAACATGATGTTGGCATGTTAAGCATGCATAAATATAAATCATGAATTACAAGTGACTCATAAAGCAGAAAGAATGGTAACATTAGGGAGTAAACAAATTCAAAGGAGAGCAAATATTGCGCAAAAACTATGAAGGTGATGCTTACTATTAATTACAAGTTAGCATATGTACCAAATACCAAAAGAATAATGAAATTTTCCATTACTACTTGAACGAAATATTATTACAAGTTAACATTTTAACACAAGAAACAACACTATCTTGCTTACTGAAATTAATGATAGGCTTGAGAGAAAACTACTATAACTACCACTTCAAAAAAATGTCATTTACAACCTAACCATTTAACAAAAAATTATAAACAAGTGATTCAAAAAATTAAAATGAACTCTTAAGACGGATTTCCCCCAAAAATAATGTGCTAAAAATAGGGAATACCGGTTAAGACAAATAAATAAGAGGTGAAGCAGAGGTCGTACATGTAGAACACTACAATATGATATGATGTGCTTAGCTAGGTCTAACGTAGCAGATCAACACCGTCAGCCTTATTGCCTAATGTTATACACACTGGGACACATGTAAAGGTAAGAAGGCATCTCGCCGCGTGCTGTCCGCGCACCATTGCTTTCCACATGAGTGATTGCCTGAGCTTGATCGATGGGATTTTGGGCGAGAGAGAAGAGGTGACCTGAATTAGCAAGATGAAGCAGCCGGCAACATGCCAGACGCCTCTGGCACAAGCACTTGAAGACATCGATCATGAGTACATAACAAACGATGTTCCTAAGAAGCTACTCCCTCCATTTTAAAACATATGATGTTTTAGCTTTGTGAAGCAAATGTATCTAGACTTGTTTTAGTATGTAGGTTCACTCAACTTTAGAATGAATCTACACACTAAAAGAAGTCTAGATTCATTTTATTCACAAACCTAAAACATCTTATATTTTGAAATGGAGGGAGTACACATGTTGACGCCATCTCTGGATAGTCGGGAGGACTTTTAGACAAAGACGACATCGACAGGTGAGGACATATAATTAGCTGCAAGGAGAAAATTCACAATTTCTTACACTGTTTTTTGGACTTCAGTTGCTGCTGTGATGTGCTTTGGAACATGATTTCCATCAGGAAAGAGCAACTGAAGATCACATTCTCCATTCTGCGGAATACTGAATTTGTGGATGTACAACCATTTTTTAGTTAACCGAGTCGTTACTGCACTACAGTGAGCCAAATCTAATAGGTGAGTATAACAAAAGCCTTCGCAAAGTTCACTGGGTTTTAAAAAAAATAAAGATTGCATGAAACAGAGTTCAAGGCTGATAGCTATTTATTTGTACAGTCTCAGATGACGTGTGGGAGGAACAAGAGTGCTATCTTCAGGTTTAATTGTATTGTCAGAAAGCAAAAAAAATATCAATAAATCTGGCATACTACTGACTAACCAACAATTAATCGCGAAGTGTTCTGTAGTTTGCCAGATCGAATTAAGTAGTACCTCTGTCAGAATGAGAAGATGACGACGAACCATACGCCCATATGTTGGGAGCTCGGAGGTGTATTTGTCGATGGCGCCCAGCAAATCACCAACTCTTGACGCCCCCCTCGCCTTTCCAATCCTTGAAAACAATCCAGAATTAAGAGATAACTCGCTACCAGGGAAAAGCAGGCATCGGCGAGGAGGATAGGATGCACCTCGACGAAGGCCTTCTTTCGGATCTGCACCTCATGACTGCTACCACCTCCATGCTGCACTCTGCAGGGCCCATCGTCCTGGTCTGAGGAGCGTGGACGGGGGAGATCACCAGGACGCCTGCTACGAGAGCACTGGAAGAGATGTGGCCGGGCGATGGCCGATGGATGAAGAGCTGCAGCGCCGCCTGCCGACTCCTCACCTCCACCGAAACCTTTTTTTTACTCGAAAAGAATGCCATGAGTGCGCTTCAGAGGAAAATAACGCGGAAGGCCTAACATACGGCCTATACGAACGATTTTGCGGCCCGATTAACCAAGAATAGTATAACTTGATCTACGGAGTAGCAGCCCAGCAACGATGACTGGCCCTTTTGGCGTGATTTCACGAAGCGAACGACCTCAGCCAGGCTGCGGAAAAGATGAGATGATCTGGAGCGTTCAGTTGGTAAATCGGACGGATCAGAGCGCAGAGTCGCTGTGGTGAGCCATAGGTGATTGTGTTTTACTGTTTCTTAATGGGTTACAAGAAAGGCTTGGTGTGTCATAGTCTGGCGTGACCCAGTCGATCGTTTGAACTCCCGAGGGACCATGGGGTGTGGAACATAGAAATTCTACACCATCACATCATGCATGTGGCCATTGACTATATCGTGAAGTTCGACCCATGCATCCCTGTGGCCGAAAGATGTTATATTGGCATGATCACCGGAGAAGTCAGGAGGTTTCTGTTTCGTGGAGTGCCTACTGGCTAACATGGAAAGAAAAGCAAATGCCGCCGACTTGTTTTGTGCAAATGGTCCATGCCGGAACCAGGACTGAAGTAAAGCATAGTGGAACCTCTGCCTATATATATTCCCTGGCTCTTACACATGCCTGGATACAGAGGACGAACCGGAAAGTGCGCACGAACACCTTGTGAGACCATTTACAACATATACATCCGTTCTAAAATATAAGTATAACTCGAAAAAGACTTATACTCCCTCCTCCCAAAATAGACTCAAATTTATTAAAATTTAGATGAATCTAATAGACACTATTACTATATATATTCATTTAAATTTTAAAAAACTAAGACATCTATTTCAGGACGAAGCAAGTATATAATAAGTAGTACTCCCAAGCGATCCAACATAGACCGCACGTGGTCGGAGATGTGTTCTCTATAAAATTGACCCGAGAGAGATATGACCAAGAGATTTGAATGGGCTTGCAAAGTCATCTGAAGCTGTGACGGGCGGCTCAACCGCCGAACAGCGTGTCGCGCTCACAGCAAGCGCGGTCCTGCCACAACGGGCGCCACCGACGCCACGGATCGGACGGACGCTCCTCACGCCGGCCGGTGGCCACTCCATGGTCTTCCGTAGACGCCCCCCCTCCCCCCGGCGGCCGGGTACGGATGGCAACGGGTACCCACTACCCGCTTATCCTGCGGGTTTTTACCCATCAGGATATGGGTATGATAGTAAAGTTATACCCATGGGTAAGTATTTGGGCAAAAATCTCTACCCGTTGGGTATTGCGGGTGTGGGTATGGTAATAAAAAATCCGCACCCGCATACCCACATACCCGGTATCTTAGTAGATGACATGTGGACCATCAGTATTATAGAATTTTTCCAAAAATAAATACCGGAAAACCAAATACTAACCGCACGAAAAAATCAAGTATGCAATCCCATTAATTTCGCTGCACATCGCCCACCTCTACTAATCAGTTATTATATCCCGTTAATTTAGTGCTTCCTCTCGTCACCGTCCCTGACTACGCGTATCCCTGAGTCCTCGTCTCCTCCGATTCCAACGAATTCGCCGCCGTCGCCCTGCCCCGACTTCCTGCCCTCCTTTCATCACCTCGCCGGTTGGTGGTAGCCGGCTCTTTGTGCAACATCACCATAGAGAATGGTTCGGGCGAGCTCTGTGACGTGCTGCAGGAAGAATCTCTGGTACCTCCTTTCCTAGAAGATGACGACCTCATTGGTACCAATCAGGAAGATGACGCCGGTGAGTTCAGAAAACAAGGCGAGAATGGGAGCGGCCCTCAAGAGATGTCTCCTTCGACGGCGCAGCTGCAACCTCCAGCGAGCGGGCAGGTTCCCGGCCGGCGCCTCTCCACGTCGGTCCCCAAGGCTGGGCGCAGCCGTGGAACCAAGATCAATCGGACTTCTGCGCCGAGAAATCACAGTCCTGCAAGTGCCGCGAGCGGGAAGCGGCCATCGGCAGTGCGCGTGCGCCCGGCGGCCCCATGCCCAAGTTCCCGGTGAGTTTGTCCTCTCTGCTATACACGATCTGATTTTGTGAAATTTTGGCTAGGAACAAATTAGGCAATTCCCTGATCAAATTAGGCAATTACCTGATGATAAATAGCACTTGAAAAATTAATCTTTGATGGTTTTTTTGGACGAATTGTACAAAAAATGCTACTCCCTCCTGCCTATATTAGTTGACTCAAATTTGTCTAAATTCGGGTGTATCTAGCACTAATATTTGTCTAAATATATTCGGCGGGAGTATAATATATAATTTTGTCATAAGTACTGATAATGCCATCAGTCTGTAGTCGGTTATCTTTATAGATAATGCATTGATCCATAAAAACAATATTGGCCTGATAATGCTTACTTCTTCAGATCTTGGAGTATTTAGTCAGCATACCAAAATCGAAATCTTTGTTGAAATAATGCTTCCTTCGAGTGCATGAGTAGCATATACTAGCTATAATCTCACTTCCTTCAAGAGGGGGGAAATTCTAGACAATTCTGTTATGTAGTGATACAGCTTACTTCCTAACAATTTTCTCTTTTGTTTTATTCTTTTATGTAGTGATACAGCTAGCAGCAATGAAGAGGGGGGAAATTCTAGAGATCAAGTCGTCATTTTAGATGATGATAATGGAGAGGAAGAGGAAGAAGAGATGAATGCTGTTGCCAAACATAGGCTCACTTATGGTGTTTGGAAGGTAATGAAGAAGGTGAAGATCGATGGAGTTTGGAAGGCTAAGTGTGATTATTGTCACAAGACACTTACGGCGGAGCGAAATTCCGGTACAAATCATCTTGCCCTACATCTGAAGTCATGTACACTCAGGAAGATCAAGACTAGGGATGGCAAAACATTGGGCCAATCATCATTGAAGTTGAGTGCTAAAGATGATGGAAACGTAGGTGTTGAGAACTACACGTTTGATCAAGATTATGCTAGAGAACAACTTGGCAACATGTTGGTGCTACATGACTATCCATTGTCTATAGTGGACCATGATGGTTTTAGGAGATTCATCCATGCACTTCAGCCCCTATTTAAACTCCATACAAGAAATACTATTAGGTAAATATGTTGTTGCTTTTATTATATTTATTTTTGTCCTGTATCTTCTTTGTAAATTACAATGGTTAGATAATATGTTCCTCTTATTTTGTTTGTTAGGAATGACATTATCGATAGGTACAATAAAGAAAAAAAGAAGGCTCAGGAATACATGATGCTGGTCCAATCAAGAATTGCGGTCACCACTGATATGTGGACAGCCGACCACCAAAAGAAGGGCTACATGGCTGTTACAGCACATTTCATTGATGAATCTTGGAATCTTAGGAGCATTCTCATGAGGTATGTTGCTCATAAGGCCCTAATACAGGTTTTCAGAAGTTCTCCATGTTTATTCTTACTCCCTAATTGTTTAACATTATGCATATTGTAGGTTTATTTATGTCCCAGCACCACATAATAAGGAGGTTATAGCTGAGCAGCTCCATGAGGCCTTGGTTGATTGGAATATTGATGAAAAGTTGATGATTGTGACAGTTGACAACTGCACAACAAATGACAAGGCAATTGAGTTGATTGTGGATATGATAGGGAAGAAGAAGCTTCTATGTGAAGGTAATATGGTTCACATGCGTTGCTGTTGTCATATCTTAAATCTTGTAGTGAAAGATGGGTTGGATGTTATGAAGCCAGCTATTGATAACTTTCGTGAAAGTGTGGCATATTGGATTGCCACACCTAAGAGGTGGGAGAAGTTTGAGGAGATGGCAAAGTTTAAAAAAGTTAAAATAACAAGAAGGTTGAAACTTGATTGCAAGACTAGGTGGAACTCTACTTTCATAATGTTGGATATTGCTTTACCTTATAGAGCTGTGTTTGAACGTGCAAAACATGTGGACAAGCAGTATGTGTATCTACCTAATGATAAAGAATGGGAGTTTTCTTCTGATGTTGTAGATAGACTTAGATTGTTCTATGAGATAACCGAGTTGTTCTCAGGAACAGATTATGTGACTGCCAATATTTACTTTCCTAAGATATGTGAAATTAAAATGAAAATGAGGCAGTGGGCAACTTCTAGCAACCCAATTATCAAAGAAATGACAGAACAGATGAATACAAAATTTGACAAGTACTGGAATGACATTCAAGGTATAATGGGCATAGATACACTTCTTGATCCTCGTTACAAAAAGCATATGTTGGTAGCCTGCTTTGCCATGCTTCATGGAGTTGAGCCATCTTCATATGAGTGTACGGAGAAGGTGGATGGCATAGTTGCTACTCTTCATGCATTGCTAGAGGAGTATGAGGTGGAAGAAGATGCATATCAGCCAACTGAAGTTAACATACTTTCTGCAACAGAAGCTCCTGCAATCATGAATATCTTCCATGATATTGTTGCTCAGCAAAGGCCTACAATAGCTAAACTTAAGGGTGAAATAGAGCAGTACTTGGCTAATGCCTTACTGCCTTATGTTGAAAAGTTCAATGTGTTGGATTGGTGGAAGGTAGCTGGAACAAGATATCCAACCTTGAGGAAGGTAGCTAGAGATGTGTTTGCTATTCCTGTCACAACGGTCGCTTCAGAATCAGCTTTTAGTACAAGTGGTCGAATAATTAATGAGCATAGGAGTCGTCTAACATCTCATATGTTGGAGGTCTTAATGTGCTCACAAGATTGGCTTAGAAACAAGTTAAAAGGTGAGCAAATAATGCATTATCTTTACATTTTCTATTACTTTCTCCGCTATTCATACTTGTCTATTCGTTGCAGATGCTCATAAAGGAGAATCTAGCTTCTGGACATGCCTCCAGGACATCCAAGAGGGGGTGGAGGTTCGTACTTACCATCTACCAACATATCATTTGTTATTTTAAACATTCAAATTTCTCATGTTCTACAATTTATTTTCCAAACTAGGATTTGGCACTTTGACATGGAAAAAGATGAACATATTGGTTTGCTGGAGATTAACCGTCATTTTTTGGTGCCTTCGTAGTGTTGAAGTATGATGATTAGATTTATGTTATCGTCATTTGAACCTTTATTTTAGTATTTAAATTGTGAACTTCTGGAGTTGACTAGTGTCGCGGCTGAATGTGGTATGCCGTGTGGCTATTTTGCAATTCTTTTGAGACTTCAAAGTTTGAACTATATACTTCATACTCAACTTATGTTTTGTCGTCACCTTTTTCTTCACATATATCATGCGTTTGTCTATGTCTTTCCATTATTTAATATATATTTGATTGCTTGCTGAAAGTGTGAATGAATGAAAATATATGTTGTTATTTTTTATATTGTGTTATTACAATGCTTTGTTAAGTTGTTTGGACTGATGGGTGGGTATTACCCGCGGGTTTTTTTACCCCCGGCGGGTGCGGGTATGGAACAAAATCTATACCCATATGCGGGTGCGGTAGGGTTGCGGGAAAGATCTAATATTGCGGGTGCGGGTTTGGTTAAGCTTCACGCACCCAATAGCCGCGGGTGCCATCCGTACGGCCGAGAGTCCCGGCAGGTCCCACATGCGTCCCATGCCCACACAAATAGGTCCTTTGCTTATGCCACACCCGCTCCACCTGCACTTGCAACGGCCGGAATCGAGGCATCCGCCGACACTCCCAGCAAGCTCGGTTATACTCTCTCCATTTTAAAATATAAGATGTTTTAGGTTTGATGTATCTAGACTTCTTTTAATGTATAGATTCACTTCAAATCTGAGTGAACCTATATACTGAAACAAGTCTAGATACATTTGCTTCACAAAGCTAAAACATCTTATATTTTAAAACAGAGGCAGTACTCTACACGGATTCTAGTTGCTCCCTCTCGCTCACGGGCTCTCTCGTGTGTTGTATTGTTGTGACCTTGTGGCTTGTGGAGTGTGCGATGCTGCTACTGCTCCCCTTCTTGTGGGATACGTAATGGCATGTGGGGTTTAAATAGGAGTACGTACGACGGGGAGGCCGGATGAAGCAGGTTGAAGGTGTAAATGACGCGAGTGGCTGATGCTGTGGATGGCATGTTCAGACAACATGAATGCAGATTAAATTTCGGACGAGTGGACGTACACGTACGAGAGCGAGACGACAGAGACGCCGGCCTTCCGATTACTGAATTTAGCGCCTCAAGACCCACTTATATATTAAGAAGGCTGGCCCAATCTTTTTTGTGCCACTGTCTAGAATTCGTCCTTGAATCAAGCGACAGCCTTTGGAGTGATAATCACAGAGAACAGAACAGAAAGGTCTAAATTAGTCAATTCATTGGGGGGAAATCAGAAAACCGTATTCATCCTCCTGCCCAAATATAATTAAGTTTAATGAAAGACGCATATATATGTCATAGGGGCCATGGCTCGCCTTGGATTGGATACGGTGACAGAGTTTAATTAGAGTCAAAATACGAATAATCCCATTGTGTAAATTAGTCAATCTAGCTAATATTATTTTGAACATTAATCAGTCATCGACCCAAAATAACACAATTACAAATGTCACACAATTTTACTATAGGGGTTAAAGTTCTCATTCACCCCAAATAACACTTGTACTAAAGTCACACAATTTTATTATAAGTGCCAATATTCACCTTGACCCCAACAAAAGAACCATAGCTAGCAATGCAAGTTGGATCCGAGTTTGAGTCATTCAGTTTCAACAAAAATAAGAACACAAAATATCAAAGACGTGTAGAATTTGACAAAAGTTACCACTAATAGCATTTGACAAAAGTTAGAACTAATAGCCTTTTCCCCGACACACAGAGGGAAGATGACAAAGGGTAGGCACGACACACTCTAGGAAGGAATGATGCCACGCCCGAGGGCGATACCGTGTTGGTCGGTCCGACAAGGATTTTTTCCCCAGAAAAAACCGATCCATAATCCCCGGACGATCCTTTGCACATGAGCCCACCACCAAACTTGCCATCCACGAGCATGGGCTAGACCAGATGTAATAGTAAATTTTTAATTAATAAAAGGTCCTTTATCTAAAAAATATATGTTCTTACATGCTTGTCTAATTGTCTTAGTATAAGATTTTATCGGTATTTAGTCGACGGAGCACACCGACTTGAGAACATCACGAAAATGACCTCATTACCTAGGTAGTTAGACACATGAGTATGCACCATTAGCTAGCTAATCTGATAGTACATGGACATGACGCCATACTAGGAGACGATCGTAGGACAAACTAAGTCCACGCACCTTTGCACGCAAAGCTATCGTCATCCCCAGGCACCTCCACTGCGCAGGAGCGCATGCCCCAACACGCGTGTCCTAGCTAGCGATATCTCCAGGACGGCTCAAAGCGTAATGCCTCCTGAACTTGCTCCAGCGCCGTACCTGCTGGTGCCAACTCCGAGGCGGCCGAACAGGATGCCGCCGCCGGTGAATTCTCCGAACGGGATAAGGCCAGCGCCGCCAACACCTCCGTCGTTCCTGACGCTCCCAAGGACGACCCAAACCCGGCTAGATAGTACCTTCACGCCTTTGAAAACGTCGAGGACGTTCTTACCGAACACCGCTCCGTAGCCGCGGAGCACGGCCCACGAAAAAGGCTCTCTCATCTACCGAACCTACACCGGAGCCGTTCTCTGCATCAGCTGTGGCCTGGAGTCACGCCAGCTGATAATGTGTCCATATTGTGCATTCATGTGAATCATGAGATGGCGAACAATGTTTTAGGAGGAAAATTTTCTTTTCGTCGCATCAAAAAGGCATTTTCCATTTTCCGAGTGCAAAAAACGAGCCGTTTTGTAAAGCAATCACCAAATGGGTAATTAAAAATGCTACCACCACATTTTTCAAAAACACTAGACTACCTTACATGGATAATGTCTTAACAGGAAGATCTCAAACCTTTATGTCTATCCCTGGTAAAAAAGACAAATTCCTACTGAATCGGTAGGAAGTGGTTCAGATATGAACTATAGGTACATGATCAGATTCTCATGATTTTTTACAAAAATGATTTTTATGTTCACAATATGCTATTTCATCATAGATCCACTTCAAGTTTAGCAAGTCTCAGCCCCGAGCTAAAAATCTTTATGCGTGCCATTTTAAACGGGCAAATGAAATTATGGTAAGAATTACGGCATAGTTTGTGATAAGTTGATACTGATATCGTATTTGGGTTCGTCTCATTTTTATAACCAATTTAGACATATTATTTGTCGAATTCCGATTTACAGATTTAAAGATATTAATTATTCTATATTAAATAGAATAATACAAAAAAATAATTATATTTTTATTTGAATTTAATAATATTTTTACTTATTCATTGTTGTTTACTTAAATAATTGTTTGTAATTTCAAAAAATACAAACATGTGACATGATGATATAAGAGTTAACATGATTGATATCATAGTATTGATAATAATGTATAAATTTGCTTTGGGGAAAGAGATTCTGAAGAAACAGAAAAGTGAAGCGTGCTGGAGTGTGGAATAGTGAATCCTCCAAATCGGACGGGATAAGGCCAGCGCCGCCAGCACACTCCCAACCTTCTTGACGTACGCTCCCAAGGCCAACCCAGACCCGGCTGGATAGTGCCTTGGCTCTTGTGAACACGTGGAGGCCGTTGTTACCGAACACTGCTCCGTAGCCGCGAAGCACGGCCCGGAGTCATGGCAGGTTCCCGATGCCTCTTACGCCCACGCCCACGATAAGGGCCGGCCGGCTCTCTCATCTACCGAACCTGCACCGTACCGGAGCCGTCCTCTGCGTCAGCTGCGGCTGGAAGATCAGAGGACTTCACCAGCTCATGCGCTAATAAGGAAAAGCGTGAACGAGCTAGCTTATTAGCTGCGTGCACATCACATCTAGATTATGTACTCGATCGCTCTCTTTCTGGTGTGTGTTGTGTTGCGGGCGTGAGATGTGGTGGTGGAGTTCGTCGTCGTAGCGATCAGTACTACTAGACACTAGTACATTTGTGACGCTCTACTAGAGAAGAAGGTGGAGGGATGTAAATGGGGCGACGCGTCGAGAAATTATGGGGGCTCAGCACACGAGCTAATGAACACCAAGCTTATAAAGAACTCACTTGAGCGTCTCAAAAGGGGAACCCCCGAAGCGTATGAATAGTTATATTATACGTGCTCTATGCGTCCCCTGATGGCTGGGCCAACACATGGTAGTTATATATATTCTTTGTACTCTCTCATATTCATAATAAGTGTCGCTATTTATTAGTACAAATTCTACTAAATCACACGTGTATTATGGATTGAAGAGAGTAATGTTTCATGAGTTTCCTTTCTCTTGCTTTTGGGACGTATACGCGCCATCGCTCAACCTCGTGCTAGCTAAGGGAAAACGGCACATGGTGGGTAACGACGCTTCTAGTTTACGGGTACCATGGGCACGGTCAATTCTAACAAGGTGCACATAGGCAATTCTGACCGGTTGCCAACGTTTACGATGGGGAAGAAGGAGTGGGATGGGGGAAGGGGAGATAAACCTTCCGACAACAAGAATAAAGCGGATTCACTGTCGCTGTCACCACCACCACCCCCTCTGCCAGCAACGAACTAACTGCCGACGTCCCCACCCTCGGCGGGCGTGCTCCGTGTCGCCTCGCCACCCATACCATCCTCTTGTTTACGTGGACCCGTGGGCATGGTCGATTCCGAGAGGGAAGAAGCAGGGGGAGGAGCTAGGAGGCACTAGTACACGGTACAACTTTAGGGGCACTTTTGGCTAGAGGCACTTCTGAAAATGCCTCTAAATGTATCAATTTGGGGCATTTTTGACAAGTGCCACTAAAGATACTATCTTTAGAGGCATTTCCATCAATGTGAAGATACTACCTTTAGAGGCATTTTACCAAGCGCCCCTAAAGATACACCCTTTAAAGGCATTTCTATCGATGTGCCCCTAAAGATATTATCTTTAGAGGCATTTTGCCAAGTGCTCCTAAAGGTACCGAGACATTTTGTCAAATGCCCTAAAGGTAATACCTTTAGAGGCATTTCCATCGAAGTGCCCCTAAAGATAGTACCTTTAGAGGCATTTTGCCTTGTGCCCCTAAAGATACTGAGGCATTTTACCAAGCGCCCCTAAAGATACACCCTTTAAAGGCATTTCTATCGATGTGCCCCTAAAGATATTATCTTTAGAGGCATTTTGCCAAGTGCCCCTAAAGGTACCGAGACATTTTTCAAATGCCCTAAAGGTAATACCTTTAGAGGCATTTCCATCGAAGTGCCCCTAAAGATAGTACCTTTAGAGGCATTTTGCCTTGTGCCCCTAAAGATACTGAGGCATTTTACCAAGCGCCCCTAAAGATACACCCTTTAAAGGCATTTCTATCGATGTGCCCCTAAAGATATTATCTTTAGAGGCATTTTGCCAAGTGCCCCTAAAGGTACTGAGATATTTTTTCAAATGCCCTAAAGGTAATACCTTTAGAGGCATTTCCATCGAAGTGCCCCTAAAGATAGTACCTTTAGAGGCATTTTGCCTTGTGCCCCTAAAGATACTGAGGCATTTTGCCAAGTGCCCCTAAAGATACTATCTTTAGAGGCATTTTTATCAAAGTTCTCCTAAAGATATTACCTTTAGAGATATTTTGCCAAGTGTCCTATCTTTAGAGGCATTTCCATCAAAGTGCCTCTAAAGATACTATCCTTAAAGGCATTTTTCCAAGTGCCCCTAAAGATACTACCTTTAGATGCATTTCCATCAAAGTGTCCTTAAAGGTACTACCTTTAAATACATTTTGCCAAGTACCCCTAAAATAGTTAACAAACTTAGAGGTCCAACAACATACTTAGGTGCACAAAATAAACACTTACCAGTTTATAATAACACTTAGCAGCCCAACAACATACTTAGCTGCATTGGATAGGTGGGGCAAGTGACTAATTGTTGCTGACGCGCCCTCGCGCGCCATCACCTCAGCCCCCTCCATGGCCGTGACTGTCAGATGCATCTGTCACACTAATGTAGCCACGACAGCACGTGCTACCTCCTCTACCATCTGTCCTCTAGTCCGAGCCATTATTTCTTGATGTCTATTTTCGACGATGGGTTGCCCTCGCCACGGTTGTGATTGATAGCTCGCGCCTAGTGCGGGAAAGCCATGGTCGCGCGCGAGAAGCAAGCGAGGTCGGGAACCCATAGCCCGTGCAGGAATCCGGCGCCCAAAATTAGAGCCAAAGCGTCTAAAATTGACAGCAGGGGGGAGAGGGGTGCGGGAATCCGATTCCCGATGCCTCTCACGCCCACGAAAAAGGCTCTCTCATCTACCGAACCTGCACGGTACCGGAGCCATTCTCTGCGTCAGCTGCGGCTGGAAGAGAGGACTTTGCTTAGGTGCATATGCATGTACTCATCTATCTTTCTCGTGTGTTATGTTGCGGGTGTGAGATGGTCTACTAGTGCACTTATAGGGATGTGGTGGAGATCGTAGGATAAGTATTAAGTAGTAGGTGGAGGATCAGTAAATTTGTGACGCTCTACTAGAGCACGTAGAGGGATGTAAATGGGGCGAAGCAGGAACTAGGCGAGCTTGGCGACGCGCCAAGAAATGGGGGCTCAGCTCACGAGCTAATGAAGACCGAGCTTATAAAGAACTGATGACTTGAGCATCTCAAAAGGGAACCCCATAACGTCAGAATAGTGAGAGTACGTGTACTCTATGCGCCCTCAGGGCTGGGCCAACACACGATAGTTATATTCTTCGTACTTCCTCGTTCATAATAAGTGTCACTATTTAGTACAAACTAGCAACGTGGCCCTCGCAAATACGAGGGCAATATCTTTATTATGTTGAAGGTGTTAGATAATAAAAATATATTTTATTTATAATGTTTAAATAGACATTTGTGATAGAAAACAATACAATTTGGTTGCGGTCACCAAGATTTTGAATGTTTTAATATCTATATATTCTGGTCCATTTAAAATTGAACAACCACCATATCGTTGGATACATTATTTGGACAAAGTCATCAGATCCGTCAATAACACCAATTAAATAGGGCTGGAAAATCAATATGATATTTATACATATGGTTATGGAAATATTCAACAAAAAAGATCAAATCATGTTTATACATATATAAAGTTGGTTCTACCATGTTTGGGTAGTTTGCCTTATTTTGTAGTTCATCAGATTGATCCTTGTTTCCTAGACGTCTTGTCTTACATTGTGAGAACATAAATTCAAATGAAAATATTGTTGTAACAACACAAAAACTTCATTTTTTGGCTGAAGGTGCTAATAGAGTCAGTTGATTTTTTTAACGGGAGAACAATATGTATTTTTTTGGCAAAGAGGATACAACAAATGAATTCACTGCACTAACATGCATACAAATTAAATTATTACATATTTCTACTTTTTCCTCATATTCGCCCTTACATTTCTTTTTCAAAATGGGAGCATAGCCCCGACATATGCATTTATAGATGCACACAACCAATATTATTCACCCTTACATTGAGACACACGAACAATTTTAGACATGGATATATATAATCGCTTAGGTGTACTGTTGACTATTTAGGCCTAACTATAGAATTGTGAACCCTTTTTAATGTCGAATGTAACAATACTACTTTCTTATCAACATTCGTTTTGTACATTGACGTCCATAGTGAAAGATAGAGAGGTACTTTTAATCGTTTATAATTTACTATTCTGCTTCTATGCCACAACAACATTTTAAACATTGATATAGTCTCCAAGGTGTATTGTCCACTGACACTTCTTAGTGTTGTCATCATACTATATTAGTATCTTGTTAGAACCTATGGTCCCTATTCTTTTCCCAAAAGTTTTTGGTCACAAAAATATTTTCCTTTATGGGGAAGAGATTTTTTTAACTTAGTACAAAGTGATCTATAAGAAAAAAATCAGGCTACTGAATCATCTTATGTTGTGGAACAGAGGAAGTTATTTCTAAGAAATAATAAACAAATTAATTTAAAAAATAAGAACGCAAGTCTCAATCATCGAAATTGAAGATAAAACCAATGTCGACTGTCTTTTTCTGAAACAATCCTCTTTGTTAGTCATGTAAGTTTCTGTGTTCAATTTTTCGTATTAGTGCATGCTCTATCTTGAGCAAGCACTCTGAGGTGATGTAACTCTTGCCCCGCCAGATGTGCCCGAAGGCTATAGATGTAAGTCTCATGTTCTTCTTTACATCTGAGCGGATTGCCATGCAATGGAACTCCCTTCCAATTGCATACTATGTGAAGTCCTGCTAAATCCGATGGGTAGCTTTTGTGCTTTTCAGGATGCTTATTCTATTACTTGACTTTTTTCCTTCTAATAATTTATATATAGAATGTATTTGAGAAGATACCATAACCTAGTAACATATACATCTCTTATAATCCTCTCGATCTAAAGTTCTTTAGAGTAAATTGTTCATCAAGTGGATACTTCATGAGATGAGATATAAAGTTTCCCATTGGCGGGAATGACATATGGCATCAACCGATTTAGAAAATATGTTCGATCAATAAGAAAATTCAGTGGTCCTAGCTAGTGTTTTTAGAAAATAATTCATGTAATAACCTACTTGGCATGTATATTTTGTCAGACAATAATAGATGGTTATCAGAATGAATACATCCTAGCAATGGAGCTAGAGACTTGATCGGTCCTGTCATATATATTAGATAATAAATGTATAACTAAATTGATTAAACCATATGAACTTCCACATAACAAAATGGTAGACCTTACTTTCCAAGGTCAGAGTTTGTCATTACCGGTGACAAAATTAATAATCAGTTTGAATATCAGATGCATGGTGCCAAGAACTTATATAGTGGGCATACAGACAAACTAACCTTTGCTAGTCTCGGCGACTCGGCATGAATTATCCAACAACTATTGAGCATACACTTCTTGATAATCAACTCAACATAGACACGACTTCATGCAACTACATTGAGTATATGAGCATGCAGCGGCTTCTTCTATCCATATGGCATCGACTTTGCTAGTTAATTAGAGTCTCAACCTGACGCTGGATGACCACACACATTAGCACACATGACATATTAAATCTCAAATTAATAGACGCAAGTTTAGATATACCTTTTGGCCGTGCGCCCGTGCGTATGCAGATTGAAGAGTACTCCCTGCTCTTACCCAGTCGTTGTCTTACTATTTCCTGGGATAATGAACGCGATCCCTCTGGCCGGTATCCCTGACAGGGCAAGAGCTCTTTTTGAACCGAGGCATAATCACTTCTGAAAATCAAACGTGAACAACGGTAGAGTAAGGACGATCAGGTGAAGTTAATGTATGGAGGAAGGTGTGGAGATGGATGGCAACAACATCGGCGGCAGTCGCTCAGGAATCCTTGGCAGCGTGAGCGAAGATTGAGGAGGCAATTGATAAAAGGAGATCGTCGGGGGAAGAGGAGGATATGATCATACCCAGATGGATCTAATCTAGACACTTTTTCTTGAAGAAATATCTTCATTTTCTATTTCGTTCGTCGAACCAATGCCAAGTTTTCTCTTCATCTATTTATCTTGACACGGACTCTACAAATTATACATCCAACTCTGTACGTAAAAGATAATGTGTAGTCTTAATCGCTGGCACAAACTTTCACTACAGGAATGGGCAGCTACGCCGACGGCCAGTCGCTACGCCGACGGCCAAACATCAGGGCCGTCGGCGTAGCCATCGTCTAGGCCAGCTCCGCCAAGCAGCCGTCGGCGTAGAATTGCCCTCGGCATATCCTATGCTACGCCGACGGCTGCCCTCGGCGTAGCATACGCCGACGGCTGCCCTCGGCGTAGCTATTTTTTATTTTACCTCATTAAACTTTGAAAAATCATAACTAAATCATTCTAATTCGGAAAAATACAAATAATATATCAAAATTTGCAGAAAAATAAGACCTATCTATATACACTCAAATATTACACATTTATAAATAAAAATTAAGTAAAACATAAGACATTATATATAGTTTAAAACGGGCATAAAAAAATCAAAAATGATCGAAACAATGCGAAACCTTCGCGTGGTGTTATATTATGTGACATAGTTAGAAGGAAAACTTGGTATATTGATTATGTCTCAAAGAAACCTTCACAAAATGACCTATCTCATTCGAGGTTTCTTGGCTTTCGGGTCAAATGACCAATGTTATGGCTAGAATCAAGGCATAGTTTGTGATAATGTGCCCATATTGTGCATACACATGCATCATGGGATGGCGAACAATGTTGCAGGAGAAAGTTTTCCTTTTCGTCGCACCAAAAAGCCATTTCCCATTTTCTGAGCACAAAAAACGGACGATTTTGTAAAGCAACCACCAAATGGCTAATTCAAAATGGTACCACCACATTTTACAAAAATACTATACCACCTTATATAGACAATGTCCCAATAGGGGAATCCAAAACCTTTCCGTCCACCTCTGGTGAAAAAGACAAATTCCTGCCGAATCGGTAGAAAGTGGGTCAGATATGAACTACAGGTACATGATCCGATGCTCATGTTTTTTTACAAAAATCATTTTTAGGTTCACAATATGTTATTTTATCAAAGATCCAATGCAAGTTTAGCGAGGCTCGGCCCCGAGCTAAGAATCTTCATGCCCGCCGTTCGACAAAGTTTGACGATAGTTTAAAACGGGCATAAAAAATTCAAAAACGATCGAAACAATGCGAAACCTTCGCGTGGTGTCATATTATGTGACATAGTTATAAGTAAAAATATTAAACTTGATATATTGATTATGTCTCAAAAAAACCTTCACAAAATGACCTATCTCATTCGAGGTTTCTGGGCTTTCGGGTCAAATGGCCAATGTTATGGCTAGAATCAAGGCATAGTTTGTGATAATGTTCCCATATTGTGCATACACATGCATCATGGGATGGCGAACAATGTTGCAGGAGGAAGTTTTCCTTTTCGTCGTACCAAAAAGCCATTTTCCATTTTCCGAGCATAAAAAACGGACGATTTTGTGAAGCAACCACCAAATGGCTAATTCAAAATGCTACCACCATATTTTACAAAAATACTATACCAACTTATATAGACAATGTCCCAACAGGGGAATCCGAAACCTTTCCGTCCACCTCTGATAAAAAAGACAAATTCTTGTCGAATCGGTAGGAAGTGGGTCAGATATGAACTACAGGTACATGATCCGATGCTCATGTTTTTTTACAAAAATCATTTTTAGGTTCACAATATGCTATTTTATCAGAGATCCAAGGCAAGTTTAGCGAGGCTCGGCCCCGAGCTAAGAATCTTCATGCCCGCCGTTCGACAAAGTTTGACGATAGTTTAAAACGGGCATAAAAAATTCAAAAATGATCGAAACAATGCGAAACCTTCGCGTGGTGTCATATTATGTGACATAGTTATAAGTAAAAATATTAAACTTGATATATTGATTATGTCTCAAAAAAACCTTCACAAAATGACCTATCTCATTCGAGGTTTCTTGGCTTTCGGATCAAATGGCCAATGTTATGGCTAGAATCAAGGCATAGTTTGTGATAATGTTCCCATATTGTGCATACACATGCATCATGGGATGGCGAACAATGTTGCAGGAGGAAGTTTTCCTTTTCGTCGTACCAAAAAGCCATTTTCCATTTTCCGAGCATAAAAAACGGACGATTTTGTGAAGCAACCACCAAATGGCTAATTCAAAATGGTACCACCATATTTTACAAAAATACTGTACCACCTTATATAGACAATGTCCCAATAGGGGAATCCAAAACCTTTCCGTCCACCTCTGGTGAAAAGGACAAATTCCTGCCGAATCGGTAGAAAGTGGGTCAGATATGAACTACAGGTACATGATCCGATGCTCATGTTTTTTTACAAAAATCATTTTTAGGTTCACAATATGTTATTTTATCAAATATCCAATGCAAATTTAGCGAGGCTCGGCCCCGAGCTAAGAATCTTCATGCCCGCCGTTCGACAAAGTTTGACGATAGTTTAAAACGGGCATAAAAAATTCAAAAACGATCGAAACAATGCGAAACCTTCGCGTGGTGTCATATTAGGTGACATAGTTATAAGTAAAAATATTAAACTTGATATATTGATTATGTCTCAAAAAAACCTTCACAAAATGACCTATCTCATTCGAGGTTTCTTGGCTTTCGGGTCAAATGGCCAATGTTATGGCTAGAATCAAGGCATAGTTTGTGATAATGTTCTCATATTGTGCATACACATGCATCATGGGATGACGAACAATGTTGCAGGAGGAAGTTTTCCTTTTCGTCGTACCAAAAAGCCATTTTCCATTTTCCGAGCACAAAAAACAGACGATTTTGTGAAGCAACCACCAAATGGCTAATTCAAAATGCTACCACCATATTTTACTAAAATAATATACCACCTTATATGTACAATGTCCCAACAGGGGGTTCCGAAACCTTTCCATCCACCTTTGGTGAAAAAGACAAATTCCTGCCGAATCGGTAGGAAGTGGGTCAGATATGAACTACATGTACATGATACGTTGCTCATGTTTTTTTACAAAAATCACTTTTAGGTTCACAATATGCTATTTTATCAAATATCCAATGCAAGTTTAGCGAGGCTCGGCCCCGAGCTAAGAATCTTCATGCCCGCCGTTCAACAAAGTTTGACGATAGTTTAAAACGGGCATAAAAAATTCAAAAACGATCGAAACAATGCGAAACCTTCGCGTGGTGTCATATTATGTGACATAGTTATAAGTAAAAATATTAAACTTGATATATTGATTATGTCTCAAAAAAACCTTCACAAAATGACCTATCTCATTCGAGGTTTCTTGGCTTTCGGGTCAAATGACCAATGTTATGGCTAGAATCAAGGCATAGTTTGTGATAATGTTCCCATATTGTGCATACACATGCATCATGGGATGGCGAACAATGTTGCAGGAGGAAGTTTTCCTTTTCGTCGTACCAAAAAGCCATTTTCCATTTTCCGAGCATAAAAAACGGACGATTTTGTGAAGCAACCACCAAATGGCTAATTCAAAATGCTACCACCATATTTTACAAAAATATTGTACCAACTTATATAGACAATGTCCCAACAGGGGAATCCGAAACCTTTCCGTCCACCTCTGATAAAAAAGACAAATTCCTGCCGAATCGGTAGGAAGTGGGTCAGATATGAACTACAGGTACATGATCCGATGCTCATGTTTTTTTACAAAAATCTTTTTTAGGTTCACAATATGCTATTTTATCACAGATTCAATGCAAGTTTTCCTTTTCATCGCACCAAAAAGCCATTTTTCATTATCCGAGCGCAAAAAGGGAATTTTCTAAAGCAACCACCAAATAGATAATTCAAAAACGGAGGGTTTGTGATTAGTTGATATGGATATCATATTTGGATTCCTCTCATTTTTCTGATCAATTTAGACATATTATTTGTTAAATTCCGATTTATAGATTTAAAGATATTAATTATTCCATATTAAATAGAAAAATACAAAAAAGTAAAATTATTATATTTTTATTTGAATTCAATAATATTTTTTACTTATTCATTAATGTTTATTTAAATAATTGTTTGTAATTTCAAAAAATACAAACATGTGACATGTTGATATAAGGGTTAATAGGATTGATATCATAGTATTGACAACAATGTATGAATTACTTTGCGGAAACAGATTCTGAAGGAACGAGGAAGTTAAGCGTGCGGGAGCTGGAGTAGTATTAGGATGGGTGACCTTCCGGAAAGTTAGACCAAGACTGCAATTTAATTAAATATTAAGTGTAATTAGTGTTAAAAATGTTCAAAGTGAGAGATTAACGAGTCAAACAATTCAAAGATTCAAAATTAAGAAAAAAAATAAAATAAAAAATTTAATTTTTTTTTTTAAAAATATTTTTGCAACCTGTCGACAAGCTATGCCGACGGCCGCTACGCCGACGGCATTGCCCTCGGCGTAGCATACGCCGACGGCATTTTGATACGCCGATGACCTCTATGTGCTCCGCCGAGGGAGCCCTTTGCCGAGGAGGCTACGCCGAGGGCAGCCGTCGGCGTAGCATACGCCGAGGGCAGCCGTCGGCGTAGCATACGCCGAGGGCATTTTAGGCTACGCCGACGGCTTTTTGCCCTCGGCGTAGCGCGCGCGTCCTGTAGTGTTTACAAGTTACACGCACAATGACCTGCCACGTGTCCAACTTGTTACGTAATTAACGTGTTGTGTACCTAGTTATGAGTCCTAGTAGCTTCTTATATCATAGCCGTAGATTATTTTTATCTAATAGTCAAAATAATTTTGATGATGTGGATCAACGTGGTGTCTCGAAAAATAACCTTATATTGCTTTTAGCATATAATAGATTCTACTAAATCACACGTATTATGGATCGAAGGGAGTAATGTTTCACGAATTTCCCTTCACACGTATTATGGTCACACGACGTGTACAACCATCGCTCAACCTCTCCGTAGCTAGTGAAAATGGCACATGGGTAAGCACGCTTCTAGTTTACGCGGGTAGCATGGGCACGATCAATTCTAACAAGGTTTTAGGGGCATTTCTCTTAGTGCCACTAAAGAGATTTAGGGACATTTCTCATAATGCCACTAAAGGGCTTTAGGGGCATTTCTCTTAGTGCCACTAAAGGTTTTAGGGGCGTTTCTCTTAGTGCCACTAAAGTTTTTTGGGGTATTTCTTTTAAAGTGTCTCTAAAACTTTTAGGGACATGAGTATTAGTGTCATATTTTAAAGTGCCTCTCAAACCCTTTAGAGGCATTTTGATCACATATAGGGGCACTTTGCAATGCCCCAAAATGACTACCGTGATGTAGTGAGGAAAGGGGCAGGTCGGAGGCACGGCCGGTCACGAGAGCTATATTCGTTTCGGGTCAGCCGAGCATCTTTGGTCAAACCACACCGACTTGAGAACATCACTACATTAGCTTTCCTAGTCGAGATCTTGATACACGAGTACTTAGTTACCAGATTATTTTCCCGGATACAGTGTCAGCTAGCGCGTATGAACATTGCGTCATATATACTAGGTGAACCTGCCGGAGTAATAATGCGCAAGGCCGCATAACACAACACTAGCTAGACCACCACGACGGCTTATTCAAGGCATGCATGAACTTCCCGCAGCTACTCGGTTGCCGTCACTTTCGGTTACCTACAAGCCTGCCGGATGCAGCGCGTACGGGATATGACCAGCGCCACCACCGCTTCCAGGTATCAGGATGCTCGTGCCACTGCACCTGACCCCGCTCACGGTGCCGGTGAAGCCGGTGAGGACACCGGCCCCAGTGTTGTCAATCCTATCGCCGTAGCCGCCACCCACGGTTGAGTGTGCCGGCAGGTTCCCCATGCCTCTCACGCCCAAGAACAGGGTCTTCTCGTCGGCCACACGTGCACCGGCTCTGTTATCTGAGCACGCGGCTCCAAGAGAAAACTTGGATAACATGAGGCAGATCAGCATGCAGACACTATTCTTGGTATGCATGACTCTAGCTAGCTTCGCTGCGGCTAGATTCTGTACGCGCTCTCTTTGTGCTGTGTTGTGTCGTCGTGGTCGTGAGATGTGCTCTACTAGTACATGCACTCATGGTGTGGTGGAGTTCATAAATAGATGGCCGAGATGCCAGGGAAGGTGAATGAGCGTAAATGAGGCGAATCATAAACAAGGAAGGAAGGTAGTAGTATGAAAAGACACACGCCTAAATGTACGGCCAGTACACCATGGAACCAATGTCTCGACCACTTGCTTTGTTACACACACCCGGATACACGCTGCAACTAGTCAACTTTTTTCTTGAATGACAGCAGAAGAACTGCTGTATTATGTTCATTATAAGATAAGAAGAGGTGTGGAAGATGACCAAAATGATCCAGTTTATTGGTAAACCGGACCCAAAAACATTACACTGCTTGGTTTATGATCAGAAAAACCAGGCAAAATCCGAGACAAACCGGTGCGAGCCCACACCTACAACACCACAACCCACCAGGAGCCTGGCCACGCCGCAAACTCACCGGTCACCAACCAACTGCACTTGTGATGTGGTGGAGTTCGTAGTATAAATAGGAAGCAGAGAGGCGATGAGTGTAAATGAGGCGAATCAGAAACAAGGAATGCAGCGCAATGCTTAGATCGCGAGCCAATGAAGGCTGACCTTATAAATTTTACACTTCTCGAATCAAGTTTTCACCTCGCTTTATAAATAAAGCAACCATCCACAATAAGTTACAAGGTTCCAAATTACGAAACAAAGATTGCTGGGGCCACAACACAACACGACTCAAAGAACTTCAAAGACACGCTCTTCAAGCGAGATCCCAACGAAAAAAAAGAGCTACGCTGGACTATGGGGGGAGCCGCCGTGCCGCCTCCAGGAGACGTAGAAGAGTCTCGTCCAACCCGCCTTGTCCTGCTGTCTATAGAGCGGTGTCCCCCTTGTCTATAGAGTGTCTTATAAATTTTACACTTGAGCGGTTCAAACCCTGCTTCAATAAAGGCTCGCTACCCGAACCATTTTGGTGTCATGTTCTATTGTTAGGCTAAGCTTTGGCCTCTATTACCTTAGCTAACATGCTCTCATAACAATGAGCGTCTAAGAAAGTTGGGGAAAGAACAGGCACAGCAATCAGCCAGGACCAAATGTCCTCCCGTGTGCTCACGAAACATGTAATTCGGAAAAACAACTCAAAGGACAGCGAAACCAGAACTAAGCACAGAAACATCTTACGGCACACCGATGACGGATCGGTTACGCATGTGCTTGTCTCAAGCCTTGAACAACCTCATGGCAGCAAGTTTCAAAGGTTAATATTGGAAACTCTATTTAAGGCGCAAACTGGCCCATCTCAAAGGGCTTGCGCTTCAATAACCACATGATTAGTGATCTATAGTAGGGCCAAAATACGACAAATTAAATCCATGGTAGTATAAAAACTCACACCCAAATGTACATCGAACCAATACAGCCACGCAAACGAACACAGACAAACGTGTGGATCAGTTTGTCAGTTCGGCATGAGCATCCATAAGGAGTCCACAAAATTCTGAAAATCACATAGCAGTCAACAATTCGTTAGTCTGATACAGGACCCAGTACAGACCTAATACAAGCAATCTATGTCCGATGGACTTCCTTCATTACACACACCAGGATACAGGCCGTCAACTACTAGTGTTCACGCAAGCGCGACAATTGCTAGGTACTTCAGTATTGGCAGCTGGTAAGGCTATGGACCAAAGTGGTGAGACGCTGCTAATGTTGTCTCATGGTGAGTGAGACGCCGATAGCGTTGGCTCCAATACAGCAGCAGCCGGCGAACCCTCCGAATGGGATACCACTGGCGCCACAGACGCCATAATCCTAAATGAAGCTCCTGACTCTACCCCCGGCACCATGGAGTGCGCCCGTGACATCAGTGAAGACACCAGCGCCGTCGTTGACGAAGCGCTGGCCGTAGTGACCATGACCGGATTGCCCGGCAGATTCCCCATGCCTCTCACTCCTACACGAATAAGTTCTTTCTGTAGCTGTTGTCCCTGTTCAGGTAGCTTAGCTGCAGCTAGATTTTGCATTCGTTTTCTGGTGTGTTGTGTTGTGGTATACAAAGGTGGTGTGGTGGAGTTCGTGGTATAAATAGGCGGCTGAGAGGCAAGGGTTGGTGAATGAGCATAAATGGTGGGCTTTAGATCAGGAGCTAATGAAGGCCGAGCTTATAAATTTTAAACTTGGGCGGCACAAACCCTACTTCGATAAAGGCTCCCTGCCGAAACTAGTTTGGTGTCCGGTTCTACAGTTAGGACAAACCTTGAACTCTGTTACACTAGCTAACACGCTCTGGTTACAAAGCAGGTTGGGGGAAAGGACAGGCACACGCAGTCAGCCAGGAGCAAATGGTCTCCCGTGTACTCACAAAACATGTAATTCAAAAAAAAAACTATCGAAAGGGCATCGAAACCAGGACCAAGCAAAGAAACATCATGCAACACTGGTGACGGATCGGTTACTCCTGCACTTGTCCCAAGCCTTGACAAGCTCATGGAAGCAAGTTGCCGAGGTTAATGTAGGGAACTCTATTTAAGGCGCAAAAATGGCCCCATCTCAAAAAGCTAGCGCTTTAATAACCGGAGGATTAGGAGAAAATTACATTTTGCTACCACAGTTGTGGCTAGGGTTTTAAAAAACTACAACAATTTTGGAGTTTTCCAAAAAACTACAACTATTCCGCCTAATAGTCACAAAAAACTATCACTTCTGTGTAACCCTTGTCTTTGCCCCAGTTGATCGTGTTTCTGCAAAAACGCTGTCGCACCAGAACCTGGTGCCACACCGCCATCTACGGCAGCCGATTGTCCCAAAATGCTGTCTCACTATGTGAAGGACTTTAACACCAACCAGGATTAAAGATCCTCCATCCCAGCGCGCTATCGCGGCCATGTCGGGGGGTTAACCTCGGGTAGGTCAGAGACGGGGAAAGACAGAGATACTGTCCCCGTCTGGTTGCCGAGCTACGGCCTAGGTCGGCCGAATCATAGATATGTCGGCTGATGAACGGAGGCAAGAAGCTCATCTACAGGTATCAAGTGGTTACCCGGCCGAGTTAGTGAGAAGCTCGGCCGGGTTACCCAAATGATCTTCATGCAGGTGAGGAACGAGCCGAGTAACGCAAGGTAAGGCCGAGTTATACGAAGCTTGCAGGAGAAGGAGAAGCCCAGGGTCAAACTATAGCTGCGGGCTAGAAGGAATCTGAACAGGGCCAAGCACAAGAGACAAGGATGTGCAGGGTCAGAGGAGCAGAAGGAGGTCACGGAGGTGACAGTCCTGGAGCCCGAGGCACGCAGGAGGGGGCCGCTGGAGCTTTGCCGTCATTAGAAGGGCAGCAGGGAAAGGAGGCCGCCGAACTACTATTTTGGGACAAGCATATTCCACGAATATGCTTGCCCCGTCAGCCCTAAGGGCACCCAAGGCACCCCTTTATAAGGGGAGGCTTGGACCCTGAGAAGGGCATCGAGTCTTTTCAGTACCGTTAGGCTGGTAAGATTCATCTGGTCTCCCTGTATACAGCTCGAGGAGCACTTGTAACCCAGAAGAAGAGAAATAAAGATCTTGATCTTAACCACTTGTGCGTAGAATCAGTTGCATCATCCCTCCCCAGATCCCACTAGCATCCATTGGCCCCATACTTTAGCCTACCCATGGCATCTGCCGTGCCACCACCACGACAGTTGGCGCCCACCGTGGGGCCAGCAGCGGTGCTAGCTGGAGTCGTGATCCGGACGGGAAACTTCATCAACACCGGCGAGCGCGTTGTTTCTGGCTTGGTCCAGAGATTTGGTCTCTGTGACTATGTCAGAGACAATGCAGGGAGCTTCAGGGGGAAAATCCCCCCGCGCAACGGGATCTTCATCGGCCTGGGCGAGCTCAGGGTCTACGTCGGCGTCGACATCACCGACGTTTATCCTCACCAGGTTGTTGTTGCAGGGGAACCACCTCGAAGCGCGGCGAGCTGCCCATCAGGAGAGCATCTGGCAGGCAGCGTCGAGGTGATGGTCGCAGCAGGGACGCAAGCGGGAGCAGCATTGGCCGGATCAAGCAGAGAACCCGCCGCAAGCACCCAGGGTCCGCCCAAGCAGATCACACTGCAGGCCAGCGAGGTAATTCCGCCGGCGACAAACCTGGCCGAGCTACATGACACCACCCCAAAAGCACCAAGAGTGAGAGGGCCACCTCTGGAGAGACCGGAGAACATTCTTCAGGCAACTATAGAGAACTTAACCACGCCTGTAGCGCCGATGCTTGATCCGGCAAATGCTCAGGCAGAGTTAGAGGAAACCAGGCAAAAGGTGCTGGTAGAGGCCAAAAAGGTATCGGCTCTGCGGGAATCCTTGAACAGGACCCTGAGAGAATATGCAAAAGCTAATAAGCTTGATATCGCACCCGAGCGGGTGGACGAACTGAGATTAAGAGGAAAGAACCTCATGAGTGATATTAACAAAGAGCATGAAGCTCACAGAGCCGAATCAGGCGATTTGGGTTTGCCGAGGTATAGTACCCCGGCAAAAAACCTAAGAGCGGCAAATGCAGCAGCATTGGAACTAGAGGGGTTAACAGGGGAAGCTCGGCAGAAGCAACAAGAAAGAGTAAATGAACTGGTGCGCATCGCGAACCAGCAAAATGAAGAAATGCTCAGAGCTAACCCGGCAAGACCAGGGGCTTCACGGATGGTTCATTCGGCAGGGGCAGCACCTGCATTATCTGCGGCAGCGGCATCTTCACCCGGAAACAATGCTAGAAAAGAAAGAGCAGTAACCTCAGGGAAGAGGAACAAACAAATTGTTCCATATGACCCGGCCATAGCTGGAAAGGCGAATGAAAAAAGAGGCAATGCAAGCCGAGGTAATAGTGGGGAGAGAAACCACGGCCGTATGGAAAAGGATGGCGGCGGCCGAGGTAATGGGGAGCACGGCAGGAAAGAACCCGCAAGAGACAATCATGAAAACCAAGCCCCGGCCGAAATAAGGAGAGAAGTGCCGCCTCACCCGCTACCAAGACATGACCTCGGCAGGAAAGAGAAGTGAGGCCAGTTCGCTATAATCAGATGAATGAAAGGTATAATGATGGATATTCCGAGGTAGAATACGCAAACCAGGGTGGGGACAATCACTATGGGATGCAGGATAGAATCCTGTACAGAGATTTGCCAGCAAACGATGCAAGAGTAAAATTGGATCGGTTATACCGGTCCGAGCTATTGGAAGAGCAAGGTCCACCAGGTCCGGCATGTTTTGGACCACGAATCATGGGCGAACCACCAGTGCCAAATTTTCAATTGGCGAGAGGCACAAAAACGTACAATGGAAGTACCAAGCCACAAGACTGGTTGATTGATTATGCCACCGCAGTGAAGATAGCAGGTGGCAACCTAAGATGGGCAGTGCGGTATGTCCCACAGATGTTGGAAGGACCAGCCAGGGTATGGTTGAATAATCAACCAGCAGGCAGTATCAATTGCTGGTTAGATTTCGAAGAGATGTTCGTCAGCAACTTTACTAGCACATACAAGAGACCGAATAGACCACAGCAACTAGCCATGTGCAAGCAGAGGCCGAATGAAACAGATAGAGAGTTTTTAACTCGATGGTGTAACCTGAGAAACTCATGTGAAGGAGTTATTGAGTCGCAAGCGATCGCTTGGTTCGCGCAAGGCTGCCGTTACGGCAGCGTGCTGTGGCAACGCCTGCAGAGAGATATGCCGACCACACTGGCAGAAACTATCAGAATAGCAGACTCCTATGCACTGGGTGACCCAACCCAACCAGAGTTAATGTCGGCAGATCATCGTGAGCAACAAGACCAGTACACGAGAGAGTTGGCCGGGTCATCTAGGCGTGATTTCAGAGGAAGAAGAAGAGAAGAGAGGCCGGATTATAGGTATAATTCGGCCCAGGTGGCGGCTATAGCGCAAGATCAGCCGAGTCACGGAGCAACTCAACGACAGAAAAATGGACCTCAACAGTGGACCGCGAGAAATGATGGAAAGAGGCAGTGGACCCCAGAGCAAAAGAAGCAATGGCAAGAGAAGCCGAAGTATACGTTTGAATCCATGTTGGATCAGCCGTGTAAACTTCACACGTCAAACCCATCTAGACCAGCCAATCATACAACCCGGCAATGCGCCTGGATGAAAAATGCGATGGGAAACCCGGCAGGAGTTCAGGCTCCCCATCAGGTGCAACAGCAGCATCAGCCGCAGTTGACTGGAGCAAATGCACAGCAACTGATGCTTCCGCCCCCTCCCCCGAGGTACGATAACTCGGATCGGAGGGATGCAGTGCATCAAGTAATGAACCAAGGGCAGGACGGAAGGTTAAATCCGGCAAATGCTGGACGTAATGACTATAGGGAACATCACCAGTCTTATTGTGTGTTCACGACAGAACAGCAGGACAAGCAGAGCGTGCAGCGCCGGCATATGGAAGTTAATGCAGTTGTACCAGCAGTGCCAAGATATCAGCCATGGTCTGATTAGGAGATAACTTGGAGCATAAAAGATCACCCCAGAATAATGCCAAGTCCAGGATCATACGCACTTGTGTTGGATCCAACATTTGTGGGACCAAGCATCAATGTGAAATTCTCAAAAGTACTCATCGACAATGGAAGCAGTATTAACATCATGTACAAAGATACCATGCACAAACTCGGTATATCACAGAACATGCTGCAGTCCACGAGGACAACTTTCCATGGGATAGTGCCAGGGCTTTCATGTGAGCCCATCGGTAAAGTCCGAGTGGACGTATTATTCGGTACAAGAGATAACTGCAGAGCAGAAAATTTGGAATTTGAGGTGGTCGATCTGGAAAGCTGTTATCATGCTCTACTCGGACGGCCCGCACTGGCCAAATTCATGAGCAGCTGTCATATAGGTTATCTAAAGATGAAGTTACCCGGACCACAAGGGGTGATAACAGTCGCAGGGGATTACAAGAAGTCAATGGAGTGTGCCTCGGCCGGGTCAAATCTGGCCGAGTCATTGGTTATAGCAAGAGAAAAGAAAAGGATTCAGGAGGTAGCAGCCCTCGCACAGTCAGCACAATTAAGCATGCCGGCACTGGCCAACCCTCATGGCAGCGTTTCTTTTCAACCAACCAAAGAGACGAAGAAATTTCAGATTGATGAGCAATTCCCAGAGCGTACTGTTACTATTGGTGCAGGTCTTGACGCTAAATAGGAAGGCGAGCTCACCAACTTCCTCCGTGAGAATCGGGACATATTTGCATGGTCAACACAAGATCTGCAAGGTGTGCCGAGGGAGTTGGCTGAGCACTCTTTAAACGTCAGGCCAGGAGCACGGCCGGTGAAGCAACCTCTCCGCCGCTTCGCCGAAGACAGGAGAAAAGTAATAGGGGATGAAATAGCTCGGCTTCTCGCCGCCGGGTTCATCATGGAGGTGCTTTACCCGGATTGGTTATCAAATCCGGTGCTAGTAGAAAAGAAAAAAGATGACCCAAATGTAGCCATTGTGTGGCGAATGTGTATTGACTACACTAACCTAAACAAGGCGTGTCCGAAAGATCCCTTTCCATTGCCTAGAATAGACCAAGTCATTGACTCGACCGCTGGCTGTGAGCTGTTATCATTTGTAGACGCGTATTCTGGTTTCCACCAGATACCGTTAAATCCGGCCAATCAAATAAAGACTGCATTTATTACCCCGTACGGGGCTTATTGTTATCGCACAATGCCATTCGGCCTGAGAAATGCCGGAGCAACGTATCAAAGGTGCATGCAAAAATGCCTACATGATCAGATAGGAAAAAATATACAAGTATATGTGGATGACGTAGTCATCAAAACTACGGAAAGCAGAACCTTGCTAGAAGATATACGGCAAACTTTCGTGAACCTGAGAAGGTTCCGAATGAAACTTAATCCAGAAAAATGCACGTTTGGCGTGCCAGCAGGAAAGCTACTCGGGTTCCTTGTGTCCAGCCGAGGTATCGAGGCTAATCCAACGAAGATAAGAGCAATAGAAAGAATGGAATTGCCGAGATGTCTGAACGATGTACAAAAGTTCAGGGGCTGCCTGGCTTCGCTTAGTCGATTTGTATGTCGGCTAGGAGAAAAGGCACTGCCACTTTATCAGCTGATGAGAAAGTCGGACAAATTCGGCTGGACTCCCCAGGCCGACCTTGCGTTTCACGAGTTGAAAAAGATGCTAGTTACGGCACCCATTTTAGCTTCTCCATTATCGAAAGAACCTATGCTACTTTATATAGCGGCTACCAATCGAGTAGTTAGTACTGTGGTTGTAGTAGAACGACTCGAAGAGGGTAAGTCAGTTCAGAGGCCAGTATATTATTTAAGTGAAGTATTATCCACTTCAAAGCAGAATTATCCGCACTATCAGAAGATGGCCTATGGAGTATATATGTCGGCAAAAAAGCTTAAGCATTACTTTGAGGAGCACCCCATCAAAGTAATATGTGAGGCACCCATAGCCGACATATTGAACAACAAAGATGCAAGTGGCCGAATAGCAAAATGGGCGATCGAGTTATCACCGTATGCTCCACAGTTTGATAGAAGAGATGCAATCAAATCTCAGGCTGTCGCAGACTTTCTCGTAGATTGGGCCGAGGTGCAATATGAGCCACCACTGCCAGATCCAAATTACTGGACAATGCATTTTGATGGTTCCAAACTAAGGAACGGTTTGGGCGCAGGAATAGTGCTGACCTCGCCTAAAAAAGATCAATTGAAATATGTACTGCAAATACATTTTGCCGCGTCCAACAATGTAGCTGAATATGAGGCACTAGTCCATGGATTAAAGGTGGCAAAAGAAATTGGAATACGCCGAGTCCTATGTTACGGTGACTCGGATTTAGTAGTACAGCAAGTATCGGGCACTTGGGACGCATTGGATGCTAATATGGCTTTATACAGATTCCATGTGCAAAAGATCAGTGGATATTTTGAAGGATGTGAATTCCACCACATACCACGAGCAGAAAATGACGCTGCTGACACATTGTCAAAATTAGGATCAACTCGGCAATCAATTCCGCCAGGTATAGCCCTGGAGCACCTCAGGAAACCATCAATAAACCCATCACCAGAGTCCGAATCAATCTTTATCCCAGCAAGTTCTGCAGAGAATCATACGCCAATGGAGGTAGATCCGCAGAAAGATTCGGAACCCCTAAAGAGGGGGACAGCCGAGGTAATAGCAATCATGGAAAGAGCCGAGGTATGTACGTCGGCAGAAAACATGGAGATAGACAGTGAAATCACTGCAGAAAGAGCAACACCGATATGGGCACAACCCATATTTTCGTACCTGAAAGACGCGGTACTGCCGAGTAATGAAGTATTAGCCAGACAAACCGTCAGAAGAGCAAAGGCCTATACAATCATAAACAATGAGTTATATAAGAGAAGCGTAACAAACATATTGCAGAAATGCGTGAGTCCCACAGTAGGTCAGGAAATCCTTCTGGATATACACCAAGGAGAATGTGGGCACCATGCCTCATCTCGCGCCTTAGTAGCCAAAGCATTCAGGCACGGATTTTACTGGCCAACGGCGTTAAAAGAGGCAGAAGAATTAGTTAAGAAGTGCAATGGGTGTCAGAGATATGCAGCCAAAATACATATGCCGTCGGCCGAGTTAAGAACAATACCCATCACTTGGCCATTTTCTGTATGGGGTTTAGACATGGTAGGACCTTTCAAACCGGCAAGAGGAGGAATGACCCACATCTTGGTTATGGTAGACAAGTTCACAAAATGGATTGAAGTAAAACCAATCAAAAAGTGTGATGGGCACACAGCAGTGAAATTCCTCAAGGATATCATCTTAAGATACGGATACCCACATAGCATTATTACGGATAATGGCACGAACTTTGCAGAAGGAGCCTTCGCTAGATTTTGCCAAGAGAAGCACATAAGACTAGATGTTGCCTCGGTGGCCCACCCAGCATCCAATGGACAAGTTGAAAGATCTAATGGACTGGTGTTATCAGGAATAAAACCACGACTTGTCGAACCTTTGCAAAGGTCGGCAGGATGTTGGATCGAAGAAATCCCAGCCGTGTTATGGAGCCTTCGAACTACTCCGAATAGGTCAACAGGTTATACTCCATTCTTTCTGGTATACGGGGCAGAGGCCGTACTCCCAGCCGACATAATATATGACTCGCCAAGAGTCACTCAGTACACAACCTCAGAAACAAATCAAATAGCTCGGCAAGATGCCGTAGACCTGTTGGAAGAAGCCAGAGAGTTGACATTATCACGATCGGCCATTTATCAGCAGAACTTACGGCGGTATCATAGCAGGAAAGTGAATCCCAGAGTATTCAAAGAAGGAGATTTAGTCCTCCGGCTGGTGCAGCGCACGGCCGGCATGCACAAGTTATCACCCCCATGGGAAGGACCATTTATCGTGAGCAAAGCATTGCACAACGATGCATATTATCTGATTGATGCTCAATCCCCTGGAGAAGGCAAGGCAAGCAAAGCTGGTGAAGAAACGAAGCGCCCCTGGAATGTGGCTTTACTTCGGCCATTTTACTCATAGGGTCGTATCTCAAAATCAAAAAACCAGTGATGTATTTGCACCTCGGCACCCAGAGCAGTGACTCGGGGACTGCCGTAGGTTATATTTATTTCATATCATGTATTCAAACCTCGGCACCCAGAGCAGTTACTCGGGGACTGCCATATGTGATGTTATTTCATATTTGATATTTGAACCTCGGCACCCAGAGCAGTTACTCGGAGACTGCCATATGTGATGTTATTTCATGTTTGATATCTGGACCTCGGCATCCAGAGCAATAGCTCGGGGACTGCCATATGGTATATTTATCTCTTTCGCGTTGCATACTTGAACATTGGAGACCAGAGCAGTGACTCGACGAATATGCACCTTGGTGCCCAAAGCATTGACTCAAGAATTATCATAGGATCTGTCAAGTTCGTAGACACGTAAATTTCGGCATCTAAACCAACGACTCGGAGACTACCGTATGATACCTCGAACCTACGCTAAACGCAATCATATCCGAAACTTAATTTGTAAAAGGAAGTTCTGGATAGTAAACGACGATCCAGCGATCGTCACTTACTTCCACAACGGAGTAATTATCCTATGTTCAAAACAGGTCAATAACGTAGATATTCAGCGACAATGACTGGATAAGATCATCAAAGTAACGGCAAAAATTGAACCCTGAAAGATGAAGAAATTACGAGCCAACAAGGCAAGAATTCGAACGAGCATCCACTTAACCAAGAATCTCAACAACACATAGCAAAAGAACCTCGAATCATACGAGTTGACAAATTTTTCGTCTACATTGTCCGCCCGGCATACCAGGGATCGCGAATAACCTAGGCGTTGTTCGTTGGAGGGGCAACCACTTGCTCAGGTGCGGGGCACTCCGAAGTAGGAGGAACTTCGACTGAGGTCGCCTCGCCCTCCACCGACCCAGGGGTAACTTCGGCAGTATCACGGGGTTGTTCAGGAGCATCAGTGCGCGCGGTAGAATGCCCGGTGCCTTTGGAGGAAGACCGCGCATCACCATTGCTATCTGAGCTTGAGCTGGAGCTATTGGATGTGGCCGAATCATCTTCACCTTCCCCATGCTTAGCTGAATCATCACCCGAAGCACCCTCAGCCGCGACTTCTTGATCCGGATCTGGGAGAAAACTAGGACCTTCATTCCAAGTGTGCACGTCGGCGTACTCGACGAGCTGGAAAGCCCGAGCTTGCCGAAGGGCAACAAAGGTGGGATCTTCAACCCAACGGGAGCCAGTGCGCAAATTCCTCAGAATGTCAAGAGAGACATCTTCATACCATGACATGATTACAGTAAGGGCCATGTCGGCACCAGCACGCCCGGCAGATTCTCTCCAAAGACTCAGCTGCCTCTCAGATGCCATCAGCCTGGTCACCAATAACTTAATTTCGTTGATATCAGGGGTCCCTGAGGTATTAGGCCAAAGTGCATGATAAGCTTTGATAGCGGCCTGCACTAAGTCCCGGCCCATAATTTTCATCGGACCAACTGCAGCACCAACAGCAACCAAGAAATCCTCCATAGAATATTCGAATTGAACAGCAACCGGTTCACCTCGGCGTGCGCGAGCTGCAAGAACAGCTTTAGCACTCACGGGTTTGGCCTCGGGAAAGTGATCTGCGCAAAATATGGACATGTCAACACATAGCAGGAATGACGAAGAGAAATGATAGTTCGGCCACGCCCAATAACTTACGATGAATAAAGCTCAACATTATCTGAAGGTCTTTGGCCCAATCAGTTTTACTCTTCTCGAAACGAGCAATTTCCTCGCTCAAACCACGGGTTTTAAGTTCGGCAGCTTCAAGGAGTTCTCTATTCTTCTGCAGATCCAGAGTCAGCCGATTCTTTTCCTCGGAAAATTCTTGGTCGACCTTCTCTAACTCGGACTTCTGAGAGAGCTTGATGGTATTCACCTCGGATCGCAGGCGAGCTATCTCATCATCCTTTTCTTGTAATTGCGCCGAATGAACGGCGTGTTGTTCTAGAAAATGCAGCATCACGTCAGGCATGGGCACGCAATCTTGTTGCGACACTGCAAAGTCTTGCAACTCGGCTTTACCACGGCCAGACGAAACAAGGAAACTTAGCATAGATATCAAAAGGAGAAGGAATAACTTAGAGAGGAATCTAACCTTCCAACTCCTTGACTTTCTTTTGAAGGCGAATGTTGAGGTTATTAACGTTACCTGTTCAACAAGGAGTAAGCCGGCAGTCCACGGACGAATACATAAGAAAGTTCGGAATAAGGAAAAGGACTTATCAACATACCAGTTTTCTTCGCCACAGGCAGAACTTTTTCGTACTTCTCTTCCAATTTGCGATGCGAAAAAAGTAACTTCTGGAACTCGGCAGTTCGCCGGTCATGTGCAACCTGAGTATTGAGGCACAATGATAAGTCAACAAGTAAAAGTTAAACCAGATCCGATTTAAGCAGAACTTAACTCGGATCTAGGTGGCTGGACATTCAAAACTAAACCAGATCCGAGTTAAGCAGAACTTAACTCGGATCTAGGTGGCTGGACATTCAAAACTAAACCAGATCCGAGTTAAGCAGAACTTAACTCCGATCTAGGTGGCTGGATATTCAAAACTAAACCAGATCCGAGTTAAGCAGAACTTAACTCGGATCTAGGTGGCTGGATATTCAAAACTAAACCAGATCCGAGTTAAGCAGAACTTAACTCCGGTCTAGGTGGCTGGATATTCAAAGCTAAATTAGATCCAAATCAACCAACGTTAAACTCGCCTCTAGGCGAATGGATATTCAAAACTACTCCAAGTCCGAGCTAGATGGCCGGACTAACAAACCTTGGAAATAAAATTAAGTCAAACTTCCAAGCATACAACAAGTTATTTCCTTGCAAGTTTCGGGGACTAGAGAATATGGTAACATTTGGAGAATAATTTAAGATTCAGAGATAAAACAATTACCGCATTCATCTTGTTGGTATCGATGATAAACTGGGCAGCATGGTCAAAACGGCCGCTGATGTCAGAAAGCTGGAAAGGTTGGTTGGCTGGATTACCCTCAAATTGATCTGCAGCATTCCAGTTATTGGCATACTCAACCAGCGCTCCAAGGCTGTTCCCGCTAGCTGTCCGAGTCAAAACTTTACCCCGGGCAGGCGGTCCGATGACGGCAGTCGCAGGGCTCTTATGAAGAGCGAGTTGACTGCCGGTGGCCGAGGTAACAGTGACTTTGGCAGATGCAGCCCCTTTACGCAGCGCGTCTGCAATATTCGGTTGAGAAGAGCCGGCAAGACTTTTCTGAGAAGAAGAAGTCTTAACAGCAACAGCTTTCGTTGCCTTAGAAGAGGCATCAGCAGGAGATGGCACCGCGGATTTAGAGATGGAATCCATGGGAACAGCCGGGGGTAAGCTCGCAGAGGGCGCCGAGATAACAACCTGTTCCGCCGAGGTAGGGATGGCCGTGGAAACCGCCGGAGTAGACGGAAGTTCAGCAACAGCGCTGGGGCCCATACAAGGGGCGGCGGGCTCAACAGAAACCTCGGACGGCCGGGTCGAATCCAAGGCAATGGAAGAGGTCTCAGGGACTTCGTGGCGGACAGGCGAAGTATGCTGAGCCGGAGGAGAAGCAGGACGAATAGGACTAGAAACTCTAGTATTATCAGCGGGAGGAGGAGATGGCGGCCGAGTCGGACGGTCAGTCATACTAGGACCGCCGGGCTTAACAGAAAGAGGAGCACTGCGAAAGTAAGAAAGAAGATTCATCAGTATGAGAAACAGAAAGAGAGAAACAAGAAATATAAGCAAAAGAACTTACCCGGCGACTCCAGGCATAGTTTTGCGCCTAGGAGGGTTCGGAGCAGATCTCTTTATTCGCTTCTTAGGAACCGCCTCCGAGGCACCAACAGGAGCCCCTCGTTTCCCCGAGGTAACGGGAGGCCGGGAAGCAATAGGCTCGGTGTCGTGGACCTGACCGGCCGGATTAGCTGGGAAAGTGGAAGCCGGAAATGCATAAGAAATAGGCGTGGCGGCAACTACCTCAAGAATTTGGACCTCGTCCGAATCACCTTCCTCGTCAGGCGCAGCGGTTCTGCCGCGAGCTCGAGTCGGAGCAGGATCTGATTTAGGAACGAACTCCTCAGAATCCGTCTCGCCAGTATCCGGGGTACTCCTGTCCGCAGGCCAAGGGAGCTGCAGAACTTCGGCATCCTCGCTTTTCTGCTCTGCGAACCTCTGCAAGGTAAGGAAAAAGAGAATTAGATAAACCAGTTTCTAAAGACAGAAGAGTAACAGAGCAATACGGATTAAGCTAACCTCGGGAGGCGGATGATCGCGAGTAAATGGTTTCAACCCCCAAGACCAGTCCTCAGGCATTTCAGTCTTGAAGATAGCTCGGACGCGCTTGTGAATAAGGTAATTGTCCAACTCCACGGTCGAGACTCGGTTAGGATCAAGAGGACCACTCATGTAGCATAGCTTGTGGGTCCGCTGCTGGAAGGGGCAGATTCGGCTACTAATAAAAGTTGCCATCAGGTCTTCGCCGCACAATCCGGCCCGGATCAATTCTTTTAGCCGAATCTCGAAGGCCTCGGCCAGGGCATGAGTCTTCCTCGGATTATAGAGCCAGTTCACTTTGGAGGGTGGGCCAATTGAGAATGTAGGGAGCCGAATCTTGTCTTCCGCCCCTCTGTTCTTGACATAGAAGAAAGACTTGTGCCATTTCTTGCATGATTCCAACCCAGTGACACGGGGGAACACGGATTTCCTCCGAGGTGTAATAGACGCCGCCCCACATTGGGTGAGCAACTTCTCGGAAGGATGCAGAGATTTGTCGGGAACGACGTTGGAGCGGATCTGGAAGAACTTCGACCAGACATGCACTGACGGCCATAGGCCGAAGTAACCCTCCGAGGCGGAGATAAAAGCAGAAAGAGAAGCTATGGCATTCGCAGGAAGGTGGTGCGGCTGAAGGCCGAAGTAATCAAGGAATTCTCTAGCGAAATCGCTGAGAGGAAGGCCGAATCCGCGGGCGAAGTGAGACATGAAAACCACATACTCGCCCTCTCTGATAACTGGAGAGGATTCGCTGCCGGGTAAACGACAGGAAACCTCGGCAGGAATCCGACGAGTCCGGATGAGCCACTCTATCTCACGGCGCGTAACGGAAGAGCCTTGCCACGATCCACGCTCGGGCCCAGAGCCAGCGTCGTCGTCCTCAACAAGAGCACCGCTAAACGAACTAGACATGGATGCGCCGGAGAGATCACCGGAGGAAAAGCTGGCGGCGGAGGGAAGCTTAGAGCTACAAGGCCCCGTCGGAACTTAGCACGAAAACAATGGCGAAGAAAGGAGGAACCGCTGCCTGAGCATGAAAGCGGAGCGGATCGATCTAGGGCAAAGGTCAGGGCAGAATGGTCAGAAAGGGCTCACCGACGGCGGAGCCAAAGCCGTAGGGCGCGGGCGAACGACGCGGCGGAATCCTCACCGGCGGAGGCTCCGGCGGATGAACGGCGGCGGCGCGGCAAGAGAACACGCAGGCGAAGGGAAGAAGGAGAGCGGATGCGAGCGATAAGGGGAAAGATGAACCCTGCGAGCGCGTTTCCCCTCTTTATAGCCAAAACATGAACAGGGGAGTGGGATCGTGGGTGTGGCAGTTACCCGTGTAGATCGTGGGAGTAACACGAACGCACGACGGAGAATGGAGCCACACCAACGGCCACAGACAAAGAAAAATTGTTACGATCCCGAGGGGAGCGGCACACGAGGCGTCGTGGCGGCGGCTCAGCAGGTACAGGGTTTACTGTAGCTTGTCAGTAAGCACTGTAGAAAGACCTAAAAACTAGAAAAGCAATGATAGGGTGACACGTAGGACGTAGCGTATGATGGAAGGAACGAGGAAGCCTCGGACAAGGCCATAGCTCGGAGACAGGACTGAAGAAAGTGATGAAGCTGATATAACCCGGCCAAAGTAATTGACAGGGCCACACCAGCTTCGGGGACTAATGTCGGGGGGTTAACCTCGGGTAGGTCAGAGACGGGGAAAGACAGAGATACTGTCCCCGTCTGGTTGCCGAGCTACGGCCTAGGTCGGCCGAATCATAGATATGTCGGCTGATGAACGGAGGCAAGAAGCTCATCTACAGGTATCAAGTGGTTACCCGGCCGAGTTAGTGAGAAGCTCGGCCGGGTTACCCAAATGATCTTCATGCAGGTGAGGAACGAGCCGAGTAACGCAAGGTAAGGCCGAGTTATACGAAGCTTGCAGGAGAAGGAGAAGCCCAGGGTCAAACTATAGCTGCGGGCTAGAAGGAATCTGAACAGGGCCAAGCACAAGAGACAAGGATGTGCAGGGTCAGAGGAGCAGAAGGAGGTCACGGAGGTGACAGTCCTGGAGCCCGAGGCACGCAGGAGGGGGCCGCTGGAGCTTTGCCGTCATTAGAAGGGCAGCAGGGAAAGGAGGCCGCCGAACTACTATTTTGGGACAAGCATATTCCACGAATATGCTTGCCCCGTCAGCCCTAAGGGCACCCAAGGCACCCCTTTATAAGGGGAGGCTTGGACCCTGAGAAGGGCATCGAGTCTTTTCAGTACCGTTAGGCTGGTAAGATTCATCTGGTCTCCCTGTATACAGCTCGAGGAGCACTTGTAACCCAGAAGAAGAGAAATAAAGATCTTGATCTTAACCACTTGTGCGTAGAATCAGTTGCATCATCCCTCCCCAGATCCCACTAGCATCCATTGGCCCCATACTTTAGCCTACCCATGGCATCTGCCGTGCCACCACCACGACAGGCCACGTGGAGGATTTAGTCCCGGTGCGTAGTAACCAGGACTGAAAATTGTATAGTCCTGATTGGGTAACCGGGACCCAACCGGAACTAGAGGCCCTTGTAAACTGAGACAAGAGGCCCGTTTTTTACTAGTGTATGTACAGAAGTTCCTGAAATCCCAGTTACCAAAGAAAGGCCTAGTATCTTCTCTGGTCCGTATTCCCACTTCCACACATGTTGGTGGCAGTACGCGCCAGTGCCCAGGATTACCGAAAGGACATCGAAACCAAGACTAAGCTTCAATTAATTTTGATGATGTAGAGGACTCTATGATTTGGGATTCATACCTCACAATCCCTGTATGGAGTGTACACTACAAGAAACAGGCTAGGCGCCGACGGCCAGACCCCGTCGGCGTGGCCACTGATTGTCGTCGGCGTATGACCGTCGGCATACGACCCCGTAGGCGTAGCCTGTTTGCCCGTCGGCGTAGAGGATACCGTCGGTGTAAAGGATATGGGGCCCACATCACACGGTTGACGGCCGTTTGCCCTGGCGACAGCTACGCCGACGGCATTGCCGTCGACCTAGAGTGTTTGGCTGGAGCTACGCGGACGGCAATGCCGTCGGCATGTCTTTTTTAATTTATTTTTGAATATTTTTTTCCAAAAAAAATTTGTTTTTGTTTTGAATTATTAATCTCACAAGCATTTTTTTAATTATTTGACTCATTAATTTCACAAGCATTTTTTAACTCTAAGTATAATTAATTTTCGATTAAATTATACTAATGGTCAAACTTTCTCATCGGTCATCCATCCTAATACTACTCCAGCCCCAGCATGTTTAACTTCTCTGTTTCTTTCACATGAGCTTCCAATCAGGGAATTAGAACTTACTAATAATACTACTATATCAATCCTATTAACCCTGGGACAATGGTATCACATGCCTTATTTTTAAAATTTCAAACATTTATTTAAGTAAACAACAATGAATAAGTAATAATAATAATCTTGAATTCAAATTAAAATAAAACAAATTTTATTTATTTTGCCTTTTTCCATGTAATATTGACTAATTCACAACTACAAATCCGTAAATCATAATTCGACAAATAATATATCCAAAATCGACCAAAAAAAGAGAGGAATCCAAATATAACATCCTTATCATATATTTAATTATGTATCTTATCTTTTTAACACTAGAACAATCGAAACTATGTTAGGATTCACGAAACACCCTATTTTGCACTCAGAAAAAAATGGCTTGTTGGTACGACGAAAAAGAGAATTAATGTGGATCACTAACGAAATATAATATTTGGAGTCTAAAAATGATTTTTACAAAAAAATCATGAGCATCCGATAATGTACATATAGTTTAAATCGGACCAACTTCCTTGGATTCGGCAGGAATTTGTCTTTTTCACCAGGGTTGGACAGAAAGGTTTGAGATACCCGGGTTGGGAAATTTTCCATTCAATATGGTCTAGTATTTTTGAAAAATGTGGTATTATCATTTTGAAACTTTCATTTGGTGGTTGCTTCGCAAAACACCCCATTTTTTACACTCGGTGCGACAAAAAGGAAAACTTCCTCCAACAACATTGTTCTTCATCCCATGATACACATGCATACACAATATGAGCACATTATCGCAAACTATATCGCGATTCTAGCAATAACATTGGTTATTTGACCTGAAATCCAGAAAACCTCGATTGAGATAGGTAATTTTGTGAAGGTTTTTTTAAGGAACAATGATTATACCAAGTTTGGTATTTTTCCATGCAACTATGTCACATAATATGACACAACGTGAAAGTTTTGCATTGTTTGGATCGTTTTTGAATTTTTTATGCCCATTTCAAACTATCGTCAAACTTTCTAAAAAGAGGGGCATGAAGATTTTAGCTCGGTCTCAGCCTCACTAAACTTGCATGAGATATCTAATAAAATAGCATATTGTGAACCTAAAAATGATTTTTTCAAAAAATCATGAGCTTCAGATAATGTACATGTAGTTCAAATCGGACCCACTTCCTACCGATTCGGCAGGAATTTGTCTTTTTTCACCAAGGGTGGACGGAAAGGTTTGAGATATCCAGTTTGGGAAATTGTCCATTCAATATGGTCTAGTATTTTTTTGAAAAATGTGGTATTATCATTTTGAAATTTTCATTTGGTGGTTGCTCCACAAAACATCCCGTTTTTGGCGCTCGGAAAATAAAAATTAGCTTGTCGGTGCAACGAAAAGGAAAACTTCCTCCTGCAACATTGTTCGTCATTCCATGATACACATACGTGCATAATATGGACACATTATCGCAAACTATACCATGATTCTAGCAATAACATTGGTCATTTGACCTAAAATCCAGAAAACCTTGATTGAGATAGGTCATTTTGTGAAGGTTTTTTGAGACACAATAAATATACCAAGTTTGGTATTTTTCCATGCAACTATGTCACATAATATGACACCACGCGAAGGTTTTGCATTGTTTCGATCGTTTTTGAATTTTTTTATGCCCATTTCAAACTATCGTCAAACTTTCTAAATCGAGGGGCATGAATATTCTTAGCTCGGGGATGAGCCTCACTAAACTTGCATTAAATATCTGATGAAATAGCATATTATGAACCTAAAAATGATTTTTTCAAAAAAATCATGAGCATCATATCATGTACTTATAGTTCAAATCTAACTCAATTCCTACCGATTCGGCAGGAATATGTATTTTTCACGAGGAGTGGACAGAAAGGTTTGATATACCCAGGTTGGGAAATTGTACATTCAATATGTCTAGTATTTTTGAAAAATGTGGTATTATCATTTTGAAACTTTTATTTGGTGGTTGCTTCACAAAACACCCCATTTTTTGCACTAAGAAAACACAAAACGCCTTTTTGGTGCGACGAAAAGGAAAACTTCCTCCTACAACATTGTTCGTCATCCCATGATACACATGCGTTCACAATATGGGCACATTATCGCAAACTATACCGCGATTCTAGCAATAACATTGGTCATTTGACCTGAAATCCAGAAAACCTCGATTGATATAGGTTATTTTGTGAAGGTTTTTTTAGACACAATGAATATACCAAGTTGGTATTTTTCCATGCAACTATGGCACATAATATGACACCATGCGAAGGTTTTGCATTGTTTCGATCATTTTTGAAATTTTTATTTCCATTTCAAACTATCGTCAAACTTTCTAAATCGAGGGCCATGAAGATTCTTAGCTCGGGGCTGAGCTTCACTAAACTTGCACTCTGATGAAATAGCATATTGTGAGCAAAAAATCATTAGCATCATATCAGGAACCTGTAGTTCAAATCTAACTCATTTCCTACCAATTCGACAGGAATTTGTCTTTTTCACGAGGGGTGAACAGAAAGGTTTCAGATACCCAGGTTGGGAAATTATCCATTCAATATGGTCTAGTATTTTTTTTTAAATGTGGTATTATTATTTTGAAACTTTCATTTGGTGGTTACTTCACAAAACACCCCGTTTTTTGCACTCGAAAAATAAAAAATATGTTATACGAATGTATTTGTATTTTTTATGTATTTTTTTGAGTAAAAATATATAATATTTGAGTTTAAATAGATAGATCTTATTTTTCTGCAAATTTTGATATATTATATATATTTTTCTGAATTTAAATGATTTAGTTATGATTTTTCAAAAATTAATGTGGCCAAAAAGAAAAATAGCTACGCCGACGGCGAGCCGTCGGCATAGGTGTGAAACCTAAGCCGACGGATTTGCCGTCGCCGTAGACTTGACGTCCTTGCTCTGCCGTTAGCCTAATAGGCTACGCCGACGGCGCGTCAAGTTACGCCGATGGTCCCGATATTTTGCTGTTGGCGTATAAAAAGGCCGGTGGCCCTATATACACACCCCTACTGTATGGAGCTTGTGTGTGCCCCCTAAGGTAAAGGTCTTCTTTTGGTTGTTATCACTTATCGCACAATAAGTTACTCACTAGAGATAACTCAATTAAGACAAACAGTACAAGAGGTAACTTGCATCTTCTACGATGAGAATGAAAGCGTATACGGTCTATTTTTCTCACGTGATATTGTCAAACTTATGTGGACTGAACTGTCTACTATTTGAACAGACAGGTAGGTGCTGCATTTATGAGAATGTAGCAAGGTTATGGGTCAGTTGTAGTTAACATGGTGGGTGTCCGTCTCATGTGACCGTGTGGAAGCACTACAGGAATAGGTGGAGAGGTTGACGGATAGGCGGTACGCCAACGGTCAAACGTCGAAACCGTCGGCGTAGACTGCGACCAGGCTAGCAGTCCCCCAAGCAGCTGTTGATGTAGAATTTCCCTCGGAGTAGGATAGCTATGCCGACGGAAGCCCTCGGCATAGCTATTTTTCCTTTTACCTCATTAATCTTTGAAAAATCATGACTAAATCATTCTAATTCATAAAAATACAAATAATGTATCAAAATTTCTAGAAAAATAAGATATTTCTATCTACACTCAAATATTACACATTTATAAATAAAAATTAAGTAAAACATAAAACATTACATATAGTTTAAAACAAGCATAAGAAATTTAAAAACGATTTAAACAATACGAAACCTTCGTGTGGTGTCATATTATATGATATAGTTGCAAGGAAAAATATAAAACTTGGTATATTGATTATGTCGCAAAAAAATCCTTCACAAAATGACCTATCTCATTCGAGGTTTCCTGACTTTCGGGTCAAATGACTAGTGTTATGGCTAGAATTAAGACATAGTTTGTGATAATGTGTCCATATTATGCATAGATGTGCATCATAGGATGGTGAACAATATTGCAGGTGAAAATTTTCCTTTTCATCGCACCAAAATGCCATTTTTCATTTTTCGAGCGCAAAAAACGGGGGGGCATTGTGAAGCAAGCACCAAATGGCTAATTCAAAATGCTATCACCTAATTTTTTAAAAATACTAGACCACCTTATATGGACAATGTTCCAATAGGGGATCTCAAATATTTCCATCCATCCCTGGTAAAAAGACAAATTTCTGCCAAAAGGTAGGAAGTGAGTCAGATATGAACAACAGGTACATGATCTGATGCTCATAATTTTTTTACAAAAACAATTTTTTAGGTTCATAATATGCTATTTCATGAGAGATCCACGCGAGGCTTGGCCCCGAGCTAAGAATCTCCATGCACACCATTCGACAAAGTCTACGATAGTTTAAAACGGGCATAAAAAATTAAAAAACGATCCAAACAATGAGAAACCTTCGTGTGGTTTCATATTATGTGACATACTTCGAAGGAAAAATATAAAACTTGGTATATTGATTATGTCTCAAAAAAACTTCACAAAATGACTTATCTCATTCGAGGTTTCCTGGCTTTCGGGTCAAATGACCAGTGTTATGGCTGGAATCAAGGCATAGTTTGTGATAATGTGTCCATATTGTGCATACTTGTGCATCATGGGATGACGTACAATGTTGCAGGAGGAAGTTTTCATTTTTGTCTCATCAAAAATCCTTTTTTCATATTTCGAGAGCAAAAAATGGGGGGTTTTTGAAGCAACCACCAAATGGCTAATTCAAAATGCTACCACCTCATTTTTCAAAAATACTAGACCATCTTACATGGACAATGTTCCAATAGGGGGATCTCAAACCTTTCTGTCCATCCCTGGTGAAAAAGATAAATTTCTGCCTATTCGGGGTAAGAAGTGGGTCACATATGAACTACATGTACATGATCTGATGCTCATGATATTTTACAAAAATAATTTTTAGGTTCAAAATATTCTATTTCATCAGAGTTCTTCTTTAATTTTAGCGAGGCTCAGCCCCGAGCTATGAATCTTCATGCCCACCATTCAACAAAGTTTGACGATACTTTAAAACGAGCATAAGAAATTCAAAACTATCCAAACAATGCGAAACCTTCGCATGATGTCATATTATGTGACATAATTGGAAGGAAAAAATATCAAACTTGGTATATTGATTATGTCTCAAAAAACCTTCACAAAATGACCTATCTCATTCGAGGTTTCCTGGCTTTTGCGTCAAATGATCAGTGTTATGGATAGAATCAAGGAATAGTTTGGGATAATGTGTCCACATTGTACATACATGTGCATCATGGGATTTAGAACAATGTTGCAAGATGAAGTTTTCAATTTCTTCGCACCAAAAAACCATTTTTCATTTTCCGAGCACAAAAAATGGGGCGTTTTGTGAAGCAACCACCAAATGGCTAATTCAAAATGCTACCACCCCATTTTTAAAAATATTATACCAACTTACATGGACAATGTACCAACAGGGGAATCTCAAACCTTTCCGTCCATCCCTGGTGAAAAGACAAATTTATGCCAAATCGGTAGGAAGCGGGTCGAATATGAAATACACATACATGATCTGATGCTCATGATTTTTTACAAAAATAATTTTTAGTTTCACAATATGCTATTTTATCAGAGATTTACTTTAATTTTAGCGAGGCTTAGCCCCAAGCTAAGAATCTTCATGTCCGCCATTCGACAAAGTTTGAAATTATGTCTTCCGTTTTAAACGAGCAAACGAAATTATAGCTAAAATTACGGCATAGTTTGTGATAAATTGATATGGATATAATATTTGGATTTCTCTCATTTTTCTGATCAATTTAGACATATTATTTGTCGAATTACGATTTACGGATTTAAAGATATTAATTATCCCATATTAAATAGAAAAATACAAAAAATATAATTATTTATTCTTATTCAATAATATTTTTACTTATTCATTGTTTGTAATTCAAAAAATACAAACATGTGACATGATGATATAAGAATTAATAGGTTGAAATCATAGTATTGATAACAATAGTATTGATAACAAGATATAAGTTGCTTTGCGGAAACAGATTCTGAAGGAACGAGAAAGTTAATCGTGAGTGACCGACTAAGAAGTTTGTCTAAGACTGCAATTTGATCAAATATGAAGTGTAATTAGTGTTAAAAATATTCCAAGTGAGAGATTAACGATTCAAAAAATTGAAATATTAAAAAAGTTGAGAAAAAATTGAAAAAGAAAATTTGAAACTATTTTTGCAACCGGCCGTTATGATACGCCAACGGACACTACGTCGACGGCCTCCGTGCCCTCCGCCGAGGGAGATCTTTGCCGAGGAGTCTACGCTGAGGGCAGCCGTCGGCAACCGTCAGCATAGCCTATGACGGCTACGTCTATGGCTTTTGGCCCTCGGCTTACCAATCAAGTCCTGTAGTGAAGCAAAAAAATGACATTTTTTCGAAGATGTTGTTTGTCTGGAATGCAGTCTGGAACGCTGGTACTATGGCATCGCCTGCCAAAGATGCTCAAAAGGTGGCTTCTCCTGTGCCCAACAAAGCAATCAAACTTTATGGAACAATGCTTACAGAGGATGGAGCAGAAAATTGAAGCCCCAGATCTAATAAACGTTTGAAGAAAAGGAGGATGTCGACGGGGATGAACCCTCGGACTCTAGAAGACCTGATTCGACGCTTCACTGGAGGGGGAGTCAATTAAGTTTCCGTTGGAGTCTGGGTTCCTCGCATGTGTGCCATTTTACTCGTTTTGAGTTGTAATCATGTTAACTGATGGTCAAATCTGTCTTTATGCTTGTAGTCTGGATAGCTTATGTCCTGGTGCTGTAGTCGACCTGGCAATAGCTGTTTGTAGAGGTTATTTTTTGTGGCTTAAGCCTGAGCTTAAACGTCTAATGCTATCATTTTGCTGTAACATTTGACATTTCATTTTCAATGAAAAATAGAATGGGGCTGAGGGGACCTGTTGATCTAAAAAAAAGAAACCAGGACTAAGCAAAGAAACATCTTGCAGCACCGATGACAGATCGGTTACTCATGTGCTTGCACTACAGGAACAGACTGCTAGGCCGACGGCAAAAAGCCCTCGGCGTAGCCCCTTTCGCCGTCGGCGTACGCTACGCCGAGGGCTGCCGTCGGCGTAGCTCCCTCGGCGGAGGTCTCCCTCGGCGGAGCAACACTGGCCGTCGGCGTATCGACTCACCGTCGGCGTAGGGCTTTGCCGACGGCCGTTGGCGGCCCGTCGGCGTATTAGCCGTCGGCGCACGGCATCCTCGCCGTTACACGGCCGGCTAACGGCGCGGCACGTACGCCGACGGCCGCGCCCTCGGCGTAGCCTCGACACGTGGCACGCGCTGGCCTTCCCTGGGGGCGACGTACGCCGACGGCCGCGCCCTCGGCGTAGCCTCGACACGTGGCACGCGCTGGGCCTCCCCAGGAGGGGGCTACGCCAACGGCCTCGCCCTCGGCGTATGTGGACGCGTGTCCACCGCCTGAGCCTTCCAGGCTGGCTCTAGGCCGATGGCCTGCCCTTGGCGTAGGAGCAGGTGCTACGCCGACGGCAGTGCCCTCGGCGTAGCCCTGACCATATGGCACATGGCAGAGGGCTACGCCGAGGGCATTGCCGTCGGCGTATCACATACACAGTTTTTTTTTGAATTTTTCTCAGCAGCACTCACAGCACCCATACATCATCCATGCATACATCCATACATCATCCATGCATACATCCATACAGCCATACATCATCCATACATCCATGCAATATATATTCCACACATTAGTCATACATCATCCATACAGCCACACATGTATCAACATCAGTCATACAAGATCATCCATACATTAGTCATACAATATCATCGACATCATCACACATCCCTACAACTCTGGAGGAGACGGGGTGTACCCGAGATCTCCCCTGGTGAAAAGTGGCGACCTCTGCCGAGGGTTGCGTCCAGTAGACACTACTAGGAAAATGATCGTTTGTGGCGCACCTGAAAGGCCCATCCGTGGCGCACCTGTAGTGCGCCACGGGCCTTGCGCTACGGCTATCTCTCAGCCGTGGCACACTGCCTAGTGCGCCACGGTTGTGTAGAGATAGGCGTAGCGCACCACCTAGTGCGCCACAGAAGTTTGGCATGGTGCGCTACCCCTTGGATCTTCTGTGGCGCACTACCCAGTGCGCCACTAAACATCCATGGTGCGCTTTAGGTGTAGTGCGCCACAGAAGGTAGAACATGTGCGCCACAGATGTATTTTTTGTTTTTTTTTAATTTCCAAGCCAGATTATATGCAATACAGATTATATACAATATTACAGCAGATATACACACACAGATACAAGATATACAATTATATATATAAATACTCGATATGAAAAACAAGATTGAAACAAATACATATAGATAAGTCTCATACATGAATACATAGTCCAAGTTACATTGTTTTGATCATGTTACAAAGTAGTAGTTGGTGACATGCGAATACATGTGTCGATCGAACAAGTTAGAGCTCGGAAGCTCGCCTAGACATCTAAACTAGCTAGCTAGACACAAACGCGGGATAAATAACCAAAGAAGATAAGCATGATCACCGCCGCGACGAAGGTGTAGGTCTTCATCCGGTTCCTTGTCCTAACTCCCGCTAGATAGCGCGTGTATCTATCTTCCGCCTCCGCCATAGTGTTGTACCCTTTGTAGCTATTGCCGCTGAAACGGTGCACCTGTCTCCGGCAGTCTTCCCAATTATCGTAGACTCCGGGAACCCGTCCCTTGTACACGACGTACCACGTCATCTACAAGTTGACAATAATAACTAACCGGTGATTGAAAAAACATGTATAATTAAAGTCGCATATGAAGATACACTTATAGAAAGTACTCTTAAATCAAAAAGAGCAAACTCAAAAAGCATGCCTCATATATAACTAGCTAGGTCGTTGGACACAGGAATTGCTTATGACGGGACTATTAGCCAAGTAGGATGCACAATTCCTGAACTTGTGCATATCACAAGGCTAACAATCCCGTCATAGCACATTCACGTATATATTGTGCCACGACATTTCAATCATCGGCATATTCTCGAAAAAGACAAAAATAACTCGAAAAGCATGCCTCATATATAACTAGCTAGGTCGTTGGACACAGGAATTGCTTATGACGGGACTATTAGCCAAGTAGGATGCACAATTCCTGGACTTGTGCATATCACAAGGCTAACAATCCCGTCATAGCACATTCACGTATATATTGTGCCACGACATTTCAATCATCGGCATATTCTCGAAAAAGACAAAAATAACTCGAAAAGCATGCCTCATATATAACTAGCTAGGTCGTTGGACACAGGAATTGCTTATGACGGGACTGTTAGCCAAGTAGGATGCACAATTCCTGGACTTGTGCATATCACAAGGCTAACAATCCCGTCATAGCACATTCACATATATATTGTGCCACGACATTTCAATCATCGGCATATTCTCGAAAAAGACAAAAATAACTCGAAAAGCATGCCTCATATATAACTAGCTAGGTCGTTGGACACAGGAATTGCTTATGACGGGACTGTCAGCCAAGTAGGATGCACAATTCCTGGACTTGTGCATATCACAAGGCTGACAATCCCGTCATAGCACATTCACATATATATTGTGCCACGACATTTCAATCATCGGCATATTCTCGAAAAAGACAAAAATAACTCGAAAAGCATGCCTCATATATAACTAGCTAGGTCGTTGGACACAGGAATTGCTTATGACGGGACTGTCAGCCAAGTAGGATGCACAATTCCTGGACTTGTGCATATCACAAGGCTGACAATCCCGTCATAGCACATTCACATATATATTGTGCCACGACATTTCAATCATCGGCATATTCTCGAAAAAGACAAAAATAACTCGAAAAGCATGCCTCATATATAACTAGCTAGGTCGTTGGACACAGGAATTGCTTATGACGGGACTGTCAGCCAAGTAGGATGCACAATTCCTGGACTTGTGCATATCACAAGGCTGACAATCCCGTCATAGCACATTCACATATATATTGTGCCACGACATTTCAATCATCGGCATATTCTCGAAAAAGACAAAAATAACTCGAAAAGCATGCCTCATATATAACTAGCTAGGTCGTTGGACACAGGAATTGCTTATGACGGGACTGTCAGCCAAGTAGGATGCACAATTCCTGGACTTGTGCATATCACAAGGCTGACAATCCCGTCATAGCACATTCACATATATATTGTGCCACAACATTTCAATCATCCGCATATTCTCGAAAAAGACAAAAATAACTCACACTTGTCGTCCGAGAACCAAAGAGTAAGCAAAAAAACCAAAGAGTAAGCAAAAAAACCAAGCATTGATTGATATATAATAATAATAAGCAAAATAAGTAAGCGGTGATTCATAAACCTAATAAGATAAGTACACTTGTCGTCCACACACACACAAAGGTCATCTATAGTTTGCAACTACAACTAGGCCAACATCAAGCCTTCTGGCTCGGCTTAGGGAACGGGAGGACGCCCTGCCTCGTCATGAACTTCCTATAGTCACCCTGCATCTCTAGGCGATCTTCTATGTCACGGTTATTCGGGATATTTCCTCCGTAGAAGATCCCCCCCGAAGTCATGACATCACGAAAGATGATTGCCCCAAACTGCTGCTGGATGCGATACATCTCTTGTCTAATATCCGAATCATTGATCTTGGCCTTTGCTTCGGCCCACTGTTTGAGATGATCTGGCAGCGTAGAATTCTGCTGGTCAAGTAGGAACGCCCTCATGTGATGGAGTGCGTAGTAGGCTTCCTTCTTACTGTTTTCCGGCTGCTTCACGCAGGGGAACTCTGTTACGTGGTTGAAGACGTGCCTGCTGAACTTGACCTTCTTACGCACGAAGCTGGTGCCTTCCGTCGAGGCAAAGCCAGTGAGAGCATCATCCAGAACTTCCTTGATCTTGTCGTAGTTTTTCTTCTTTTCTAGACTCCCCGAGTCGAAATACGTGGCGTGGGAAAGCTTCGGCGATAAGGAGATGAGCGTGCAGTGTTCATCTCTGCGCAAAAAATTCAAATGGAATGTGTTGAAAAAAGAATGATGATGATCTAATAAAGCCAATCGACGGTGGCGACTGAATAACGACTTACTCGGGAAAGTAAGGCACGAGAATGTATTCCTTTGTCTTGTTCGCCACGAGGATTCTTTTTAGGTACGAGGCCACGATACGTCGTTCGGCGGGGGAACCCAAGCAGCCGTCACGCATGTAGTAGGGGTCCACTATAGCGATGCCCGGTGTGTTCTCTCTAATGATCTGCGTGGCCAGGCTGAGAGAAAAGAGACGGACCATGGTATAGTGCAGCGGGTATAGGTGGAACATATTGAAGATGTCCTCGAACCGCAGGAAGAACAGATCCGCGGGGGCAGTGTCGACGAAGCCCAAGCCTGGTGGCACCTTAACCACGAATACCGGGTGCGAGGGATCTTTCTCCGATAGAAGGCGTCTCTCTATCGTCAGCACGCCGTCATGCACACTCTGCAGTTCCGAACTGGCGAGCTTCCGCAAATTCTTAGGTAGCATGGGCTCACCCGCCACATGAATCCTCCACATAATACCCTCGGGTCTTGGTGGCCCGTCCCGAAACCTGATCGGATTCGCAGTTGTTGACGCCACCGGCTAGCTCGAGCTGCTAGATTTTCTTTTCCTGCCCTTTTTTCCTTTTGGAGAGCGGGCAGGCACCGCAATCTGAGCACCGGCCGCCCTATGTAGTGTGTCAGGGCTTAGAATAAAGGGCCGGTTGGTTGTATCAGCTGGCTCTGTAAAGGCGCAAGCTGGAGGCGTCTCCTGAGAACCAAACAGACGCTTGGTGATAGTGACTTTCTCTGTGGGGCCACCAGCTAGGTCTTCTTCGTTGCCAAGCTGAGTGCTGAAGAAGTGATCATTCCAGTCTTCGAAGTCCTCGGCCGGATCCTGCGCCATGTGCATATCATCAACATGATCATCCGACCCACCGCGTGGAGGTGACGGCGAGGGCGGTAAGGGGGCCTTGCCACCGCTTGTCGCTGGCACGACAGGCGGTGCTGTTGTCTGTGGCGTGATGGCCCCCGCCGTCCCCAAACGGATCATGCTCTTTGGCCATAGCATGAACAAGCCGAAGCAACTTCTGAGGACAGACGACTCTTCTTCATCCGCTCCTGGGGGTTGAAGGGGAGGTTCCAGGTCGTCGCAGCCCCTTAGCACCCGACTAATTTTAACCCTGTGCACGCTATCTGGCATCGGCTTTGAGTGGAACGTGCGCTGCAAGGGTTGAACGATGGTACCCTTGGCAACATCCCTCAGCTCGTTGTTCACGTAGCATAAGAGAGTGCAAGGAACATCCGTCTGCGGAAAACATGTACGGCGTCGTCAGAGCGAGATGCCACAAGAGTAATATATAGATGGCATGAAAGGCGGTAATTAAAGCAATTTGTTTACCGTGATGGCGTCGAGATCGGCTAATGTCGACGCACCGCATACGGCGACGGGCGTGCAAGAGACGGAAGGGCTGCTTGATGGCGCGGTGCTGTCCGCCGGTGTATTCTCCCTACCGACGGGTGCTTGGAGCTCCGGTGCCGCCGCGACGATGGCAGGGGGGGCACCAACATGTACTCCGGCGCCGCGGTGATGGCAGGGGGAGTCACCAACACTTGCGGCGCCGCAGTGCTAGCGGGCGGAGTCACGAACACGTAGTTCGCCTGATTCGTCGGCGCCGCGTTGTTCGAGTGGCTGCTGACCATGCTTGGAATCGGGCACGGCCCTACTCGACCACCCGCACTCCAGTTCGCTATTGACTCCACCAAGGTAGGCAGGAAGGACGTAAGGGTGATTGCCAGGTTGTCTTGGACGATCTGCGGGATCCGCGCCACTTGTGCCTTAAGTTCTTGAACCTCTCTGTTTTCCTCCTCGCTCCTTCCCGACGGCGCCACATGCGTCCTCGGTGGTGGACCAAAATGATCCACCCAATTCTTACCCCCGAGGCCGGCTAGACGGCCAGCCGACGATGGCTTCTTCATAACCGGCTCTATTTTCTTGGCCCGGTTCATCGCCCTGTTAAAAGGGTTATCCCACCGGGTGGCCGCCGTCGACCCCTGGGATGAGGAACCCTGGGATCCATGACTAGCAACAATTTCCTCCTCCTGCAGAAGAAGTAACAGTGAATCATTTAGATCATCGATTAGATTGCAATCGTGTTGATCACCGGTAATTAGATTATACTTACCACAATTTCCTCGAATTCCTTCACCGTAGGATCCGCGGTGAGTTGTTTGGTTTTTGGGTCCACATGGTAACGGGCCCTGATGAAGTTTCGAACCTGCCCGGGTTCGAATTTAGCAAAGGGGTTTTCTATCCCCTTGGATCTATACTCTTCGTCCTCCTTATTCCATTTGGCCTCCGCGGTTCTGTATCCACCAGATCCGAGATGGTGATGACCTATATTCATCGCCTGCAGCACCTTTCCCCGATTACTATTGGCCAGGGCTCTTTCGGATTCACACCTCTCCTTGAACTCCCGGAACTGATCTTCGGTGATCTGCGGGTCAATCTTCTGGATCTCCTCGAGACTTTTGCCTTCTTTATAGATCTTCTTCTTTATCCGGGTTCTCCAGCTGGCCAGGGCGGTGCTCATCTTTGTGAGGGCGGATTTGTTTACTTCGTTCCCATGATAATTTGTGTTCTGATACTTAGCGGGGAACTTGTATCTGGCGTGCAGCTTCTCGAAGAGGAGTGTGCGCAAGTGGCCATTATCTTTATGCCGGAGATTCTCGGTGTTGATCGAGATGGTTGTCCGGGTGATCGCCGCCACTTGCCCACCGTACCCTTTGATGACAAGGGCGGGCTCCAAAGGAACCCCTGATGGGCTCACTTCGGTAATTTCCTCCCTGACCGTGCCGACCGTGTTCGGGCGCCGGTCCTTCGGCTTCTTCTTCTTAGGAGGGTTGCTACCACTCCGTGTGCCCTCGCCGCCATCAGTGGTTTCATCGTCCGCCGTTCCTTCGGCTTCTTCCTCCGCGTCTTCCATCTCATCATCCTCGCTCTCCGAAGGATGGTATTCTTCATCGTCTTCTAGACGCTGGGCCGCCTCCCAGAATGTCAATTGTTTATTCGGAGGTCTGAGTTCTCCTTCAGCGCTGATGCGCTTAGAACATCCAGCCTCGTCGTTGTCACACATCTTTGCACTAATAAAAAACAAATAATTGGTTAAATGCACGGAAAAATCCGGCATGACCTTTGCTAATTTTCTTAAACTAGGAGTGCCCGATTTCTGCCAAAACGGAAGTTAATCAACATTCCGGCAAAAATCGGGACTCGTTTCATACAAGAACCTGCATACACACATAATAAAGTGCTTCATATACAAGCACAAGCACAATTTCAAGGTGCTATTGTCCCAGCACAGATAGTAGCAAAACCAACACTACTCTATTTTTCCTTCCAAACCATTTCACAACCACATCCATCCAGTCCCAGCACAGTGCCACAACCATATAAACTTTTGTTATCAATTTAAGCATAGCCATATGACAGAAGCTATCTCTTTAAGCAACAATGACAACCCAATTAAAATAAATCTTGTGAATAAGTAAAGGTAAAAATGAGAATGATCTTACATAAGCATGCCACTTATTGTATGATTCCAATGAAGCAATGTCATTGTTCTAACCACAATGGATGCCCACAATCTGTGCTACAATAACTTTTGTGCATCAACACAATCAACCAAAATCTCAAACCTATGATAATATGCATCTACTGTTCAGACTTCAGAAGTGTTTTTTGTTCTTTGGTTGTTTATCTTAATTCCTTCAGTCTATGCAGGAAGGCTTTAAGAAGCTTCAGGTAGTGTTGTTACTTTTCTGAACTGAATGGCCAAGTAATATAGTAGTAAGATCTTTTCTACTGAAAAATAGTTCCTTTTTTTGAAAATAATAGTTTTCAGAGGCAACAAACACAAATACTAGCAGCTAAGACCATGTACTATGTGTGTTCGATTCAAGGAATAACCAGGAGGAGGAGCTATAGTTCCAGGAGTTCCAGGGCCTCCTCCTCCTCCTTATAAAAATCATCTAGTTCCAGGAATAAACAGTATAACATCTATAAAAATCATCTGTCTATCAGTAATCCATCTAATGAAAGTCACCATAAGCCAAATACATTAGTCACTTTCCTAAAAAATTCATTTAGGAGCCAATTTTTTTCTCTCTAAGATCATTGCAGCAAATATTTCAGGTTTACTGCTAACTGAATAAAACTTGCATAAAAACAGAATTATTTCAGGTCTTTTACTGCTAATTGAATCTTGAATCTTGTTTACTGCTAACAGAATTATTTCCAATTCTAGTTTACTGCTAACTGAATCTTGAAGCAGAGAGGGAGAGAGGGAGAGAGCGAGAGACAGGGGAGGGAGAGAGGGAGAGAGGGAGAGAGGGAGGGGCTACCTCTGACGGGCGGACGACGGGCGGACGACGACGGGCGGCGGCGCGATCCTCCTCCTCCACAAGCGGCGGGCCTCCTCCTCCTCCACGGATCGGCAGCGGCCTACTCCTCCACAAGCGCGGGCCTCCTCCTCCTCGAGAGCGCAGCGCGGTGGCGGGCCTCCTCCTCCTCCTCGAGAGCGCAGCGCGGCGGTGGCGGCGGTGGCGGCGGTGGCGGCGGCGGTGCGGCCTCGAGAGCAAGTTCTGTGAGATGCAGCGGTGCGTGTGGTGCGTGTCTGTGAGATGGAGCGGCCGGCGCGGTTGACTAGCTAGCGTCCAACACACATAGGCGTAGCGCACCCTGGCCAAGTGCGCTACGGAACCGTAGCGCACTTGGCCAGGGTGCGCTACGCCTATGTGTGTTGGACTACCAGATAAGAGGGCGGCCACCCCTTCTGTTAGCACTAGTACTGTCATAGCCCACTGGTTCTGCCCCTTAGCTCTATTCTAAACTATGAGCACCCAGGTTCGAATCCTGGTGCTCCACTTTTTTATTTTTATTTTAAAAATACTTTTAAATGTTCCAAAAAATGTCCAAAAGTGGTGATACATGCCATACAAATTTTGTTTTGTTTTTTAAATACTTTTAAATATTCCAAAAATGCCCAAAAGTGATAATATATGTCATAAAAGTGTTACAAATATGATTCAAAGTATAACTAAATTTCATAATACTTTGTCCATGAATATTACAATCTTTTTCGACCACGCGTTTTACAATATTTTTTGAGCTAGCGTTTTACAATCTTTTTTCCCTTCTTTGTCGCGGTTGAATAATTTAGCCCCGGCACTTTAATGTTTCTTCTTTCGAACGGGCTACCTTTTTTGGGTAGGGTTGTCCTTTTTCTTCTTGTGATGTATGTTGCTGCATCGTAGTCGTCGTCATCTTCAATCTTTGGATCGCCGTACTGGTCGAAGTCTTGCTCGTTGGCGACTCCATCCATTCCGATGATGTTTCTTTTTCCTCTCCTCACGACAACACGGCTAGGCTTTGTCGGGTCGGTAATGAAAAAACATTGGTCCACTTTGGTAGCCAGTACCCACGGTTCATTTTTCGCGGCCACGTTTGCACCGGCGGCCTTGGATTTGGCTGCTTCGGGTATAACCATGGTTGTGAAATACCGGTCTTCTCTTTCGACGCTCTTTGCCCATCTGACACGGAACATCGGCACCTTTTCTCCACAGTAGTCGAGCTCCCAGATCTCCTCGATTCTTCCGTAGAATCTTTCCTTCACGTTGTCATCGGTGTAGAATTCCGACGTTACGCCTGAGTTCTGATAATCACACTTGTTGTCCTTTTCCTCCGTGTAGAATGTGTAGCCGTTGATATCATACGCCTGATAGGTCACCAGGTTTTGCATCGGTCCCTGCGACAAGGTGAATATGATCTTTTCCGTGTCAGAAGAATGCGAGCGCGGGGGATTATCAAGGAGCGTCTGCCTAAACCAATGCATGAAATCTGAGTTGTGCTCTTTGATTATTTCTCCCTGCGTCCTCTGTATGCCCCGGTCACTGTACTTCTTCTCGATTAACCTTTTGTGCTTCTGTACCCAAGGATCGACCAGTTCTAAATGCTGTAGCGCGACGAGGTTTGCTCGATCAAAGTCTGTGCGTCGAAAATCAAAGTCTGCATGCAGTATGCGACGACCCTCTCGGTGACCAGATCCGTCGAGCTTGCCAAGGTGTCTGTTGACGGGAAGACCGACAGGGTTCTCGATGTCTAGATAATTCGTGCAGAAAGAGATGCACTCTTCGGCCAGAAAGCCCTTGGCTATGCTTCCATCTGGACGGGACCTGTTGCGAACGTATCCTTTGATGTGTCCGTTCATCCTTTCGAACGCCATCATGCTGCGGAGGAACATCGGCCCGAGTTGTACGATGTCCTCCACGACATGGACCAGCAGATGCACCATAATGTCGAAGAATGCGGGTGGGAAGTAGACCTCAAGCTCACATAGTATCACCACGATCTCCTCCTGTAGCCTTCCGAGCTGATTCAAGCCAATCGACTTCCTAGAGATGACGTCGAAAAACTTGCATAGGCCAAATAACGTTTCACGGACGTGCTCGTCCATTATCCCTCTTAGTGCGACCGGAAGTACCTGCGTCATTAGCACGACACAGTTGTGAGACTTCATGCCACTGAACCTCTGCTTCGCCTTGTCTAGGTATCTGCTTATCTTGCCCGCGTAGCCGTAAGGAAATTTGACTCCTAGAAGGCACTTGAAAAACTGTTTGATCTCATCCTGGCTTAGAGTGAAGCAAGAAGGAGGGCAGTAATATTCGTTCTTCTTGAACTTTTTACCCTTCCGACGACCTTGTGTCGTCTCCGACTCATGATCATCGTCATCTTCCAGATCATCAGGAGTAGTGCGTCCTCCGTGAAGCTCCTTCCGGATACCCAAGCATATCAGGTCGTGCCTTGCTTTCGGACCATCTTTCGTCCTATCTGGCATGTTGATTATGGTGGCGACCAGACTCTCGCACACGTTTTTCGTGATATGCATGATGTCGAGGCTATGAGGCGTGCGGAGAAATTTCCAGTATGGCAACTCCTAGAAAACAGACCTTGTTTTCCATACCTTCATCAGCGGCTTGTCTTGTTGCTGCCTCTTTCGCTTCTTTCCAGGCTTAGGACAATCTTTCCAGTTTTTCAGCAACTCTTCCACTTCTTCGCTGCTCCTACGCTCTGGGATTCCTCGGGTCTCTGATTTGCCATCGAACAGGTCTCCACGTTTTCTCCATGGATCATTCTTGCCGAGCCACCTCCGGTGCGCCATGAACACGGTTTTCGATGACCCTGGATCTTTCTCTAGTTGGAGATAGCTTGTGTTATCCATGCACCTAACGCATGCGCAGAATCCTTGGATAACCTGCCCCGAGATATACCCGCAACCTGGATAGTCTTGCACCGTAGTGACCAACGCGGCTCTCATAGTGAAATAATCTTCTGCGACGGCGTCGTAAGTATTGGCTCCAGATTCCCATAACGTGGCTAGCTCCTCTTTCAACAGCCCGAGATACAGATTGATGTCGGTACCAGGTTGTTTCGGCCCTTGAATTAGCATACTCATTTGTATGTACTTCTTCTTCATGCACAACCATGGAGGGAGGTTGTACATCCATACAAACACGGGCCAAGTGTTGTGCGTGCTGCTCTGGCTACCGAACGGATTGAGTCCATCGGTGCTCGCACCAAGCCTGATGTTCCTCGAATCTCCACCGAATTCTAGGAATTCGAGGTCCAATGCTTTCCACTGGCTAGCATCTGAAGGGTGCGTCAGCAGCTCATCCTTTTCGGGGTCATCATCATCTCCTGGCTTCTTCCTTTCCGCATGCCATCGCATGAGCTTCGCTTCCTTAGGGTCCGCGAAATAGCGCTGCAGACGAGGGGTGATAGGAAAGTACCATACCACTTTTCGAGGTGCTTTCTTCCCTTTCTTGTATCGACTCACGCCGCACACCGGACATGTGGTTTTCTCCGCGTCCTCGCCCCGATAAATGATGCAATCGTTGATGCATACGTGATATCTAACGTGCGGTAGATCGAGAGGACAGACGATTTTCTTGGCATCCTCGATACTAGTTGGACATGTGTTCCCCTCCGGGAGACGATCGTGCCAGAATGCCATCATATCGTCGAAGCTTGCGTCGCTCAATTTGTGCTTTGCCTTCATCTCCATAGCCTTGAGCGTTACATTCAACCGGGTATCATCGGGCCTGCATCCTTCATACAATGGAGTAACCGCGTCTTTCTCAAGTTGCGCAAGCTTGGCTTTCTCTCTAGCGGCAGCCCTGGCGTTACTCGTCTGCTTGAGAAGCAGCTCTTGCACATAAGGGTCCCGCACCCAGCCTGACGTTGTTCCATCGTCGTCTGCTCCTCCGGCATCTATATCATCATCATCCCGGTCTGCTTCCGCACCTTCACCATCTCCAGGAGCCTCTTCATCATCTCGCCCGTTCTCGCCGTGATGATGATCATCGTCATGTTGGCCACCTTCTTCACCGTCTCCATCATCTACGCCATCGCTTATCCAACGAGTGTATCCATCCATGAAACCATGGCGGAGCAGGTGCGCCTGCAGATTCCCGGAATCTGGGTCGATCACCTAGTTGAGTTTGCATCTTCTGCACGGACATCTTATATCTGTCTTGTTATTTCATATCATGTCGGCCGTCGCACATTTCAAAAATCTAGCCACAATGCCTTCGCTCATTATGCGGACCATTTTTGCCTTCACGATGTACACGGTACAATTTTGAAGTCTATTAGAACCACATAATGAATGCATGCATGCAATGGTCGATAGAAAATTTCGGCATGACCTATCCTAAAATTAGGACCTTTGCGAAATGCCAAAGTCTTGCCAAAATGGAAATGAATCAACATTTTGGCAAAACAAATGGCAACTTGTTCACATACAAACACAAGAGAGAGAGAGACCGATCCATACACACATGAACATATCATTATCCTCTCCATACACACATGCATGAGCATCATCGATACTCTCCATATACACACACATATGACCATCGATCCTCTCCACACATACACACATCATGAGCATCGATCATCTACATACATATGAGCACATGCATCATCCATATACACATGAACACATCCTTACATGGACAACTTACCGAGATGAGAGACCGATCGCGAGAAAGATGGAAAGGAGAGGTGCGCGCGTCGACCGGAGACGGATAGATGAGAGACCGGAGACCTCCTCTATTACTTATGTAACATCCAAAGCAAGTTTTACATGCTAAACATGGTGAATGTATGGAGAAATTGAGGTGGGAAGGAGAAGATCCCGACTAGATCTAAGGAGGAAGAAGAAGGGGAAAGTGAAGTGTGGGTGGTGGATGTGTGGGCACACATGTGCACATAAAGTGTTGTCCTAACATAATCGAAACATCCGTGGAGCACACGGCCCCAGTGCTCCACAGGGAGTACAAACTTCTGTGGCGCACTAGGCCGAGTGCGCCACAGATGCTCCTAGTCCCCGTGGCGCACTAGGCGTAGTGCGCCACAGAAGTTTGTGGCCGTTTCAGAGCAGAGGTGGGCATGCGCTTAGTCGTAGCGCACCATGCACACGTGCGCCACAGATGACCCTAACAACCGTGGCGCCCATGAACCTAGTGCGCTACAGAAGTTTGGCGTGTGGCCGACAGGGCCCTGGCCCACACACATCTGTGGCGCACTATGGTCATGTGCGCCACAGTTGTTCTAGTTATTAGTAGGGCACTGCCCACAGGTGAGCCACGCCTGTTTTAGCCGTGGGGCACTTCAACCATGTGAGCCACGGATGTGCTGATTACCTATAGCCGTTTTCCTAGTAGTGAGAAGCAGCAGAAGAGCCACCTGGCGAGGGAGTAGGAGAAGTGTGAAGCTCGGGAGAACCACCTGCAGAATGGCCAGGAGATGGACCATCGTCATGAAGCGGTGTGATCTGACGCCCATCCGGCGAGGCGTGGCCAAAGTGCCGGTTCCCAGAAGCTCCCGTTCCCTACATGTTGCCTACATGTTAGCAACTTGCGAGGCAAAGTAAAGCGATAACCAGTGGGTTCGCAAAGAACTTACCGGTGTCGATGCATAGTAGGTCCTAGCGAAGCTTTCCTTAGATTGCCAAAATGGCATCGGACCTGGCATGGGAGGCACGGGCCCTAAATCTCTATTCTAGCCAGTTTGAATATTCACCATCATGGCCTGCAAGATAGTTTAGAAGTCAGGCCGTAGTACAACAAACGGGGGGAAGTGGGACTTGTATCTTTTGCAAAAAATAAAGGTTCGGACTTACATTTACGTATTGCATGTAGATCGCATTCGCCTCCTGATGCTGCCGAAAGGCCACCTGATATTCCTCATAAGCGGCTTCGTAGGCCGCGTCTAACTCAGGCTACAATTTCAAATACAAGGAATCTCGTCAGCGGTTAGCCATGCAGGAACAAAAGTCATAAAGATGATGAAAACGAGAAAAACTTACATCCTCGGCGGAGCGACGAGGCTGGCCACGAGGCGGGATAGGGGGGCCATCGGCGGGGTAGGTAGCCTTGAGACGGCTGAAGCTCGTGCTGAGGGTAGGCTTGACCTTCTTATTCAGAATCTTGAGGCGTCCATGCTGCAATCCGTGCCCCGACAGGACCAACGACTCCTCGTCGATCTCCGCGTGAATGGGGTCATCCACATGGGGGTGACGAGCCTTCACCATCGTGTTGTAGTTCCCCAAGTCGTTCTGGGCAGTGCCGAAGTACACGGGCAACGAGGGTTGAGGCTCCGAGTAATTGGGCTTCTTTCGCCGCATCATCTCATAGACGGCGACGTCATGAATCACCTCCCCGGGTTGTGCCTCGGCCACCTGTATCGCGAAAAGAAAATATTATGCATATGAAGTACAAACATAAGCAGAAATGCACGCAGGTCGTTCCATGTATATACGTACCACCTTCCCCTTGAAGCGGTCAAAGTTGCGGTTTCCCGCGCAGTGCGTTCCACCATCGCCTCGGTTATCCGCGTTCCGCCTCGACAAGGCTGCAAACTCCTCGTCTTCTCTGAGCCACCTCGTCCTAACCAGCTCCTCCCATGCGAGTCGATGCGGCTCGGCCCAATCGGGGATAACCTGAAAATGCAATACTCAACTCCAGAAAATGCAATGGCAACTTAGAAGCAATGTAGAATCTCATTGACATTTTACTCACCGACATGTACTCTTATGGCGTCATCGAGTACTCAGGATTAGGGTTCCTACCGACAATGTCTTCCTTCCTGACCCTCACGCCCCTGTCAGCCCAGAAGTGGCTAGCGGCCGTGACCTTCTGGTTGTACCACACCTGGGGGGTCAACTTCACACAAGCCCCAAGCAAAGTCCTCTGCGCCTTCTCCTGGTCCTCCTCGGCCACACGGTAAAAGCACTTCAATCATGCATAAGAGTCATGAGTTAGCACGGTGGGGTCATCAAGTATGAACATAACTCGAGAAATATGCCTTACCCAAAACTTGGTGATGACAGCATCAGCAGCTGTCGGAAAGCCCGGGACACGGGTAGTCTGGTAGTCCGCCCAAGTGGTAGCTAGCTTCCTGTCACCCTCGTGGGTAATGTGATAGCCCGGCCAGAACTTCCTAATCAGAGCTCCAACAAGGCTGTTAGGAAGGCGAGGCTTCGTCCCCGGAGGAAATGTCCAATTGCTGCACAATAAAAAACGTTAGTACACAATAATTATTTATGACCAACATGAAATAAAATGTTTTAAATTGCCAAATTAGTACACTTACTCAAGGCCATCTGGAATAATAAGGGCTTTCGCCTCCTGAGTCCTAGGCTCAAACTTCTCGTCAGGGACTCCCGATTCCCCACGATTCCGCAATTTCTTCGGCCCCACCAACTCGCGGCTAGTGTCCGCCTCCGTATCGGTCCCCGCCTCCCTCTCGGTCCTCGCCTCCCTCTCAGACTCTGCCTCCCTCTCGGACTCTGCCTCCCTCTCGGCCCTGAAAGGCTGCTCTGTCAGGAACAACTCAGGAGCCACGTCGCCAGAAGCAGAGGGTGGTGGGTCAAAGTCCACGCCTCCTCCCGTGGCACCTCGTCCTCGTACTCCTCGACCTCGGCCTCGACCCCGTCCTCCGCCAGCAGGAGCAAGATCGGGGTAACGCGGATTGGGATTTGGCTGTCTCCCACTCCGTGTAGCACTTTTCTTGCGCTGCTTCAGCGCATTAAGCAAGGACGAACTGGTTGCCTTGCCGCTGCTCATATTGTTCAATCACCTGCATTAAGTAAGAGAAAACAGTTAAGTACAAAGACATAATAAAATGTATACACAAAGAATAAAGGCATAATGCAATTAAGAAAACAGTTAAGCACAAAGACAAAATAAAATGCATTAAAAAATAAATACTCACTATCATTTTCATTCTCATTCTCATTCACATTCTCATTCTCATTCTCACTATCACTATCTTTTGAGTAGAAATCTGGATTCTCATCGAAGGGTGTAGGCTCATCATCGTTGTCATTCTCGGTATGGAGCTTCTCGAGCATACTTATGTCATGTAGATTCACCACTGACTCACCCCGAGTTTCTACATCATTCCCAAGATCCTCAAGATCAACCGGTTCTAAATCAAAGTGTCCGAAGTCCTCTTGCTCTTGATAGAAAATTCCCTCGTACGTTAAAGGGTTAATGTTGTTGTAATCGTCCTCGGAGGGAATCGGTAGGTTACCATGTGGCGATACCTGGAACACGACTTCCCAGCCCTGGAGTTCCGCTTTCTGGCATGGGTAGGGCAAATAATAAACTTGGTTGGCTTGGTGAGCAACAACAAATACGTCGGCTCCGCTATAGGTGGTTGAAGGCCTAACTTCAACTAACCCAATGGAAGGGGTACTTCTCAGTCCACCCCTTGGGTCAAACCAGTGGCACTTGAACACAACAAGATTGAGTTCGACATTCGTACGATTGAAGGTCAGCTCGTATACATTCTCTAACCTTCCGTAGTAATCAAGGGAATCGGCTCCTTTGGTGAACACCCCAGTATTTACCGTTTTTGCATTCGGTCGCCCTTTCTGGTGCGTCTCTGTATGGAAGCGAAACCCATTCACATCATACTTCTCATACTTCATGACGACACTGTTACAACCTTGGGAAACACATTTCAGCTCATCTGACATCTCAACGTTGGGATCAGCTCCCTACAGGTACAAGAGGAATTTGTTGCGTTCAGTAGTTACGTGGAATAAGAGCGACAAGTCACATATTGCAAGGTAAGAGGGACAGGTTAGAAATTACTTTTTCCATAAACCAGGACACAAAGTTTTTTTTATTTCCGGGAGCACCCTCTTTCAGTAGAGTGTCCAACTCCATGGGAGAGGGATCAGTCGGTCCCGGCCACTGTTCATCCGTGAAATCGCTAAGAAGGAGAAAATAAGCATTAGACGGAGACCGAGTTACTAGCTGCATAGAGAAATAGGGTGTTCACCATTTTACCTAATGAAATCGACCACTTCCTTCATGTTCATAAGCACATAGAGCATTATGCAATCCTTCTCTTCCTTCGGCAACCTATATTTTAGTCCTTTACCGACCTTGCCACCGGGAAATTGGAATAGTTCGAGATTGGGGTCATTCTTGGGCAGGTCGACATTGTAACGAGAGACCGGGTTATGCATAGTGGGAACATCATCGGGCCAGTAGGTTGTCGCGGCGTCTGCCATCTCCCGAAGGCATGTTGCTTCAGCTATGCATGCTTCAATCTTGGCTTTGTTTCCAGTTATCTTTCGAATATACTTAAACTCTCTCTCAATACAAAATTGCCAACGAAATTGCACCGGCCCCCCCAATAGTGCCTCGTTCGCGAGGTGCACAATGAGATGTGCCATCGGAGTAAAGAAGCCTGGCGGAAAGATCATCTCCAAATTGCATAGCAACTCCGGCACCTGAACTTGCAGCTTCTCAATCACCAGAGGACATATCTGCTTAGCACAGAGGGTGCGGAAGAAATGGCTCAACTCCGCAAGCACTCGCCATACTTTTTCGGGGAGATACCCTCGAACCATCACCGGCATCAGCCGCTCAATCCATATATGATAGTCGTGACTCTTGAGCCCGTTGACTTGTCCCGTCAAAAGATTGACTCCCTTACTTATATTCGAACAATAACCGTCAGGGAACATCACGACGTATTTGAGCCACCTAAATGACTCCTTCTTTTGGACATTATCAAGGCAGTAGTAGGCATGCGACTTGAACCAATTCTTTCGACGGACAGTAGGAGGCTGCATGTGTAATCTCTTCCTATCACAAAGCTTCTCAACATCAACTCTAGCCTTGACATTATCCTTTGACTTCCCAGGAATGTTTAGGACTATGTGAAAAAGGGACTCCCCGACATTCTTTTCGGTGTGCATCACATCGATGTTATGGGGAAGTTCGAGGTCCTTGTAATACACGAGATTCGTTAAGGCTGCCACGTGAGTCCAATTATGCGTTACACCATATCCCGCAAATTGATGGCCAGTTCCCGGCGCCGCGGGCACGAGAGCACGTATCTCGGCATCAACAACTGCACCCTCGAACTTTGGTACCTCTTTTACTTCATGCACAACTTTGCCCTTCTTGAAGTTCTTTCTATCTTCTCTGAACGAATGATTTCTTTTGAGGTACTGTCGATTCGTGTCAAACGCAACATATTTGCGACCCGACTTTAGCCAAAGGAACTCAAGTCGGTGCCTGCACACTGGGCATGGGCACTTACCAGCTGTACACCATCCGCACGTTAGGGCGTACCCGGGCATGTCATGCATAGTATATTGTAACCAAACTTTCATCAAAAAGTTTCTCTTTGATGCTCGGTCGTATGTCAACGTCCCATGTATCCAAGAGTGGTTCAAATCATCCACAATCGGCTGCATGTAGACACTCAAGTTCTTCCCCGGATACTCAGGTCCTGGAATTATCAGCGACAAAAACATGGTCTTCCGTTGCATTAATACTCCGGGAGGGAGATTAAGCGGAATAACATACACCGGCCAGCAGCTGTACGAGGCCGTCGACATACCATATGGGTTGAAGCCATCTGTTGCTATCGCAATTCTAACATTCCGAGCCTCTTCTGCCCACCGGGGGTATTTGTCATCGAAGTTCTTCCATGCCTTACCATCAGATGGATGTCCCATCTTCTTCCGTCCGTGCCCGTCCTCGTATCTTTTCCCCTTCTTGTGCCACGTCATCTGTTTGGCAGTCTCCTCGCTCAAGTAAAGCCGCTGGATTCTTTTTATGAATGGGAGATACCGAAGTATCTTCTTAGCGACCTTCGACTGCCTCACCTGACCATCCTTCCCCTTTGTCTCTTCATATCTAGAGGCCTTACAAATGGAGCAGTACTTGTCACCCTCAAACTGTTTCCAAAACAAAAGGCAGCCTTTTGGACAACAATCTATCTTTTCATAATCCATGTTGAGCTCCTTCATGAGTTTCTTCGTTTCGTGAAAGGTTTTGGGCAGACAATGCCCTTCGGGCAACATGTTACCACATGTTCTCAGATTAGCTTCAAAGTGAGAACGGGTGGCGGAGTACTGGCACTTGTCGGCTAGACACTGAGAGATGGCATCGAGCTGAGAAATCTTTGCACCCTCGTACAGAGGCCTCTTAGCCGCGGCCATCATATCAAGGAAGGCCTTCGCGGTTGGCTCCGGTTCCTCCGGTTCTAGCGGTTCCTCCGGTTCTGGTGATTCCTCCCGTGGAGGTGGCGAATTCGGCTGGTCGGCGTCGATAAGATCATCTAGCATGTTTCTAATCCCATCGTGCTCATTGCCATTGAGCCGCTGACGCATCACCTCACCTCTGTCACGTTCATACCGAGCAAAGTCGACTTGCGTGACATAGTTAGACATGTACCCATATTGCAGAAGGTGTTTGTACATGTCATCCTTTCCCTGACGATGACGCTTAGTGCAATGAGCGCAGGGACAAAGTGCCTGAACAATTGCCTTCGAACCACGCGCTAACTCATTCACTAACAAATGAGTGTTCCGTACCCAATCGTCTGTTTTATTAGTCGCACTAATACGGCCACTGTACATCCACCCATTATCAGCCATCCTCTTCTGCTTTGTTGGGAGACAAACAACAAATGTAACATTTTATATCAAACAGGAGATTAAATGCTTCATATTTTTACGCATCCATCAACCTACATGTCCAATAGGAAAAGAGGGTCCTACCCAGCCGCCGGATCCGTAGATTGGGTAAGTTCTCCCTGGTTCTACCCCGATCCAAGCAGAATTTCGGCAGCACCTCCCCGCTGCTCTCCCGATACACGTGTAACTACCTCGGTGAATTACGCTCCTAGATACATGCCTGGATGAGTGGTAGTGGTTGAAATAGTACGGTGGGGCCCCAAAAGCCACTCACTGGTAGTCCTTGCGGACGTCCCAACCACTACCCTCTCAACGGGACCTGTACGGGCGGCGTAATCGGCAGGCGAAGGGATCAACTACGTACACAAATGGGTATGTACGCAAGCCACCATACAAGAGTACATCAGAGCCATACCATCTAGAAAGAAAGGAAATATAGCAACGCCATACGACAAGATTCAAATGACCTAGATAGATCTATATTTCAGGATACTTCCTCATACAACACACATCAGAGTATCATGCGGAAGCGGCAAACAAAATCCGAGTACGGATAAGAAGCAAATCGGCATAAGATGCCATAGAAATAAGCACATCCCAACTACAGGTCTCTCGGATCCCCGTTCCCGGAATCTCTACACCGAACGATCGTTGCCCACATCTTCGGCTTCTTCCACCCAGTATCCGTCCTGCGAGGGTACCTGTTCATCTGAACCAATAATTTATCGTGTGAGACCCTAAGGGTACTCAGCAAGTCTTAATGCCTCTAAAGGGGACACAACCTGGGGTGACGCAATTGCAGCAAAAGATAAACCCTAGCAGTTCTACAGATAAACGCTAACCATCCGCCTAACCAATGATAGACGGATGTCCGTGAATTAAGATCAGCAGTTATAATGGTAATCTCATCAGATCCATCCTCCTCCCCGCTTACCAACGAGGAAGCGGACGAACAACCCCCCATCCGTTGGAAATTTTATTAACCATTCCATGAGTGTTGCACTATTTACTAGTCAAATTACTTAGTCAGATTAAAGCGGTACTTTAGTTATGCTTGTCTATGATCGAGAAACTGTGCTCCAAGTCGTCCATATCCGCGGACACGGCTTTCAGAAAGTTTTACCTGGCCGGGGTGCACCAATAGCAACACACGCTCGACCAACCTCGGAAAAACCAAATCAAAACCCAACGAGGCTTTCACGACTGAACAATTACCGGATGCAGAAATATTTCAGGGGGCCACCCCTTAAAGTAGACCCGCAACGAAGTAAGCAAGCTCCGAGACGGACTCAAGGTTTGGGTATACGGCTGTGAACGACTGGGAACCCAAAACTGGGCTTGTCGACACCGCGGAATCGTGTCCCGATCCTAAACAGTACAGGTGCTATCTGTCGCACAATTTAATTAAATCAGTAGCATGGCATAAGTACAGGATAATAAATAAAACCTCAAACTAGTTTGTGGCCCCAAGAAATAAGACTGAATCAAGCTCTGGCTCAGGGGGGTCCCATATACCTCCCGGATGTGGATAGCGCGATAAAACAAGGAACAGGAATCAAGTACTCGGGGTCTTACGGGACACAAGTGAGCAGGAAAAACCAAATAGCAGATGTTGCTCACCGGTGCCACTTTCATTAGTTATCCCATTACTACTCAGGTTTAAGTTGTTTAGGTACCTCGTTATCCATCAGACACTCACAAACCCTACACATGCTGTTCTACGACTCGCATGGCGCAAGCAACTCCTATAGTAATGGCTCATGGGATGGAGGAACAAGCTTGGTGGGGTTTAAAAGTAAAGGCTATGCATACTTGGGATTCAATTTAATGCAATCGCGACTCAATGATGCAAGAATAAGTTAGAGGCAATAGGTACTGTATGTATGCAAGCATGTGGAAGTGCTTGCCTGATGACTCAGTTGAAGCGAGGGACGGATCTGGGTAGTGCTCCTGGTTCTCTTGATATAGCCCCTGCTCAGTGTCTATCCGAGAAAAACCAAACAAACAAGGCCAACATGAATATAGAGCACAAGCATATGAATAAGATGCGTCAAGCAAACAATCATGCCATGATGAATGATGCACATTTTACATGGCAATAAGGTAGCATGGCATGGTGAGGTGTGGAAGACAAGTAGTAACATTTTAATGGGGTTTTGGGTCACATTTTGTTGTCATAACACTTGCTGTACCCTATATTTTTATATGATGCATGCTGCAATTAAAGTTATGGATGGCATAAACAGAAAGGTCTCGTCGAGCTGATCATTTTAGACATATCATTTGCTAAATTTGGAATTATAAAACAAAAGTTATTAATTATTTAAGTTCTAGTGGCAATTGGTGTAATTTAAATAAACTTGGAATTTTAAATGTGCAAAAGGCAATTTGAATGTCATATTTGAAATCCTGGCATTTTTCTGATCTCCAAACATATATCATTTGTGTTATTTGGAATTATAATGGAAAAGTTATTTAAAACTGAATTGAAATTTGAATTTGGTTTTAAATTTAATAGGTTTGATTTAAACAGATATTCCAGAAACTTTTGTCACACCCGTTGATCCCAGCCACAGCTACTGACCAGCGGGCCCATGCTGACTGGGTGCCCACGCACGCTGGGATCGACTTACACCTCGGGTCTGCCTAGCCAATGAGGATGACAGGCGGGCCCCGGGGCCACGCGGGTCCATCAGACAGCGGCGGTGGCAGGTCTGCCACGCGGCACAGCTGGGCAGGACCGCGGGTTGAGCATCAGGTTCTTCGAGAGCCTTTTTGCAAAACGGCCGTGACACCGACAGGTGGGGCTCCGAGGGACCGCGGGCTGACGCAACAAAAACGCGAGGGGATAATTGCAAAACAGCGCCGCGCTACTGTTTTTCTTCCAGACCATGCTCTGACGCGCGCGGCGCGCGGCGTGCGGCGCTGGGCTTCGAACCCGCGACGCGAGCGTGCGCTCCGGTGGGACGGAACCGCTGCGGTAGGTTGGGGCGTTTGTCTGAAGGGCGGACGCGGGCTAGATGAAGCCCTAGACGGCGCGGGAGCTAGCGGACGCGCGTGGCCGCCGGTGCACGGAGTGTGCTCGACGGAACGCCCGCCGCCGACAGGAAGCGATGCAGAGCCGGCGCATGTCTGGGAGGGTCAGGGGCTTACCGCGAAACTGTCGGTGACGGTGGCGAGGCTTGGGGAGGTCGCGATCAACGGCGAGGCAGACGGACAGATGTCTAGGGTTCCGGCGCGGCGTCGACGTGCAGGGCTACTGGGGGCGTCTCCTCCTCGCGTCTGGGTCCAGGGGCGTCGCAGAGGTTCCACGCGACCACGCCGACACACTCTCTCCCGCCTGCGCCTCCTGGATCGATGACGACGAGCGGGACCCGACGGTGGCCGGCGTTCGGAGGTAGACGGTGGCGAGGTGAGGGAAGAGGGGAGGCGAGGCCTCAGGGATGGATCTGGGGGGCAGGGTAGGTTGAGGGAGGGGTAGATAAAGCCAGAGGGGGGAAGGGGGTGCCGTGGCCGCCGTGTGGGGGAGCTGGCGATAAGGATGGCCTCGGCCACCTTTTCTCCACCCCTTCACGTGTTTGGTACGGCTAGGCAGGCAGGGGGGGCTTCCAGGTGGGACCAGGGCGAGGCCAAGGAGGCAGGGCAGCTCGGTGGGGCTTCTAGGCAGATAGAAAAGAGAGGGGAGGGAGGAGCTCGAGTTCAGCTAGGTTAGGAGCTAGGCTCGGCTAGGGTTTGCCTTAGGGCTGGTTTGGTGGTAGCTAGGTGGGGTAGGGCGGCCAGGTGGGTCCAGCAGGTAGAGAGAGGGGGGTGGTGAGCTAGGGCATGGGGTTCATGCTAGGTAGCTAGAAAAGAGAGGAGATAGAAACCACTTAGGTTTTGGTTGGAATAGATGGTTTTAGGTGTAGATTAGAGGGGAAAGGGTGGCTTAGGGTTTAGGTTTAAGAGAGGGTAGGATAGAGGGAGGGCCATTACTTGATCATGCATGCTTAGACAAGATCACACAAAAACAAGACAAGGAAAGGGAGAGAGAGGGAGAGATGATTATGTGGTGGTAGGATTTAAACAAGATCCACATGGTTCCAACCAAGAGAAAAAGATAGAGCTAGAGAGGATCACCCAAAAACCAAAACAAACCAAATACCAACACAAGATGGCACTTGCATGGCTCATGCAAAATATCTAATGCCATGTTTATTCTTGTGAATACAATAATATCTACATGGCACTATCCATATGCACTCCCAGAAGTGGAAACAAGCCAAGCAAGGAGAAAGAGGAAGGTTCCAGATGGAGTAGATGGATATGATCACATGTGATGATAATTGGGTCTTGCTAGTGTGTATATGCCACTAGGTATTTAATAAGCCCACAAAATATCTCCACATGATGATAACCCCACAAACACACATATGGAAGCTAGGGAGAAAAGGTCCCACTCACAAGGCATGCAAAGGTGGCCATGTGGCTCTCATGCATCAATAAGGTGAAAACAAAATGATGCCAAGATGAGAACATGTGGAAAAGAAAAGGATCCATCCCAACCCACATGAGCTAGAAGTAAACCTCTAAATGCCAAGCTCATATTTAGTTGGATGGTGGAATTATAAGGTGGTGAAAGAAAGGTGGTGGAGGTTAAAAGAGATATGCCCCCAACTCAACTTGGGCGTTTAACAATATATTAAGAACCAAATACAATATCAAGAGGCAACTACAATTAATCATGCACATGAGATAAGAACCAAACAAGAAAGGGTTTTATATGATGCTCAAATGCAAGGTGACATGATGACATGAGCATGATATGATAATGATGCAACAATTATATGTTGGAAGTGGCCCTTTTTATTATTATAACAAGTAGCATTACAGGTGTTAGACAACTGGGATGCTACAACTCTCCCCCACTAAGCAGGAATCTCGCCCCGAGATTCTAGGAAGAAGAAGATACAAAGAGAGAAGGATGGTTGGCACGGAGTTCATCTTCACGCTCCCATGTGGCTTCATCAACAGAATGGTGTGACCACTGCACCTTGCAAAACTTGATGGACTTGTTGCGCGTCCTTCGTTCTGCGGTCTCAAGGATTTTGGTGGGGTGTTCTTGATAAGACAAGTCTTCTTGGAGATCGATTAGATCATGATCCACGGTCCTGCCGGGATCTTTGAAGCACTTCTTGAGCTGAGAGATGTGGAAAACATCATGGACTTTGAGTTTTTCCGGAAGCTCAAGTGCATAAGCAACTTCTCCTCTTCTACCACGAATCTTGAAAGGACCGATGTACCTAGGAGCCAACTTTCCTTTGATACCGAAGCGGTGTGTTCCTCTCATGGGAGTGACACGAAGGTAGACGAGATCACCAGGGGCATATACCATGTCCGTGTGCTTCCTATCATAGTTGCTCTTCTGACGACTTTGAGCAATCTTCAGGTTCTCCAGAATGATATGCACCTTCTCCTCTGCCTGAGTTACAATGTCAGGGCCAAACCAGATTCTTTCTCCTGCACCTGACCAACCAATCGGAGTTCTGCACTTGCGACCATAGAGAGCCTCGAATGGTGCCATCTTTAGACTCTTCTGGAAGCTGTTGTTGTAGGAGAATTCAGCATATGGAAGACATTCCTCCCACTTCATGCCAAACGAGATGACGCAAGCTCTAAGCATATCCTCCAGAATCTGATTGATTCTTTCCACTTGTCCTTGCGACTGAGGGTGGTAAGCAGTGCTGAAGTTCAACTTTGTTCCCAAAGCTTTTTGGAAACTCTCCCAGAACTTTGAGGTGAAGATGCTCCCACGGTCTGAACTGATTTCAAGTGGAACCCCATACAGAGAGACAATTCTGTTGATATAAAGCTCAGCCAACTGAATTCCAGAAATTGTTTCTTTGACTGGGAAGAAATGAGCCACCTTAGAAAGCCTGTCGATGACAACAAAAATTGCATTGTTGCCCTTCTGCGACCTTGGAAAGCCAGTGATGAAGTCCATCTCTACTTTCTCCCATTTCCATTCCGGAGGTTTCAATGGCTGTAGAAGACCAAATGGTTTCTGATGGACAGCCTTCACCCTACGGCAGACATCACATTCTGAGACATACTTGGCGCAATACCGTTTCAACCCAGGCCACCAGTATTGTGTTTTCAAGTCCATGTACATCTTTGTGCTGCCAGGATGGATAGAAAGAACCGAATCATGTGCCTCCTTGAGAACTTGGTCTCTCAGACCCGGGTAGTTTGGAACAAACATCCGGTGTTCAAAGAAGAGCGTGCCTTGATCATCAACATGGAAGGACTCATACTTCGGAAGGTCAAGCTTAGAGATGAGCTTTTTGGTGTGCGGATCACCAAGCTGACGAGAGCGAATCTGTTCTTCCAAGAGAGGAGTAGCCAGAAGGTTCTGGAGATGCCCTTGTTCCACAATTTCTAGGTTGAGCTGACGGAATTCCTCGCACAAGAGAGGTTGTTGCTCTTCCACCATGAGGTTGTTGACATAAGCTTTACGGCTAAGCGCATCTGCCATGACATTTGCTTTGCCTGGAGTGTAGTTGATGGTCACATGAAAGTCATTGATTGCTTCTATCCATCTCCTCTGCCGAAGGTTGAGATCAGGCTGAGTGAAGATATACTTCAAACTCTTGTGGTCCGAGAAGATCTCACAACGGTTACCAAGCAAGTAGTGCCTCCATAGCTTCAAAGCAAAGACAACTGCTGCTAGCTCGAGGTCATGTGTGGGATAGTTGATCTCATGCGTCTTCAACTGACGAGAGGCATAAGCAACCACCTGTTTCTCTTGCATCAGGACCGCACCCAATCCTTGCAAAGAGGCGTCACAGAATATCTGGAAAGGCTTAGATGTGTCTGGAGGAACCAAGACTGGTGTGGAAGTGAGCTTCTCTTTGAGTGTCTCAAAACTTTCTTGACAAGCAGGAGTCGACAGGTACTTCTTGCCTTTCTTGAGGAGATCGGTAAGTGGCTTCGCTATCTTCGAGAAGTTCTGAACGAAGCGACGGCAATAACTAGCCAAACCGAGGAAACTCCGCACTTCCTTGACATTCACAGGAGGAAGCCATTCAACTATTGTCTTCACGGTTTCTGGGTTGACTGCAATGCCCTTGGCAGAGATAACATGACCCAGGTATGTTACTTCAGGCAGCCAAAACTCACACTTTGAGAACTTTGCATATAAGCGGTTCTCACGAAGCTTGTTTAAGACACACCGCAGGTGTTCTTCATGCTCCTCCTTGGACTTGGAATAGACCAGAATGTCATCCAGATATACCACAACAAACTTATCCAGGTACTCCATGAAAACGGAGTTCATCAGCCTCGAGAAGGTAGCAGGTGCGTTGGTGAGACCGAAAGACATGACCGTGTACTCATACAGGCCATAGCGGGTGGTGAAAGCTGTTTTGGGCACATCTTCCTTGCGAATTTTGATTTGGTGATAACCACTTCTCAAGTCCAGCTTAGAGAACACCACAGCTCCTGCTAGCTGATCAAAAAGATCATTTATCCGTGGAAGAGGATATTTGTTCTTGATGGTTTTAGCATTGAGAGCCCGGTAGTCAACACATAGCCTATCGGTTCGGTCACGCTTCTTCACAAAGATTGTTGGACTACCCCAAGAAGAAGTGCTGTGTTGAATGAAACCCAACTTCTCTTGTTCATCAAGTTGTCGTTTGAGTTCAGCCAACTCAGAAGGACCCATTTTATATGGCCTCTTGGAGATAGGAGCCGTTCCAGGTTCAAGCTCAATCACGAATTCAACCTCGCGATCCGGAGGCATACCCGGCAACTCTTCAGGAAAGACATCTAGGAACTCACAGACTACCGGTACACTCTGAATAGCTTCCATAGCATCATTATTCAGAGCCGCCAAGGAAAAGAGCTGGACAGCAGGAGTCAGACTTGGAGAAAAGACTATATGGCCTTCAGGAATCTTCAGAGACACTGAGCGTTCAGCACAATCAATCACAGCTGCATTTGCTGTCAACCAATCCATGCCCAAGATGACATCAATGTCAGAGTTGCCCAGAACAATCAAAGAAGCCAAGAATGAAGAACCCCCAATCTCAACTTGATTGCCATGACTGATCTTAGATGCTATCATATTTGCTCCAGGCGAAAGAACCATTAACCGCTTAAGAATAGGCTCCATGACTAACTCATTCTCATTTGCAAACTTGTGAGACACAAAAGAATGCGATGCACCAGAATCCAAGAGAACTCGTGCAGGGATTGAGTTAACGGAAAGCATACCCATCACAACTCCAGGTGCGAGCTCAGCTTGAGAGGCGTTGACGCAGTTGGCACGAACAACCGCAGACCCGGGCTTAGTGTTGATGTTGAGAGCCCGAGGCGGTGGTGCACGAACCGAAGGAGAGATTGTTGCAGATCTTGGCGGGGGTGGAGGGAGAGCTTTGTTCTTCATTGGACAGTCCCAGTTGGGATGTCCATGATCTCCACATGTGAAACAAGCACCGTGTGGACGTGGAGCAGAGTAGCCAGGGACTCCGCCAGGCGCTCCAGGGTAGTGGTTGTTGTAGCCCCTGGGAGCCGCAGTGGTGAAGTTTGGTGGCCTTGACGTGAAACTCGCAGGTCTTGGTGGAGCCGGGAGCGACGGTGGGGTGTTAGGAACCCAGACACGCCGCTTGGAAGGAGCTGCCATAACTGCAGAGCTTGATGCATCCCTGTTGTGTTTCTTGGACTCCTCAAACATTTGCCTGCTTGCCTCCTCTTGCAGAGCTGTGTGTTGGAGTTCCAGGAAGGTTGCCGGTCTTGCATGCGTGATTGCATACTTGATCGACGCATTGAGCCCTTGCCTGAACCTTTTCTGCTTCTTCTTGTCATCAGATACCTCATCACCACCATAACGGGATAGATTCATGAAGTTCCTGATATAGGTGTTGACGTTATCATTTCCCTGCTTCAGGTTGAGGAAAGCCTCCTTCATCCTTTCCATTACAATCTCTGAGAGAAACTGCTCTTTGAAAGCTGCAGTGAACCTCTCCCAAGTTGGCTGGAACCCAGTGCAGCTTGCCTTCAAGTAGTTCTCCCACCAAAGAGCTGCATCTCCCTTGAGAAGGTGAGTAGCACACTTGACCCACTCCTGCTCCGGAACATCAGCAGTCTCGAGCAACCTTGAGATCTCACGCAGCCAATCATCCGCGTCCAGAGGTCGGTCAGAAACATCAAACTGACGAGGGTTGAATTTGAGGAAGCTCTTGATGTCTCCACGCTTGGGAGGTGGAGGTAGTGGAGCAAACTCGTTTCTTCTGACACTCTCCTCAAAGCGCTGCTGGTTCTCTTGCATAGCTGCCAAAGCATTAGCGATGTTTGACAGCGCGGAGCCCAGTTCCGGAGGTATGTCCTCTTCGGTACGGCGTGGGGGAGCCATCCTGTCATTGATATAAAACTCAAGTCAGTACTATAATGGAAGATGATAATAATCCAAAATAGTACCAAGATGGAATTAACCAAGATTAAAGGATACAATTTACTGAGATGATATATTGAAATATCAACAAAGTTCATAGCACCTCAAAGATATTAAGCATATCGCACACGACTGAAAAGGAGTGTGGTACACAAATATATCAAAGAAAAATTTTCCACAAATTTCGGCATTAGAATACCAATAGATGCGCAAAATTACTTAACGAATCAAGATTAGTGACTCTACCTATTCAATATACAAAAGCGAATGATAAAAGTAGTGGTATGGTCGCGACTCCATCCCGCACTCAAATCATTACTCCGCACATGAACAAGTGGAACACATATCCTAACCCCTTCTTCTCATGACGAAACCTAAAGATTGGTAACTATGGGAACGAACACCCCAAACAAGATAGCGTCGGATACAAAGAGGAAGATAGATTGCGTCGGTTTGCAACAGCCTGTCGGTATGGAATGTACCAACAGTTGATAACCAAAGGCAGATAAGATAACAACTTGGATGCAACAGATAGACAAGGGATTACACACACACACACACAACCTATGGTACTACGGAAACCCAGAACACGTGAATCCTAGTTTGAACTTTGAGAAGAGGATTGAAAACGTTGCACTTCCTTACCAGAGAAGGGTGGGTGGGAGGTTAAGAAGAAAAGTGGAAGCAGTCCTACTCTCGCGCTTTGTTTTTCCCTAGTATACATAACTACCAAAATATTTGCTAGACTGACAACGACCGTTTGGCTGAAACCCTGAAGGTCGGGATGGCTCTGATACCAATTGTAACTACCTCGGTGAATTACGCTCCTAGATACATGCCTGGATGAGTGGTAGTGGTTGAAATAGTACGGTGGGGCCCCAAAAGCCACTCACTGGTAGTCCTTGCGGACGTCCCAACCACTACCCTCTCAACGGGACCTGTACGGGCGGCGTAATCGGCAGGCGAAGGGATCAACTACATACACAAATGGGTATGTACGCAAGCCACCATACAAGAGTACATCAGAGCCATACCATCTAGAAAGAAAGGAAATATAGCAACGCCATACGGCAAGATTCAAATGACCTAGATAGATCTATATTTCAGGATACTTCCTCATACAACACACATCAGAGTATCATGCGGAAGCGGCAAACAAAATCCGAGTACGGATAAGAAGCAAATCGGCATAAGATGCCATAGAAATAAGCACATCCCAACTACAGGTCTCTCGGATCCCCGTTCCCGGAATCTCTACACCGAACGATCGTTGCCCACATCTTCGGCTTCTTCCACCCAGTATCCGTCCTGCGAGGGTACCTGTTCATCTGAACCAATAATTTATCGTGTGAGACCCTAAGGGTACTCAGCAAGTCTTAATGCCTCTAAAGGGGACACAACCTGGGGTGACACAATTGCAGCAAAAGATAAACCCTAGCAGTTCTACAGATAAACGCTAACCATCCGCCTAACCAATGATAGACGGATGTCCGTGAATTAAGATCAGCAGTTATAATGGTAATCTCATCAGATCCATCCTCCTCCCCGCTTACCAACGAGGAAGCGGACGAACAACCCCCCATCCGTTGGAAATTTTATTAACCATTCCATGAGTGTTGCACTATTTACTAGTCAAATTACTTAGTCAGATTAAAGCGGTACTTTAGTTATGCTTGTCTATGATCGAGAAACTGTGCTCCAAGTCGTCCATATCCGCGGACACGGCTTTCAGAAAGTTTTACCCGGCCGGGGTGCACCAATAGCAACACACGCTCGACCAACCTCGGAAAAACCAAATCAAAACCCAACGAGGCTTTCACGACTGAACAATTACCGGATGCAGAAATATTTCAGGGGGCCACCCCTTAAAGTAGACCCGCAACGAAGTAAGCAAGCTCCGAGACGGACTCAAGGTTTGGGTATACGGCTGTGAACGACTGGGAACCCAAAACTGGGCTTGTCGACACCGCGGAATCGTGTCCCGATCCTAAACAGTACAGGTGCTATCTGTCGCACAATTTAATTAAATCAGTAGCATGGCATAAGTACAGGATAATAAATAAAACCTCAAACTAGTTTGTGGCCCCAAGAAATAAGACTGAATCAAGCTCTGGCTCAGGGGGGTCCCATATACCTCCCGGATGTGGATAGCGCGATAAAACAAGGTACATGAATCAAGTACTCGGGGTCTTACGGGACACAAGTGAGCAGGAAAAACCAAATAGCAGATGTTGCTCACCGGTGCCACTTTCATTAGTTATCCCATTACTACTCAGGTTTAAATTGTTTAGGTACCTCGTTATCCATCAGACACTCACAAACCCTACACATGTTGTTCTACGACTCGCATGGCGCAAGCAACTCCTATAGTAATGGCTCATGGGATGGAGGAACAAGCTTGGTGGGGTTTAAAAGTAAAGGCTATGCATACTTGGGATTCAATTTAATGCAATCGCGACTCAATGATGCAAGAATAATTTAGAGGCAATAGGTACTGTATGTATGCAAGCATGTGGAAGTGCTTGCCTGATGACTCAGTTGAAGCGAGGGACGGATCTGGGTAGTGCTCCTGGTTCTCTTGATATAGCCCCTGCTCAGTGTCTATCCGAGAAAAACCAAACAAACAAGGCCAACATGAATATAGAGCACAAGCATATGAATAAGATGCGTCAAGCAAACAATCATGCCATGATGAATGATGCACATTTTACATGGCAATAAGGTAGCATGGCATGGTGAGGTGTGGAAGACAAGTAGTAACATTTTAATGGGGTTTTGGGTCACATTTTGTTGTCATAACACTTGCTGTACCCTATATTTTTATATGATGCATACTGCAATTAAAGTTATGGATGGCATAAACAGAAAGGTCTCGTCGAGCTGATCATTTTAGACATATCATTTGCTAAATTTGGAATTATAAAACAAAAGTTATTAATTATTTAAGTTCTAGTGGCAATTGGTGTAATTTAAATAAACTTGGAATTTTAAATGTGCAAAAGGCAATTTGAATGTCATATTTGAAATCCTGGCATTTTTCTGATCTCCAAACATATATCATTTGTGTTATTTGGAATTATAATGGAAAAGTTATTTAAAACTGAATTGAAATTTGAATTTGGTTTTAAATTTTAATAGGTTTGATTTAAACAGATATTCCAGAAACTTTTGTCACACCCGTTGATCCCAGCCACAGCTACTGACCAGCGGGCCCATGCTGACTGGGTGCCCACGCACGCTGGGATCGACTTACACCTCGGGTCTGCCTAGCCAATGAGGATGACAGGCGGGCCCCGGGGCCACGCGGGTCCATCAGACAGCGGCGGTGGCAGGTCTGCCACGCGGCACAGCTGGGCAGGACCGCGGGTTGAGCATCAGGTTCTTCGGGAGCCTTTTTGCAAAACGGCCATGACACCGACAGGTGGGGCTCCGAGGGACCGCGGGCTGACGCAACAAAAACGCGAGGGGATAATTGCAAAACAGCGCCGCGCTACTGTTTTTCTTCCAGACCATGCTCTGACGCGCGCGGCGCGCGGCGTGCGGCGCTGGGCTTTGAACCCGCGACGCGAGCGTGCGCTCCGGTGGGACGGAACCGTTGTGGTAGGTTGGGGCGTTTGTCTGAAGGGCGGACGCGGGCTAGATGAAGCCCTAGACGGCGCGGGAGCTAGCGGACACGCGTGGCCGCCGGTGCACGGAGTGTGCTCGACGGAACGCCCGCCGCCGTCAGGAAGCGATGCAGAGCCGGCGCATGTCTGGGAGGGTCAGGGGCTTACCGCGAAACTGTCGGTGACGGTGGCGAGGCTTGGGGAGGTCGCGATCAACGGCGAGGCAGACGGACAGATGTCTAGGGTTCCGGCGCGGCGTCGACGTGCAGGGCTACTGGGGGCGTCTCCTCCTCGCGTCTGGGTCCAGGGGCGTCGCAGAGGTTCCACGCGACCACGCCGACACACTCTCTCCCGCCTGCGCCTCCTGGATCGATGACGACGAGCGGGACCCGACGATGGCCGGCGTTCGGAGGTAGACGGTGGCGAGGTGAGGGAAGAGGGGAGGCGAGGCCTCAGGGATGGATCTGGGGGGCAGGGTAGGTTGAGGGAGGGGTAGATAAAGCCAGAGGGGGGAAGGGGGTGCCGTGGCCGCCGTGTGGGGGAGCTGGCGATAAGGATGGCCTCGGCCACCTTTTCTCCACCCCTTCACGTGTTTGGTACGGCTAGGCAGGCAGGGGGGGCTTCCAGGTGGGACCAGGGCGAGGCCAAGGAGGCAGGGCAGCTCGGTGGGGCTTCTAGGCAGAGAGAAAAGAGAGGGGAGGGAGGAGCTCGAGTTCAGCTAGGTTAGGAGCTAGGCTCGGCTAGGGTTTGCCTTAGGGCTGGTTTGGTGGTAGCTAGGTGGGGTAGGGCGGCCAGGTGGGTCCAGCAGGTAGAGAGAGGGGGGTGGTGAGCTAGGGCATGGGGTTCATGCTAGGTATCTAGAAAAGAGAGGAGATAGAAACCACTTAGGTTTTGGTTGGAATAGATGGTTTTAGGTGTAGATTAGAGGGGAAAGGGTGGCTTAGGGTTTAGGTTTAAGAGAGGGTAGGATAGAGGGAGGGCCATTACTTGATCATGCATGCTTAGACAAGATCACACAAAAACAAGACAAGGAAAGGGAGAGAGAGGGAGAGATGATTATGTGGTGGTAGGATTTAAACAAGATCCACATGGTTCCAACCAAGAGAAAAAGATAGAGCTAGAGAGGATCACCCAAAAACCAAAACAAACAAAATACCAACACAAGATGGCACTTGCATGGCTCATGCAAAATATCTAATGCCATGTTTATTCTTGTGAAGACAATAATATCTACATGGCACTATCCATATGCACTCCCAGAAGTGGAAACAAGCCAAGCAAGGAGAAAGAGGAAGGTTCCAGATGGAGTAGATGGATATGATCACATGTGATGATAATTGGGTCTTGCTAGTGTGTATATGCCACTAGGTATTTAATAAGCCCACAAAATATCTCCACATGATGATAACCCCACAAACACACATATGGAAGCTAGGGAGAAAAGGTCCCACTCACAAGGCATGCAAAGGTGGCCATGTGGCTCTCATGCATCAATAAGGTGAAAACAAAATGATGCCAAGATGAGAACATGTGGAAAAGAAAAGGATCCATCCCAACCCACATGAGCTAGAAGTAAACCTCTAAATGCCAAGCTCATATTTAGTTGGATGGTGGAATTATAAGGTGGTGAAAGAAAGGTGGTGGAGGTTAAAAGAGATATGCCCCCAACTCAACTTGGGCATTTAACAATATATTAAGAACCAAATACAATATCAAGAGGCAACTACAATTAATCATGCACATGAGATAAGAACCAAACAAGAAAGGGTTTTATATGATGCTCAAATGCAAGGTGACATGATGACATGAGCATGATATGATAATGATGCAACAATTATATGTTGGAAGTGGCCCTTTTTATTATTATAACAAGTAGCATTACAGGTGTTAGACAACTGGGATGCTACAACACGTCTCGACAAAAAGCCAAGAGGATGTGCATCCGGAGAACAACGAGGAGGCGCCACCGAAATCCTGTCTCGAATCGAGGTAGAGCCAGGGAGAACCAAACCCAACTACGAATCCGCCGACTGCCCGATAAAAGCCATAAGCGTTACGGTCCAAAATATGCGAGACCACTAATGCATATTAAGTCGCGTAACGCTTACGGTCGGGATGACGCCTAGGTGACGCGACATACTTGGTGATCTAGACACGAAAATAAACCTAGGTACAAGAGAGGCGAACAGATTCTCACCCTCGAAGCGTGATCAAATCGTCGAAGATGATCCGGGACCCCGCCGTCGAAACACTCCCCCGCTCACCCTCCGGTAACTGCAAAAAACATGATAAGATGGTTAAATATGCAACATCTATTTCTAATTCTATTTCTACTACTATTTCTAGCATTTCTAATTCTACTCCTATTTCTAGCAATTCTAGTTCCATTCCTATTTCTACTCACATACTACAAACTACTTATATTTAGGGTTTTCATTCTACTCCTACTTCTTATCCTACATACTACAACTACTCCTACTCCTATTTATCATCACATAAAAAACTACAAAGTAAAAATAAAAAAAAATCGGGCTTCTACACTCACCTCCACTAGCTCGGGGTGGAGGAGCTAGGGACGAGCGGGGCCGGGGTCGGGGGAGGAGCAGCTGGTGGCGGTGGGGTCGGGGCAGAGGTGCGCTGGCCGGAGCTAGCGGCAGGGGCAGGGGCAGGGGCGGGAAGGGACAGGCCGACGTGGTGCTGGGGAAGGGGGTGCTGGGGCAGGGACGGGCCAACGCGGTGCGGGGAGGAGGGGGTGCTGGGGCTGGGACGGGCCGACGCGGGGCAGGGAGGAGGGGGCGGCGCGGTGCTGGGGGAGGAGGCGGCGGCGCGCTGCTAGGGAAGGAGGGGCGGCACGGTACTGGGGAGGAGGGGCGGCGCGGTGCTAGGGGAGGAGGCGCTAGGGGAGTGGGAGGCGGCGGCGTGGTGCTGGGGGAAGGGGCGGCGCAGTGTTGGGGGAGGAGGCGGCGGCGCGTGCTGGTGTCGGCGGGTCGGGGGTGGGGATGGGGTTGGGAGGCGAGGGTGGGGATAGAGGCTGGGAAACGAGTGGCCCGGGGTGGGCCGCGGGTCAAAAAATCGGATTAGGCTACGCCGACGGCCAGGCATACGCCGAGGGCAGCCGTCGGCGTAGCTAGGGCGATTTTTTTATTTTTATGTCTATTATTTTGTGTCTATTATTATAGAAGAAACTAAGTAGGATAGGGCTACGCCGACGGCCAGGCATACGCCGAGGGCAGCAGTCGGCGTAGCTAGGTTTTTTTTTTAACTTTTTTTTTTTGAAAGAAGGGTCTTTTGTTTAATATCAAATTTTACAACATACTTTATTTAGTGTCTACTATTATAGAATAAACTATATATTATTAATATATAATTTTTTATTTCGTCTTGTACTCGTTTTCCAAGCAAACCCTAGATGTGGGCTAAACGGGGAGATTCCCCCCTTATTTCGCCTAGACGTTCCTCAAACAGGGGTAGCCCGGCGTAGCTCTCTCTTGTTTTGTGTTTGTTTAGGTCATAGGGTGATGTCAAACCATGTTGGTTCACAAGTTGGGGCACTATCCTACCCGGTTTCACCTCGACGGGGAGATTCCACCCTTATACGGGTACGAAACCTTCGCCTCTAGGTTAGAGGGCATGCATGCGAGGGGGGACACATGCAAGCACCTATATATACCAACCTCTCACCACACCCACACACACATATGCTAGGGGCACATGCAAGTTTTCATCTCATTCCGATGTTCTCGTGGTCTTCCTCCGGCGAAACCCTGATCTCTGTGCACACTCGGATCGTCTACCCCCTAGACGTTCCTCTGACAGGGGTAGCCCGGCGTAGCTCTCTCTTGTTTTGTGTTTGTTTATGTCATAGGGTGATGTCAAACCATGTTGGCTCACAAGTTGGGGCACTATCCTACCCGGTTTCACCTCGACGGGGAGATTCCACCCTCATACGGGTCCGGAACCTTCGCCTCTAGGTTAGAGCGCATGCATGCGAGGGGGGAAACATGCAAGCACCTATATATACCAACCTCTAACCACACCCACACACACATATGCTAGGGGCACATGCAAGTTTTCATCTAATTCCGATGTTCTCGTGGTCTTCCTCCGGCGAAACCCTGATCTCTGTGCACACTCGGATCGTCTACCCCCCTAGACGTTCCTCTGACAGGGGTAGCCCGGCATAGCTCTCTCTTGTTTTGTGTTTGGTTAGGTCATAGGGTGATGTAAAACCATGTTGGCTCACAAGTTGGGGCACTATCCTACCCGGTTTCACCTCGACGGGGAGATTCCACCCTCATACGGGTCCGGAACCTTCGCCTCTAGGTTAGAGCGCATGCATGCGAGGGGGGACACATGCAAGCACCTATATATACCAACCTCTAACCACACCCACACACACATATGCTAGGGGCACATGCAAGTTTTCATCTCATTCCGATGTTCTCGTGGTCTTCCTCCGGCGAAACCCTGATCTCTGTGCACACTCGGATCGTCTACCCCCCTAGACGTTCCTCTGACAGGGGTAGCCCGGCGTAGCTCTCTCTTGTTTTTTGTTTGTTTAGGTCATAGGGTGATGTCAAACCATGTTGGCTCACAAGTTGGGGCACTATCCTACCCGGTTTCACCTCGACGGGGAGATTCCACCCTCATACGGGTCCGGAACCTTCGCCTCTAGGTTAGAGCGCATGCATGCGAGGGGGGACACATGCAAGCACCTATATATACCAACCTCTAACCACAACCACACACACATATGCTAGGGGCACATGCAAGTTTTCATCTCATTCCGATGTTCTCGTGGTCTTCCTCCGGAGAAACCCTGATCTCTGTACACACTCGGATCGTCTACCCCCCTAGACGTTCCTCTGACAGGGGTAGCCCGGCGTAGATCTCTCTTGTTTTGTGTTTGTTTAGGTCATAGGGTGATGTCAAACCATGTTGGCTCACAAGTTGGGGCACTATCCTACCCGGTTTCACCTCGACGGGGAGATTCCACCCTCATACGGGTCCAGAACCTTCGCCTCTAGGTTACAGCGCATGCATGCGAGGGGGGACACATGCAAGCACCTATATATACCAACCTCTAACCACACCCACACACACATATGCTAGGGGCACATGCAAGTTTTCATCTCATTCCGATGTTCTCGTGGTCTTCCTCCGGCGAAACCCTGATCTCTGTGCACACTCGGATCGTCTACCCCCCTAGACGTTCCTCTGACAGGGGTAGCCCGGCGTAGCTCTCTCTTGTTTTGTGTTTGTTTAGGTCATAGGGTGATGTCAAACCATGTTGGCTCACAAGTTGGGGCACTATCCTACCCGGTTTCACCTCGACGGGGAGATTCCACCCTCATACGGGCCTGGAACCTTCGCCTCTAGGTTAGAGGGCATGCATGCGAGGGGGGACACATGCAAGCACCTATATATACCAACCTCTCACCACACCCACACACACATATGCTAGGGGCACATGCAAGTTTTCATCTCATTCCGATGTTCTCGTGGTCTTCCTCCGGCGAAACCCTGATCTCTGTGCACACTCGGATCGTCTACCCCCCTAGACGTTCCTCTGACAGGGGTAGCCCGGCGTAGCTCTCTCTTGTTTTGTGTTTGTTTAGGTCATAGGGTGATGTCAAACCATGTTGGCTCACAAGTTGGGGCACTATCCTACCCGGTTTCACCTCGACGGGGAGATTCCACCCTCATACGGGTCCGGAACCTTCGCCTCTAGGTTAGAGCGCATGCATGCGAGGGGGGACACATGCAAGCACCTATATATACCAACCTCTAACCACACCCACACACACATATGCTAGGGGCACATGCAAGTTTTCATCTCATTCCGATGTTCTCGTGGTCTTCCTCCGGCGAAACCCTGATCTCTGTACACACTCGGATCGTCTACCCCCCTAGACGTTCCTCTGACAGGGGTAGCCCGGCGTAGCTCTCTCTTGTTTTTTGTTTGTTTAGGTCATAGGGTGATGTCAAACCATGTTGGCTCACAAGTTGGGGCACTATCCTACCCGGTTTCACCTCGACGGGGAGATTCCACCCTCATACGGGTCCGGAACCTTCGCCTCTAGGTTAGAGCGCATGCATGCGAGGGGGGACACATGCAAGCACCTATATATACCAACCTCTAACCACAACCACACACACATATGCTAGGGGCACATGCAAGTTTTCATATCATTCCGATGTTCTCGTGGTCTTCCTCCGGAGAAACCCTGATCTCTGTACACACTCGGATCGTCTACCCCCCTAGACGTTCCTCTGACAGGGGTAGCCCGGCGTAGCTCTCTCTTGTTTTGTGTTTGTTTAGGTCATAGGGTGATGTCAAACCATGTTGGCTCACAAGTTGGGGCACTATCCTACCCGGTTTCACCTCGACGGGGAGATTCCACCCTCATACGGGTCCGGAACCTTCGCCTCTAGGTTACAGCGCATGCATGCGAGGGGGGACACATGCAAGCACCTATATATACCAACCTCTAACCACACCCACACACACATATGCTAGGGGCACATGCAAGTTTTCATCTCATTCCGATGTTCTCGTGGTCTTCCTCCGGCGAAACCCTGATCTCTGTGCACACTCGGATCGTCTACCCCCCTAGACGTTCCTCTGACAGGGGTAGCCCGGCGTAGCTCTCTCTTGTTTTGTGTTTGTTTAGGTCATAGGGTGATGTCAAACCATGTTGGCTCACAAGTTGGGGCACTATCCTACCCGGTTTCACCTCGACGGGGAGATTCCACCCTCATACGGGCCCGGAACCTTCGCCTCTAGGTTAGAGGGCATGCATGCGAGGGGGGACACATGCAAGCACCTATATATACCAACCTCTCACCACACCCACAGACACATATGCTAGGGGCACATGCAAGTTTTCATCTCATTCCGATGTTCTCGTGGTCTTCCTCCGGCGAAACCCTGATCTCTGTGCACACTCGGATCGTCTACCCCCCTAGACGTTCCTCTGACAGGGGTAGCCCGGCGTAGCTCTCTCTTGTTTTGTGTTTGTTTAGGTCGTAGGGTGATGTCAAACCATGTTGGCTCACAAGTTGGGGCACTATCCTACCCGGTTTCACCTCGACGGGGAGATTCCACCCTCATACGGGTCCGGAACCTTCGCCTCTAGGTTAGAGCGCATGCATGCGAGGGGGGACACATGCAAGCACCTATATATACCAACCTCTAACCACACCCACACACACATATGCTAGGGGCACATGCAAGTTTTCATCTCATTCCGATGTTCTCGTGGTCTTCCTCCGGCAAAACCCTGATCTCTGTGCACACTCGGATCGTCTACCCCATAGACGTTCCTCTGACAGGGGTAGCCCGGCGTAGCTCTCTCTTGTTTTGTGTTTGTTTAGGTCATAGGGTGATGTCAAACCATGTTGGTTCACAAGTTGGGGCACTATCCTACCCGGTTTCACCTCGACGGGGAGATTCCACCCTTATACGGGTACGGAACCTTCGCCTCTAGGTTAGAGGGCATGCATGCGAGGGGGGACACATGCAAGCACCTATATATACCAACCTCTCACCACACCCACACACACATATGCTAGGGGCACATGCAAGTTTTCATCTCATTCCGATGTTCTCGTGGTCTTCCTCCGGCGAAACCCTGATCTCTGTGCACACTCGGATCGTCTACCCCCCTAGACGTTCCTCTGACAGGGGTAGCCCGGCGTAGCTCTCTCTTGTTTTGTGTTTGTTTATGTCATAGGGTGATGTCAAACCATGTTGGCTCACAAGTTGGGGCACTATCCTACCCGGTTTCACCTCGACGGGGAGATTCCACCCTCATACGGGTCCGGAACCTTCGCCTCTAGGTTAGAGCGCATGCATGCGAGGGGGGACACATGCAAGCACCTATATATACCAACCTCTAACCACACCCACACACACATATGCTAGGGGCACATGCAAGTTTTCATCTCATTCCGATGTTCTCGTGGTCTTCCTCCGGCGAAACCCTGATCTCTGTGCACACTCGGATCGTCTACCCCCCTAGACGTTCCTCTGACAAGGGTAGCCCGGCGTAGCTCTCTCTTGTTTTTTGTTTGTTTAGGTCATAGGGTGATGTCAAACCATGTTGGCTCACAAGTTGGGGCACTATCCTACCCGGTTTCACCTCGACGGGGAGATTCCACCCTCATACGGGTCCGGAACCTTCGCCTCTAGGTTAGAGCGCATGCATGCGAGGCGGGACACATGCAAGCACCTATATATACCAACCTCTAACCACAACCACACACACATATGCTAGGGGCACATGCAAGTTTTCATCTCATTCCGATGTTCTCGTGGTCTTCCTCCGGAGAAACCCTGATCTCTGTACACACTCGGATCGTCTACCCCCCTAGACGTTCCTCTGACAGGGGTAGCCCGGCGTAGCTCTCTCTTGTTTTGTGTTTGTTTAGGTCATAGGGTGATGTCAAACCATGTTGGCTCACAAGTTGGGGCACTATCCTACCCGGTTTCACCTCGACGGGGAGATTCCACCCTCATACGGGTCCGGAACCTTCGCCTCTAGGTTACAGCGCATGCATGCGAGGGGGGACACATGCAAGCACCTATATATACCAACCTCTAACCACACCCACACACACATATGCTAGGGGCACATGCAAGTTTTCATCTCATTCCGATGTTCTCGTGGTCTTCCTCCGGCGAAACCCTGATCTCTGTGCACACTCGGATCGTCTACCCCCCTAGACGTTCCTCTGACAGGGGTAGCCCGGCGTAGCTCTCTCTTGTTTTGTGTTTGTTTAGGTCATAGGGTGATGTCAAACCATGTTGGCTCACAAGTTGGGGCACTATCCTACCCGGTTTCACCTCGACGGGGAGATTCCACCCTCATACGGGCCTGGAACCTTCGCCTCTAGGTTAGAGGGCATGCATGCGAGGGGGGACACATGCAAGCACCTATATATACCAACCTCTCACCACACCCACACACACATATGCTAGGGGCACATGCAAGTTTTCATCTCATTCCGATGTTCTCGTGGTCTTCCTCCGGCGAAACCCTGATCTCTGTGCACACTCGGATCGTCTACCCCCCTAGACGTTCCTCTGACAGGGGTAGCCCGGCGTAGCTCTCTCTTGTTTTGTGTTTGTTTAGGTCATAGGGTGATGTCAAACCATGTTGGCTCACAAGTTGGGGCACTATCCTACCCGGTTTCACCTCGACGGGGAGATTCCACCCTCATACGGGTCCGGAACCTTCGCCTCTAGGTTAGAGCGCATGCATGCGAGGGGGGACACATGCAAGCACCTATATATACCAACCTCTAACCACACCCACACACACATATGCTAGGGGCACATGCAAGTTTTCATCTCATTCCGATGTTCTCGTGGTCTTCCTCCGGCGAAACCCTGATCTCTGTACACACTCGGATCGTCTACCCCCCTAGACGTTCCTCTGACAGGGGTAGCCCGGCGTAGCTCTCTCTTGTTTTTTGTTTGTTTAGGTCATAGGGTGATGTCAAACCATGTTGGCTCACAAGTTGGGGCACTATCCTACCCGGTTTCACCTCGACGGGGAGATTCCACCCTCATACGGGTCCGGAACCTTCGCCTCTAGGTTAGAGCGCATGCATGCGAGGGGGGACACATGCAAGCACCTATATATACCAACCTCTAACCACAACCACACACACATATGCTAGGGGCACATGCAAGTTTTCATATCATTCCGATGTTCTCGTGGTCTTCCTCCGGAGAAACCCTGATCTCTGTACACACTCGGATCGTCTACCCCCCTAGACGTTCCTCTGACAGGGGTAGCCCGGCGTAGCTCTCTCTTGTTTTGTGTTTGTTTAGGTCATAGGGTGATGTCAAACCATGTTGGCTCACAAGTTGGGGCACTATCCTACCCGGTTTCACCTCGACGGGGAGATTCCACCCTCATACGGGTCCGGAACCTTCGCCTCTAGGTTACAGCGCATGCATGCGAGGGGGGACACATGCAAGCACCTATATATACCAACCTCTAACCACACCCACACACACATATGCTAGGGGCACATGCAAGTTTTCATCTCATTCCGATGTTCTCGTGGTCTTCCTCCGGCGAAACCCTGATCTCTGTGCACACTCGGATCGTCTACCCCCCTAGACGTTCCTCTGACAGGGGTAGCCCGGCGTAGCTCTCTCTTGTTTTGTGTTTGTTTAGGTCATAGGGTGATGTCAAACCATGTTGGCTCACAAGTTGGGGCACTATCCTACACGGTTTCACCTCGACGGGGAGATTCCACCCTCATACGGGCCCGGAACCTTCGCCTCTAGGTCAGAGGGCATGCATGCGAGGGGGGACACATGCAAGCACCTATATATACCAACCTCTCACCACACCCACAGACACATATGCTAGGGGCACATGCAAGTTTTCATCTCATTCCGATGTTCTCGTGGTCTTCCTCCGGCGAAACCCTGATCTCTGTGCACACTCGGATCGTCTACCCCCCTAGACGTTCCTCTGACAGGGGTAGCCCGGCGTAGCTCTCTCTTGTTTTGTGTTTGTTTAGGTCGTAGGGTGATGTCAAACCATGTTGGCTCACAAGTTGGGGCACTATCCTACCCGGTTTCACCTCGACGGGGAGATTCCACCCTCATACGGGTCCGGAACCTTCGCCTCTAGGTTAGAGCGCATGCATGCGAGGGGGGACACATGCAAGCACCTATATATACCAACCTCTAACCACACCCACACACACATATGCTAGGGGCACATGCAAGTTTTCATCTCATTCCGATGTTCTCGTGGTCTTCCTCCGGCAAAACCCTGATCTCTGTGCACACTCGGATCGTCTACCCCATAGACGTTCCTCTGACAGGGGTAGCCCGGCGTAGCTCTCTCTTGTTTTGTGTTTGTTTAGGTCATAGGGTGATGTCAAACCATGTTGGTTCACAAGTTGGGGCACTATCCTACCCGGTTTCACCTCGACGGGGAGATTCCACCCTTATACGGGTACGGAACCTTCGCCTCTAGGTTAGAGGGCATGCATGCGAGGGGGGACACATGCAAGCACCTATATATACCAACCTCTCACCACACCCACACACACATATGCTAGGGGCACATGCAAGTTTTCATCTCATTCCGATGTTCTCGTGGTCTTCCTCCGGCGAAACCCTGATCTCTGTGCACACTCGGATCGTCTACCCCCCTAGACGTTCCTCTGACAGGGGTAGCCCGGCGTAGCTCTCTCTTGTTTTGTGTTTGTTTATGTCATAGGGTGATGTCAAACCATGTTGGCTCACAAGTTGGGGCACTATCCTACCCGGTTTCACCTCGACGGGGAGATTCCACCCTCATACGGGTCCGGAACCTTCGCCTCTAGGTTAGAGCGCATGCATGCGAGGGGGGACACATGCAAGCACCTATATATACCAACCTCTAACCACACCCACACCCACATATGCTAGGGGCACATGCAAGTTTTCATCTCATTCCGATGTTCTCGTGGTCTTCCTCCGGCGAAACCCTGATCTCTGTGCACACTCGGATCGTCTACCCCCCTAGACGTTCCTCTGACAGGGGTATCCCGGCGTAGCTCTCTCTTGTTTTTTGTTTGTTTAGGTCATAGGGTGATGTCAAACCATGTTGGCTCACAAGTTGGGGCACTATCCTACCCGGTTTCACTTCGACGGGGAGATTCCACCCTCATACGGGTCCGGAACCTGCGCCTCTAGGTTAGAGCGCATGCATGCGAGGGGGGACACATGCAAGCACCTATACCAACCTCTCACCACACACACACACATATGCTAGGGGCACATGCAAGTTTTCATCTCATTCCGATGTTCTCGTGGTCTTCCTCCGGCGAAACCCTGATCTCTGTGCACACTCGGATCGTCTACCCCCCTAGACGTTCCTCTGACAGGGGTAGCCCGGCGTAGCTCTCTCTTGTTTTGTGTTTGTTTAGGTCATAGGGTGATGTCAAACCATGTTGGCTCACAAGTTGGGGCACTATCCTACCCGGTTTCACCTCGACGGGGAGATTCCACCCTCATACGGGTCCGGAACCTTCGCCTCTAGGTTAGAGCGCATGCATGCGAGGGGGGACACATGCAAGCACCTATATATACCAACCTCTAACCACACCCACACACACATATGCTAGGGGCACATGCAAGTTTTCATCTCATTTCGATGTTCTCGTGGTCTTCCTCCGGCGAAACCCTGATCTCTGTGCACACTCGGATCGTCTACCCCCCTAGACGTTCCTCTGACAGGGGTAGCCCGGCGTAGCTCTCTCTTGTTTTGTGTTTGTTTAGGTCATAGGGTGATGTCAAACCATGTTGGCTCACAAGTTGGGGCACTATCCTACCCGGTTTCACCTCGACGGGGAGATTCCACCCTCATACGGGCCCGGAACCTTCGCCTCTAGGTTAGAGGGCATGCATGCGAGGGGGGACACATGCAAGCACCTATATATACCAACCTCTCACCACACCCACACACACATATGCTATGGGCACATGCAAGTTTTCATCTCATTCCGATGTTCTCGTGGTCTTCCTCCGGCGAAACCCTGATCTCTGTGCACACTCGGATCGTCTACCCCCCTAGACGTTCCTCTGACAGGGGTAGCCCGGCGTAGCTCTCTCTTGTTTTGTGTTTGTTTAGGTCATAGGGTGATGTCAAACCATGTTGGCTCACAAGTTGGGGCACTATCCTACCCGGTTTCACCTCGACGGGGAGATTCCACCCTCATACGGGCCCGGAACCTTCGCCTCTAGGTTAGAGCGCATGCATGCGAGGGGGGACACATGCAAGCACCTATATATACCAACCTCTAACCACACCCACACACACATATGCTAGGGGCACATGCAAGTTTTCATCTCATTCCGATGTTCTCGTGGTCTTCCTCCGGCGAAACCCTGATCTCTGTGCACACTCGGATCGTCTACCCCCCTAGACGTTCCTCTGACAGGGGTAGCCCGGCGTAGCTCTCTCTTGTTTTGTGTTTGTTTAGGTCATAGGGTGATGTCAAACCATGTTGGCTCACAAGTTGGGGCACTATCCTACCCGGTTTCACCTCGACGGGGAGATTCCACCCTCATACGGGTCCGGAACCTTCGCCTCTAGGTTAGAGCGCATGCATGCGAGGGGGGACACATGCAAGCACCTATATATACCAACCTCTAACCACACCCACACACACATATCCTAGGGTCACATGCAAGTTTTCATCTCATTCCGATGTTCTCGTGGTCTTCCTCCGGCGAAACCCTGATCTCTGTGCACACTCGGATCGTCTACCCCCCTAGACGTTCCTCTGACAGGGGTAGCCCGGCGTAGCTCTCTCTTGTTTTTTGTTTGTTTAGGTCATAGGGTGATGTCAAACCATTTTGGCTCACAAGTTGGGGCACTATCCTACCCGGTTTCACCTCGACGGGGAGATTCCACCCTCATACGGGCCCGGAACCTTCGCCTCTAGGTTAGAGCGCATGCATGCGAGGGGGGACACATGCAAGCACCTATATATACCAACCTCTAACCACACCCACACACACATATGCTAGGGGCACATGCAAGTTTTCATCTCATTCCGATGTTCTCGTGGTCTTCCTCCGGCGAAACCCTGATCTCTGTGCACACTCGGATCGTCTACCCCCCTAGACGTTCCTCTGACAGGGGTAGCCCGGCGTAGCTCTCTCTTGTTTTTTGTTTGTTTAGGTCATAGGGTGATGTCAAACCATGTTGGCTCACAAGTTGGGGCACTATCCTACCCGGTTTCACCTCGACGGGGAGATTCCACCCTCATACGGGTCCGGAACCTTCGCCTCTAGGTTAGAGCGCATGCATGCGAGGGGGGACACATGCAAGCACCTATACCAACCTCTCACCACACACACACACATATGCTAGGGGCACATGCAAGTTTTCTTCTCATTCCGATGTTCTCGTGGTCTTCCTCCGGCGAAACCCTGATCTCTGTGCACACCTCGGATCGTCTACCCCCCTAGACGTTCCTCTGACAGGGGTAGCCCGGCGTAGCTCTCTCTTGTTTTGTGTTTGTTTAGGTCATAGGGTGATGTCAAACCATGTTGGCTCACAAGTTGGGGCACTATCCTACCCGGTTTCACCTCGACGGGGAGATTCCACCCTCATACGGGTCCGGAACCTTCGCCTCTAGGTTAGAGCGCATGCATGCGAGGGGGGACACATGCAAGCACCTATATATACCAACCTCTAACCACACCCACACACACATATGCTAGGGGCACATGCAAGTTTTCATCTCATTCCGATGTTCTCGTGGTCTTCCTCCGGCGAAACCCTGATCTCTGTGCACACTCGGATCGTCTACCCCCCTAGACGTTCCTCTGACAGGGGTAGCCCGGCGTAGCTCTCTCTTGTTTTGAGTTTGTTTAGGTCATAGGGTGATGTCAAACCATGTTGGCTCACAAGTTGGGGCACTATCCTACCCGGTTTCACCTCGACGGGGAGATTCCACCCTCATACGGGCCCGGAACCTTCGCCTCTAGGTTAGAGCGCATGCACGCGAGGGGGGACACATGCAAGCACCTATATATACCAACCTCTAACCACACCCACACACACATATGCTAGGGGCACATGCAAGTTTTCATCTCATTCCGATGTTCTCGTGGTCTTCCTCCGGCGAAACCCTGATCTCTGTGCACACTCGGATCGTCTACCCCCCTAGACGTTCCTCTGACAGGGGTAGCCCGGCGTAGCTCTCTCTTGTTTTTTGTTTGTTTAGGTCATAGGGTGATGTCAAACCATGTTGGCTCACAAGTTGGGGCACTATCCTACCCGGTTTCACCTCGACGGGGAGATTCCACCCTCATACGGGTCCGGAACCTTCGCCTCTAGGTTAGAGCGCATGCATGCGAGGGGGGACACATGCAAGCACCTATATATACCAACCTCTAACCACACCCACACACACATATGCTAGGGGCACATGCAAGTTTTCATCTCATTCCGATGTTCTCGTGGTCTTCCTCCGGCGAAACCCTGATCTCTGTGCACACTCGGATCGTCTACCCCCCTAGACGTTCCTCTGACAGGGGTAGCCCGGCGTAGCTCTCTCTTGTTTTGTGTTTGTTTAGGTCATAGGGTGATATCAAACCATGTTCGCTCACAAGTTGGGGCACTATCCTACCCGGTTTCACCTCGACGGGGAGATTCCACCCTCATACGGGTCCGGAACCTTCGCCTCTAGGTTAGAGCGCATGCATGCGAGGGGGGACACATGCAAGCACCTATATATACCAACCTCTAACCACACCCACACACACATATGCTAGGGGCACATGCAAGTTTTCATCTCATTCCGATGTTCTCGTGGTCTTCCTCCGGCGAAACCCTGATCTCTGTGCACACTCGGATCGTCTACCCCCCTAGACGTTCCTCTGACAGGGGTAGCCCGGCGTAGCTCTCTCTTGTTTTGTGTTTGTTTAGGTCATAGGGTGATGTCAAACCATGTTGGCTCACAAGTTGGGGCACTATCCTACCCGGTTTCACCTCGACGGGGAGATTCCACCCTCATACGGGTCCGGAACCTTCGCCTCTAGGTTAGAGCGCATGCATGCGAGGGGGGACACATGCAAGCACCTATACCAACCTCTCACCACACACACACATATGCTAGGGGCACATGCAAGTTTTCATCTCATTCCGATGTTCTCGTGGTCTTCCTCCGGCGAAACCCTGATCTCTGTGCACACTCGGATCGTCTACCCCCCTAGACGTTCCTCTGACAGGGGTAGCCCGGCGTAGCTCTCTCTTGTTTTGTGTTTGTTTAGGTCATAGGGTGATGTCAAACCATGTTGGCTCACAAGTTGGGGCACTATCCTACCCGGTTTCACCTCGACGGGGAGATTCCACCCTCATACGGGTCCGGAACCTTCGCCTCTAGGTTAGAGCGCATGCATGCGAGGGGGGACACATGCAAGCACCTATATATACCAACCTCTAACCACACCCACACACACATATGCTAGGGGCACATGCAAGTTTTCATCTCATTTCGATGTTCTCGTGGTCTTCCTCCGGCGAAACCCTGATCTCTGTGCACACTCGGATCGTCTACCCCCCTAGACGTTCCTCTGACAGGGGTAGCCCGGCGTAGCTCTCTCTTGTTTTGTGTTTGTTTAGGTCATAGGGTGATGTCAAACCATGTTGGCTCACAAGTTGGGGCACTATCCTACCCGGTTTCACCTCGACGGGGAGATTCCACCCTCATACGGGTCCGGAACCTTCGCCTCTAGGTTAGAGCGCATGCATGCGAGGGGGGACACATGCAAGCACCTATATATACCAACCTCTAACCACACCCACACACACATATGCTAGGGGCACATGCAAGTTTTCATCTCATTCCGATGTTCTCGTGGTCTTCCTCCGGCGAAACCCTGATCTCTGTGCACACTCGGATCGTCTACCCCCCTAGACGTTCCTCTGACAGGGGTAGCCCGGCGTAGCTCTCTCTTGTTTTGTGTTTGTTTAGGTCATAGGGTGATGTCAAACCATGTTGGCTCACAAGTTGGGGCACTATCCTACCCGGTTTCACCTCGACGGGGAGATTCCACCCTCATACGGGCCCGGAACCTTCGCCTCTAGGTTAGAGCGCATGCATGCGAGGGGGGACACATGCAAGCACCTATATATACCAACCTCTAACCACACCCACACACACATATGCTAGGGGCACATGCAAGTTTTCATCTCATTCCGATGTTCTCGTGGTCTTCCTCCGGCGAAACCCTGATCTCTGTGCACACTCGGATCGTCTACCCCCCTAGACGTTCCTCTGACAGGGGTAGCCCGGCGTAGCTCTCTCTTGTTTTGTGTTTGTTTAGGTCATAGGGTGATGTCAAACCATGTTGGCTCACAAGTTGGGGCACTATCCTACCCGGTTTCACCTCGACGGGGAGATTCCACCCTCATACGGGCCCGGAACCTTCGCCTCTAGGTTAGAGCGCATGCATGCGAGGGGGGACACATGCAAGCACCTATATATACCAACCTCTAACCACACCCACACACCCATATGCTAGGGGCACATGCAAGTTTTCATCTCATTCTGATGTTCTCGTGGTCTTCCTCCGGCGAAACCCTGATCTCTGTGCTCACTCGGATCGTCTACCCCCCTAGACGTTCCTCTGACAGGGGTAGCCCGGCGTAGCTCTCTCTTGTTTTGTGTTTGTTTAGGTCATAGGGTGATGTCAAACCATGTTGTCTCACAAGTTGGGGCACTATCCTACCCGGTTTCACCTCGACGGGGAGATTCCACCCTCATACGGGCCCGGAACCTTCGCCTCTAGGTTAGAGCGCATGCATGCGAGGGGGGACACATGCAAGCACTTCATGTGGTCGTGGTGAGTGCTATTGAGAACCACATGCGATAATAACACTTACAAACATATAGAAATTTCTCGGGGTGTGAGAAGATTCGCAACGACATTTCATGTGGACATGTAGACTGCTATTCAGAGGGTACGAAATTATCCAATTAATAAAAAAATATATAAATAATTGATGCAAATAAAAAATATATGAAAAATAGAGAATGCTACGCCGAGGGTGACCGTCGGCGTACGTTTCTGGTACGCCGAGGGTGGCCGTCGGCGTATGCTATGCCGAGGGTCGCCGTCGGCCTAACCGACGGCACCGTTAGCGCGTCGTCCGTGATGCCGGCATGTGCCACGCGTCCGCTAGCTACGCCGAGGGCCGCCGCTACGCCGAGGGTGACCGTCGGCGTAGTGTATGCTACGCCGACGGCTTGGCTACGCCGAGGGCTGGCCAGTTGGGCTGGCCCGGTGCGGTGCTACGCCGACGGCCCCGACGTTTGGCCGTCGGCGTAGCCGGCGGCCGTCGGCGCATCTGGCCATTCCTGTAGTGTTGTCCCGGGCCTTGACATGCTCATTGCAGCGAGTTTACGAGGTTAATGTCGGGAACTCTATTTAAGGGGCAAAAATGGCTCCATCTCAAAAAGCTAGCGCTTGAATAACCAGAGGATTAGTGATACATAGGATCGGAGAACAAAAATACGACAAATTAAATCCATGCTAGTATGAAAACTCACGCCTAAATGTACGGCCAGAACATCATGGAACCAATACAGCCACGCAAACAAACACGACACAAACTTGTGGATCAGTTTGTCAGTTCGGCACAAGCAAACATAAAAATTACGAAAATCACATGGCAGTCAACAATTACAGGACCGGACAGAGCCACACAACTCCAAATCTTTTACGGAAATCTCAACTACTTGCTGTTAACTTTGCCCAGGGATCGGACGCACGCACGATCTCGTAGCAACTCGGGGTCTAGCTACAACGGATCTTTTATCCGTTATGATATTTCGCCGACGCTAACACAAACGCTAGGACCATAATACGCACACGAACGCAGAGCCAGAGGCACGTATCGTGCCTCGTAATATTTCTCTATTGCTTTTCGTGGTTTACAACAGGCTCGATACCCTGTTTATTTATATAGCGCACAGGAGGGTATCAAAACCTGCTCAACTCTTACATATACTCCGACTCGTGCGCAGCTAGCACAAACGAAAAACTTACGTATTCTATTTAACTATTCCCTTCGATCCATATTACTTGTCACTAAAATGGATGTATCTAGACATGTTTTAGTGATAGATACATCAATTTCAATGACAAGTAATATGAATCTAAGGGAGTAGGAAAAACTAAACCAACTCAGCCCAAACTTTCATGTTCTATTCTATTTCTACTAGGACACAAACCGAAGCAACTAGTACTAGCAGGACACAGACAACTTATGGCATGCAAACCGACCCACACTTAAAAAAATACTACTATCTCCGACTCAAAACACATGTTGAAAATTTATTTAAATTTGGATGTACTAGATACATCCAAATTTAAAAAATATTTACACTTGAGCAGCACAAACCCTTCTTTGATCAGGGGCCAATGAAGGCCGAGCTTATAAATTTTACAAATGGCCGCCCATGTACTCACAAAACCTGTAATTCAAAAAAACAACTGAAAGGACATCGAAACTAGAACTAAGCACAGGAACATCTTACACCATCGATGACGGATCAGTTACTCGTGCGCTTGTCCCAAGCGTTGACGAGCTCATGGCAGCAAAAGTTTATGAGGGTAATGTTGGGAACTCTATATAAGGCGCAAAAATGGCGAATAGCCCTGATGGAGGACGAGCTCCATGGTACTCGTTTTTAGAAAATTCAAAAACAACATTTTGAAGTTTTAAAATACCCTGAACAAAAATCTCATATGCAAACAATGACATACTATACCAACATGAAAAATACCAGCTCGAAATACCTTTCATTCGGGGATACGCAAAATGGCAAATCCGCCAGATTTGGGGCATTTGAATTTTTGCACTCACTTTTTAGGACGTCAGATTTTTTTTCATTTTTGTGTATGCCGAATATAAGGATATTTCAAGGTGAAATGTTGCGCATTGGAAAATTAAATCATTGTTTTTATCTAAGCTTTTTCTTCATATTGTTTTGAAACTTTAAAGTGACAATTTTCAAAAGCAAATTCTCCAAAAAGCCTGCTCCAAAACGCCACACTGGCGAAAAAAATGCTCCATCAGAAAAAGCTAGAGCTTCAATAACCAATGGATCAGTGATCCATAGTAGGACAGAAAAACGACAAATTAAATCCATGGCAGTATGAAAACTCGCACATGAATAATATGGATTGAAACATACCTCCCGAGCTGCACGCGAGGCGACTCGGGAGGCAATCCCATCTGCGCCCCTAGAGACTCCTGCTCAAATCCTCTGCTGGCATTGGCCGCGGTGGCTGCCGCTCCCGTTCTTGAAGGGGTGGGGTACTTCCGGTTATCGGGCGAGGTAGCGAAGCTAGGGCTCCGGGGCAGCGGCCCTTCTTATTGTTGGTGATGGCAGCTGCGGGGGCCTCTTGGGAGGCATGGCGGTTGGGCTTTTGAGCTGCTCGCAGAGGTGCCGACGACTTCGTTGGTCCGATGCATGGCGGTGGAGCCTCTGCAGGTATGGATCGAAATCCAGACGGTGTGGGGCTGCCGGCTTCGGACTTTTAGTAATGGTGGTTTTTCCCTAGCTATATTCTTCCTTCAAGTCATCTTTCTACTGGATGTCGACCAATTTGATTTGGTCGCCGACGAGTTCCGGTCTTCCCATCAGATATCTATACGGATTGGCATATGTCCCCCTAGATATCTAGATCGCAAATGCTCCAGTCATGCGCGCCCATGTTATTAGCCAACGTGGCTTCAAGAGGGCATGGTGGAAATCTCTGTTCTCTTATTGGTGTCATGGGACATCTCTGAGTCTAGATTTTCATGGTACTGATAGAGGTAGAGAAAATCATGGCGGCCGCAATTGGAGTTCAAAGGTATTTGGATGCCAAGAAGATTGTGTGTTTGGGGATTGGTGACTTCCAAAAACAGCCTCAGCAAGCGGGGGAGGTAGCTTTGGAGGACTGCATTTTTTGTTGTGCTCCTGAAATACCGAGTCACGTTACCTAGGGTGAAAGCTCAAGTTCTGGCCTTTCTTGGTTGTACATCCCAATGGTCAACCCAAGATTTTTATTGGACGACAATAACGCTTGTACATTGTTTCTTTTGGTGGCGTTGCTTTTGTGGAATCTCTTGTGTAATCCAGGTTTTGTATTTGGTTGTAGTTAGATAGAGTGTTGATGTTGCGAGTGTCTATCACCGCCACAGAGTCTTTATTTTCTTCTTCTCTTTTTTTTTTATATTTTTTCTTGTTGGTGCATATGCTAGGTGTAATTTATATATTCGCGATACTAATATATTACTTTATCAAGAAAAAATTTACACCTAAATATACGGCCAGTACACCCCCCAGTACACCATCGAACCAATACAGCCACGCAAACAAACACGCACAAACTAGTGGACAAGTTTGTCACTTCGACACAAGCAAAGCACATAACGAGTTGTGAAAATTCCGAAAATCATATGGCAGTTAACCTTAGTTAGTGTGATACAATACCAAGTACAAACGACGCAATAGACCGGAGACAACCGCACAACTCCAAACTTTTACGGACGTACTACGAGAAAAGCAATCCATGTCTCAACCACTTGCTTCATTACACACCCGGACACACGCCGCAACTACTACTAATGTTCACTCAAGCACGATAATTGCTAGGCAATTCGGTATTTGACGTGCAGGTGTAGTGGGTAAGAAAATGGCCCAAAGTCGGACGACAAGGCAACATAGCTCGTAGCGTGACTCATTTTTCAAGAACCCATAAACGGATATGCGCGTCTTTGTATTAAGTTGACAAGAACGCCATAGAATGGCTACAACACAGCACACTCGTCTTTCGGCTTACAACACACTCCTACAACAATGACGATTTGCTCGCCTTGCCCAACCTAGCCAAGAATGGCGAAGATGCGGGGAAGAGAGCCTCCAAACCGCGTCACAGCCAACGCCAAACACCACACAGGCATGACCACACACACCGAAGTTGCCTAGACTAATGCACCACCGAAGCGCCCAGAAGATGAAGCGAGCGAGTGGAAGAGTCTGACTGAACTTGGGGAAGGAGTCGACTGCAAAATGTTGACGATGGTGTACATTGCGCCACGGAGACTCACACCTTGAGTAGTAGCCAACACCGGAGAGGCCATCATCCTTGAGTACCACATTGGGGACACCCCCTGCAGCCAAGACAGCGCCTTTAAGAAGGAAAACGACGTAGCGCGACTCATGGTGAGACGCCGCTGGTGCAGGCTCCGCTGCCCCAGCAGCCATCGAACCCTCTGTATGGGATACCACCGTCTTCACAGACACCATTGAAAAAATTCTTGATGAGATTGTCGTACCAAAGCTGGCCGACCGATCATGTATTTATATAGATCAGCTATTACACGTTACATACTAGAGTCGGTTATACAAACAGGAGTCGGACATGTGTACAACACTACCCGTATATCCAACAGTCTCTGAGCCACACTCTGACGTACAAAGTGATAATCCACTTCAATGTGCTTAGTCCTTGCATGAAACACCGGATTCGCTGAGAGATACGTAGCTTCAATATTATCACACCATAGACATGCAGCTCGTGGCTGTGGTACACCAACTCCTTTAGCAAAGACTGTACCCAAATAACTTCTGCAGTCGCATTTGCCAATGATTTATATTCTGCTTCTGTACTAGACCGAGAAATTGTGGGTTGCTTTCTGGCGCACCATGAGATCAAGTTTGATCCCAAAAATACAGCAAACCCACCAGTAGATCGTCTATCATCTGGACATCCTGCCTAATCAGCATCAGAGAATGCACTCACAAGAATGGAATCAGACTTACTCAGTCTCAAGCCAACAGAGACAGTTCCTCTTAGATATCTCAAGATTCTTTTTACCGCGGTCCAATGAAGCGTAGTCGGCGCATGCAAAAACTGATAGACCTTGTTAACCGAAAAATCTATATCAGGCCTTGTAAGAGTAAGATATTGCAATGCTCCAACAATACTTCTGTACCGAGTAGAATCATCACTACTCAAAGCATCTCCACCAACTACCGATAATTTTTCAGACACTGACAAAGGAGTATCTACGACCTTGCATGACTGCATATTGACACGAGAGAGCAAATCATGTGTATATTTCTGTTGAGAGAGAATTATTCCGTCTGAAACCTTCTGTACCTCTGTTCCAAGGAAGTAGTGTAACTCTCCTAGATCCTTTAGAGCAAAGGACATACCAAGATCATGAAGCAAGGCGTCAATAGCTTGACCAGAGGAGCTTACTACGACAATGTCATCAACATAGATGAGCATAGAGATAGACACTCCCCCTTTGTTGTAGAAAAAGAGCGAGGTGTCAGCTTTTGAAGCCGAAAAACCAAGAGCATATAACTTCGAACTCAACCGTCCAACCAAGCACGAGGAGCATGTTTCAAATCATAGAGGGCCTTTCCAAGCTTGCAAACATGTCCCACACGACTCCGATCCTCATAACCAGGTGGTTGTCGCATATAGACCTCTTCTTATAGAACACCATGTAAGAACACGTTCTTCACATCTAGTTGTCGCAGCCGCCAATTGCGAGAGACGGCCAAAGCAAGAACCAAGCGAATAGTGGCTGCCTTGACCACAGGACTGAACGTGTCCTCATAATCAATGCCATAGTGTTGCTTAAAATCCTTAGCAACTAGACGAACCTTATATCGATCAACAGTACCATCGTCCTTCCTTTTTTTACTTTGTATACCCACTTGCAATCAATAATATTGCGTCCATGAGCCGGAGGAACTAGACGCCAAGTTTTAGAGTAAAATGCACCCACAGTCCTGGAACTCTAAGGCTAAGTCAACAACGGTCCTGGAACACAGAAACTGCCTTGATACAGTCCTGGAACTCGTATGGAGCGTCCGCATACGGTCTTGGCTACGTTTGACGACCGTATGGAGATGACGTGGCGAAAGTGGTGGACCTGCGGAGACGCCCACGACGGATGCGAGACTCCGAGGCGACGTGCCTCCTCGGGTTCCCCTGGCAAAATTAAAGAAACACCTCGTTCCCCTGTTTCTCCCCTGTTTCTGAGCGGAGTGGTCGAGGTGAACAGCGGCGACGGCAGCGGATGAAGGCGATCGGTGACACAACAAGTTGATCGACCAAAGCAGACGACGCAGTCGACGGTGGTGAAGAAGGTTACCGTGGCGGCGCGGTAGCTGGCCCTCTTCCTCGCTAGATATGGCGCCTGTGAGGCGGCCGGAAGGAGACCCCGTACCTATCTATGGTTAGTTCGATTCTCGCCATTTTTTTGATGAATTTGAGGTTTATTTGGCCTGGATGTTTGTTCGAAATGTGATGTCTAGATTAAAGGAACTGTATTTATGTCGTACCTCAAAATTTCACACTAGGGTTTTAGTGGTTTAGTAGTGGTAAAGTTCTGAACTTTGATTGTTTTGTTCAATTTTCTCCAGAGGAAATAAGTGACAGCGTTGGAGGTGATACATGGGGGATTTTTTGTTGGTTATGGATCGAACAAGGCATATGTTGATGGGCATAAAGTTTGCTATGATCACTGTGATGCTGATAGTTGGTCTGCTCTTTGGATTGATGACATAATAGAGAGTTTAGGCTATGAAACATGTGGCAGAATCGATGTGTACTGGCTGTTGCCAGGTATGCAGATAAATGAAGATGGATTGAGGCTGATTTCCAAAGACAGGGATGCTATGAGCATGATAAGAATGGTTCTGCAGGGGCACAAATTTCTCATGGTTTATCTTGACCATGAGCTGGGATGATGTTGTTCAAAACCCAGTTGCCAACTTACCTCCTGTGATCAGTCCTATGAAGAAGTCTATTGTTGAGGTTAATGATGTGGAAGGCAGTGTTGATGTTCAGTCTGCAAGGAGATCAAACAGAGTAGCGACTGATGTTGATGATGATCTGGACAGTGACAACTCTAGTGATTCAGACTATGATCCAAGGATTGTGGATAGCGACAATGATATAGAAGAAGGAGATGACGATTTGTACCGGCAATATGCAGATCAAGAACCAAAGGGTGAGAAGAAGGTTAAATCAGAAGATCAAGAACAAAAACATGTGGAATGGTCAAATGTTTGTGAAGCAAAACCATCTGGGCATGGAATATTTGAAATTGATGAGAGGGGAACTCCATACATTGTTGATATTCAAAATAGAACATGTAGCTGCAGGAGATGGGATCTTTCTGGGATTCCTTGCTGGCATACTATGTCTGCATTAAGACATGACAAGATATCACCAGAGAGCTATGTCAGTTCATGCTACTCAATTGAGAGGTACTGCAAAGCATATGAGCACATAATTTGGCCATGCAAAGATGTCAGGGAATGGGATAAGGTTGATGCTAGGGAAATTAAATCACCATGGTATCAGAAAAAAGTTAGCAGGCCACAAAAAAATAGAAGACAACAACCTGAGGAGAAAGAAGGAAAGAATGGAGAGAAGAAGATAGGAAACCATGGTGTGCTCATACATTGTAGCTACTGTGGAAAGGCAGGACACAATAAAGGTGGCTGCATTGACTGGAAGTTAGGATTAGTTCCTGAAAATAAAGAAAAGAAGAAAGTAAGGGCAGAGCCAGAAGGGTCAGATAATGATTTTGATGAGCCTATTCTTGTTACTAAGGATCATCACTTGCAGTCAATGGCATTTGTTCAAAAGGACATAACAACATATGAGCAGAAGTGTTGAGTGCTTTACTAGAAGAGGTACTATTTAATTTTGTTTTCGTGGCTTTTCCTTGCTTTTTCTGAAATGTTGAAGAGAAAAAGACACACACTTAATTGAACACATTTTGCAGGGACCATCTACACAGAGACAAGCATCTCAGGTAACTCCATTACCTGAATGTGCATTCGTCCAGGAGAATGTGCTGAAAGAACCTGTGCAACCAACTACAGTAACAAATGATGGAAATGTGCTAAAAAGAGGCAAGTTCTAGCAACAGCTAAGTTGAAAGATGCAGCTGCCAGAAGGGACATAGCAGATCAAGTCAAATTTGATGCAGCTATGGCCAAGCTTCAAGAAGATGAGGAAAAGAGAGCTGTAGCAATGGAGAAGAAGAAAGCAGAATCTTTAGCTAAGAAAATTGCTAATGAAGAGAAGAGGAAGCAAGAGAGTGAAGCAAAGCAGCTACTGGCTTCAGAAAAGAAGAGGATGAATGAAGAGAAGAAGAGGATAGCACAAGAGGAAAAAAGAGCTATGGCTGAAAAAAAGAAATTAGCTCAAGAAGCTAGGAAAAAGGAGATAGAGGTTGCCAAGGTTGAATTGCTAGAGAAGAAGAGATTAGCTGAACAAGCTAGGAAGCTAGAAGCAGAAAAAGCAAGGAAAAAGAGTGAAGCAGAAGCAATATCCAGAATAGAAGATGATCTTGCTCAGAACATGCAGAAAGAAGAAGAGTCAAGGCAGAAACTTGAATTTGCAGTGTCATGATGTTAAAGACTTGAATTTGCTATCTATGATATTTTGCTATATATGATCTATCAGAGAGTTGAATTTGTTGTGTCATGTTGTAATTTGAATTTGTTGTGTCATGATGTAACTTAAATTTGTTGTGTCATGATGTAACTGTCACATTTGCTAGGTCCTATATGGAACAAATTCAGATGCAAATGTTCAGTACATACACAATGATGTCATACAAATATATCATATTTCAAATATTACCAACATCCAAATACAAATTCAAAGAGTACTACAAATTCAAATTACTGGATCAAACCAACATATCTAATAGTGCCATCAGTAACAACCTTAGGTTGGAAAATGCCTCGCCGAGAACGAGTAACCGGACCTTATGTCAGTAGGCATAGAAGATCCAGAACTAGAGGCATCTAATCCAGTACTATCAGGTGACCCCGTTGCAGATATTGGAGAGGAAGCAGCGGCAGAAAATTTTCGTGACGACGTGGAAATCGCGGCATCTTGTGTCGCCTTGGGAACCGCGTCGCTGTGGGACGACACAACATCATCGCTTGCGGTACGCGCGTGTAACACCCCCGTCACTGCGGACCGACGGCTGTCACTTCTGGCAGCTCAATCAGATCTCTAGACTATTCCCACAGACCAACGCTAGTCTTTCTGTGCACTTTGTCCTCACTAGTGCGTACCCGGTTACCCACTTTCGGTCACCCATCCTAGAATTGCTCTAGGCCAAGCACGCTTAACCTTAGAGTTCTTTTCGAACGAGATTCCGGAAAAGAAGTTACAACTTGTTGGTATGGGTTTTCTATCAATCCTATTAAGCTATGTGCCAGGGTCTCACATACACCCACTCTTAGAAGATCGACGTCCTCGTCGATCAACCACAAGCCAGGAACGTTCCCTCTTGGCACACGTCTGTGCGTCCAGTGCCGGCACATGTGCCATGCCGTGTCCACTCCGGGCCACACGCGCCATGCGCCACATGTCCGCCACTGACCCGCACACGCCCGCTTAACCGCGAGGGTCGGCTCTGATACCAATTTGTAACACCCCCGGTCACTTCGGACCGACGACTGTCACTTCTGGCAGCTCAATAAGATCTCTAGACTATCCCCACAGACCAACACTAGTCTTTTCTGCGCACTTCGTCCTCACTCGTGCGCACCCGGTTACCCACTTTCCGGTCGGTCACCCATCCTAGAATTGCTCTAGGCCAAACACGCTTAACCTTAGAGTTCTTTTTCAATGAGGTTTCGGAAAAAAATTGCAACTTGTTGATATGGGTTTTCGATTGATCTTGAGCCATGTGTCAGGGTCTCACAGCGCGTCAGCGCTTGGCGCACGGCCTGCACCTTGTGGCCAAACTGTCCCCATCGCAGGGGCCATCACGTTTGACCCATGCAAAGGCACCAACGGACCAGAGGAGGCCACGTTGGGATTATTAATTCCTTCAGGCTCCATGTCCGTACGTACAACACGATCCGGCGTCGATCCCTCACGAAAATCAGTATTAGACAAAAAATCACCAGAATTTGCTCCAAAATCAGTATTAGACAAAAAATCACCCGATTCCTATAGAGACTCGGCGGGCAAATGATTAGTAGGATTAGCATCAATATTAGCTCCTAAATCATGAACTCCAATCGTAGGTAAATAAAGATCTGGTGAGAGAAGTGAAATTTTAGCACGTAATTGTGCGCCGACATTAGGATGAAGATTGGCAAAGGGAAAAATTGATTCATCAAACACAACATCACGCGAAATATACACACAACCAGTGGAAATATCGAGACACTTATAGCCTTTATGAAGACTACTGTAACCAAGAAAGGCACATTGCTTAGAGCGAAACTCGAGTTTACGAGCATTATAAGGACAAAGATTGGACCAAACCGCACATCCAAATATACGTAAGAATGAATAATCAGGTTTAGTTTTAAACAAACGCTTAAGAGGAGACTGAGAAGCAATAACTTTGCTAGAAAGACGATTAATTAGATAAACCGCCGTAGAGAACGCTTTATCCCAGAACTTAAGAGGCAGGGATGCATGAGCGAACTGAAGCTGATGAGCATGGGCCATTCTGCCTATGTTTGCGTTCAACAACCTCGACAATGTGCCTATGTTTGCGTTCAGCAGAGCCATTCTGCTGATGAGCATGGGGACATGAAACATGATGAGAAATCCCAACCTTTTGAAAAAAAGAATTGATTTTTTGATACTCACCCCCTCTGTCAGTTTGAAGAGCGAGAATCTTTTTATCAAAGAGTCTCTCTACATGATGTTGAAGTCATGAAACCTTTGAAACACATCAGATTTATTTTTCAACAAATATATCCAAGTATACTTGCTATAATCATCAATAAAACTAACATAATATTTATTTCGACCAACTGAAGCTGGAGAAGGACCCCATACATCAGAGAACATAAGTTCTAAAGGAAAAGAAGATACACTTGAGGACTTGGGATAAGGTAACTGATGACTCTTTGCCTTTTGACAGGCATCACATACTGACTCTTTATTTGATTGACTAAACTGAATATCATTATCTCGAAGAATTTGTTGAACCACTACCGACGAAGGATGCCCTAAACGCTTATGCCAATGAGACGAAGACTGAACGCCAAGAGCTTGTTTTCCGGATGGCCAAGAGGAAGGAGGTAGTGGATAAAGGCCATCCATGCATCTACCTTCCAGAAAATTTTTCCCCGTGCCCTGATCCTTAATAAAGAAGTGATTAGGCCAATATTCAGCAAAAGCATTATTATCTTTTGTAAGTTGATGTATAGAGAGAAGACTCTTGGTGGCTTGAGGCACATGAAGGATATTATTAAGACAAAGATCATGATTAGGGATATGATGTAAGGAGTGACCAATGTGATGTATATCCATACCTGAACCATTAGCATTGTGGACTTGATCTTGGCCATGGTAGCGCTCTCTCACAGTCAACTTGTCAAGTTCTCCTGTAACATGATTTGTTGCCCCTTATCACCATACCAATTTGTGTCTATGCCATAGGAGGTTGTTGTCGCACCCGCGGACTTCTCGGGTTGAGGTTGGAAATTCTTTTTGAAGCGCTTCCAACAACGAAACACCGGATGTCCTTCTTTGCCACAGATTTGACAAATCACGCCAGGTGCTCCCCCTCCTTGACCACGTCCTCCTCCTTGGCGTTGCTGGTACTACCCACCGTGGGAATAGTAGCCTCCTCCACCATTGTTGTTTTGGGGATAATAACCACCCCCATCACCATAGTGTTGTGACCCTCGGCCACCACCATTGTTTCCTCCACGCCCGCCACCACCGCGACCTCCTCGCTGTCCAAAACCACCGCCGCCTCCTCGGTTGTTGTAACCACCTCGCGAAGCGGCATTAGCTGAGAGATCACTAGCAAAGTTCCCACCATTGCCAGGGACTCTTCCTTCCAGACGGGCTTCATAGGGGAGGAACATGGAATATAAGTCACTAACCGTAACTTTTGTTGCAGTTTTCAGCAACGCATTGATTGATGCTACAAAGCCGTCATACTGATCATATAGACCAGCTAGGATGTCGGAGATAGTATCTGCCTCATCCAATTTGTTGCCAGCGTTTGCATCTCATCAGCAAGGGCCTTGATCCATCCGAAGTAAGCCTTCCCGGACATATTCTCCTTCTGCTAGCCAATGCTGTGTGTTGTTGCACAATGCGGATCTGCGACACCGTGGAGAACATCTCTGTTACCGATGCCCACACTTCAGTCGCGCTATCTAGCCCAGCGACCTGGACTAGAATTTCCCTCGTCATATTCCTGAGTAGGTAACCGAGCACTGTCTGATCTTGCAAGATCCAAAGTGCATAAGCAGGATTAGGAATCTTCACCTTCTTCCTGTTGTCATCCTTGGTGGTGTGCTCCACCTCCGGCGCCTTGATACTTCCGTCGAGGTAGCCGGCCAACTGTGCGCCCCTGATCGCCGGCATCACCTGAGTCTTCCAGATCATGAAGTTTTCTCCCGTCAGCTTTTCTGAGACGGACTCGCCAAGCGATCCAGAGGACGCCATGGAAGAGGATGAGGAAGCTCTGAGGCTCTCATGGCAATCTAGATGTGATGTAGAAGAAGCGATGCTCTGATACCATGAAAAAGTTCTTGATGAGATTGTCGTACCAAAGCTGGCTGACCAATTATGTATTTATATAGATCAGCTATTACACGGTACATATTAGAGTCGGTTATACAAACAGGAGTCGGACATGTGTACAACACGTACACGGACGGCAGTCCAAATACAATACGTTTAACAACCATAATCCTAACTAAAGCTCATGACGCTGCCACCGACACCATGGACCGGGCCCGTGATATCAGTGAAGACGCTAGCGCCGTTGTTGACAAACCGCCGGCCGTAGCGACCACGACCGGAGTGCCCGACAGGTTCCCCATGCCTCCTACGCCCACGAATAGGTTCTTTCTGACGCCCTAGCAGCTGTTGTCACTGTTCTGGCCACCAGGCGCCAGCAGAGCTTACGTCGCCTGTGTTAGGCACTCAGACAGAGCAAGAGTAGGGAGGCGGCAGTGCCACAGCATTACTTCGGCGTTGATGAACTATCCCTATTGTCTTCTCTGATGTGATACGTGTTGTGTGCGAGTTATATGCTCCTGCCAATGCCCTTGTAGGGTGGAGTTTGCAGTTTAAATAGCCTGCGACGAGGAGCAACTACGACGGAGTGGCGGTGGCATGTGGGCGTGTTGGAGGGTGTAAATGCTTTAGTGAATGTCTTTTCCTAGTAGTGTAGGTGAGACGATGAAGTGGGGCTCATGCGAGGGGAAGCTCGTGCTATGTAAAAGAAGGGCTTCTATATTATGTGCATGAGTTTCTCAAATCCCAGTTATGGAAAAAAGGCCTAGGTCCAATATTTTTGGTTCTACTCACTGTGTAGTAAATCAACGACACTTACTATGGATTGGAAGGAGTACTATACTAGTAAATTGTTGGATGTGCAAATGGAATCCATATTGTCGGATCTAATGAGAGAGTGTGCAGCGACTAATTAGAGAAAACAGAGGTAATAAATTAGGTTCTTCAGATGAATATTTATAATTTTAATTATTCTTCAACCTAGACATCAGTACCCAAAATTACAGCAAGACTGTAGGTCAATGGACGAAAAGATTTGAGGTCCGACGAACTAAAGCATAGAAAAAGAATATAAGCATTATCACTTAGTGCAATGGTAATAATAATACACTATTTAAATAGAAGTAAAACCTACCAGCGTGCTACCGATTATGAAGCTTTAGAGTTCCACACAAATTTCATCATTTTATTATTATTTATTTTCCTCATGTTTATTGCCGAATTTCACTGAAGATTATCCGTTTCCACTAACGTTAATGTTGCAATTAGCGAATCCTTGGTTTCTTATGATGGTTTTCAGGTAATGAACATTTCTTAAAGATCTAATAGAATTTATGGGCTAATTACACCTAAAGAAGTAAATCCCAATTGGAGCCCCTTTCATTGAAAGCGATCAGTGAACATAACGACCAACAATACGGTTAGGATGCGCCCGTGCCGTCCGCTCGTACTACACGCCGCCAGGTCTGCTATATCAATAGAAACAACTATCGTGAAGAGGGGAGGACCAAAAAGAGAACACAACCACCCCAAAACTCATCCAGAGAGAGGAGATCAGATCTGGAGGAGGAGAAGAACCTTTCCTCATTCCTCGAAGATTTTCACCTCTTCAACCACACACTCCACCGTCATCCCCATCGCCACTTAGAGAGAGATTGGCAATTGTAATATTAGGGTTTGATACTTTGATCTACCTTTAGTTTGTATTCAATTTGATCTTCGATCGCTATTGTGGTTTACTACGATAACTTTGAGATGATTTCCATTTGCAATACAATTATGCCTTCGATTTATTTTCCTCTCATGTCTGAGTAAATCCCCATAGGCGTGGGAGATGTAGGGAATTGGTGAGATGTGTCGTGCCATCTTTAATCCATCCATTTGCGATTGTTCTAGTGTTTATTAATTTGTGAGAATAATTATCTATGTTTGCCTAATACTTGTTATCCAATTTAAGGGCCTAGGTAACATGATCCAGAGATCTCATAGGTATGAATGTGTATGCTAGCGAATCGGTAACCCCCAAGTGACACGGCCGATATCAATAAGGAGCTAGGACTATTCGAGGACAACAAGAAACCATCAAGATTAAAACCTTGATCTGGTCGTAAGACCTTAATTAATGTGTTGGTCATTGCCGTGGTAACAGATGGATTATTGGGACTAGGAAGAATTGGCCATGAGGACTTCTAGTCGGTAGATGGGTTGCTTGCCTACTCACTTAAAAATAAGAAATATCACAATCACTTATTCCACTTTATCCATTTGGCACTTTCACTATCATCATGAAACGTTTCTCTCCGTGTCTAACTTCTCATGTGAAGGACCTTCAAACACCTTTCTGGTCTTTAATTTTTTGCAATTTACTTCTTATTTATTTTCTATGTAAGTTTTCTCTATATTTTACTCATAACCTTCCACCATAAGCAATTGGATTCAATTCACTCAAGACCGGTGACACATTGAGTGCGACAGAAACACCACATAAAAACACTTTCCGAAGCTCCTTATTGGGATCGGTATAAAAACTAGAATTGATATTTTTATAAAAACATTCTCTGACGAACTTGTGCACTTGCAAGACATCACCATGTCCAGTGAACTATTGCTTGAGGGCACTACGGGACACGCGCGCTACGCCGAGGAAAAAAGGCCGTAGGCGTAGGCCAAAATGCCCTCGGCGTATGGTACGCCGAGGGCTGCCCTCGGCGTAGCCTCCTCGGCAAAGATCTCCCTCGGCGGAGCACACTCAAGCCGTCGGCGTATCAAAATGCCGTCGGCGTATGCTACGCCGAGGGCTTTGCCGTCGGCGTAGCGGCCGTCGGCATAGCCTGTCGACTGGTTGCAAAAATATATTTTTTTTGATTTTTTTTTGAAAAATAATATTTTTTTATTTTTTTCTCAATTTTTTTATTCTTTGAATTGTTTCACTTGTTAATCTCCTACTTTGAACATTTTTAACACTAATTATACTTAGTATTTGATTAAATTCCAGTCTTAGTCAAACTTCCCAGCAGGTCACCCATCCTAATACTACTCCAGCTTCAGCACGCTTAACATCCTCGTTCCTTCAGAATCCGTTTCCGCAAAGTAATTCATACATTGGTGTCAATACTATGATATCAATCCTATTAACTCTTATATCATCATGTCACATGTTTGTATTTTTTGAAATTACAAACAATTATTTAAGTAAATATTAATGAATAAGTAAAAATATTATTGAATTCAAATAAAAATATAATAATTTTATTTTTTTGTATTTTTCTATTTAATATAGAATAATTAATATCTTTAAATCTGTAAATCGAAATTCAACAAATAATATGTTTAAATTGATCAGAAAAATGAGAGGAATCCAAATATGATATCCATATCAACTAATCACAAACCCTCCGTTTTTGAATTAGCTATTTGGTGGTTGCTTTAGAAAATTCCCTTTTTTGCGCTCGGATAATGAAAAATGCTTTTTTGGTGCGATGAAAAGGAAAACTTGCATCGGATATTTGATAAAATAGCATATTGTGAACCTAAAAATGATTTTTGTAAAAAACATGAGCATCAGATCATGTACCTGTAGTTCATATCTGACCCACTTCCTACCGATTCGGCAGGAATTTGTCTTTTTCACCAAAGGTGCACGGAAAGGTTTCGGATCCCCCTGTTGGGACATTGTCCATATAAGGTGGTATAGTATTTTTGTAAAATGTGGTGGTAGTATTTTGAATTAGCCATTTGGTGGTTGCTTCACAAAACCGTCCGTTTTTTATACTCGGAAAATAGAAAATGGCCTTTTGGTACGACGAAAAGGAAAACTTCCTTCTGCAACATTGTTCGCCATCCCATGATGCATGTGTATGCATAATATGGGCACATTATCACAAACTATACCTTGATTCTAGCCATAACATTGGTCATTTGACCCGAAACCCAAAAAACCTCGAATGAGATAGGTCATTTTGTGAAGGGTTTTTTGAGACATAATCAATATATCAAGTTTGCTATTTTTCCTTATAAATATGTCACATAATATGACACCACGCGAAGGTTTCGCATTGTTTCGATCATTTTTCAATTTTTTATGCCCGTTTTTAAACTATCGTTAAACTTTGTCGAACGGCGGACATAAAGATTCTTAGCTCGGGGCCGAGCCTCGCTAAACTTTCATTAGATCTTTGATAAAATAACATATTGTGAACCTAAAAATGATTTTTGTAAAAAAACATGAGCATCGGATCATGTACCTGTAGTTCATATCTGACCCACTTCCTACCGATTCGGCAGGAATTTGTCTTTTTCACCAAAGGTGGACGGAAAGGTTTCGGGTCCCCCTGTTGGGACATTGTCCATATAAGGTGGTATGGTATTTTTGTAAAATATGGTGGTAGTATTTTGAATTAGCCATCTGGTGGTTGCTTCACAAAACCATCCGTTTTTTATGCTCGGAAAATGGGAAATGGCTTTTTGGTGCGACGAAAAGGAAAACTTCCTCCTGCAACATTGTTCGCCATCCCATGATGCATGTGTATGCACAATATGGGCATATTATCACAAACTATGCCTTGATTCTAGCCATAACATTGGTCATTTGACCCGAAAGCCAAGAAACCTCGAATGAGATAGGTCATTTTGTGAAGGGTTTTTTGAGACATAATCAATATATCAAGTTTGCTATTTTTCCTTCTAAATATGTCACATAATATGACACCACGCGAAGGTTTCGCATTGTTTCGATCATTTTTCAATTTTTTATGCCCGTTTTAAACTATCGTTAAACTTTGTCGAACGGCGGACATAAAGATTCTTAGCTCGGGGCCGAGCCTCGCTAAACTTTCATTAGATCTTTGATAAAATAACATATTGTGAACCTAAAAATGATTTTTGTAAAAAAACATGAGCATCAGATCATGTACCTGTAGTTCATATCTGACCCACTTCCTACCGATTCGGCAGGAATTTGTCTTTTTCACCAAAGGTGGACGGAAAGGTTTCGGGTCCCCCTGTTGGGACATTGTCCATATAAGGTGGTATAGTATTTTTGTAAAATGTGATGGTAGTATTTTGAATTAGCCATTTGGTGGTTGCTTCACAAAACACGTCCGTTTTTTATGCTCGGAAAATGGGAAATGGCTTTTTGGTGCGACGAAAAGGAAAACTTCCTCCTGCAACATTGTTCGCCATCCCATGATGCATGTGTATGCACAATATGGGCACATTATCACAAACTATGCCTTGATTCTAGCCATAACATTGGTCATTTGACCCGAAAGCCAAGAAACCTCGAATGAGATAGGTCATTTTGTGAAGGGTTTTTTGAGACATAATCAATATATCAAGTTTGCTATTTTTCCTTATAAATATGTCACATAATATGACACCACGCGAAGGTTTCGCATTGTTTCGATCATTTTTCAATTTTTTATGCCCGTTTTAAATTATCGTTAAACTTTGTCGAACGGCGGACATAAAGATTCTTAGCTCGGGGCCGAGCCTCGCTAAACTTTCATTAGATCTTTGATAAAATAACATATTGTGAACCTAAAAATGATTTTTGTAAAAAAACATGAGCATCGGATCATGTACCTGTAGTTCATATCTGACCCACTTCCTACCGATTCGGCAGGAATTTGTCTTTTTCACCAAAGGTGGACGGAAAGGTTTCGGGTCCCCCTGTTGGGACATTGTCCATATAAGGTGGTATAGTATTTTTGTAAAATGTGGTGGTAGTATTTTGAATTAGCCATTTGGTGGTTGCTTCACAAAACGTCCGTTTTTTATGCTCGGAAAATGGGAAATGGATTTTTGGTGCGACGAAAAGGAAAACTTCCTCCTGCAACATTGTTCGCCATCCCATGATGCATGTGTATGCATAATATGGGCACATTATCACAAACTATGTCTTGATTCTAGCCATAACATTGGTCATTTGACCCGAAAGCCAAGAAACCTCGAATGAGATAGTTCATTTTGTGAAGGTTTCTTTGAGACATAATTAATATACCAAGTTTAATATTTTTCTTTCTAACTATGTCACATAATATAACACCACGCGAAGGTTTCGCATTGTTTCGATCGTTTTTGAATTTTTATGCCCGTTTTAAACTATATATAATGTTTTATATTTTACTTAATTTTTATTTATAAATGTGTAATATTTAAGTGTAGATAGATAGGTCTTATTTTTCTGCAAATTTTGATATATTATTTGTATTTTTCCGAATTAGAATGATTTAGTTATGATTTTTCAAAGTTTAATGAGATAAAATAAAAAATAGCTACGCCGAGGGCAGCCGTCGGCGTATGCTACGCCGAGGGAAGCCGTCGTCGTAGCATAGAATATGCCGAGAGCAATTTTACGCCGACGGCTGCTTGGCGGGGCTGGCCTGAACGATGGCTACGCCGACGGCCCCGACGTTTGGCCGTCGGCGTAGCGACCGGCCGTCGGCGTAGCTTCCCAGTCCTGTAGTGGGGAGACTCGAAGTGTATCCTATTGTGAGCTCCTAAGGTACAGTGATTCCCATGTTTTCTTAAAAAAATATCGTAACACAGAGGCTCATTTATTTAGAAGAGAAATTTGAAAATTTTAATACGGACCAACATCCACCCCACGCATACATACATAACCTCTTAACACTTTTTTGTGGGGGAGATTTCTGAACTAATACAACACTAATATGAGCCTCTCAACCTTTTACGTAAAAGAGAACTACTATATATGGCTGTTTTCCATGGTCGTAAGGGTGACGTGCATCTGCACTAATGTACGGCTATAGTACAGTAAAATGTCTACCGTAAAAGAGACGGTGTGTTATTGATTGCGACTTTCTTCTCCGAATTGAACAAGATAGTCCATGGTCCTCACTATAAAATGGCCATCCTTACTCATTAATACCTAAAGATGTAAATGTTAGGCTAGTCGTAGTGAAGTAACTTGAGTAGTAACATAGTCCTACATGTATTGCCGACTAAGCATTTAAATAACATGACATGCAATTAAATAATAAGAAAGAGGATTGTGATAACTAGCTATACTATCATAACATCACACATTTTAAAACAAAATAAGCCTATATTGTAATAAATGAGACTTTGTATAATACCGCATTAATATTATCTTTACTATGAAGGTAATAACTTAGACTAGTAACATATGCATGTTACTTCTCTAAGTTGAGGCTTGCTTCCATCCCCCATCTTAAAGGAAAGTTTTGGTGGGTTAGTTGGCGGACGTGTTGTGGGTGGGTTGTGGGCGGGCCGAAGAGTCTCATATTGCCCACTTATATAGTTGTATATTATATATGGACTCTAGTGAAAAAAAAAAGACAGATCGATCAGCTGATATGTGTACGTACGGGACATGAATTAAAAGGCAGATCGATTAGATGATATGTGTATGTACGGGGCCAAATTGGAAATAGGGAGCTAACTCGGACCTGGTACCAACCGATCAGACCTGAAGATGTGGTCGCTGGCGGCGGCGACCGTGTCGTCCGAGTAGCCGACCATGCAGTCGTCGGGCTTACCGGTGCCGGAGGGCGGCCATTGGCCGACGAGGAACTCGATGCAGCGCGGGACGTGGTGGCCCATCGCAAGATTGACGGCATGATAGGCAAGCTCGATGCGGGTGAAGGCCTTGGTCTGGGATCGCACCGCTCACGTCTCCCTGTACAAACGGAGTACACGCGTATGTATTTGCAGATGGACAAACGAGTAATACGGGGTGGATCTAGGGCCACGCGGGAAAGGAGGTGGGCTTAAGGGTCAATTGCTAGAAGATAAATGGGCAGATAAGGCATCGATGCCAACGCGGGGGTGGGGGACAGAAGGAGAAGTGCTCTAAGTTAGCCTTATAATTGAATGAGACATTCATTGTAGCCCACGGACTCGAAAGGCTGAATGATTCCCGATTTACAGTTTGGAGTCCTCTCTGTAAAAGCCACATATGGTGCATGTATATATTTGGAAAATATTACTATCAGATTATTACTATTGATGAGGTTAAAACCCAACCTGTCAAGCTGCAAACATCAATAGTCCTAGACGTGTGACTGTTCCCCATCGAGAAGGCAACATCGACTCACCTCTATTTTCCGCGAAGGACCTCAATTGTGACTACTCCCCCGTCCCAAAATAACCGACTTCACATTTCTAGATACACACGAAGAAAGTATATGAAAAGAAAAGTATACATCTAATCATGTTGTTTTTTCGTTTCCACCCACAAGAGTAATAATTAAAAGGAGGGTAAATTGTTCACTTGGATGATTCATCGAGCATGAAATTTTCTAGGAGAAATCTAGCATGGCCGGTGCTGGAAGAGGACAAAACTTTAGTAAGTAGCAAGGTCGAGCAAGAGGGGAGTGTTACAACAAATTTGGTACGTCCATCGACCAAGGGGTCTCAGATTCGATGCCCAATCCGGTCAAAACTCATGGAGGCTATATCAACAACAAAACAAATCCCACGCAGAAGCACATATCGCGCCCACGGCTCTGGAAACAAACTCGTGAGCGATTTTAGATACAACTCAGACGAGTTATATTGCTTTAATCGTATGCTTGTATATAAAATCAGTAACGATGAATTTCGTTTCTTAGAATGAGTTTTCTTCCGTCACAAACATTTGTTGAGCTACATTGACTTTCAGCCAAAAAAACGCCAGCATTTCAAATATATTTCATTGCACTAATTCATACAACACTTGTAATACATACATTTCCACATAGATTCAATTCCTCGCTATAGGAATAAGAAACATACAAATAGAATATCTATTTTCTCGGTTATGTGTTTGACTCCACGCTGGTGATAAACCTTTCAGTGATATAAAAGGAAGGTGGAGATTTCTTTCCACAACACCACAACTTCCAATCGTAACATCTATTCTCGAACGACACACGTTGTATCATTTTCACTCATTGCAACACTACAGGAATGGTCAGATGCGCCGACGACCGCTTGCTACGCCGACGACCAAACGTCGGGGCCGTCGGCGTAGGACAGGACCAGGCCAGCCCAAGTGGTCAGCCCTCGGCGTAGCCAAGCCGTCGGCGTAGTATACTCTACGCCGACGGTCACCCTCGGCGTAGTGGAGGCCCTCGGCGTAGCCAGGGGACGCGTGGCACATACCGGCCAACACGGACGGCGTGCTAACGGTGCCGTCCGTTAGACCGACGGCGACCCTCGGCATACTCTATGCCGACGGCGACCCTCGGCGTACCCGCCACGTACGCCGACGGTCAGCCTTCTGCATTTTTCCTTTCTACTTGCACACTTATTTTATATTTGTAACAATTATTTATGTTCTTTTTTTATTAATTGGATTATTTCGTACCCTCTGAATAGCAGTCTCCACGTCCACATGAAATGTTGTTGCGAATCTTCTCACACCCCGAAAAATTTCTATATGTTTGTAAGTGTTATTATCGCATGTGGTTCTGAATAGCACTCACCACGCCCACATGAAGTGTGTGTGAATTTTATGTATCACACATTTTGGAGAAGTTGTTCAAAGATTGAATGCTTTTATCGCAAGTGGTTCTGTCAACCCTAATGAGGAGCGGACGATAGTTTCTCTTGTAGATATAGCATGTTCCGGACCCCACTAGTACAAAGAGCTCCATGCATCCCGGTTTGTATGGGCCTTTAGTCCCGGTTGCCCAACCGGAACGGGGCAATCGGGACTAAAGCCCTAACCTTTAGTCCCGGTTGCCCCACCAATCGGGATAAAAGGGTGCACACGTGGCCTGCCAGGGGGGAAGGACCTTTAGTCCCGGTTTGTAATACGAACCGGGACTAAAAGTTTTTTCTAATTTTTTTAAATTGATTTTTTTTTCAATTTTTGGATTTTTTGAAAAAAAGTTTTTTTTTGATTTTTTGAATTATTTGGCTCGTTAATCTCCCACATCCCTCATTTTTAACACTAATTATACTTAATCTTAGTTCAAATTGTACTTATAGTAAAACTTCCCATCCGGTCACCCATCCTAGCACTACTTCACCCCCAGCACGCTTAACTTCTTCATTCCATCTCTCCCACCTGCGCGAAGGACCAATATATCTTGTTGTCAAGATTAGTATATCAATCTTATTAACTCATATCGATATGTGACACGTTTTTATTTTTTGAAATTAAGAACAACTATTTTTAGTAAACAACAATAAATAATTAATAATAACATTTTATTCTAATGAAAGTAAAAACTAATTAAATTAATATTTTATTCATTTTTTTCATTTATTCATTTAATATGACATAAACAATATCTTCAAATCTGTAAATCAAAATTTAAAAAATAATATATCCATTATTATCAGAAAAATGCGAGGAATTCAAAGATGACATAAAAAATACTAAAATAATTTTTTTATGAAATAATTTTTTTTCTTTTTGAATTTTAAGAATCCAAAACGGCCTAACTATGTTGAAATCAAAGAGCTAATTTTTTCTGCACGTTTTGATAGGTTGAGCGCTTCGTCTAATTTTTCCTGCGGCGGACTGTACGGACACGAAAAACAAACTCTATTTAGCGCCCGGGTTTAACGCCACGCGATGAGGGACAAGGGCGCTTGCCTAATTTTCTTTTTTGTACGTATTGTTTTTAATCAGTTAAACGTCTGTTTAAACGTGGCAGTGTACATGGCCTAACTACAGAGTTCCTAAAATCACAAACACGTGGATATTTGTATCAAAATCCTAGTTTCTTTAATTCCTCCAAGATTGATCATGCTGTTGCGATGATTTTCTAAGAGATTTTACTTTTAGAATTTTTTACTTTTAGAGAAAAGGGCACCCACAATCAGCACAGGGATTTTACTTTTAAAATTTTTTATAACCTTTAGTCCCGGTTCGTATCACCAACCGGAACTAAAAGGGGTGTCCCGGTGCCAATGCCTTTAGTCCGGCTTGGTAATACGAACCGGGACTAAAGGTGTGACCTTTAGTCCCGGTTGGTGATACGAACCGGGACTAAAGGGATTGGCACCGGGGCACCCCTTTTAGTCCCGGTTGGTGATACGAACCAGGACTAAAGGTCCCATTTGACCCGGGACTAAAGACGTATGGCGTTCTAGCCGTTGGAACCGGGACTAATGTTCACATTAGTCCCGGGTCCAATCATAACCGGAATTAATGCTCCAAGCTAGGGTGGACGTATGGCTCTTTTTCTACTAGTGCCCGTATAAGGGGGAATCTCCCCATTTAGGTGAAACCGGGTAGAATAGTGCCCCAACTTGTGAACCAACATGGTTTTACATCACCCTATGACCTAAACAAACACAAAACAAGAGAGAGCTACGCCGGGCTATGTAACACCCTCAGAATCGGCCCTATGCAAGTTTTAGCGAAACCCGCCAAACCCGCATAGAAACGATTCAAAGGTGCCCACCAGGCACTTTCGTGCGGGTGGAAAACGAAGTAATATCATTACACAATAGTCCACGATGGAACCCACAGAACAGATATATACAACGGCGACTCAATGAGTCAAGAATACAGATATACAGTACAAAGATCCAAATCACCTTGAAAACGATACAGGGTGCGAGTACGGACAAGATGCAAATTGAGCTAAGAGCCCTGAAGAATAACCAAAGGCGTCCCTAACCCTGCCCAGGCCAAGCCGGAAGGGTAACCCTGCTAACGACGTCGATCTCAAAACCTGCTTAAACAAGAGGGGTGCCGACAAAGGGCAAAGGAAAAAGAGAGAGCGGTCAGTACTGAGGCCAGTACACGGTGAGGCTAGAATTCGGTGGTCCTCGCCTACATAGGTATGGTGGACTGAGCGGCAGCGCAGCATGCACTAAACAACCTATAGAGACTCGATATAACTGTCGGCTACCAGAGAGGGATAAGAAAGTCCTATCCGGAACCAACCTGATACTACCACCAAACATACCCATCCTGGTATTTCCCCCTGGAGACCAAACGAGGAAGTCAACCGAGGAACTCACACAGTTGGCAGTTTTATTCATTCCGTTATAGTGGCGGCAATTACTAGTCAAATATAGATAGCATGAGTCATCCTGATATAATAAGCAGTGGGCAGTTTTAGTTAAACATTCTGTTGTAGTTGCAACACTTACTAGTCAGATACGATTAGCATGAGACATCCCAAACCCAGCAGTTGTTGGTACTTTTATTTAGCCATTCTGTGGTAGTGGAGCTGATTACTAGTCATATCGGATACCAGTCAAATTATAACAGTAAACTTTAGTTATGGTTGTCTATGATCAAGAACTGTGCTCCAAGTCGTCCATAACCGCGGACACGGCTTCTCGAAAAGATTTAACCCTGCAGGGGTGCACCAAAGTTCCCACACGCACCTACACCCTTGTTGTCAGATCAGGTAGGTACAAGATCACAAAACATACACCCAACGGTATGTCGACGGGGTTTCGGACACGACGTTTCCCAGACCCAAAGCAAGCACGGGGGGCCACCCCACTAAGCTACCCGCAACGAAGTCGGCCGGTCTCCGAGACGGACTCAGGGTTTGCGTTAATGACTGTAAACGACCGGGAACCCGAAAATGTGACTGGGCTTGTCGATACCGCGAAAACACTCCGCTTCCAAAACAGTACAGGTGCATTCCTCGCACAATCTTAAATTAGGCAGTAAAGCATGGCATAAGTACAGGATAGTAATAAAGCCCCAAACTAATTGTGGCCCCCAGTACAGTACTTGGAATCAGGTACTAAATCGATGGGGGTGCCCATACACCCCACCTGTGGTTAGCGCGCTCGATCTCGGAACAGGTGTCAAGAACTCGGGGTCCTACGGGACACCAGTGAGCGGTTAAAATCCAAATATTGTCTATTATCCACCGGTGCCTCTGCATTTACCTACTTCAATTTTAGTTATTAAACAGTATTTAAAGCCATGATCATCTCCAACATTAAACATGCGGCAATACTCCAACAACTGTGGTACTGGACGACACGCAACAGCACTTGAGCAAGCGACTACGACGCGCAAGTCCAACTATCTACCAAACAACAAGTAATAGGATGTGTCCAAGGCAATATAAGGCTGCAAGGGATATCACGGGTACGAAAACTAGAGCATCGCAACACAGATAGCAATAGATCAACAGGGGGAATAAATACTATAAAAGTAAGATAGGTAGAAAGGGGGAGGTGCTCGCCTAAAAACATTGCCGAAGGTTCATCCGAAGATCGGGTCGACACTCACATCAACTCATCGGCCTAATCCGTGAAGAAGCAAAGCACTAGAAGAAACACCGGATGGACTATTTAATACTACGGTAGAAAATCGGGCATGATGCATGTATGATGTATGACATGGCAAAGGTGCGATGCATTAAGGCAATATTAAGCGAAAACCGGGGTCCCGACATTTATTATTAGATTCGAGTTATTTATCTACCCTGCAAATTAATTGTTGGGTTAACAGGGCGGAACATGGCATCGGTTCGCTACACCAATTTAAATGAAGTCCGGAATAAGACAAAGATATCCCGCATATAGACTCCATATTTAATTATGAGATGAATTGGCATAATGCCCCCAAACCACAGACAAGTATGCATGCAAGATGAACAATTTAATATGCAACAATTTGATATTACATTTATAAAATAGGGCCCGAGAAAGGGGTCACACATTAGGTCTCGGCGATCTTGGGCTCCGAGGGGTTCAGGGTCGGTCTCAGGGTTCGACGGGGGAACGGTTCGACGGAATCGGTCTCGGACAACGGAAGTAGATCTTGTCGCATCCGGGAAGAAGGACCTGGTTTGGTGTCGGGGGCGCATTGGATTTCCCCGGGTCGGTGTCGATCTTGTCGTCGCGAAGATCTTGTCGTGTCCTCGTATCGGGTCGGTCTTGGCGTTCGGGGTGAAGAACTTGGTGTCCTCGAGGAAGTACTTGGCGTATCCGTGTCGACGACCTTGGCGTCCGGGAAGAAGTACTTGTTGCATCTGTGGCCTTCGGGTCGAAGAACTTGGCACGCCAGGGTTCGGTCTTCCGACTCCGGGAGGATCGGTTTTCAGGGTCTCGACACCTTCGGTTCCATGTGGGCGATCTTGGCGTCCGAGGGTTTCTCCGAGTCCGTGGTGCGTCCGTGTGGTAGATCTTGTCAGTTTCATGAAGGAGGCCTTGTCGCTCGACAACCTTCTGTGACGACCTTGGGACTCCGGCATCGAACGTCGGTATCGAACTTGTATCAGCGTAAGCAGTACCTCGGGTCCATCTTCCTTCTTGACAACATCACGGCTGGTAGACACGCGTGGTGCAGGAGTAAGCAGCAGCGCGCGCTGCCGTACGAGACCAAGGACAACCACCAGGAGGCGGCCAGACGCAGGCGACGCGTCCTTGAAGAGGGGTCGGCGGATGGCTCGAACGCGGCGAGCGGCGACGGGGAGGGCGCGCCGGCGGCGGGGTCACGCGGTCGCGGATGGCGTCTGCGGTGGACTATGGCCGGAGAACGAGGCGCCGGTGAGCTTCTGCAGGCCCAAGCGCGAGGAAGGGATGGAGACGGCCGGGGCGAGGGGAGGTGGTCGGCGCTGGGTTGGGGAAGGAAGCCAGGGAGGAAGGGCCGACGATTGTAGAGGGGAGGCGCTGACGCACGGCTCCAGCGAGACGGCGTCGGGCAGAGGGAGGCCGAGCGCGCGGCCGCGGCGGCGGTCGCTGGCGGGCAAGCTTGGGGTGGCGCCAGGGGAAGGAGGGAGGCGCGCGGTGGCTTGCGCCGAGGCAGGGCGAGCAGGGGCAGCGGGATAGGGAGAGGAACATGGCGGCGGGGCGGAGGTGAGTACGGCAGCAGGGGCGGCCTCGGGGAGGGCTCCAGGACGGAGGAGAGCCCGCGGGCGCGCAAGGCGGTGGCTGTGGAGAGGGGAAGGCGAGGTAGGCCGTGGGCCGGAGCTACAGCGAGGCGCGGCCACGGGGTCCTGCGGGCGGCGGCGAAGAAGCTCCGAGGGAGGAGATGGCGGCGGCAGGGATAAATCGAGCAAGAGGAAGGAGAGGTGCGGGGCGAGCGGGTCGCGGGGCTCGCAGGAGGGGATCGCGGCAGGTGGAGGAGCGGGATGCTAGCGAGGTTCTGCGTCCACGCGTGTGGGGACGGCGACCGCGGGGTGGGGCCCGGTGGCAGGGAGAGAAGGAGGTGGGGAAGGATGGCAGGTGGTGGAAGTTGGTGGGCGGTGTGGTGCCAGGTGGGCCAGCAGGTGGCAGCTGGGGTGAGGTGGCATGCACCGATTGGGTGGGGTTTTGGGCCAGGGGGATGTGGCGAGCCGTGAGTGGCTGTGGTGATGTGGAGGGGGCTGGGTAGACTAGGATTAGGTAGTTTTAGGAATTTTGGAGGTGGCCGGTCAGGCTTTCGGGCCTGGCGGGCTGCCTCCTAAAAATAAAAGAAATATTTTATTATTTGAAACGGGGCTTTTGCAAACCGTTGGTAGACGAAACAAAATATTCTGGAGACCCGGGTTTTAATTTGAAATCAAGACGGGGCGTTTAGAAAACAAAAACAGGCTTTTCGAAAATAGTTTTAGACAAACAAATGCATGATGACATGACGATGCCCAAATGCAATGTGGCATGATGACATGAGCATGCGGTCATGATGATGCAATGCACAGAAACAACGCGATTTTCTGGTAGTGGTTTTTGCGGGATGCCACAGGCTACCCCTGTGAGAGGAACGTCTAGGGGGTAGACGATCCATGTGTGCACAGATCAGGGTTTCTCCGAAGAAAGACCACGAGAACATCGAAATTAGATGAAAACTTGCATGTGTCCCTATCATATGTGTGTGAGTGTGGTGAGAGGTTGGTATAGGTGCTTGCATGTGTCCCCCCTCGCATGCATGCGCTCTAACCTAGAAGCGAAGGTTCCGAACCCGTATAAGGGGGAATCTCCGCGTTTAGGTGAAACCGGGTAGGATAGTACTGTCCCAACTTGTGAACCAACATGGTTTTACATCACCCTATGACCTAAACAAACACAAAACAAGAGAAAGCTACGCCGGGCTACCCCTGTGAGAGGAACGTCTAGGGGGGTAGACGATCCAAGTGTGCACAGATCAAGGTTTCGCCGGAGGAAGACCACGAGAACATCGGAATCAGATGAAAACTTGCATGTGTTCCTAGCATATGTGTGTGAGTGTGGTGAGAGTTTGGTATAGGTGCTTGCATGTGTTCCTCCTCGCATGCATGCGCTCTAACCTAGAAGCGAAGGTTCCGGACCCGTATAAGGGGGTATCTCCCCGTGTAGGTGAAACCGGGTAGGATAGTGCCCCAACTTGTGAACCAACATGGTTTTACATCACCCTATGACCTAAACAAACACAAAACAAGAGAGAGCTACGCCGGGAACCCCTGTGAGAGGAACGTCTAGGGGGTAGACGATCCGAGTGTGCACAGATCAGGGTTTCGCCGGAGGAAGACCACGAGAACATCGGAATCAGATGAAAACTTGCATGTGTCCCTAGCATATGTGTGTGAGTGTTGGTGAATATTCAAACTGGCCAGAATAGAGATTTAGGGCCCGTGCCTCCCATGCCAGGTCCGACGCCATTTTTGCCATCGAAGGACAGCTTCGCTAGGACCTACTACGCATCGACACCGGTAAGTTCTTTGCTAACCCACTGGTTATCGCTTTACTTTTCCTCGCAAGTTGCTAACATGTAGGCAACATGTAGGGAACAGGAGCTTCTGGGAACCGGCACTTTGGCCACGCCTCGCCGGATGGGCGTCAAATCACATCGCTTCATGACAATGGTCCATCTCCTGGCCATTCTGCAGGTGGTTCTCCCGAGCTTCACACTTCTACTCCCTCGCCAGGTGGCTCTTCTGCTGCTTCTACTGGACGCAACCCTCGCCAGAGGTCGCCACTTTTCACCAGGGGAGATCTCGGGTACACCCCGTCTCCTCCAGAGTTGTAGGTTGTTATTGTCTATGCATGTGCGATGATGTTGATACCCCTGTATGAGTGGTGTGATCTTGTTTGATACATGTTTGAATAATGTATGAATGATGTGATCTTTGTTTGATACATGTATGGCATATGTGATCTTGTTTGAATTGCTATGGAATATATTTCCACATATTGCTGTGAAAATTGGTATATATTGCTGTGAAACAAAACTGTGCCATTTGGTATATATATCGCTGCGGAGCAGAAAAAAAATTTCTAGGCAGGTGATACGCCGAGGGCCTCGCCGTCGGCGTAGGGCCTTGCTATGTGCCATTTGGTCTGCTGGCCGTCGGCGTATTCGTGGGACATACGCCGAGGGCCGTGGCCGTCGGCCTAGCGTCGGCCTGGGAGGCCCAGGCGCCTGCCACGTGCTCCTCGTACGCCGACGACCTGGCCGTCGGCTTACGTCTGTCCCCTACGCCGAGGGCTGGGGCCGTCGGCGTACGTCGCCTCATGGGAAGGCTCAGCGCGCGCCACGTGTGGACGCTACGCCGAGGCGCGGCCGTCGGCGTATGTGCCGCGCCGTTAGCCGGCCGTGTAACGGCGAGGATGCCGTGCGCCCACGGCTAATACGCCGACGGGCCGCCAACGGCCGTCGGCAAAGCTATACGCCGACGGCCAATGTTGCTCCGCCGAGGGAGATCTCTGCCGAGGGAGCTACGCCGACGGCAGCCCTCGGCGTAGCCTACGCCGACGGCGAAAGGGGCTACGCCGAGGGCTTTTTGCCGTCGGCCTATCAGTCTGTTCCTGTAGTGCAAGGTTTCTTCTATACAAAAACATCTTTCAATGCGAGAACATATATAGAAAAAACTGAACTAAATAAATTATAATTCATATGATTAATCACTTAATGGAGATATTCGTGGTGGCTGTGAGAGAGGGCAATTGACTGCATCGAGCTCCAATTTACGAAGGAGGGAGAGGAGAAACAGTCCAACCCTCATTGCAAAGGTTGTGTCGGCTCTTCCTTCGTTGAACCCATATGTTTCCACGACCTCTCAATTTTTTTTGCTTATCACATATGTCACACATGTAGACATAATGCAAGTAAAAAATTGTCGCTTGATGAAAAAGAGCTATAGTCGTTTGACATCATATGCATAGAAAAGATGCATGGAAACTTAAATTATGATCTACGTACTGTAGTTTTCTATGTGTCTTGTCCGTTCATATTTGAAAACTTTGAAATCAGAGTCATGAATAACAAATTTTATGTTTCATTACACAAGTTAGGTGCAACACATAAAATCCCGTTGTTTGTAAGAAGTAGCGAATTACCATAGACTACCATACGGTGCCTCTCCAGTCGCGCCCCCTTGCAATATATCAACCACAAATAGTAACAAATTGCATATCCTCTTTGTCGCTCTCATAGTAACAGTTGTCCTAAAGCTTTGGCTTGCAACTGCCAAAAAGGTGGATCGGCCAGTATCATCAGCAATTTGCTATAATAAGAATTAGAATTATGGACCTTTTGTTCCTAAGTTACCAAAAACATGCCTAAATGGAGAAATCTGAAACTCATTACATAGATTCACTACATAAAAAAATATCAAATTACTTTTGGATTGGTTAAACTCAAGTAGGTTTTGCAAACAGAAATAGTTGAATATGAAGAAATGGTCCCCAGACGCTTTGAAATAGAGGAAAATGCCTTCTCAACAATATAGCACTCAACTGAACTAGTTAGAAACCAAAAATAAGACACAATGAGGTGTAATGCTAGATAGTCGCATACTCAAATTTACCAAACATACTAAATAGTAGTAGTAGGTTGTGGTGGTGGTGGTGGTGTGCCCTCGTGGATTTTGGCCTTGTGCCTCTTTGGAGCCTCGCAATGGCGCCTGCAAGCAGCATATGTTGTTGCCCAGATCCTCCTCCTGGTGGTCGTCGTCCATGCTGGTCGACGAAGGTGGGGTCAGGATCATCTGATGGAGTCTCCTCGAATAAGCTTGCTGTTGTTGTTGATCAGGCCATGGAGATGGTAGATAAGTGGAAGGAAACGCCGATTTTTGCTGACTTGATGTTGCCCGGAGTTCTACTCTGACGTCTGCGACCGGCGTTTGGTTGTCGTCTCTTCCATTTCTTGATTGTCTACTACAGTGCATTAAGATGGGATTGTCAGGAATATGCAACTTATATTCCTCTGGGGGCCAAAGGCCACAATATATAATACAGGTACAGGGCAAATATGCAGGAAGCCCCCTAACATATGGGGGAAATACAATATACATATATACATCTAACACCCCCCCTCAAACTCATGGTGGATCCACAACACTGAGTTTGGAGAGTAAGAAATCATGCTGCGCTCTGGTCTGTGCCTTCGTAAAGAAATCCGCCAACTGTAAGTCTGAAGGCACATACTGAAGCGCAACAACCTGAGCCTGCACCTGAGCACGTGTATAGAAAGCATCAACACCAATATGCTTGGTAAGCTCATGCTTGACCGGATCACGTGCAACACTAATAGCACATGTACTGTCAGACAAAACCAGAGTGGGTGTGGTAATAGAGACCCCAAAATCCGCAAGTAACCACCGTAACCAGGTCACCTCAGCAGTCAACAAGGCCATAGCACGCAACTCAGCCTCAACACTCGAACGGGAAACCGCTGTCTGTTTCTTCGTCTTCCAAGCAATGAGCGAACCACCAAGAAACACACAGTAAGCAGAAAGTGAACGACGATCCGAAGGATCACTCGCCCACGTAGCGTCTGAATAGCACTGGAGCTGGAGAGAGCTGGAACGAGGAAAGAAAAGGCGACGAGTGATCGTACCACGAAGATAACGAAGAACACGGAGAAGATGACTATAGTGAACAGTGGTGGGAGCAGAGACAAACTGACTCAGAATATGAACAGGATAAGAGATGTCAGGATGAGTGACAGCAAGATAAACTAGACTCCCAACAAGATGACGATAACGCGTCGGATCAGAAAGGGGATCACCATTAGTAGGTTGAAGCTTAACATTAAGCTCCATAGGGGTCTCAACAGTGCGCTCATCCCCAAGAGCAGCACGAGCAAGAAGATCCTGAATATACTTTTCCTGAGAGATGTAAAAGCCATCAGAAGTGGAGGAAACCTCAATCCCAAGAAAGTATCGAAGAGGACCAAGATCAGTCATAAGAAACTGATCACGAAGACGAGCATTAACAAAGGCGATATACTCAGGATCATCACCAGTAATGATCATGTCATCAACATAGAGAAGAAGAAGAGTGCGTCCACGAGGAGAAGTGTGAACAAACAGCGCTGGATCATGAGCACTAGGGGAGAAACCAGCAGCAGTCACAACAGAAGCAAAGCGCTCAAACCAGGCACGAGGAGCCTGTTTGAGACCATAAAGAGACCGTCGAAGACGACAAACCATCCCCTCGGGAACAGAATACCCAGGAGGAGGTTGCATATAAACCTCCTCACTCAACTCACCATTGAGAAAGGCGTTCTGAACATCAAGCTGAGACACAGACTAGTGACGAACAGAAGCAACAGCAAGAAGAGTACGCACAGTGGTCATATGGGCGACAGGAGCAAAGGTCTCATCATAGTCACGACCATGCTCCTGCTGAAAACCACGAGCCACAAGACGCGCCTTATAGCGCTCAAGAGATCCATCAGAGCGGGTCTTAATCTTATAGACCCACTTACACGTGATAGGACGAACACCGGGAGGGGGAGAAACAAGATCCCAGGTGCCAGTGCGCTCAAGCGCAGCAATCTCCTCAGCCATGGCCAGCTGCCATTCAGGATGATGCTCAGCATCCCGATAAGAAGGCGGCTCGGAGGCAACAGAAAGACCATACTGACTAGGAGAGTAGCGGTTGGGAGCACGACGCTGACGAACAGGACGAGTAGAGGGAAGATCATCAGAGGAAGACGACGCAGGAGACGACGATGAAGAAGAGGGAATAGTAGAGGAAGACTCCGGAGAACGAGGAGAACTAGGAGAACTAGGAGAACTAGATGGAGCAGAAGAAGACGGTGTCGAAGAAGAGACATCAGGGGGAGGAGATCCTGAAGAAGACACAATAGGGGTAGAAGGAGGTGTGTCAGGAAAGAGAAGAAAAGAGATATCTTCCACCGGGTAAGTACCAGCGGTAGGACGAGGATAGAAAGGACGCGTCTCATCAAAAGTAACATCACGAGAGATACGCATCCGACGAGCAACAGGGTCCCAACAACGATAGCCCTTATGCTCATCACTGTATCCGAGGAAAACACACTCAACAGACTGAGCGGTCAGTTTGGTGCGTTCGCGAGGAGCAAGGAGAACATAGCAAACACAACCAAACAAGCAAAGCATGGAGTAATCTGGAGACTGTCCAGAGAGGCGCTCAAGAGGGATACCACCCTGCAAGGCAGCAGAAGGCTGAATATTGATGAGGTAAGCCGACGTAGCGATAGCCTCAGCCCAGAAATGCGGCGGGAGAGAAGAAGCAATCATCATAGCGCGAGTGGTCTCAAGAAGATGGCGATGCTTACGCTCATCAACGCCATTCTGGGCATGTGCGCCAGGACAGGAGAATTGAGCAAGAGTGCCCTGCTCAGCAAGAACACCTCGCAACATCTGGGAGATATACTCACCAGCAGAATCAGCACGAAACACACGGATGGGGGTAGAATATTGAGTACGAACCATGGCCGCAAAACGCTGATATATGGAGAGCACCTCACTACGAGAGCGCATAAAATACAACCAAGTGTACCGAGAAAAATCATCGATGAATAAAATATAGTAGCGATGGCCCCCTTTCGAAGCGAAGGGAGCCGGACCCCAAACATCGGAATGAACTAAATCAAAAGGTCGCTGAGATACAGACGCGCTAGTAGGATAGGGAAGCTGAATCTGTTTACCCAACCTACAGCCCTGACAATGCAAAGACCCATCTCCTGAGACAGACCCCAGAAGACCACGATGAACTAATGACGATAGGCGAGAGTCACAGAGGTGACCAAGACGATGATAACACTGCTGAAAGGAGCTGGTAGTAGAGGCGACGACCGGAAAAGAACTGGCAGATGAAGTGGTAGCGGAAGGAACACGAAGCCAGTCTAACTCCCAAAGACCTGAAGAGTCACGGCTGCGAGGGTCAGCTCCAACCAGGGCCTGTGTGCGACGGTCCTGGACAACACAAGAATCAGCATCAAGAATGACGCGACAACCAGAGTCAGTAAGCTGGGTAGCAGAGAACAGATTCATCTTAAGAAGAGGGACATGAGAAATATCAGGAACAGAAAAAGAAGAAGTAGAAAGGGTGCCCCGACTAGAAACAGGAAGAGAGGTACCATCAGCTGTGAAAACACGGACAGGAGAAGGGAGAGAACGAAGAGCGGAAAGAAAAGAAGACTCAGAGGTCATATGAAAAGAGGCTCCAGAATCCAGATACCATGGGGACGTACCTGACTGTGTAGAAGGTGGTGGTCGCACAGGGACAGAAGAATCAGTCACAGAACCAACAGTGCCTGTCGAAGAAGAGCCTGTAGCAGCAAGCAGACCGCGAAGACTCCTGATAATGTCCTGATCGGAGAGAGCAACTGCTGAAGATCCAGAAGGAGCCGACTGCCCACGAGCCTGGTGCTGCTGACGTAAACTGGGATCCCGTGTATAACAGGTGGCCCAAGTGTGGCCATCCTTGTTGCAGTAAGAGCAGTGACAAAGAGAACCACGGCGACCCTGACCACGAGCCTGTTGGGGCTGACTCTGGCCCTGAACTGGAGGAGTGGGTAGTATCGGCGGCGGCACAGAGGACCGCGGCTGAGTGGAGGGACCAGACGGCACAGGAGGACCACGAGTAGCAAGCACGGATGGAACCGCAAGAAGACCAGCACTACGGAGACGGGTCTCCTCAGCCCGAAGCTCAGACAACACCTCAGAGAGCGGAACACGACCACGGGCATTCAGCTGAGCACGCCGGGGCTCAAACTCCTGGCGGAGCCGAGACAAAAACTCATAGATGCGGTGAAACTCCAAATCCGAGCGCACAATCTGGCAACACGAGCATGTGCCACAAACAGCAGTACGAAGAGAGTCAAGCTGACGCCAGATAGCAGCACTCTGAGTATAGAAATCATCAATAGTAGAATCACCCTGCTGGAGAGCATGCTCCTGGCGAACCGCAGACAGGTAAAGGGCATCCCCAGACGGCTGATAGCGCTGACGAAGATGAGCCCACTGAGTGGCAACAGTAGGGAGACTCATGAACTCAGCAGCATACTGAGGCAGAACACTGGAGGTGAGAACAGCAGCAGCACGAGCATCCTCATCAACCCACTGAGTGTAAGTAGTCAGAGCGTGTCGATAGGCCTCGAGATCATAAGAGTACTGCTTGAACTTCAGGTCATAAGCAGCAACGACACTATCATCAGCACTCTGAGCAGCATCCTTGGCCTCCTAAGAAGCATCAGCACCAAGAACAATCGGCGTCGGCGGAATAGGAGCCACAGGAGCAGGGGGCACGGCGGACAGGAGACCTCGCCGGAGAGCACACCCCAAAGACGGAGACCGCGCATGTGAACGCGCATAAAGGCAGCGAAATCAGGATAATTCGCGCCATCAAAGACCACCGGACAGCGAGGAATCGCAACATAACCCGATGAAGAAGACATATCTCTTTTTTTTTTCTTAGATCAGATCTAGATCCAGATTTAATTAAGCCTGACGAAAACAGACGAAAAACCAACCGGCGGCAGGCCAGGCGGTTTGCGTCAGGGAGCAGCAGCACTGGAGCAGGGAGTACAGCGCGTGGGCGTGAGAAGGACCGCGCGTGAGGCAAGGAGCTGGCGGGGTCCTCCCGTGTGTAAGCAGCAGCACTGGAACAGTACCGCGATGAGGGAGTACCGCGCGTGAGGGAGTACCGCCTCCTGTGCGCCTGCTGTGCGTGTTGAGTACCGCGCGTGGGGAGTACCGCCTCCTGTGCGTGTCGTCAGGGCGGCAGGGAGTGTCGCGTGGGGAGTACCGCCTCCTGTGCGTGTCGTCAGGGCGGCAGGGAGCGTGTCCAGGCGGGACACGCGGACGCGTCAGGGAGGCAGGGACAGCGATTCTTGACGGGTCGCCGGGAGTTGTCACCGCTGCACGTCAGGGAGGAGTACTGCGTCAAGGCTACAGGGGCGCCAGGGAGTCTCCGCGTCTGGAGATTAAATCGGATCGGAGAGGACCAATCTGAATCGGATCTAGCTCTGAACTCGAGACCTTAGGCTCTGATACCATGTCAGGAATATGCAACTTATATTCCTCTGGGGGCCAAAGGCCACAATATATAATACAGGTACAGGGCAAATATGCAGAAAGCCCTCTAACATATGGGGGAAATACAATATACATATATACATCTAACAGGGATCATGGTGGAGATCCTAAATAAGATAGCAAATTGGCCGGTTTTGCTGCACATGCGGGAGATTTGGAGTTCACTAGCACTAGATCTTCGACGACCGTTGTTGTCTCTAATTCCTATGGCCTAAAGACGGCCCTCCTCAGTCAAGTGATGTTGGTGTATTCAACTTTCATGCCTTCAAGCCTTGTTGGAGGCCATCTAGGTTCGATGTGTGTGTTCCCACCGCTGCACCCTGAGTGGCCAAGTCCACAGTGGTGCTGCTGCTGACCATGGTCGGAAGCTTAGTCATGATTTCGGTGGAGGAGCTGGAAGAAGCCTTGGACTAGGTTGCTTTTTTATTTTTGTTGTAGGATATAGGTGCAAAATTTAGGAGGCAAGTTGTAACTTTCTTTATTTTCGACGTCCTCCACGATATAAATGCAGCTTTCCGGGTCTTTCGAGACCCCTCTTACCGTTTTAAAAGGCTATCTATGAGAGAGATCAGGTCTTTTTGTAAATACATTAGATCGAGAAGTGGTCATGTGAGGATGTATGACTAATTATGTACTACTCTGCAGTGAATCAATAAATTGAAGTGCAAAGTCCAATCTATACATGATCTGCTTTGCATTGTGGGTAGTGTGCTCTCTAGGCTGTAACTAGTCCGCGGTATACCCACTTCCACAGATGTTGGTGGCAGTACGCGCCACCCATGCATGTGTTTATGCATGTCATGACTCGTGATTTCATAATTAATGCATACGCATGTGAACCCCGACGGCCGGCGCCACGCAGTACGTGACATGCCCATGCATACCAGCGCCATGCATGTTCTTTACTTCCAAGTTCGAACGGCGCCACCGACACCACACCGTTATGGAAGATAGTGAGGTTGGTGGGGCTGGTGTTATCCAAGACCCCGCTGTCCACGTCGCTGATGGCCGGGATGCTCGGCAGTTCCCCCATGCCTCCCACGTACGCCCACAAAGAGGCGGCGGACGTTCTCGCCAACCTACAGAAACCACGGTCCTTTGCCAAGGCGAGCGCTGAACGCTCTAGAAAAAGCAGGAGGGCGGCAATGCAAAACTCGATAGATTCAACTTTTGTTTTCTGCGAATGAGATTGTTGCTCTCTGCACTGATATCTAAATAGACAACGGAGCCAGCCACGTGGATGAGAGACCGGACATGTGGAGTATTTGAATGTACCTTTAGACCATGCTCAAAAGCAAGCACATCACAAGAAGAAAAGTTGGTTCTAATCTGAACCTTCAGAACGTTAATGACCACGCCTAGGAGGATGCATATGGGCACAAAGAGTGTTCAGTGCCATCATAGCCACGAGTCTGTCCGGATGGAAAAGTTGTGGGTGAGCACCCTAAGGCTGGTCCTAGTGGGACACTATTGGAAAAACCATCTTTGGTTCGACGTGAACAAGGCCAGCAGTCCTGGCCTGTTACAGCCTTAGTGGGAGCACTAGTCCCGGGTCGTGAGGCCTCTAACGGCTAGAAACGGCCGTAGTCACTAGTCCCGGGCCGGACCAGATCTTTAGTCCCGGCCCGTAATACGGGCCGGGACTAATGACCTGGAGCAGGCCAGCTGGTCTTTTCGTGGACTATTAGTTCCGGATCGTATCACGGTCCAGAACTAGTTGTCCACCACTATATATTCTGCTTTCTGTCCTGCTGTCCTAAAGCATGTGGTGACCATTTTTCTCAAAGAAGCAAGAGAGTTCATGCCATTTTTTTCTCAAGATTTAGTTTGCAACACCTAAATCCAAAGCTTTAAAAGCTTAGAACTTCATTCTTTCATCTCTTATTGCTACTTTAGCTCTATAATGCTCTAGAAGTATAGAGATATGGATCAACGCATGCATGCTCTAGAAGTAGCTAGAAGGATTTTGATATATATGTGTAACAAATTTTGATTAGGCACATAGTTACTGAAAATTGAAATGTGTAATTTTAGAGTTTCAAAGCTTAGAATGGAATGAGATTTTCACTGATAGAACAATAATAAAAAACTCCACATTTATCATGGTGATTGTTTTCTCCAATTCACAAATTGTTGCATGTAAATTTTTCAAAATTCAAAATTAATGCTCTAGAAGCTCTCAATATAACTTGTAATAATTTTACCATGTTGTGTAATGGTTTTTTATATACTTTTACTATAATGCAGATGGTCCGGGAATGGATGTATGGTACTGACCGACGCTCTGGTGAGTTCATTAATGGTGTGCATGAATTTATCCGTGTTGCTGATGCAAACAAGCGCAATGGTTTTGTATTCTATCCATGTAATGGATCTAGGAATCAGAAGGATTACACTGACTCAAAAACCCTTCACAGGGTGTGCATGAATTTATCCGTGTTGCTGATGCAAACAAGCGCAATGGTTTTATATTCTGTCCATGTAATGGATGTAGGAATCAGAAAAATTACACTGACTCAAAAACCCTTCACAGCCACCTGTTGAAGTCCGGCTTCATGCCCAGTTATAATTGTTGGACCAAGCACGGAGAGAGAGAGGGGTTATAATGGAAGACAATGAAGAAGAGGAGGATGATGACAACTATCATGGTTTCCCTGAGTACGGAGATACTTCCATGGGGGATGCTGAAGGGGAGGATAAAGAAGAGACACATGATGAACCCGCTGATGATCTTGGTGGATCATTGCCGATGCACGAAGAGATTGTGAAACTGAAAAGGATAGGGAGAAGTTCAATCACATGTTAGAGGATCACAAAAAGTTGTTGTACCCAAATTGCGAAAATGGTCTGAAAAAGCTGGGCAGCACACTGGAATTGCTGCGGTGGAAGGCTGAGTGTGCCATACCTGACTCCTCATTCGAAAAGTTGCTGAAAATAATGAAGAATATGCTTCCAAAAGGTAACGTATTTCCCGCCAGTACGTACAAAGCAAAGAAGGTTGTCTACCCTCTAGGTTTAGAGGTTCAGAAGATACATGCATGCTCTAATGACTGCATCCTCTACCGCGGTGAGGAGTATGAGAATTTGGATGCATGCCCGGTATAAGATTAGACGAGATGACCCTGGTGACGTTGAGGGCGAGCCCCCCGGAAGAGGGTTCCTGCCAAGGTGATGTGGTATGCTCCTATAATACCACGGTTGAAATGCTTATTCAGAAACAAAGAGCATGCCAAGTTGTTGCGATGGCATAAAGAGGAACGTAAGTCAGACGGGATGTTGAGACACCCCGCTGATGGGTCGCAATGGAGAAAAATCGATAGAAAGTACCCGGACTTTGCAGATGACGCAAGGAGTTTAAGGTTTGGTCTAAGTACAGATGGCATGAATCCCTTTGGGGAGCAGAGCTCCAGTCACAGCACCTGGCCCGTGACTCTATGCATCTATAACCTTCCTCCTTGGTTGTGCATGAAGCGGAAGTTCATTATGATGCCAGTGTTGATCCAAGGTCCAAAGCAACCCGGCAACGACATTGATGTGTACCTAAGGCCATTAGTGGAAAAACTTTTACAGTTGTGGCACGAACCCGGGATACGCGTGTGGGATGAGCACAAGCAGGAAGAATTTAACCTCCGAGCATTGTTTTTCATAACAATCAATGATTGGCCTACTCTTAGTAACCTTTCAGGACAGTCAAACAAGGGATACAATGCATGCACACACTGTTTAGATGAGACTGAAAGTATATATTTGGAACATTGTAAGAAGAATGTATACAATGAGCATCGTCGATTTCTTTTGTCCAAGCATCCCTTAAGAAAGAAAGGCAAGCATTTCAACGGTCTGGCATGTCACCAGACGAAGCCTAAGGAGCGTACTGGTGCTGATATATTTGATATGGTCAAAGATTTGGATCAAATGGTAACCTTTGAAAAGGGTCCTGGCGGAAAATCTATTCCTAAGGACGCTGAAGGACACGCACCCATGTGGAAGAATAAATCTATATTTTGGGAGCTACCATATTGGAAATTCTTAGAGGTCCGCTCTGCAATCGATGTGATGCATGTGACGAAGAACCTTTGCGTGAACCTACTAGGCTTCTTGGGCGTGTATGGGAAGACGAAAGATACACCGTAAGCACGAAAGGACCATCAACGTATGAAAGACCCAGATGGCCTGCATCCAGAATGGTTTCAAGGTCATGCCAGCTACGCTCTTACCAAACAAGGGAAAGAAATATTTTTTGAATGTCTAAGCAGTATTAAGGTCCCGTCTGGCTTCTCGTCAAATATAAAGGGAATAATAAATATGGCAGAAAAAAGTTTCAAAACCTAAAGTCTCATGACTGCCACGTGATTATGACGCAAATGCTTCCGATTGCATTGAGGGGGCTTCTACCATATAATGTTCGAGTACCCATTATGAAGCTATGTGCATTTATCAATGCAATCTCTCAGAAGATAATCAATCCTGAAGATCTACCACGGTTACAGAATGATGTGGTCCAATGTCTTGTCAGTTTTGAGTTGGTGTTCCCACCATCCTTCTTCAATATTATGACGCACCTGCTGGTTCACCTAGTCGAAGAGATTTCCATTCTCGGTCCTGTATTTCTACACAATATGTTTCCCTTTGAGAGGTTCATGGGAATCTTAAAGAAATATGTTCGTAACCGTTCTAGGCCAGAAGGAAGCATCTCCAAGGGCTATGGAACAGAGGAGGTCATTGAATTTTGTGTTGACTTCGTGGTATGAGGGGAGACTGAGTGGAAATGGGTACTCTAGGAAGTAAATCAATAATATGTAGGGATGAACATTCTTACACCGAAGCACATTACACCATTCTACAGAATTCTATCTTGGCAGCCCCATATATCGAGGAACACAAGAAAATCTTACGCTCCAACAACCCTGGAAAGCATGACTCTTGGATTAGAGATGAATACATGAAGAGTTTCGGCGGTTGGTTGCAACATCTCATAAAAAACAACACTCTTGGAGATCAGCTATACTTGTTGTCTAGGTCACCATCTTCGACTATATCGACTTTCCAAGGGTACGAGATAAATAGGTATACATTTTACACGATAGCCCAAGATAAAAAGAGCACCAACCAAAACAGTGGTGTTCGCTTTGATGCAACAGACAACAATGGGTCAAAGACCACATATTATGGTTACATAGAGGAGATATGGGAACTTGACTATGGACCTACTTTTAAGGTCCCCTTGTTTCGGTGCAAATGGGTCAAGATGACAGGAGGACGGGTTGAGGTAGACAAGAAATACGGAATGACATCGTTGGATCTCAACAATCTTGGGTACTTAGACGAACCATTCGTCCTAGCCAATGATTTGGCTCAGGTTTTCTATGTGAAGGACATGTCTACCAAACCTAGAAAAAGAAAAAATAAGAAAAAGAATACATCAGACGATGAGCCAAAGCGCCACATAGTTCTTTCGAGAAAAAGAAACATCGTGGGAGTGGAGGACAAGACAGACATGTCAGAAGATTGTGATAAGTTTCATGAAATTCCGCCCTTCGCGATGAAGGATGACCCAAGCATCATGTTAATGAATGATGATGCTCCATGGATACGGCGGGATCAGAAAGGAACACACGCGGAGAAATGATGTGTAATAATTGTAACATTTTATGAGTGAAGATGCTCCATGTGTCCATTTTTATAGTGTTGTCTGCAAACAATCTTGAGTGTGTTAGTCCCGTTTTGTGGCCGGACCGGGACTAAAGGGGGGCCTTTAGTCCCGATTCATACTTACCATTAAGATCTGATCTCTAAACGCGTGAGGTCACATATTAGGGAGTGCCTCTATGACCAGTTTCTTGGAGATGCCGGAGGACTGGGCTCCGGTGGCATCTCCCTGAAACTGGCCGTAGTGGTGCCCCTGCTCTCGAAAACCATCTTGCAGCTTGTAACTTCTCTAACTAGATCAATATGCCTGGGAGCTAACTAATTTCACATATTAGGGAGTGCCTCTATGACCAGTTTCTTGGAGATGCCGGAGGACTGGGCTCCGGCGGCATCTCCCTGAAACTGGCTGTAGTGGTGTCCCTGCTCTCGAAAACCATCTTGCAGCTTGTAACTTCTCTAACTAGATCAATACGCCTGGGAGCTAACTAATTTCACATATTAGGGAGTGCCTCTATGACCAGATTCTTGGAGATGCCGGAGGACTGGGCTCCGGCGCCATCTCCCTGAAACTGGCCGTAGTGGTGTCCCTGCTCTCGAAAACCATCTTGAAGATGCCTGAAACTGGCTGGAGGACTGGACTCACAAGAATGTCTATTTATAGTACAAGCAACTCGGCATAATGTCGACACTCACCCCTATTATTAGTGCTGACTCATGTTTTGTCCCGATTGGTGTCTCCAACTAATGGTGTCCCGGTTGGTGACACCATCCGGGATAAGGTACAAGCCACACGACATAATGTCGACACTCACCCCTATTATTAGTGCTGCCTGGCCCAGTCTGTCGCAATCCCTTCAGTCGCGGTTGGTTTATCCAACCGGGACTAAAGATGAACCCTCTCTTTATAGGCATTTCCCTCTATTTATAGGCTGCTCGATCCAGCCTCCTCTATTTATAGGCCATTTCCTCTAAATACACCATCTTCATATTTAGGTAACACTCAAGACATTTATTAATATTAAAAACCGGGACAAACCGAGACTAGCTAACACTCAGGACTAAAGCCGCCCCCTTTAGTCATAATCATGCCTAGTTCTATAGTACGCAGCTTCAGGGTCTTCTTCGTCATCGTCATCATCATCATCATCGTCACCTGCCACTCCGGGGATCCTCAGCCCAGCCATGGCATATACCAGGGGTCATTCCGGCCTCGGATTCACGGTGGGCGGGGGAGGGGTCTCCTGGAAGACGATGCCGCTATCACCGGGCGGGGGTAGGGCCTTCTTGTGGCTCTGTGGCGGGTGGACTTTGTGGCACCGCAGGTGAGGATGGTCTCCCCCGGCGATGTAGCGCATCACTGTGATGATAGTACGGTTCGCCCACCACAGACGACGGCCGGCTTCGTTGTGGTTCACCAGGGGCGGGCCATCACCCTCGTATCTGGCGAGCTCCCTTTCCCGCCTATTAGCAAAGAAGGCATTCCAGGTGTCGTAGTTGTCGGGATCCCACTAGGGATCCATCCGCTGCTCCGGCGTGAGCTCGTGGTAGAAGTGGTTCGTGATGGCCGCCTGGCGTGCGGAACCTTGAGGGACAGGAGGGACAGGAACCCCTCCAGCGCTCAGCATCCAGCCAGCGGGCGGCCGGTAGCACGGCGGACAAGGGTAGTTGGAGGCGCACAGCACCTCGGTCTCCTCGAGGGTCAGAATGGCCCAGTAGTCATTGTCCATTGTTCTAAGAGAGGAAGGTGTGGATGTGTGGATAGCCATGGCGCGATCGCCCTAGATATAGACGGAAAGGGCAGGAAAACTTGGCGTGAAGCTTTGGGAAATGGCGGGTAATATCTTTAGTCCCGGTTAGTGACTACAACCGGGACTAAAAGCTCTCGTAAAAAGGAAAGCGCGGGAAAACTTGGCGGGAAGCGGTGGGAAATGGCGGAAAATATCTTTAGTCCCGGTTTGTGTCTACAACCGGGACTAAATGGATATTATATTAAGATTCTTTATATTTTTCTGATAATAATAGACATATTATTTGTTTTATTTTGATTTTTACAATAAAAGATATGATTTTCCAAAGTTTTATATTTGATTTGAATTAAAAAAGAGAAATTTACAAATGAAATAATTTATAAATGATGCAAACAGATAAATGTATATTATATTAAGATTCTTTATATTTTTATGATAATAATCTATTTGTTTTATTTGGATTTTTATAATAAAAGATATGATTTTCCAAAGTTTTATATTTGACTTGAATTAAAAAAGAAATTTAATAATTAAATAATTTATAAATGATGCAAACAGATAAATGGATATTATATTAAGATTATTTATATTTTTCTGATAATAATAGACATATGATTTGTTTTATTTGGATTTTTACAATAAAAGATATGATTTTCCAAAGTTTTATATTTGATTTGAATTAAAAAAATTAATATTTTATAAATGATGCAAACAGATAAATGGATATTATATCAATATTCTTTATATTTTTTTGATAATAATAGACATATTATTTGTTTTATTTGGATTTTTACAATAAAAGATATGATTTTCCAAAGTTTTATATTTGATTTGAATTAAAAAATAAATTTACAAATGACATAGTTTATAAATGATGCAAACAGATAAATGGATATTATATTAAGATTCTTTATATTTTTCTGATAATAATAGACGTATTATTTGTTTTATTTGGATTTTTACAATAAAAGATATGATTATCCAAAGTTTTATATTTGATTTGAATTAAAAAAGAAATTTACAACTCAAATAATTTATAAAATATGCAAACATATAAATGGATATTATATTAAGATTCTTTATATTTTTTTGATAATAATAGACATATTATTTGTTTTATTTGGATTTTTACAATAAAATATATGATTTTCCAAAGTTTTATATTTAAGTTTGAATTAAAAAAACAAAATTTACAAAAAGTAAACTAGTCGCGGGTAGTGGCTGGATCCAGGACTAGAGGGTGCATGCGTGCGCGAAAACCAAGCTGCCGAAAAAACACATTAGTCTCGGGTCATGGCTTAACCCGCAACTAAAGTAGGGGTCTTTAGTCGCGGATTAAGCCACGGCCCGGGACTAATGACCCTCTAGTCCCGGTCCGTGGCTTATCCCGGGACTAAAGGGGTGGGGGTATAAGTAAACTACGCCTGCCCATGGTCTCTCCCACCCAGCACTTGGCAAAATCGATGAGGAGATGAACAGACGACGACAAGCTCGATCGACGCAAAGGAGGTGTTGCCGGATTCCACCGTGTCGCCGCCCTCGTCTCCGGCCGCCCCGCAGTGCCGCCACGCGCAGTGCCGCCGCCCCGAACTATGCTGCCGCGTGCCTCGCTGTGCCGCCGCGTGCCGTCACGCTGCCCCGCAACACGCGCCGCTGCCTCTCCGTCCCACCGCCCCGCAACGCCGCCGCCTACGTGCGTCTATCGATCTTAGCATTTTTATTTTTTTTAGGAATATATAATTGTTTTTAGTTTCTTTTTTTAGGAATATATAATTGTTTATATAATTGTTTTTAGTTGTTTTTAGGAATATATAATTATTTATATAATTGTTTTTAGTTGTTTTTAGGAATATATATTTGTTTATATAATTGTATTTACTTTATTTTTTAGGAATATATAATTGATTATATAATTGTTTTTAGTTATTTTTAGGAATATATAATTGTTTATATAATTTTTTAGGAATATATAATTGTTTATATAATTTTTTTTTAGGAATATATAATTGTTTATATAATTGATTTTTAGGAATATATAATTGTTTATTAGGTTTATTAGGAATATTAATTTTTTTAGTTGTTTTTAGGAATATATAATTGTTTATATAATTTTTTTTTAGGATTATTAATTAGTGTTATTACGGTTATTAATTAGTGTTATTAGGGTTATTAATTAGTGTTCTTAGGGTTATTAATCATATAATTATTAGGGTTATTAATTTGTGTTATTAGGGTTATTGTTTTTTTGTTTTAATTATTAGGGTTATCGTTTTTTGTTTTAATTATTAGGGTTATTGTTTTTTCTAACCTGTTTAAATCTCTTTTTGTTATAGTTAATTAAGTCATGGATCCATCCGAAGATCCTGGTCGCATTGGTGAAGGTTTTCTTCAGGGCATAATAAGAGATGAAATTCCTCTTAATATTAATACCGGTGAAGATATTTTGCTCGAGGAAGAGATATCCTCATATCTGAATCCATCCGGTGATGGACTAGAGGAAAACCTAATGTACCAAGCGGAAGACCGGATGGACGAAGGGCAAACAAATAACAACAATAATGATGGCCCCTCGACAGGATCCGGCGAGGTACATATATATATATAAAGTCTCATGTTACCTCTATTCATTAACTGATCTAGATATATATTAATCACCCTCTCTTCTTCTTTTAGCCCACCGGATCGAAGCAATCGACAGCTCGAACAAAACGAGTGCCGAACAAAAAGTTGGATGGTAATCAGAGGTTCACCATCGAAGAAATAGATGATGATGGTGAACCGATTGCTCCAGAAAAGCACCGGAGGATGTTTATAAATCAATGCGGGGTGCTTGTTAGGGACAACCTGCCGATCACCATCCAAGAATGGAATCAGTCAAAGAAACCCGGTGAAGAATCCAACAGCTATGTCACCGATGATGCCAAAGATGACCTTTGGCAGAAGCTCACAACGCATTTCATACTACCTACAGAGTATGAAGAATTTGAGGTAGATGGTATTACCCCAAGGCCGGGTGGGCTTGAAATAGAGCGAAAGTGAAGGAGTGGGCTCTGAGCAAGATGGCTGAACTATACCGGAACCACAAGAAAAGTTTATACTTGAAATATGTCGCGAAAAAGAAAACTCCAGACTTCAAAGGAGTAAACGAGAAGTTGAGAGAAGAGTGGCCCGATTTTGTATAGTACAAGCAATCTGATAAAGCAAAGGCAAATTCGGCAAACAACGTGTTAAATGCTGCCAAAAATAAATACCATCGTAAAATGGGGATAGATGGCTACAAGAGTGTCGTCCCTAAGTGGGAAACTATGGAGAAGAACATGAGGGCTAGAGGCGTCACTCCTGGTACAGATGGATGGCCCGAGAGGTCAAAGCACTGGTGGTATGGGCACGGGGGATCCTTGGACCCAGAAACAGGGAAGACATTATTTCATGATAAAATTCTAAAACCCTCCCAAGACCTTATTCAAGCAATGAACGATGCTTAATTGGGATTGTTCCGTCCCAAGAGATTGAACGACGAGCTGACACGCGCCCTAGGGAATCCTGAAAAGGGAGGACGAACACGAGGCAAAGGCGTTGGTGTCTCGTGGAAGAAAGGGTTTACTCAGTACGATGCCAGTTAGAGAAGCCTCAGAGAAAGAAGGACCGGGAGGCGGAACGGATCTCCAGGGTAGAGCAGGACCTAGCTGATCTGAAGAACCTCATGCATGAAATTAGCCAAAGGCCGCCTTCGTCAACTCACCCGTGGGATGATGATATTGCATTGGATCTTAGCCAGCGAAGAAGAAGCATGGCTTCCACGGAGGTCCGGGCTGATGATCAAGCACTGCTGGATGATGCACCGACTCCTCACTACCCTGTGGATGATGTTAGAGAGATGGCACAATGTGAGCTCCATCAGCCAATGAACAACCTGTCCTTCAAGGTGGCGATCGGCACTGCTTTACCTTGTCTACCTGGAGCACTCCACCATTCACTTTAGATTCCACCACGCTATGCTCGTGTCACGGTGGATGACATAGTGGAGGATTTTGCGGACTTAGAGATTGAAATCGCTACGCCTGAAGGCCTTACGAAACTAGGAGATATCAAGCGCAACATCATTCTATGGAATAAGAAGTACATCAAGTTTCCAGGCTCAGCGCCAAGGCCACCGACTCCGAGGAATACAAGTCCACCCCGCATCGAATATCGTCAACCTCCAAGTCCACCCCGCCCTGCTGACGATCGCCGCAACAGGACTACATCAACTCGATCTCCGCCTCCGCGCAATACTCGATCTCCACCTCCGCCTCCGTGCAATACTACTACCTCGTCGAAGAAACGAAAGTTCGACGGTCCCCCGCGCCCTACATCAAAGAAAGATCAAACGGCGAAGATAGTCGACATCCCACCGGCTCTTCCAAAGAGACCTTATGACAAGACCGATAAGGAAACTAATGCGGATGTGGCTGCCCAAGTTAAGGCGCATTTTGCACCCAAAAAGCCTGAGCCAAAGCCGGTATATGATAAAAAACCAAAAAGTAGGCTAAGTCCTTTCTTGAGCAACCATCCCAGATATCTGTAATCAGACTATGACCGGGAGATTATTAAGCAAGCACAGAAGAAAAAAATCATAAGTATAAAAAGCGGGAAGCAAGTTGCCCAGCTCGGAGCACAGAAGAATCAATAGGTCGCCCCGCTCAAAGTCATTTCAGACCTCGACAAGGCCTTCAGAGCTGAAATGGATATGTACATGCAAATAATGGACCCCAGAGCCCGTAATAATGCTGCACTTATGGGAATCACTGTATTGCAGGCCAAAGCACTTACTACCGAAGCAAATATGTCTCTTGGTCAATATTTAGGCTATGAAGATACGCTAGTGAGTCAGATAGTACGGAAGTATGTCCAAGGGGAGCCTCTAGTCAGTAATGAGGAGCTCGCGCGTCTATCCACACATATGCGAAATCTGCACGAATGGTACATGTCGCAAGCATAAAAAAAGCATCAGAAATATTGGTTTCCGGTGGACGTTAGAAAGGAGCATCACTTCAAACCATACTCGATACAGGTTCAAATGACCGAACTGTTTCAGTTATACTACCACTGCGCCCTCGACAAATCTATCATTTGTTGCTACTATCTATAAGTGATTTATTTCTATAATTAAGTTTGTAGCTCACCTCGTTCATTGCAGTTGATATATTATCCTAACTATATATCCTTTTGTATGATGATATTATATTCTGCAGAATGAAGATGCTTGAATGCAAAAGAGCGTGAAGATACGACGTCGGGTTCATTGACCCATATATCGTTAATGAATATACGTTAAAGAATCACCCCAAGGACGTGGAGGAAAACCTGTGCAGGTTCTTAACCGAGAATAATTTTTTAAGGAAATACTATTTCCTTACAACTTCAAGTGAGTGTTTATATCTTGTACACATTTTATTTTTGCTTACTGGATGAGCTATGCATGTATGCTTATGTAAACGTCCGCAGATTCCACTGGATCTTGCTAAACATTCAAGTTGACAACTCCCTAGTTGAAGTCCACGACTCATTAAGTTGGGACCAAGACCAGTGGAGCGACATGAAAGCAATGCTCCATAAGTAATTTCAATCATTATTGCATTATATCGTCCTCTTTCATTCATTTCTTGATATCAAGTAACTAATAACTTCTTTGTTCATTTTCTTTGTCGAGCAGGTGTTGGACACGGTTCAGACAGAAAATACCAGGTCCATTCAAAGAGGAGTTAACTTATAAAATGGTGAAGAGTTTACAACAGCCACCGGGAACTCATTTATATGGATACTACATCTGCGAGTACATCCGCGAGTTGACCAGTGAGCGGAAAGTTGACTCGCATTATATTTATGATTTGCGGGAGAAACTAGAGCCAGACCAGCGCATAAGAGCAATTCAAGAGGAGCTGGCGGGATTTATGATGAAGGAAGTCCTTGATGTACATGGAGAACATTATGCGGATGACGTGGAACTCGATTTGCCTTAGTCATCTCCATGTAGCTGATATGATATATATATTCATCAATGACCATGTAATTTCAAAAAATTCTTCCTTTTGATATATATATATATCATCAATGTATGCTTGCAAGGGATAGATTAATTATATAGATGCATCAACGTGTACTGTGTATATAGTAGCATAGAATATGTGTACTTAAATATATGTTTGAAATTATAGTGAAACACAAAAAAAAAGGAACGAAATGGCAAAAAAAAGGAAATACACAATCTCTGCCGCGGCAGGAAATCTTATAGTCCTGGGTGATGTTACGTCCCGGGACTAGAGGGTTTCCGCCCCCCGCGGCGCTGAAACAGCCACCTGGCTGTTATCAGTCGCGGGCCGTAGTTAGCCGGGACTAGAGGGGGGGGCTCTAGTCCCGTTTTCGCAGTCCCGGGCCCAAAACCGGGACTAAAGCCAGTTGCGGCCCGGGACTACAGGCCCTTTTTTCACCAGTGGAAATATCATAGCTAGTATCATGCATGCCATGTTGGCAAAAATCTGATGTGACATAACAATTAATGAAGAAAGAGATGGTTAGAGTATCATAGATAGATACCATATCATAGCACGTAAAACTAGAAAATCCTCATACAAATAAATCTTGTACACAATTTTGTATTGAGATTCTACAAATCATTAAATATAGTACTAGTATGATACTACCATATGATACCATGCATTATGAAGATAGTATCATACACTAGTATCAAGTGTATGATACTAGTAATATGATACTACCACTATGACAGATGCACTCCCACACTTTTTTTGATTTCTTCCTTTTCATATCTTTGAAACTATATAATAAAAATAGTCTCAGATGTGCATGTTTGTCATCGAAAAGGTATCATGAGCCTACCTTTGTTTTTTGCAAAGTAGATTCTACCTGTCATGATATGATATTCTACATGTCTCATTTTTGTTGTTATTTCCACACAATAAGACATTAAATTGATTCCCTTGTTAATTCTCCGGCCATGAACTTTTGTAAGAGAAATCTGACATGGATACGGATATGGATATGGTCGAGGTGAATACTAATTTTAAAAATTGCAAAACTGAGCTAAACGAGTGGTATGGATAGAGGCAAGAGAAACAAGAAATCCAGAATGAATCTTCATGGGCTAAAAGTCATAAACTTCCATGTGTGGATGATGTCTGTACTGATTTCTCCCAGACCCTTACATTCCTTAGTCATCGGGAATAATCTAAGACCATGTTTGCAACTTGAATGTATGCTATGTAGGCATACCACTATATTTCCAAGCAACGATTTCTTTACATCACTATCACACCATGCAGAACATAACATTTATATTTTTGTGACGACTCTCATGGTTTAAAATAAATCCTAGGATTCCTAGTTAGCCACCCAACTCAAACTTGCAATGCTTATTGGTTGGAAATCAGAGTATATATGATCCGTGTTTGTAAAGCTTCAAGGTTTATATTTAGTCTAGGTATAGAGTCATCCAATGCACCTAAAATTCATATTTTGGTGTAAATTTCATGTGTTCTCCTCTTCCGGTCATTGAACTAAGACTTGCAGCCTTAAATATCAGTTGACAAAGCCTCGAGGATCAAGTTCCAACAATATTTAAGAGAAAAAAATATGGTGCACATGCTACTATATATTGAACAACCACACCTGCACTGATGTGCACAACCACAAAGGTCGATATATGAAATGTCTGGATCCATCTTCGCATCAATAATGCCCATACACACATAGTTATAGTCTTCCCAGAGAATTAATTCATTTTTCCTAGGTTCTCTTTTCATGATAAAAAAATATCGTCCATAGTAATTAAAAGATAAAATATCATGGTGCACAACAACATTAGTGAGGCTTAGGAAACATGCGCTCTGAATTGATCATGCTTGCATGATGATATTCTATAAGCACTATTGTCCCTATATTTCCAGGATTGACCTTGACGTAATATATGGTTATCTTTTATTTTTGTTCAACATGTTTGCAATCATTTATTTTGATGTGTTCAGTATGATAATTTTGTTTGTTATACATGTAATGTGATTAGTTTGATACATTATTTAGCTTATATAAGCATGCTAAGTGGTTGACGTATCCATGGTTATTTTAGAAAATGCATCTATCAAGTATTTGATCGGCCAACCAAGCACTCAATAAGAAGACCTTTAATTTTTTGTTTACTAGATCAACAACATCACAATGGTATTATTGTTGAGATCATAAATTTTACCGAGGCATAGAGCTTAGTGGACATGCCTGTTTAAAATAGAGATTAACCAAGCATGTTTGCACATGTATTGATGAAATGGTAGCTTTGGTGTTACATGTATATTATATATTTCACACATGTCATTTTCTGTAAGAACTCAAGGTACATACCTTATACTTGTTTTTATTATTATTTTAACTCCCACAAGATCATATTGACCTTTCATGAACAAAATAGCCCGCTGACAATATTGACTCCTGGATGTTTGAGCTATGCATTATGTTGTCGAATTAGATCAAATAATCTATTTAATTAACATGTCTAAAGATATTAGATTTTTCGAGCTCATGCTTGTTTTAAGTAGTTTGGATCCAAATGACCATTCTAGTTTGTTCCTTGAGCATAACTAATGTGCGACATTTCCAAAAGGAAGGATGAACCCCTGGGCGCCGGATTGATGTGCATACAAAAGTCATTTATTGATTATTCTTGGTTGATAAAAATGTCTTCTTAAACAATCATCAGACCATCACGACATGACTTCCAAATCATGTGACCATTATTGGAATTGTCGTATGTATCGATGTGAGTGTAGATTTTTTGCTCCGGGGCAGCGGTGAGACCAAAATGTCAGAAGTTTTGAAATTGTATATATAATGCTTAGAAGATTTAATTTTTCCTTTTAATTGATATGTGGGAACTTAAATTAAATAGAACAATGCATTTTTCCTATGAAAATCTATCTATTATATACTAAAAATAATATAAGGGTGTGTTTCGAGGCACCACGTTAATCCACATCATTTGGATTTTATTGATTGTTAGATCTAAATATATGGTTAGGATTTAATTCCTGAAAGTTGTAAAGAGGGTGCACTCTGTTTTTGGTTCACAAGTATAACTTAATACACACATTAGTCCATAAAGGTTGTCATTAATTACCAAAACCACACATGGGGGCCCAACATGTTCTTTCACCTCGGCATTACTCTCGTGCAGTGGAAGCCAGTACAGGGGCAGCGACTCTCATGCGGTGGAGGCCAGCCGGTGAGGACAATGGCTTCGCGCGGTGGAGAAGACCGAGGGCGGCTGCGCTCGCGTGGAGGAAGCCTTGGGCGGCGGCGAAGAAATAGAAAAACACCAGCGACACCACTCAGCCCCGCTGACGCTGTACCGAGACCTTCCAATTCCTTGCATCCCCAGACCCTGCGACCATCTCATGGAGATCTCAATGATCTTCAAATCTTTGTGCCTTTGTGAGCCCGGTGCCAAGCACTCTTCTTCGCAGCCGTGAATGATTTATCTAAGAATCACACATAGAGGGGAAGGGCTAAATATGGACGTATTTTTGTGCGGAGAGGGCGAGAGATTAAACACGAATTGAGTGTGATCGGTAGTAACCGAGTTCGGTATGAACTCATCTAGTAGTTGGTCATTGGGCAGAAGTTGGGCGACGGGGCAAAAAGTTGCGTCAGAAAATCACCTTAAGACTTTTTATTCTGCACATGCGCGTGCATACAACAGGTGAAAAATGATAAATATTTTTTGCAAAAGTAAAATATGTATTTTTCAAGTTCCTGATAATCAGATTAACATTTTCTCGAAAAAGCTTGACACGAGGAGCGTTTATTTTATCTCACTTGGTGAGGTAAAGTTTGTAGTCACACATTTTGTCTTACCTCGCCTTTTTTTTATATCAACGAACATGGTGTGCTTGGCATCCATGATTTGCGGCAGTTTGCGAGTATATAGGTCTTTTATAGATGGCGATAAAGTCTATAATAGATAAAATACGAACAATGGAAAGCTAGCATCTTTGACAGAAAAATGCCAGACGCGTCAGCTAGCTATCTCTCTGAAAACTATTCCCCAAAGCATCTAGCGGCAAGTCCTTCGGTGCACGCAGTCCAGCAGCCCCGTGCCGGCCGTATCCCAGGCCAGGCCAACAGCACGCACTCCAGCAGCCTCGACCCATGCCAGCAGCTCGCACACCGAGGCAATGCACACTGACCGGCTGCTGAGGCGCAGCATCTCATTCCCGTCGCCCATGACGCCGTCCTTTAGGAATAGCGGCCAGCAACATCTCCCCTTCCTCCCCCGTGGCATCGCCGTTTTCAGCTCGACAGTCAACGCAGCAGGATCCTTTCCCACCTCTCTCTGCTCTGCCTGTCCCGTGCACTGCCGATGCTTATCCTGAATCTTTCATGGCTCTAGAACAACAAATTTCACCCAAATCAGCCTACTCCACATCCAAATCTGGGCTTTTGTCTCCCAAATCCGGTGCTCAAAGAGGACCTCCATTGGATCTTACAGCTCTTCATCCCAGATGCTCGAGTTCTGGTGAGCCATAGATAGAGCTCGCCATGGCTGGACGTTCGATGGCCTCCACCGATGAAGCAGCATGCCTAGGCATAGTCCTAGATGACGACGAGCGTTTGCCTCGTTCCTCGCGGATCCCCATGGTGCTCGTCCTCTGCCCTTGAAATCCCGTGCTGCCTGCATGCCTGGGCACGGTCGTAGAGCGTTTGCCCCGTTCCTAGCGGGTCCAGTAGCACCGACGTGATTTTCTTTGCTGAAAAACACCCCGGCTCTAACCAAATCGAAGGTCTCGATCCCCATGATGCTCCTCCTCTGCCCTTCAAATCTGTTGAAGTGTATAAGTGGATTGCACTAGCCCTTTTCATCAGTTCGGACTTTGGTTGCGTTGGCTAGTGCATGAAGCTTGATATGGTATCAGAGCCTAAGGTCTCGAGTTCGAGTCCTGACTTTCGCAATTTATCCTAAAATTGCTGTAGACCCCTTTGTGTCCACGTATAGGCCTCTTGAGTCATACGTGAGTTTCGCGCGCCGTCGTTCTCTTTCGGTTGCACGTGCTGACTTCTTCCCGTCACACGTGAGAGGGGGTGTTGCAGTGTATAAGTGGATTGCACTAGCCCTTTCCATCAGTTCGGACTTTGGTTGCGTTGGCTAGTGCATGAAGCTTGACAAAATCCCCCGCGGCCTAGATCGTGACCGTTCCACGAAGCTACTGTCGCTCGGGAAGAAGGATCCGGCGCCACCAGCATCGTCGCCTGCATCGACGGGCCATGCAACATTAAGTGGAGCGGGAGGGAAGGGAGAGGACAGAGGAGACGACCACAGAGGACAGAGGCAGTGACGGGTAATTATCTTTAAATTTTAGGGGCAAAACGGGAATTGTAGGGGCAAGAAGGGGAGCAGGACAAAGGGTGCGAGCGTGCAACAGTGACAGTTGGTCCAATAGAAATATTTTCCCGTGTAGTCACTCTATTCTACACACACACTCTCTCTCTCTCGTTGTGGCCTTGTGGGTGTGTTGTGCATGTGAGATCGTAGCTAGTACTGGGGTTTGTAGCGGTGGAAGTGCTTAAATAGGTGGTGGACGAGTGGAGGTTAACGGCCGGGGTAAATGAGGCTAGTGCTTCTTGGAGTGCGGCGTAGGGTTAATTATGAGTTCAGGCAACAAGAGTAAATTCACGGCTCAAAGCTACCGATAAGCAAGGTGTTAAATGAACTCCATCCATGTATGTGAGTTAGTTGTGGTGTCCATACATATATAACGAGGACAACCAAGTGTCCAGCAAATGAATTTGGAACTACGTAAGGACGATGTGAATGATGAGGCATTTCCATCTCCACATTGGCAACAATACGTTGCAGATATATAGACTGGTCACATGATGAATCAGATGAACCACGTAGCTACCAAGCTTCTTAGCACCAGTCGATCACCTATAAGGTCACATTCGCATGACTACGTGTTGGTGATGCACATAAGATTAGGAGGTACCGGGAATCAAACTCAACGTACGTCTCCGATAGGGAGTCGTGACAAGAAAGGTTTTTGAGTGTGGTGTTGGTTGCTGATGGTGAAACGCATGTTGCTTGGTAGTGCTACAGCACAGCTTAGAGAAGTGGATGTAGGCAAGGTGGAAAAGTTGGGGCCTTAGATGGCGAATTGATTGTAGCCTTGTTGGTGACTTAGAAGACTACCTAGGCTTCTATGTTTAGAACTTCAATATTTGAAAGCCCTCTGATCTAGTACAACCCACTCCCACCTAAATTCGTAAAAACTCAAACACAAGGACGGCTCAAATCTCTTGATACCCCTTCATAATTAGTACATACATCGTCGAGAAGTGAATCGCATGTTGTCTGGTAGTGCTACACAGACGCACAGCTTAGAGAAGTGGATGTAGGCAAGGTAGGGGCCTTAGATGGCGAATTGATTGCAGCCTTGTTGGTGATTTAGAAGACTAGCTAGGCTTCTAAGTTTAGAACTTCAATGAAATGTTGGGCACGAACTTTTGGTGCCTGTTTGTAACCTAGGCCCCAAGACAACAATATTCTTTTTTTAGCGATAAAACTTTTTTTCTAGATGTCCAAGTATAACTGGATTTACAAGTGATGGACATCTATCAGCAGGATGATATGCATACAAGAAATAAATGGGGACACGTAGGGCAAGTCTATCGCCCCCTTTAAACGATTCGCAACATGATGATTCTATTAATAGCATTGAATTGTGGATAATGTTGATTTTTGAATCAGAGGAACCAAAAGAACAAAGTAGGCAATCTAGTGACCTTACTAATTCCATGGAATAATGGTAATTTTTTATTGTTGGATCTAGTAACAAAATTTGAAGTGAACATGAGAGGAATTCATCCATGGTAGAAAGTACACTATTCAAATGGTATTAGGTTAAACCTTAATCATCGATCAAGCCTACTTAACATAATTATTGAAAATATGGTACACCAAAGTGTACGGGAAACAACTAGCCCTCACCATAGTGAAAGCTTCACATCTAGCAAGTTTGATCGGTGTATGAACCATTCAACTTTGGGTTCGACAACTTATAGGAACATGGATTTCAAAATTGAGGTAAAAAACATGGGCATCTCTAAAAAGGTTGAAAATGTAGCAATTGAGAAAAGAATCAATGAGGTTTGAGAAATAAACACAAGCATCACACACCATGAGATTCTACCGAACTATGATCGGTTTCTAAACTTACGGTTTCACTTCCATCGTTAACATACCATGCCAAAATTAACTTTATCCTTGAGATGATTGTTTACCAAATAGTGTTCCCCGCATTCCCCTAACATACCTCACTTTGCACAAGGATCTCCAAATTTAATAGTATTATACAGTTATGCTTCATGAAAACTATGTGTCATTTTCATATAAATGTTCTATTTTGGCATAGTTCATACTTTAAATTCAAGGCGCTCCCCGTCTCATACCAGCAGTTCATACTGATGGCTCCAAGCTTGTGGCAGTGTGCAGCGGAATCCATCTCTGGCCATATCCATACACGAGTACCTGCCCGGCTTGCTTCCAACTCACAACCAGCGTCTCTTGCTCCAAGTCCGGTGATGTACCTGAGAACCCGATGGTGATGGAGTGCAAGCCATCTAGATCCAGAACATGATGGAGTTTTTCCATTACGCCGATCCAAAACCCTGACTAGGGCCACGAAGAACACCTGAGAAATGATCAAATTCCATGCCAAGTGCCCAATGCTCAGTGTGACGTGACGTATATCTCGAGGTCGGATTTTCTTGGATCACACACGAGTCAATGCCATGCCACGTACAAAGGGCTGTCTCAGGGCACACGACAAAGACGGTTCGAGCGAGTGCCACCTCGTCGTGGTCAAGACTTGCCCGAACCACGATTGGTTTTAGGGGAGAAAATCATACTGCTAATGGTGCCTCCTTGAGGCGGTATGGCAGGCTGGCAGCCTCCTATCTCTTAAAGCGATATATAGTAGAATTTGGCTATTTATTTGGGAATACTATGAACCTTATTACTCACTTGTCTTCCCAAATAGTACTAAGGATATACCCTAATATTGTAAGGGCCAAGGCACACCATGGAATGGATCCGATGACAAAGTTTGGAGTGAAAATTTGTCGAAATCAAATGTATAAGGTAATTTAGTTGGGATATTTTGAACATTAATCACTCATCTACAACGAATAACACTATACTGAAGCCACACTATTTCTTATCATCGACCCAAAATGACAATATTAGTGAAGGCACGCAATTTTATGGTCCAAGCCTTGACCCCAATGAAAATTCCTAGCTAGTTGGATCGGAGCTTGACCGACAACTCTTGTATTGTGTAGGGGCGATGTGCATATGTAGTAACTCTGCCACAACTACACTAAAATATGACACTATTAAAGCTAATGGTCCAAAACTGTACATAAAATTCGAAGTAATAGGCAATCAAACATATATGAATTGAATAAGCAGGTCAAGGCATGAAGTTATCCACAAGAAAGTCAGTGGATGATCTATATCCATGTGAGTTTGATGTATGTTTCCACCAAACACATTTTTCCATGAATACTAATGACTACCATCCATCCACTAAATGAATTCGGATATAGCCAAGGAGGTGATTGATGAGGCATGTGCATGTCCACATTGGCAACATTACATGGTAGATATATATACACTTGCCATTTGAATCATATGACCATCAAGCTCTTACGCTTCTTAATATTAAGTAATTACCTAAGAGTCACATTCACATGGAAACCGATTAGTGAGCCACATAAGAGTGTGAAATATAGGGATTAACACTGAAGGTTCATCCGACACTTGTATCCAATGCCATCGTGGTAGTCAAGTGTTGCATGCCTTGCTGACCGTGTAATGAAATTTGCTAGGAAGTCAGCAGGAGGAGTACATTTTGGAGAACTAGAGGTAGGGAATGCAACAAGGGTGTCTAGATCAGCAATGAACTTTTGCCTTGTTGGTGATTGAGAATAATGGGCTTCTAAGTTTGGGTCTTGAACTCTAAAGTTAGGCCCAGTTTTGGTGCCCGTTTGTAAGTTAGGTCCAACACAATATAAGAAGTTTATTTTCTTTATATAAATCTTTCCGATTGATGCCTTTACACATTCTAGTCATAGGGAAGATGATATGCAAACAAGAATTAAATTGGAAAAAATTGGGCAAAGCACTTTCTCCTATCCAACATCCAACATGAGCTTAGTGATATCATTGAATTGTTAATCATGTTGATTATTTGGTTATATAGAAATGATTAGATTAACACTTAGAGTAACTAAATGCTCAAACCAGGCGCTCTATCCAGAGAGTTTAGTAATACCATGGAATTGTGTATAACGTGGATCTACTGAGATAGTAAAATGTTTCAAGGAAAATTAGGAGAGTGATAGAAACTAAGCTATTCAATTGGGAATATGTTGAACCATAATCATTTATCTACCTGAAGTAACTACACGATTATAATTATGCCAAAAATATGGGTGACGACTCTTGAATAATGGAAGATTCACACTCATCTAGGTGAGTTAGTGCTTGAACTAGCAACTTCGTTTGAGCAGTGAAAGGAAGATGAATTTAAAAACTAAGGTAAAAAGCATGGGATTTTTAGAATAGCTAAAATATGTAGAATTTGAGAATTTAAGTATTCAACACCATTTCGAGATTTGATCTCAAACATCACCCACCTTGACACTCTAGCGAACTATGCAGAGTTATGAACATAGGATTCCACTCGTATTGTTAACATGATGAAATCAAAATACTTTTCGTTATCCCTAAAATGTTTTTACAGTAAAATGGTCCAACCATTTTGGTAAGGTCCGCATACAATCAAGTAAACGAAATTTGAAAACTTATGAAGCTATGTTTTATGCAAAATTGAGCCATTTTCACATAAGTGTTCTAACATTTGTCAAATATTACCTTTTTTGAATTCAAAATACTTGAAATTTATTACTTAGATTTGTCAAACTTTATAATGTTTGGTAAGTTTGGAAATAACATGTTGGAATTTGAGGCATTTCGGTGTTGGGCCTTTGGCCCATAACTAATGCAAAATCTGAAATTCTTTTTAGCCCATTATGTGTGGTAGCACTAGTGGACTGATGTTTAGTCCCACATTGCTAGTTGAGAGTAGGTTGCACAAACTTATATAGAAGGATGATGTTCTAACACCACTAAGGACCTGTTTGATTCGCGGGATAGGAAAGACACAAGAATAAAAAAAACACAGGATTAGAATTTCATGTCCAGTTGAATCCTATAGGATTTGAAGCCTATAGGAATTTTTCTTAAAGAAGTGTTTGATTCACATGAAAAGCAAAGGAATTATAACATGAAGTTGAGGTGGATAGAAAGTTTCCTCCAAAACATAGTGCAATGCAATCCTATGGGAAAAATTCCTAAGGGTCAAATCCTGCACATAGGCAAAATTCCTAAGTATCAAATCCTCCAAAATTCCTATGAGATTCCTTTAAAACAAATGATCCCTAAGTGAATGAGAAGAGAAACAGGCCTCGCACACTCCTCATTTGATACCTCGAGACGGGTGCGGCGCGCCGCGCGATGCGGGAAGTTAGCCGAGCGGAGCTCATGTTTATATTTTTTCTGTAATTTTTGGCTACTCGAAAGGAATCTAGAAGGCAGATATTTTTTGGGATTGGTTCCAGATTTCCTCTGCCCTCCAAGATTTCATCTGCCTTCTTGTTATTCTCGAGACCCTATCCCAGGAAACTTTCTCGAGAGGAAAATGATATTATCCCTTATAACCTAAGATGCGCCGGGTACCACATCATATCAGAACGCACACACCTTCTTCCAGTTCATTGCGCCGCCTCCATCGACTTCTCCATCATGGCTTGCGGCGTGCACCGTAGATCAGGATAGTAGACCTCCAGAACCCCGCCTCTCGAAAACCTGTACGGATGAAGGGTGTTTAAGTTTTTGGGGAGCGCTCAGCACGACTACCGACAACCATGACGTCGTCCAACAACGAGTTCCTGACGATGACTTCTTCCCGGACATCGAAAACTTCTTCCACAACACGAACGCTGCTGCTGGTCAGGCTGCACCATACGTACCCATAAATTTTCTCTTTCAGATTCTGCTAGAATTTCTTGTTCTAGCGTTTGGAGTTGGTGTAAGGTTTATCATGTTTAGATGACGTTGGTTCCTCTAATCTTTTAGTATGCATGATTATATTAATTACTATTTTATTAATCATGCTTTATCAGTTAATTCAGATTAAATCATATGAATTGTTGCTTATATTTTCAACAATCCAAAAACCCGATCATAGGCAACTGAATTCAACTGGTAGAGCCGCGGTTATCAGGCTGCCTCCTTTGATGGTATAATTTGTTTCATCAATTCTGGATGGACTACATGGGCACTTCCCGCGATGATTATTTTGTTTCATCAACTCACTTGGTTGTTCGAGATTGCCGATAATTTTGTCTATTTTCATGACGTTAACCGAGCCACACAAAGAAACACGCACACACACCACATGTACGTGTATGTACGCAACAACAAACCAAACCCTGCACACCATGTACATGCATAACACGTACCTACAACTCATACATCCATGACCTAACTCTTTAAATTTCGATTGCGACTACTGGAATGTACATCACGTCATATCTTGATGTCACCGGTGCCTCCACCATCGCACTTGCCTCCGAGCCCACCCAACGGGGCACAGCCAACTGCAAACACTCTGCTGCACTCCAGAGAAGTGCGGTCCTCCCACAACCAATGGCACCGACACTCCCGACGATGTCTGCCACTATAGCAAGCGCCTTAGTCGTTTCCCATCGTAGAGTGTCCCGGAAGGTTCCCCATGCCTCCCACGCCCATGAATAGAGTCTTCTCGTCCGATGCGCCCTCTACACCCGCAACGGAAGAGGTGAGACACTACTAGAAAAACGCCTATTCGTGGCGCACCTGAAAAGGCCTTCCGTGGCGCACTAGCAGTGCGCCACGGGCCTCGCGCTACGGCTATCTCGTAGCCGTGGCGCACTGCATGGTGCGCCACGGTTATATCGAGATAGGCGTGGCGCACTACCAGGTGCTCCACGGGTAGGGGTACAGGGTGCGCCACAGATGTGTTTTTCAAAAAACAAAAAAAAATGCAAAAAACACCCTCGTTTTGAATTGCAAAAGCAATCGGGTCCGTGCATCACCGCCGCAGTCGTGTCACCTCGCCGGAGCATGGCCGTGGCAGGGAGGTGCGTGAGGGGTCGTGGCCGCTCTAGTTCTCGCCGGTGTCGAGGTGGTAGAAAGGGTGTGGTTGGAGAATGGATGGTAGGAAGAGAGGGAGGAAGGAAGAGATGGAGGAAGAGAGGGAGGAAGGAAGAGATGGAGTAAGAGAGGGAGGTAGGAAGAGATGGAGGAAGAGAGGAAGGAAGGGAGGTCGGTGAGGAGAAGGATGCCGCCGTCGCCCGTTGTCACTGCGAGGAGGTGGAGAAGGAGGCCACCGTTGCACCGCTGTCGCCCGTTGTCACTGCAAGGAGGACGAGAAGGAGGCCGACGTCGCGCCGTCACTGCAAGGAGAGGAGAAGGGGAAGGAGGAGAATGAAGAAGGAAGAAGGGAGAAGGAAGAAGGAAGAAGGAGAAGGGAAAGGGAGAGGAAGAGGGAAAAGGGGAAGGGAAAAGGGGAAAGGAAAAGGGAGGAGGGCGGGGTGGGGATTCAAATTTGAATCCCGCCCAAGCTTATCCGTGGCGCACTAGGTGGTGGTGCGCTACAGGTAAGTCGCCCTCTATTTTTTTTTCTGCAGGAAAAAACGATCTTTTGACCATAACTTTTTACTCTTTTCGAATTTTGAAAATCTAAAAAATCGCCAAACGATCAAAGGTCATTGCGAGCAGATGCGAAATCTCGTTCTCGTCATTTTGGTATATTATACGATTTTTTTCGATATCGTATGCAAAAGTTACGGCCTTTTTACCGTGGCATGACTTTTTTTTGCAGATAAAGTCGAAACTCATGTTTGTTAATTTTACTAGAAGCTATACCACATTACCTACCTAAATATGAAAGGATTTAATTTTTTGAAGTGTTTATCATTTTCTTTTATTTTTTGCAAAGCCTAAAAAGGCGATCCACCAGGGTGGTGGTGGTGGTGGTGGGGGGGGGGGGTAGTGGAGTTGGTGCAGGATAGTTAGGCGTAGGGCACTAGGGCAAGGTGCCCTACTACTAAGTTTATACATCCGTGGCGCACATGCCATAGTGCGCCACGGATGTGTCTGGCCGTTTCACAGCAGAGGGGGGCATGCGCTTAGGCGTAGCGCACCCCCTCCATGTGCGCCACGATTGACACAAACAACCGTAGCGTACCTACCCTATGTGCTCTACAGATGTTTGGCGTGCGACCAACAGGGCCCTGGCCCACACATATCTGTGGCGCACTATGGTCATGTGCGCCACGGTTGTTCTAGTTACTAGTAGGGCACTGCCCATAGGTGAGCCACGCCTGTTTTAGTCGTAGGGCACTTCAACCATGTGAGCCACGGATGTGCTGATTACCTATAGCCATTTTCCTAGTAGTGAGAGGCACTCCTAGCAGACATAGTCTTGGCCGTTGCCGAGGTGTGCGCCGCTAGCGAGAGGGGGAGCAGGAGGAGGGTGTGAATCTGTGACAGTGCTAGATGATACGTCGTAAACGTATCTATAATTTTTTATGATCCATGCTTGTTTTATATCATTTGTCTTATGCTTTGTCTATACTTTGAGGTATTTTTATACACTTTCTGGAACTAACCTATTGACAAGATCCCCCGCGGTGCCAGTTGCCTGTTTTCTGCTATTTTTGGTTTCAGAAAAGATAAAAAATAAATATTCTCGGAATTGGACGGTACAAAAGCCAATCTGCCTATTTTTCCTAGAGCAATACGAAAACACAAAGCAGACACGGGAGGGGGGGAGGGGGGACACCAGGGTGGGCACACCCTAGGGTGGCGCGCCCTCCTGGGCCCGCCACCAGGGGGTGTGGCCCCCTGGCCCTCCACCGACCTTGCCCTTCCGCCTATATAAAGCCCTCGATGAGAAAACCCTAGAGGACACTACTAGGAAAACGACTATAGGTAATCCACACTTCTGTGGCGCACTTGCTAGTGGTTCCCCATGGGTAAAATAGGCGTGGCGCACTGCCCACAGGTGCCCTACGGCTAACTGTCATAAGCGTGGCGCACATGGGGGTGGTGCGCCACGGCTATGTGTGGGCCAGGGCATATGTGGCCACATCACACATACCCGTAGCGCACTAGGTCAAGGTGCGCTACGGATGTATCCATAGGGCACCTTGACCTAGTGCGCTACGGGCATGTTTGCTGCTGCAGCTGGGTCAACTTAGCCGTAGGGCACTCTGCCCTAGTGCCCTACGGCTAAGTGGCATGCACCAACTCCACCCCCCCCCCCCCCGGATCGCCTTTTTAGGCTTTGGAAAAAATAAAAGAAAATAATAAACACTTCAAAAAATTAAATACTTTCATATTTAGGTAGGTAATGTGGTATAGCTTCTAGTAAAATTAACAAACATGAGTTTCGCCTTTATTTGCAAAAAAAAGTCATGCCACGGTAAAAAGGCTGTAACTTTTGCATACGATATCGAAAAAAATCGTATAATATACCAAAATGGCGAGAACGAGATTTTTTAGATTTTCAAAATTCGAAAAGAGTAAAAAGTTACGGTTAAAAGACTGTTTTTTCCTGCAGAAAAAAAATAGAGGGCGACTTACCCGTGGTGCACCACCACCTAGTGCGCAATCTCTAGATGGTCACCGGTGGATTAGATGGTCACCGGTGAAAAAAAATATTCGATCAAAGGTCATTGCGAGCAGATGCGAAATCTCTAGATGGGGATTGCGAACTTTAAGGAGTGATTTTGTAGCCCTACCGTGGATTAGAGTTGTCCAACTGGAGAGTAGTTCATAGTAGTATCATGAAGAGAAGATATTTATATGAGAGTATGGACTAGTGAAAGTGTGATCCCTAGAACTTATTTCTAAGCGTTGAAACACCGTTTGCAACTAGATCTATTACATGTTTGTTTGCTTTCATCTTTATTTCAGATTTCCTTTAAGTCTATTCCACGCCAGCAAAGCTCTTTTCTGGGGCCGTTGCCGGGGATCTATATGACAGATTCAATCCCTTACTCCCTGTCAAAAGCTCTTTTCTGGCACCGTTACCACTTATAATCATCCATATCACTTGTATTTTACTATCTCTTCGCCGAACTAGTACACCTATACACCTGATAAGTGTATTCGGTGTGTTGGGGACACAAGAGACTTCTTGTATCTTGATTGCAGGGTTGCTTGAGAGGGATTGACGAGGTTTAATCTCGTCAATGCCCATTGTTATGGACTTGGGTTTTGGAGAAGATGGGGATGCTGGAGATCGTGGCACGGTTAACAGACAAGCAACCAGGGGACACGAGATTTACCTAGGTTCAGGCCCCCAGAGGGAAAACCCTACTCCTGCTTGTCTGCTCTTTGATTACGGCGGAACCGAAGGTTACAGGGTGCGCAGATTCGATCTGGCGTGGATGCGTGTGCGAAAGTATGAGTCGAGTTGCCCTAGGACGTGCCCTCCTGGCCTTTATATAGACTTAGGCAGGTCCCGGGCGTAGTCCTAGTCGGTTACAAGTTCTAGGGTTTTACCCCTTTGAATTTCCTATCTCCTCTTGTCTTGCTCTCCAAGGATCCGAAGACGTCATGGGCCTTGGCCACCCGAAAATCTTCATGGGCCAGCGTATGTCTGCCGTGGGCCTTCCTTGGGCTGGACTAGGTATGCTGAAGTTACGTACCCGTAGGGTATAACCATGTCAGTAGCCCCCGAGTGATCAGTCGAATCGTAGATTCGGCTGAGGACTCTTCCATCCTTCGGGAGCAGCTATATGTTAATAGTATATGTGTGTAGGGATTGTTGATGCGTGTGCCTGACTCACCCGACGGATCAGGGTCAGTTAACTGTCTTAGGACGAAACAACACGATCTTCTTCAGGTTCGGGTCCCTTAACCCGGGCCTGGAACATATGCTGGCGTAATTCAACTCAGGCCGCGGAGGACTTATAGGAGTGGAATTCCAGTGATTTTAATTGGTGTACCCAACGCGTCCGTCGGGATTTTTCATCGTACCTGCTGGTACGGATTCATACTAGCAGAGCGCAGTCAGGTGCGTTGCCAGGCCATCAGATGATATCTGTAGGTCTTATCTTTGCGTCGCAGACGCAGCATCCGAACATTTATCACCTCGAAGGTGCATCGGGTGGCCAAGGAGATTGTCGCTCACTCAGCGTTTTTTTGGGGCAGAGTTGCCAAAAAAGTTTTTGCATGCGAATCCGGAAGATCGCAGTCGAAGAATTCATAGGGTGCGCGACCAGCGCTCCCTATGGGAGTAGCCCCCAAGTGTCTGTTCGAGTCGTAGACTCGAACGGAGACTTTAAGTTCAAGCATATCATTAGGTCCACAGGACTCGAAAATTTGTGGATGCTTAAATCCATCCTCCCTATGGGAGTAGCCCCCGAGTCCGTAGTGGAGTCGTAGACTCGACGTAGGACTCAGAGAAGTAATTTTGTCTTCATTTTTCTGCCGGGTGCGCGGCCAGCGCTCCTGATAGGAGTAGCCCCCGAGTATTTAGTCGAATCGAAGATTCGAGTGAGTACTCTTAGCTGTGGAGCCGAAGTGGTGCTAGTATAGCTTTTGATGACGTCAGTGCTTACGATTGATGACCTCAAGCGTCTGCTACGCTAGAGATGACTTGATTGGACGAACATGGGTCCCACTTACTGACTTTGAATTGACCGGTCACGCGGGGCGTGGAGATAATTACGGCGTCTCCTCGATTTCCGCGCGTAGTGGACGGCGTGGTAACGACGGTTCGTTGTGGTGTTGACACGTGTACGGCCAGATCTACCGTTGGCGTTAGGTCTTCTCGATGGACGGCCAGCGTGCGTCGTCTTCACTGTTATAATCCTGGGTGAAATCGTGGTTTGTTTTTCACCGCACCAGTTCATCTGTTCACTGCCTCCTTGTTCTTGAGCGATTCTTGCTGCGCGCTGAGAGTTTCCTCCACATTTCCTTTGTCTTTCTTCGTTGGCAACGCCACCACCGCCGTAGCGCCATGGGGAAAACAAAGAAGTCCTCATCTGCAGTTGGGACCAGCGCCGCTGGAGGCAAGAAGGGCACCACCACTGCTCGCGTCACCGACGGTGGCTGGCGGCGATCAGAAACGCGGGAGAGCGATCTCCGCAAACTGCGCGAGCGGAGCCTGATCCCGCAAGACACGACGGCCGTGAGACTCCCCGGCAATGAGGTAATCCCCCGTCCCCCATCTGGGTATCGGGTTATGTTTGTTGCCTTCATGATTCGCGGGTTTTCTTTTCCGGTCCATGACTTCCTTCGTGGACTGCTCTTTTTCTATGGGGTTCAACTCCATCATCTGTCTCCCAACTCCCTTCTCCACATTGCGTGTTTTATCACGCTTTGCGAGTGTTGGCTTGGCATTGAGCCGCACTTTGGCCTCTTCCGGAAGCTTTATTCCGTGAAGAGGCAGTCTGGTTCGGATGGTGTGTATCCCATTGGGGGTTTCATCATCTCCCTCAGTCCCATTGTGCAATTCTTTTCCTTTTCCATGTCCGAATCTGTCCAGTACTGGCGGAGGAAATGGTTTTACATCCGTGACTCCGTACTGCCTAGGCAAGATTTTGGTCTCGTTCCTTTTGACCCCTCCCAATTGATTGAGAAGAAAAGATCCTGGAAAAACCAAATCTTAGACGGTGAGGTGTCGGAGATAGAGGCCCTGTACCGTCGGGTGGAGGATCTCCAACTGATTCCTGAGAAGGAGGTGAACGGTGTCGACATCATCCGGACGTTTCTTGAGCGTCGAGTGCAGCCTCTCCAGGCGAGGGCGCATCCGATGTTTCTTTACTCTGGGCGCCGTGATCCGACGAGGGTTTCGAGTGAGAAAATCTCCGAGGTGGAACTTGACAAGGCTCTTCGCGCGCTGTTGAAGTTCAAGGCCGACGAAGAAATCCCGGGGAAGTCGCGGACTTCTCCCTTTTCTTCGACGTTGGTTGTACCGAAGGTGTAGATTTGCGCACGTAGTGCTCCCCTTTTGTTTTTGTCAGCTATGTACTTTTTCCTTTGTTTGCTAACAAAGTTCCTTTTCCTTTTGAAGAGCTTCAAAGTTCCGGGCATGGCACCACCGTTGCCCGAAAGTTATCCGAATGCCCCGGATAATGAAGTGGTGGATTCCGTGTCCGAGCTACCGTCAGCGCAATCCCCAGCGGAGGATGCCGACGAATCGAGTGAGGACCATTCGCGCAAGCGATCACGGAGCTCTAGCGAGTCGTCAGATGCCTCGACTCCTCTGACTCCCAGAAATCCTCTGGGCCTTGAGCGTCATGATGATGTTCATGGGGGTTCTTCCTCTCCCCTTCCTGCCATTCCTGTGCGTGCTGTTGCTCCGCACCCGCCGGCAAAGCGGAAGAAGGAAGAAAAGAAGGAGGAGAAGAAGGAAGAAAAGAAGGAGGAGAAGGGGGCCCGAAGGGCTTCTCCTATCTTCGACCTGAGTGCGTTGGGCTCGCAAGTTTTCTTGTTGCCACTGTTGTCCTTTGTTCCCTTGTTATTTTTGCACCTGTGTTGATTGGTTCGTATGCAGGCAATCCTCCGACGGCTCTAGTGATGGTGCGCGCGAGATGATGGGGGAGTCGAACATTGCGTCGCCTCCTCCTCAGACGGTGGCGACTTCTGGTGACGCTGCACCAGTTCCTCCTGTGCAGGAGAGGCTAGTGGTTGCGCCTCAGAATTTCGCAGGCGGGCCTGCGGGTTCGCCTTCGGAGCACGTAAGTTTTTCTCCTTGATGTTACGGGGGGAGCCCCCGAGTGTCTTCGTATGCTGATGTTGTTTATGCTTCTTGTGTTGGGCGTAGCCCCCAAGTCCTGCTCTTACTACTATTGCCTGTTGCTGCAGCCTTTTGTCCAAGAGGCCAAGCGGCTGGTGGAGGAACGCCTGACGCTGGAGGCGAAACTGCGGCAGCTTCAAGGTATTCGTCTTCCTTGTAGTACTTCTGTTGCTTATCCTGGTCCTGTTCTTTGACACTTGCTTGTTGTAAATGCAGAGGAGCATAACGAATCTCTCCGTGAGGTCGATGCTCTGAAGAAGAGCCTTGGCCAAACGGAGCAGAAGGCCGAATCTGCCGCTGGTGCGAGAGAGAGCCTTGAGCTGGAGCTGGCGAAGGAAGCCGAAGCGAAAGAGCGTCTGCAGCAGGAGGCCGCAGATCATGAGGAGCAGCTGGCCACCGTTGCGGATGCTCGTGAAAAAGGGGTGGCGGAGAAGCTCATGGCTGCTGCCAAGGCTATTTCGGGTGAGCGTTAGCTTTTGTACTTGCTTCTTTTTCTGCGGATCTTCTTCTATGTTGCCTTTCTTCATGTTTTCTTCTTTTTTTTTCTCAGATGCCGCAGGCATCGGGTTCGACCGCGGTGCTCTGGAGCACGGGAGTGCTCTAGATGATGCCACTGTAGCGGTCGAAGACCGCTGCAGCACCGTCGTCAACTCCCTTGCCAAGGCGAAAGAGGTCCTTGGTCGCTTCTACCAGGAGCTCTTCCCGAAGGGCGCATCCCTCGAAGATGTGGATGCCCTGGCGGAGGCTCTGTCAGCCGAAGCGCCTGCAGCGTATAAGCGCAAGCAGAAGGGCATCAGCGCGTCCGTCGGGCTGGCGATGGCCATGGCGGTTGGGGCGGAGCTGGACCTGCCCCAGATCACTTCTCGGATGCCGACGGCTGCAGATGGATCCGAGGTATCCTTCGCCGCCTACTCCGCTCGCTGCCGACGATATGGGCCCAAGCTCATTGACTTGATGTCTGAGTACGCACTGCGGCAGCAGGGCGAGGCCAAAGCTAGGCAGTCTGGTTCTGAGGCGACTCAGTGTCCTGCACCTTAGGCATAGTAGACGTAGGGTAGTTTGTAGTCTTCTTTTGTTGTAAATATCTTTTGTAGTACCATCCTTGTGCCACGTAGTGGCCTTATATATTTTAATGAATTCCTCCGAGTTGTGCTCTATCTTTGGCTGAATGTCTGCGTGCCTTCTTTTTTCTGCTGCTATAGGTTCCTTCGGGTGCTGACCCAGTTGACACTTCATCTGAAAGGCCCTTGCGAGCATCATTGGATGATTCCTCGCAGCTCGCTTTTCTTCGAGATCGCGTGCGCAGCTTGGAGAGAGATTTGCTTGGGTTACGCGGTCGCGTTGACGTTTGGAAATCCAAAGCAGACCGTGGTGCAGCCAGAGAGGAGTATTTGATGGCGGAGCTGGGTCGGCTGTCCGAGCAGCTGCAATGTAAGTTGATCCTTCTTTCGGGCTGTAGCTCAGTTCTTCGGGTGAGCCTGCTGGCCTTACTCTTATTTTGTGCGGTTGTCGCAGGTGCCAATCTTGCTCCGAGGGAAGAAAAGGAGCGTATTGCTGTTCGAGTCAATTGCTTGACTCAACAGGACATGGAGGCCGGCGACTTCTTCTGGATGGATCGTGATCGCGCCATAGTTCTGGCGACGGTGCAGGATCGTGTCTACCAGGTTTCGCGGGTGCTCCGCCAGGTGCAGACATCACTTTCCTCGGTGCTGCACGTCATGTTTCCGTTGGATGCCGTGCCAACGACCCTTGCAGGTCTTCTGACGAAGTTTCGGAGTGCCAGCAATGTCAAGGAGCTGGTGCGGCAGCAGCTCGTCGCAGGGGTGAAGGCTGCCTTGTCTCTTGTGAGGGTGCACCGCCCTGACGTAGATTTGGCTGATGTGGCGACTGGGCCACCTCCTCGACCAGATGGTGGCGAGTGGAATATGCGTCCGCATTACGCGGCTGTAAGGCAGTATGCCGAACAGATTGTAGATTTGTTTGAGCAGCGTGCTCAGGTTATTCTTCAGAATAGGTAGGACCTGAAAATAAACAGATAGATGTAAAATTTGTATATTGCGGCTGGGCGTGTATGTGCCCTTTGTTGTAAAGGTTTGCTTGTTTGCGAGCACGCAGTGCTTTGATTTAGTACGTGCCCTTTTCGTTTGCCTGACGTGGTCAGCTACTCCGGTGTACACGTTTTGTCCTCAGTCGATGAAATCGTGAGGTGGGGGGAGCCCCCGAGTGCGTATGTGGCATGTAGTAAAGTTGCAGAAAATAGTCAACCGAGGGTTGGGGGCGAGGTACTTAGCTTTATTTAAATCGTAATGGAGGAGGTACATGGTTCGGCTGAGTAGCCTTGGCTGAAAGCCTTATTGAAAGTAAAAGGGGGTAGGTTGCTACGGGTAGAATCGTCGCAGGTGCGAGATGTTCCATGGGTTGGAGTATGCGACTCCAGACTCCACGTGCTTGAGGCGAGAGGCGCCACCTGGGATGACTTCGGTGATGACATAGGGTCCTTCCCATGGTGAATCGAGTTTGTTCGGTCGCTTTTGCTTGAGTCGCAAAACGAGGTCTCCTTCGACGAAGGACCTTGGGCGCAGCCGGCGGCTGTGATAGTTGCGGAGACTCTGCTGGTACACCGTTGATCGAGCTACTGCTATATCCCGTGCTTCGTCGAGTGTGTCGACGGCGTCTTCGAGTGCAGCCGTGGACTCGGCTTCGCTGTAAGCGACGACTCGTGGAGCCTGGTGGCGTACTTCGGCTGGTAGCACAGCCTCAGCTCCGTGCACCATGAAGAACGGTGTGTAGCCGGTGGAGCTGTTTGGCGTAGTACGTAAGCTCCACAGGACAGACGGTAGCTCTTTCGTCCAGTTTCCAGCTTTGTGCTCGAGTGAGCTCATGAGGCGCTTCTTGATGCCAGCGCCGATTAGGCCGTTGGCCTTTTCCACTTGCCCGTTTGTTTGCGGGTGTGCCACTGAGGCATACGTGATATTGATCCCGAGGCCTTCGCAGAAGTCCTGGAATTCTTCGGAGATGAAGTTTGATCCGTTGTCGGTGATGATGCTGTGTGGTACGCCAAACCTGTAGACAATGGATTCGAAGAACTTGACAGCGGTTTCGCCCTTCTGGTTGATGACTGGCATGGCCTCGATCCACTTGGTGAATTTGTCGACTGCGACCAGGAGGAAGACGTGTCCTCCTTTTGAAGATTTTGGCAGTTTGCCGATCATGTCGAGGCCCCATTGGGCAAAAGGCCAGGCTATGGGTATGGGTCGAAGTTCGGACCCAGGTGCGTGCGGTTTGTCGGCGAACCGTTGGCACCCGTTGCATCTTCGGACGATGTCCTTCGCGTCGCTCATGGCTGTTGGCCAGTAGAATCCTGCTCGCAGAGCTTTGGCGACGAGGGAGCGACTGCCTGCATGGTGGCCGCAGATGCCTTCATGGATATCTTGGAGTATGGCCTTGCCGTCGTTGATGGTGACGCACCGTTGTAGTACACCCGTAATGTTGCGTTTGTACAGCTCGCCGTTGATGATGGTGGAGGCTTTTGACCGACGAGATATGCGCCGGGCATCTGTCGGGCTGTCAGGCAATTCTCCGTTTATCAGGAACTGGAGGTATGGACGTGTCCAAGTTTCTTCGACTGCCATGACCTGCATCAGGTTGACCATGGCAACTTCGGTATCCAACTTTTCGGGTCCTTCATGACCTTCGGGTAGCGTAGCGCCCGAGTGTTTTGCTTCTTCGGGTGATCTTTTGGGGAATTTTCGCTTGATGGATGGCACGCAAATCTGTTCGAGGAACACACCTGGTGGCACCTTTGCACAAGTGGAGCCAATGTTGGCGAGTCTATCGGCCTCCTCGTTGCTCTCTCTTCCAATGTGCCGAAGCTCGCAGCCGTCGAATTCTCCTTCGAGTGCGTTGTATAGCGCGGTACACGATCATGTTTTCGGCGTGTGTGTCACACTCATTCATCGTCTGCTGTACGACAAGGTTGGAGTCACCGTAGATGACCAGGCGCGTTGCGCCACATATTTTTGCCTTCTTCATGCCATGGATGAGGGCTTCGTATTCGGCCTCGTTGTTGGAGGCTCTGAATTTCATCCGAAGGACGTACTTCATCTTATCACCTTGCGGGGAGGTCAGTATGACTCCTGCCCCTACTCCGGCTTCGCGTTTGGAGCCGTCAAAATGCATTGTACAGGACTGCTACATGTCTAGGGTGTCAGGCAGCTGCAGCTCCATCCAGTGCACCAGGAAGTCCGGAAGGACTTGAGATTTGATTGCGTGTCGCTTCTCGTAGATGATGTCCAGGGGTGATAGTTCAATGCCCCACAGGGCCACGCGTCCTGTGGCCTCTGGGTTATTCAGGATGCTGTTTAGGGGTGCCTCGTTGACGACCATCACCTGATGCTCCTGGAAGTAGTGGCTCAGTCGTCGAGCCATCATGAACACGCCGTAGGCCAGCTTCTGGTAGTGCGGGTACCGCTGTTTTGTTGGAGTGAGAACCTCGCTGAGGTAGTAAATTGGGCGTTGTACCCCGTGGGTCTTGCCTTCTTCGGGTCGTTCGACCACGAGTACTGTGCTGACCACCTGGTGTGTGGCTGCTATGTACAGCGACAGGGGCTCGCGCTCTTTTGGCGTGACCAAAACGGGCGAGGTGGAGAGGAGCCGCTTGAGGCTTTCGAATGCGTCGTTGGCTTCTGGTGTCCACTCGAACTTGTCTGTCTTGCGCAGCAGCTGGTAAAATGGTAGGGCCTTCTCGCCCATGCGACTGATGAACCTGCTTAGTGCCGCTACTCGCCCTGCGAGCTGCTGAACGCCCTTGAGGTTTTTCGGCTTCTCCATTGTCATGATAGCTTTGATTTTCTTCGGGTTCGCTTCGATCCCTCGTTGAGAGATGAAGTACCCGAGCAGCTGACCCGAGGGGACGCCGAAGGCGCATTTTTCTGGATTGAGCTTGATCCTGTAGCGATCAAGGTTGTCGAACGTCTCGCGGAGATCGTCGATAAGTGTTCTTGCCTCCTTAGTTTTTATGACTATGTCGTCGACATAGACTTGGACGTTGCGACCGATCTGGTCCTTGAGGCAGGCCTGCATGCATCGCTGGTACGTGGCACCCGCGTTCTTTAGCCCGAAGGGCATTGTGTTGTAGCAGAATACTTCGAACGGTGTGATGAACGCCGTTTTCTCTTGATCTTCGACCTTGAGTCGAATCTGGTTATAGCCTGAGTAGGCGTCGAGGAAGGAGAGCTTCTCACAACCTGCAGTCGAATCGATGATCTGGTCGATCCGAGGTAGAGGGAAGTGGTCCTTTGGGCAGTGTTTATTTAGTGACGTGAAGTCCACGCACATCCACAGGATGTCCGTGTCCTTCTTCGGGACCATCACCGTATTTGCCAGCCACTCGCTTTCCTTGATTTCCCAGATGAAGTCTGCTGCGAGTAATCTGTTGATCTCCTTGCTGATAGCTTCGGCTCGTGGCTCCGACAGTCTTCGGATAGACTGCTTGACTGGCTTGGTGTCTGGGAAGACATTGAGTGCGTGCTCGGCGAATTCCCTGGGAACTCCTGGCATGTCCGCAGGACACCAGGCGAATATTTCCCAGCGCTCACGGAGGAATTCGACGAGCGCGCCTTCCTATGCGGTGCTGAGGTCGTTGGTGATCAGCGCCGTCTTGGAGGCGTCTGTCGGATGGACCTTCACTTTCTTGGTGTTGACGGTGGAGTCGAAGGACATGTCGGGTGTGTTCTGCCTTGTGACTGGGGGTAGCCCATTGTCCGTCACCTCGCGGAGCCTTACGAGCTCGTCTTGCATGCCGAAAGACTGGGAGATTTTGTTGAAATCCCTGTCGCATTGGTCCGATCGGGTGAAGCTCCCGTGGACTGTGATGACGCCCCTTGGTCCTGGCATCTTTAGTAGTAGGTATGCGTAGTGTGGGGCGGCCAGGAACCTTGCGAATGCTACACGTCCCAGGATGGCATGGTATTGCGACGGCCAGTCCACCACTTCGAATTCTAGGCGCTCCTGCCGAAAGTTGTCCGGCTTCCCGAAGATGACGTCGAGCCCTATTTTGCCCAGGGGGAAGATGCCCTTCCCTGGGACAATGCCGTGGAACGTTGTGTCTGATTGTTCCAGGCTGCATTGCGGGATCCGTATAGCTGCTAGAGTGCTTGCGAACATTAGGTTGATGCCGCTGCCGCCGTCCATGAAGACGCGACTCATCTCGAAGCCTCCGATCTGCGCCTCTAGCACCAGGGCAGCATGACCTGGGCGAGGGATCTGGCAAGGGTGATCCGCGCGAGTGAATGTGATGCAGGACTCCGATCCGCTGAGGTACTCAGGGATTGCAGGCGGAGTTGCCACGGCCAAGTTGATTTGTCGGGTGTTTTTCTTCTGCACCCTATTTGTGGGGCGTCCCTTCTGTATCATATTGAGTGCTCCTTTTGGTGGGGGGTATGCGACCCCGGCGTTGTTTTGCGCTGGTGCGACTGGTTGATTTGGGCCTCCAATAGGCGGCGGTGGAGGAGCTCCGTGTGCTATTTCACCTGGCGCAGGTGTGTTTCCGAACGCAGGGATTGGAGCTTGTTGCCTCATCTGCACCATGCCTTCGCTGAGTTTCTGGAACTCGCGGCAGTCCTTGAGCATGTGTCTAGCTTTCTTTTTGCCATCTTGTTTGTCGATGTAGAAGTGGATGGTTCATGGACCCGGAAGTTTGTCGAATGCTGAGGGTCCGTTCTCGCGGTCGCGGCGTTGCCACGACTGCGTTGGTCGTCCGTTGTCGCGGAAGTTTCCGCTGCGGTATCCTCCGCTGTTGCGGCTGTTATCATTACGGCGATCGGCGTAGCCGGCCGCAACCATGTCGGGTCCTTCGCGGTCCTCGTAGACGCGCGATCTCCTCTTGCTGCGGCGTTCGCGTCTTCGACCGTAGTCGTCCTCTTCATCTGATTGCGCCCGCTGGATGCAATCTTCGCCGTCTGCCCAACTGTTGGCAATTTCCATGAGGTGGTCGAGTGTCTTGGGCTTTACACGCCCAAGTTCCTCCTTGAAGTCTGGGCGTTTGACACCGTCCCTGAATGCGTCGATGGCTCGCTCTTCGGAGATGTGTGCTGCGGAGTTCTTGGTTGTAGACCAGCGTAGTATGTATGAGCGAATAGATTCACCCGTTCTCTGGGTGCAGGCTCGCAACTCTTCGATTGAGGCGGGCCTCTTGCTGGTGCCTTTGAAGTTTTGGATGAAGCTGTAAGCGAGCTCCTCCCAGCTTCAGATGGATCCTGATGATAGGCTGCTAAGCCAGACCCGCGCTGCGCCTGTTAGCTGCAGCTGAAGGCATTGCATGGCGGTTTCTTTGTTGCCTCCGTGAAGCTTGACGGATGACAGATGGTCACTGAGCCAGGACTTTGGATCTTGCGTGCCGTTGAACTTCGGAGTATCCGAAGGAAGCTTGAAGTTGCGTGGCATCTGCGTTCGCCGAACAGATCTGCTGAAGCATCGAGCCCCGCAGAGTTCTCCTTCGTCTTCATCCATCTCAGATTCGGACGAGCATGCGCGTTTAGCGCGTGCTTTGTCGATCTTGCGCTGTGTAAGCTTGTCTCTGGCGTCGTAGTCGCGTTTATGGCGGTGCGAGCTCTTCTTTCTTCGAGGGAGATCGTGCTCCTCTTCCTCTTCGGATGAGGGGGTGGGGCTCCGGTCGCGCCTGGCCGGAGCTTTCTTCTTCGGCTCCGCAGGAGCGTCTTCGTGGAGCGCAGCTCCGATTAGTCCTAGTCCGGTGAGTGCGGACCTATGCATGGCCCTTTTCGGGTCCCCCTCCGGAGGTGGGTGAGCCGCGAGATACGCAGTGGCTGCCATGATCGCAGCTTGTGGCGTCTTCAGGATGATGTTGCCGTCGGCATCCATATCCATGAACGATGTGTGGAGAGTTCGGGTCACGTCGCGCCGCTCCTTGGGATCCATGTTTTCCACCCGTGAGCGGTGCTTGTTTCCCTGGTTTCCGTTTGTGCTAGAGCCGGGTGCGATGGCGGAGAGCGCAGCTCGTCGCGCGCTGGACTCGGAGGCTGCTTGCTTGCGCTTGTCTAGCGTCTCCTGCATCTTGACTTGTTTCTTGTGCTCCTCGATGAGGAGGTAGTGGTATGCCATCAGTAGGTCACGTGAGGCGTCTGCAGGTAAGACGATGTCACCTGCGACGGCACGGCGAGACTGAACCCATCCTTCTTTGCTAAGTTGGATGACGTGGCCGTTGCTTTCCCTATTGGGTGGGGGGGACTGGCTTCTTCTATTTTCGCCATTTTCGCCGTTTCGATTGGGCGGCGGGTTAGGCGTTTCCTAGTCGGTTTGGATGACTGCGGCGCACAGATAGTGCTTGTAGATTGGTCGGCTGCTGCCGCAGCTATCGGATCCGGAACCGTAGGTTCCTTCGTCGGAAGGTGGATCGCACAGATCGGAGTTGCAGCTGCTGCTGCTGTAGAACTCATCTGTTGATGGTGACGTGCGTAGCACGGGGTGTGGAGCCCACGAGGCGGGCCTGATTGACGGCACGGGCACCCGCTCAGGGAGGCGGAGGGTGCCAGTTTTTCCCACCTGGAAGCAGAAGCTCCCGAACAAAATTTCGAGTCCGTCGCCTACGGGCTCGAAATCCTTCATGGTGGCCGGCGAGTGGGCGGTGAAGTCGAAAGCGCCAAAGAGGAGGTGATTCTTCGTCGCCGCGGAGTTGTAGATCGATCGGGTCGGAACCGTCACGACCGCACAATCAGCAGCCCCAATCCCCACGGACGGCGCCAATTGACGAGGTTTAATCTCGTCAATGCCCATTGTTATGGACTTGGGTTTTGGAGAAGATGGGGATGCTGGAGATCGTGGCACGGTTAACATACAAGCAACCAGGGGACACGAGATTTACCCAGGTTCAGGCCCCCAGAGGGAAAACCCTACTCCTGCTTGTCTGCTCTTTGATTACGGCGGAACCGAAGGTTACAGGGTGCGCAGATTCGATCTGGCGTGGATGCGTGTGCGAAAGTATGAGTCGAGTTGCCCTAGGACGTGCCCTCCTGGCCTTTATATAGACTTAGGCAGGTCCCGGGCGTAGTCCTAGTCGGTTACAAGTTCTAGGGTTTTACCCCTTTGAATTTCCTATCTCCTCTAGTCTTGCTCTCCAAGGATCCGAAGACGTCATGGGACTTGGCCACCCGAAAATCTTCATGGGCCAGCGTATGTCTGCCGTGGGCCTTCCTTGGGCTGGACTAGGTATGCTGAAGTTACGTACCCGTAGGGTATTACCATGTCAGGGATACCTTTGACCACTTCCTCCCTGAGTTCGATAAACCTTGGGTAATCCACTTAAGGGAAACTTGTTGTTGTTCTACAAAGCTCTGCACTTGGATGCCCAACAACTGTCTACAAGAATAGAAGTGCGTAGACATCAAGCTCTTTTCTGGCGCCGTTGCCGGGGAGGTAAGGTAAAAGGTACTCACATCCTCTTGGTGTGTGAGTGATCAAAGTTATTTCCTTTAGTTTCTGCAATTATATCTTTTTGTTTCTTGTCTTCACTAGTTAGGCTTAATAGAAAAAAATAGAGAGCTTTATAGTATTTATATTGAGTTAGGACATGAAGTATTTGACGAGAAAATTTAAAAAACTATGGAACTTTATTTGCATGATAATAGCAATGTTATTAGTATGAATCCTTTGAACACCATTATTGCTAATGCTATGGAAACGTCTAAGATTATGAAAATGATCTTTTTAGTTCCCCAGCCTTGGAAGATAGCTATTCTATTGCTTATGATGATACCAAACCTCCAATATATGATGATTACAATGATGAATATGATATTTTTAGTCCACCTACTATTGATGAGAAAATTAATTATGATTACAATATGCCTCCTATATTTGATGATTATGGTGATGAGAATAATAATGATAGCTATTTTGTTGAATTTGCTCCTATTATAATTAATAATAATGACTATGCCTATGTGGAGAGTAATAACTATTATATGCATGTGGCTCATGATAAGAATGTTTTATGTGATAGTTATATTGTTAATTTTATTCATGATGCTACTGAAAGTTATTATGAGAGAGGGAAACATGGTTTTATGCATCTCAATAATATTAAGTTTCTCCTCTTTATGTTGAAAATTTCAAAGTTGCACATGTTTTGATTTCCTATGCTTGTTGCGTTGTGCTTTCATGACTTGTTTATTTACAAGATTCCTATGCATAGGAGGTGGGTTAGACTTTAATGTGTTTAAAAAAAATCTTGATGCACTCTTTTACTTCAATTCATATTTCTTATGTGAGCATCTTCTCAAACTATCAAGCCTAACTTAAAGACATTAAATAAACGTACTTCTTGGAAGATAACCCAATAGTTTTATTGAGTCTTGAAAGTTATTACTTCTGTAATAACCTCTCCTTATCCGTTTTGTGTGATTTTTGTGCCAAGAATAACCTTTAATAAGAGGGAAGTATGATTTGGGAAGTTGTTGTCCCAAAACAGATTTTTGTGGTTCACTGTAAAAATTGGTGAAAAATCCCCGTATGTCGGATTGAGATGTAATTTTCTGATTAAATCCTGCAGGCTGTTAGCTCATTTCCATTAGTTCAATACTTTTTGATTTGAGCAACATAAGGTCTTCGAAAAAATTGTTTTTTACGTGCTGGTCTCTTTTGACAAATTTCTGGCATTATTTGCATTTGCTTCTTTATTGATTTTCTTTTGAGTTCTCTTTGGTAAATTGAGATTTTTGAAGGAATTGCTGCAGTATCTTGTGTTTTTAATAAAAGTTTTGGTGTTTTTGAAACTAAACCCAAAGGTTTATTACATTTGAATGCACTAATGTTGCTAATGAAGATTGTATGAAGTTTTGTATGAATGAAAATTTTTAGGTGTAAGGGAAGAATGCTGTAATGAGATGAAGAATGAACAAAAGCTCAAGCTTGGGGATGCCACCCCGTCTCACCCCAAGAAATATTCAAGAAGTACAAGGGTCAAAGCTTAGGGATGCCCAAGGTATCCCCTTTTTCATCAATAAAAATCTCAGGTCTTTCTAGACACTATGTTTTTATTATTTCATGCACTGTTGTGTTGTTCTTGGAGCGTCTTAGTTTTTATTTTTGGTTTTCGTTTGCTTAGTTTGCTTTAATAAGTTGGTTGGATCCCAACACACTTCTTTTGGAGAGAGACACACTCTGTTTCATTGCCTAGAACACTCTAGTTTTCATTTTTATTGTTATATGAGTGTTCACTTTTGCTAGCACTGCGTTTAGCTTTAATTTTCTTGTGCTTTCAGCTTAGAACTTTTTAGTTCTTATTTGTGGATTTGTGAGACAAGCTCACTGATATTTATTGATTATTATCTTTGTGAGTTACTTCAAATAAGTCGATTGGTGTTGGAGAAGAGTAGGAAGTTTCATGCTTAAGTGGTACAAAAGGGAGATTGTTTTGACTTTGGCTTAGACTTTATCATGTCATGCTAGATGTTTCTTTGACCTTATGCTTAGTGATTATTAATGTAGCATGACTTGTTCCAAACAATTGAGATTGCTTAATGTGCCTTGAAAGAATCATGCGTTGTTTTCGCATACAAAAGCATAATATTGTGGTATTCTCCTTTGATCTTTTTTTGGGTTGACTTGGCACATGATCACACCATGTTATGACTATGAACCAGTCACCTTAGCCTCTATGATCATTTAGTTTTTGACTTGTGGTACCACTTTATGCTTTAATTAATGATGTTTTGTCGCTTTGCATGATTATGACCATTATTGCTCTCTTAGTTGGTCGCTCCCAGTATTTTGCTAGCCTCCACTTATATTGAGTAAGCTATACTCATGCATCCAACTCCAAGAAACCAAGTTTTTTCAAATAGTCCACTATAAATTCCTATGCATGGTTGTTACACCATTCCAAGTATATTCTTGTTTTATCTATCTTCCAAATTAAAATTGTTGTGTGAAAAATAATGATTAAAGCTCTCACAAACTTGATGGCACACTTTATTTTTATTGCCCCTAATAAACTTGAACCATTGTGTCATCTATGTTGTATATGCTTGCACTTATAAGTTGGGAATTAGTAGAACCGTGCTATCACGGGGAACGCTTTCAACACCTGTAAATATCTACCCAGTTGATATCATGCTCTTTTGTTTATGGATGTCGGCGGTGTGAAATAAAAGGGGAGCTTGTAAGTCCATGGAGTTATGTATATGTGTTAGAGAAACGCCTGGGCCGCTAGCCTAAGCCATGCCTAATCATGGTGGAAACTTGCAGCATCACCATAGTGAGCAATCCATGAAGCATCCTTAGAAAAAAATACAGAAAAAAGAGAGAGAAAGAAAAAATGCAATATTCTCATGGTAAATAAAATGATTGCTGAGATGCTCACTGTCTGTTGCCTTGTCATTTTGATATGGGATAACTCCTATGTCATGGGGCAAGGGGTACCCTGTTGGAGGTCCTCTATGATACACATATACTTACAATGACAAGAACTTACCGGTAACTAAAGTTGAGTAGCATGAGGAACGACCCTCGTACTTAAGGGACATGAGATTGCCAACTTATCATTTGTCAAGCATATACTCCATACTTTGTTTACTTTAACCTTAATCACTTCAAGATGCTTATGATAGGGGCAATGAGAGCTAAAAGCTAATAAGTACCATAATTTTTGGAAGCTCTTTATGAAACTTGAAATCCCTGCTTCCCTTTGAAGGGCCTTCCTTTCCACTTTTATATTGAGTCTTCATCTTCTATCTTTATGCACCAATTAAGAGAGCATAGTTGTCATTCTTAGTTTTATGTGCATTGTCCCAAAACTTATTGATTGATTCATAATGTTAATATTGCTTGTTCTTGAACTATTTGTATTTATTCACCCTTTTGAACTTTGAAGGTGTCCTATGCATTTATTTTTTGCTACTCCATGAGAGACAAGCTGAATACCACTATGCTATGTTTTCTATATATGAAACAAACAAACGTCTTTCAATGCAGTGTTATTCATGAAAATTTATTTGTATCCTTTCATGTTGCAACAAGGGTACTTTGTCTTATTGTTAGAACCACATCTTTCATGCTCATGTTTAGAGTACTATGATCCCAGCTATAAATGCTTTACAATGGTTTGATCATGATTGTTGGTGCATGTCACCTCAATTATTCTTTTTATCACTTACCTACTCGAGGACGAGCAGGAGTTAAGCTTGGGGATACTTGATATGTCGTAAACGTATCTATAATTTTTGATGCTCCATGCTTGTTTTATATCATTTGTCTTATGCTTTGTCTAGACTTTGAGGTATTTTTATACACTTTATGGAACTAACCTATTGGCAAGATGCCGCAGTGCCAGTTGCTTGTCTTCTGCTGTTTTTGGTTTCAAAAAATCTAAAAAATGAATATTCTCGGAATTGGACGGGACAACAGCCAATTTTCCTATTTTTCCCGGAGCAATACGGAAACACGAAGCAGAGACGGAGGGGGATACCAGGGTGGGCACACCCTAGGGTGGCACCGGCCCCCCTGGGCGCACCACCAGGGGGTGTGGACCCCCTGGCGCTCCACTGACCTTGCCCTTCCGCCTGTATAAAGCCCTCGATGAGAAAACCCTAGAGGAATCGGCATACATCCATGAACACCTCTACAACACCGCCACCATCGAAGGGAGATTCGGGGGGATAGAAGTCTCTGTTCCGGCACCCTGCCGGGACGGGGAAGTGCCCCCGGAGCCATCTCCATCGATCTCCACCACCATCTCCATCGCCGTTGCTGATTCCCATGACGAGGAGGGAGTAGTTCTTCCTCGAGGTTAAGGGCTCTACCGGTAGCTATGTGTTCATCTCTCTCTCTATGCATCTTATTGTGATCATGAGCTTTGTAATCAAGTAGATCTACTCTGCTACTCAGGTGCTTTAATCAATCTCCGGCTCTCCCCACGTGTGTGAAAGTGACAACGTGCACACCGTGTGGCACTTAGGCTATAGATTACATAAATACTTGTCATGAGTTATATTTGGAGTTGGATGTCTCTATGAAATTGTGGTATTTGAAGGAACAATCTAGCGCTCAAGGTGACAGTGTGGGGTTATCTAGATGGGGATTGCAAACTTTAAGGAGTGCTTTTGTAGCCCTACCATGGATTAGAGTTGTCCAACCGGAGAGTAGTTCAGTGTAGTATAATGAAGAGAAGATATTGATATGAGAGTGTCCACTAGTGAAAGTATGATCCCTAGTCCTTGTTTCTAAGTATTCAAACACCGTTTACAACTAGATCTGTTACATGTTTGCCTGCTTCCATATTTATTTCAGATTTCCTTTAAGTCTCTTCCATGCCATCAAAGCTCTCTTCTGGGGCCGTTGTCGGGGATCTATAGGATAGCTTCAAGCCCTTGCTCCCCGTCAAAAGCTCTTTTCTGGCACCGTTACCACTTATAATCATCCATATCACTTGTATTTTACTATCTCTTCGCCAAACTAGTGCACCTATACACCTGACAAGTGTATTGGATGTGTTGGGGACACAAGAGACTTCTTGTATCTTGATTGCAGGGTTGCTTGAGAGGGATACCTTTGACCACTTCCTCCCTTAGTTCGATAAACCTCGGATAATCCACTAAAGGGAAACTTGCTGTTGTTCTACAAACCTCTACACTTGGAGTTTCAACAACTGTCTACAAGAATAGAAGTGCGTAGACATCACTAGAGCACTTCTTGGTCATGTAGCCGCTCTAGCTAGCAAGCTCGATACTACACTTTCTAGATTCTTCTACTCTCTCTCTGCCTCTCTCGTGTGTTGTGGCCTTGTGGATGTGTTGTGCATGTGAGATCGTCGCTAGTGCTGGGTTAAGGTTTTTTTAGCAATCATGTAACCTTTATTATTAATCAATCAAGGTTACATCATCCACTAGATGTGGATATAAAAAAAGGGGGCTTCATTAAGAGATACATTGGCACCCTGAATCTCTACAACTTTTGCTAAAGAATCAGCCACCTTGTTTGCATCACGGAAATAGTGTGATAGTTGTGCCAAACCGAATCCTGCCATAATCGTTCGGCACTCGTCAAGAAAAATTATTCCCACTATCCTGTAATTTAAGGGATCACGAAAAGCATTTACCACCTCCATGTAACTAGTCTCCACCTCAGTTATGTTGTATCCAATGTGTTTAGTGCTAGGTTAAGGGTTTGTAGAGTACTCGCTAGTGGAAGGGCTTAAATAGGTGGTGATTGAGTGAGTACGACAGGGAGGCCTGAGCCGGGTGGAGGTTGAAGGGGTAAATGAGTCTACTAGTCGGAGTGAGGTGTAGGGTTCTGAATACATGTAACAAGAAGAGTAAATCCATGGCTCGGCTACCGACAAGCTAGGTGTTAAATGAACTTATTCCATGCGAGTTAGTTTTGGTGTCCATACATAAGGCCTTTCACAATGGAGTGTATTGATACGTCGGAAATGTATCTATAATTTTTGATGCTCCATGCTTGTTTAGTATCTACTTTGCTTTGTTTTGTCTACACTTTGAGGTGCTTTTTACATGTTTTCTGGTACTAACCTATTAACAAGTTGCCATAGTGCGAGTTTCCTGTTTTCTGTTGTTTTTGGTTCCAGAAAAGTTAGTAAAGAAATATTCTCGGAATTGGACGCGACAAACATCAAAGTCAATTACTTTCCGTGGGGAACAAGATGTCCAGAGGGGAGCCGGAGAGGCGGGCTAGGGCACCCAGACCCCCCCTAGCCGTGGGTGGGCCCTGCCCCGCGCCTAGGCAGGGTGTGGGGCCCCTGGCCACCGCCTCGGCTTCCCCCTTCGCCTATAAGAAGCCCCCGATGGAGAAACTCTAAGTACCCGATCAAATCTCCATGAAACCTTCTGTAGCCGCCGCCACCGTCGTCCCTAGATCAGGGGGGATCTGAAGTTCTTCCCGGCACCCTGCCGGAGGGAAGATCATCCCGGAGGCCTTCTCTTCGATATGATGCGTGAGTAGTTCCACCTTGGACTATGGGTCCATGTAGTAGCTAGATGGTTGTATCTCCTCCTTTGTGCTTTCATATATAGATCTTGTGAGCTCCGTTCATGATCAAGATCTAATTTATTTGTAATCATGCATGTTGTGTTTGCGGGGATCCGATGGATATTGAGATTATTATGTTGGTTTGATTAATGGTTTTGTCTTTATGATTCTATCATATCTGTGTTGTTTGTGATCTTGCATGCTCTCTGTTGTTAGTAGCTATCCTGGCCAAGTAGTTGCTAGTGACTCCAAGAGGGGGTATTTATGCTCGATAGTGGGTTCTTGCCTCTAGTTTTCAAGCGAAGTGACAATAATCTATTCGGTTGTAGATGTGTTGTTGCTACTAGGGAGAAAACAACGGTCTCTTGTTCATGGAACATGTGGACTGTTTACCTTACACACTTTGCTTAAAGCAGTTGTCTGTTGCTTGCAACTTAATACTGGAGGGGGTTCGGATGATAACCTGAAGGTGGACCTCTAGTCATAGATGCAGTTGGATGGCGGTCTATGTATCTTTGTATATTGCCCAATCGAATCTCATAGGATCTTTCTGACTAATAATTGCATTGTTATGCCTTGCTTAGTTCCTGTCAATTGCCCCGCTGTAATTTGTTTACCCTTCATGCCATGTTGTTTATCTAAGGAGAGCACCTCTAGTGAACTATGGACCCCGGTCCATTCTTTATCATTGATATATTTTCCACTGTTACTTGTTTACTTGCTACAAACCACCATTACCTTCCACACCATACGTTTAATCCTTTGTTACAGTAAACCGGTGAGCTTGACAACCTCACTGATTCGTTGGGGCAAAGTGTTGAGTTTGTGTTATGCAGGTCTCCGTGTTGCTTGCAACACCTGTGTGACGCTTCCTTCCTCGTACTGGTTCGATAACCGCAGTTTCTTACTGAGGGAAAACTTGCTGCTGTGCTGCTTCACACTTTGCTCTTGGGGTTCCCAATGAAGCACTCCTACATCAACTCAGCGCTGCATCAAGCTTTTCTGGCGCCGTTGCCGGGAAGGCTAAGGAAGTTTTCACAAGGGGAGTCCTTCACTTCCTTTCTCTTTACTTTGTTTTTGTTTGCTTTGTTTCTTTTTCTTGGTTTTGTTTGCCTCTTTCCAAAAAACCAAAAAAAAATAGTCTAGTTTGGTTTGCTTTCTTTATTCAAAAACACAAAAAATTAGTTCCTGCTCTAGTTATTGGTCTATTGTTGCCTTGCTTGGTCATGCTTTCTATCAATGGATGGTTTCTTTGAAACTAGTTATTATTGGCAAGGTGGGTTCACGGAGGAAACAAAAGTATTATTATAAGGAACACCGTTTGTCACAAAAAGGGAAACACCTATGGGAACAAATTGATAAGTTGAATGCTATTGCTAGAGACGTGTGCTCTACTTATTATGTTACTTATTACTTTGATAAATCTTGTTGCTGTAGGAGGTATAAACACCTGCCTTTTCAATGTGAGTATAATGATAATGTTAACATATCTTCTTATGTTAAATGAAATTATGACTTTTATGATGTGGAACAAATTGAGGAATTTATTGCTTTCAAGGGTGCATTTGAACTTGCTAGTTTGCTTGAAAATATGGATGATGCACCTTATGAATGTGAGGTTTATGAGATACTTAAATTTTGCTTTGATAATTACAAGGAAGCAAATGTCTATATTCTTGAATATTTTAATAGATGCTTTCCACACATGGAAGAGACTAATGCCTTGCAGGAGCCTATGGAAGAAGAAATTGTTGAAACTAAAAGCTCATTAGATGAAAAAGAGGAGGAGAGTGATGAACAAAATGAGGAAGAATGGATCTACCCATGCCTACGTTCTAATGAGTGTAATTCTTTACCTCTTATATTATTTGATTGTCCCCCATGCTTACCGAAGAAGGATGAATTTTATGTTCCTGTGGATCCTTTTGAAATATCTACTTTGGATAAAACATGTGAAGGTTTTAATCCCACTATTTTTGAGCTTGATAGAAATTATGCGTTTGTAGATCATGAAAAGGATGCTTTATGTGATAGATATATTGTTGAGTTTATTCAGGATGCTACTGAAAATTATTATGAAAGAGTAAAGTATGGTTGTAGAATATTTCATGGTACTGGAACACCTCTCTATGTGTTGAAAGTTTTGAAGTTACTCTTGTTTTATCTTCCTATGCTTGTCACTGTGTTCTTTGTGAATTTATTTGTCTATAAGATTCCCATGCATAGGAAGTGGGTTAGACTCAAATGTTTTTTGAATTTGCTTTTTGATGCTCTCTTTTACTTCAACTCATAGTTCTTATGTGAGCATCTTCTCAAGCTATCAAGCCTAACTTAAAGGCGTTAAAGAAAAGTATTTGTTGGGAGATTACCCAAGAGTTTCCTTGAGTCTTGAAAGTTATTACTTCAGTAATGATCTCTCCTTATCCTTTTTGTTTGCTTCTTGTGCCAAGAATGACCTCTAATGAGAAGGAAGTAAGATTTGGGGAGTTGTTGTCCCGAAACAGATTTCTGTCCTCCACAAAATATATTCGTGAGGAGTCTCTATAACTCGGGTTGAGCTCAAAATTTACGAATACATACCCCAGTATGTTATCTAACTTTCGTTAGTTCAACACTTTTTGATTTGATCAACATAAGATGTTCGAAAAAATGGGTTTCTACCTGCTGGTCAGTTTTGACAGATTTCTGCCATTATTTGCATTGGCTTCTTATTGATTCCTTTTTGAGTTCTCTTTAGGTGAATTGAGCTTTTTGAAGGAGTTACTACAGTAGATTGTGTTTTTAGTGAAAAGCCTTACTGTTCCAAAAGCTTTGCCAGAGGTCTAATATCTTTTGAATAAGCTAATGTTGCTAATAAAGATTGTGTGAAGTTTTGTATGAAGGAAAAAATTTCAGGTGTAAAGATAGAATGATGCAATGAGATGAAGAATGGACAAAAACTCAAGCTTGAGGATGCCACCATGGTGTCACCCCAAGAAATATCCAAGAGGTACAAGCGTCAAAGCTTGGGGATGCCCAAGGCATCCCCTTCTTCATCAATAAAAAGCTCATGTCTGTTTAGACACTTCGTTTTTATTGTTTCATGCATAGTTGTGTTGTTCTTGGAGCGTCTTAGTTTCCGTTTGCTTTTCTTAGGTTGTTTAGTTTGCTTGAATAAAGTAGTTTGGACCCCCGTTCTCGCTGTGTTGTTTGCAAATAAGTTGCTTGGTGTTGGAAAGGAGTAGTAAGTTCTTGCTTGTAAGTGCAAGAGGAGCTTGCATTGACTATGACTTAGACTTTAGCATGACATGCTAGGTGTTGTTTTGACCTTATGCTTAGTGATTATTGCTGTAGAATGTATTTTTCCAAACATTTGGGATTGCTTATTGTGCCTTGAGGAAATTATGTGTTGTTTTAGCATGCAAAAGCATAGTATTGTGGTATTCTCCTTTGATGCTTTGCTTGGGTTGACTTAGCACATGCTCACACCATGTTATGACTATGACAAGTCACCATAGCCTCTATGATCATTTAGTCCTTGACTTGTAGTACCACTCTATGCTTTGATTAGTAATGCTTTGTTGCACTGCATGATTATGGCCATTATTGCTCTCTTATTTGGTTGCTTCCAGTCTTTTGCTAGCATCCACTTGTATGAGTAAGCTCTACTCATGCTTCCAACTCCCAAGAAACCAAGTTTTTCTAAAGTTACCACTATAAACTCCTATACATGGTGTGTTACACCATTCCAAGTATATTCTTGTTTTCAGCTATCTTCCAATTAAAAACTATTTTATTATGTGAAAACTTAGTGATTAAAGCCCTCACAAACTTGATGGAACACTTTATATTCTTTGCTCCTAATAAACTTGAAGCATTGTGTCATCTACGTTGTATATGCTTGCACTTATATGTTGGAATTAGCAGAACCGTGCTGTCACGGGGAACGTTTTCAACATTGCACTTGTACTTTGTACTCAGTTTATATCATGTCCTTTTGTCTATGGATGTCACCGGTGTGAAATAAAGAAGGAACTTGTAAGTCCATGGAGTTTGTATGCTGTGTTAGAGAAACGCCTGGGCCGCTAGCCTAAGCCATGCCTAATCATGATGGAAACTTGCAGCATCACCATAGTGACATCTATGAAGCATTCTTCTTACAAAAAAAGAGAGACACATTGAGAAAAGAGAAAAGAGAGAAAAAGCACTATATTCCCATGGTAAATAAGAAGATTGCTGAGATGCTTATTGTCTGCTTGACTTGTTATTTTGGTTATGGGAAAGCTCCGGTACCATGTGCAAGGGGTATCCCGTTGGCGGTTCTCTATGATATGCAAATACTTACAATGACAAGAACTTATAGGTGACCAAAGTTGAGTAGCATGAGGTGTGACCCTCGTATTCAAGGGACTTGAGTTGCCAACTTATAATTCATCAAGCATATACTCCATCTTTGTTCACTTTAACCTTAATCACTTCAAGATGCTTATGATAGGGGCAATGAGGGCTGAAAGCTAACAAGTACCATAATTTTTGGAAGCTCTTTTTGAAACTTGAAATCCCTTCTTCCTTTATAAAAGGCCTTTCTTCCACCACTATCCACCTTCTACCTTTAGGCACCATTAAGAGAGCATAGTTGTCATTGTATGTGAAGTGTTCCAAAGCTTATTGATTGATGCATATTGTGATATTACTTGTTCTTGTGCTATTTTTTCTAGTCACCCTTGTGAACTTTGAAGGTGTCCTATGCATCTATTTGCTACTCTATGAGGGACAAGCTGATTGCCACTATGCTATGTTTTCTGTATGTGAAACAAACAAACGTTTTTCAATGCATGTTATTCATGATCTTTGTTTGTAGCTTGTCCTATTGTTGGAACTCCATATTTTATGCACATGTTTAGAGTTCTTTGATCCCAGCTTTCAATGCTTGCAAATGGTTATATATTCATTGTGAAGGTTCATATCACCTCAAAAATTATTCTTTTTATCACTTACCTACTCGAGGACGAGCAGAAGTTAAGCTTGGGGATGCTTGATACGTCGGAAACGTATCTATAATTTTTTATGCTCCATGCTTGTTTACTGTCTACTTTGCTTTGCTTTTTCTACACTTTGAGGAGCTTTTTACATGTTTTCTCGTACTAACCTATTAACAAGTTGCCACAGTGCCAATTGCCCGTTTTCTGCTGTTTTTGGTTCTAGAAAATTTAGTAAAAAAATATTCTCGGAATTGGATGGGACAAACGTCAAAGTCAATTACTTTCCGTTGGGAACAAAAAGTCCAGAGGGGAGCCGGAGAGGCAGACTAGGGCACCCATACCCCCCTAGGAACGGGTGGGCCCTGCCCCATGCCTAGGCAGTGTGTAGGGCCCCTGGCCACCGCCTCGGCCTCCCCCTTCGCCTATAAGAAGCCCCCAATGCATAAACTAAGTACCCGATCAAATCTCTATAAAACCTTCTGTAGCCGCCGCCACCATCGTTCCTAGATCGGGGGGATCTGAAGTTCTTCTCGGCACCCTGCCGGAGGGGAGATCATCCCAGAGGCCTTCTCTCTGGTATGATGCGTGATTAGTTTCACCTTGGACTATGGGTCAATGTAGTATCTAGATGGTTGTATCTCCTCCTTTGTTCTTTCATGTATAGATCTTGTGAGCTCCGTTCATGATCAAGATCTAATCTACTTGTAATCACGCATGTTGTGTTTGCGGGGATCCGATGAATATTGAGATTATTCTGTTGGTTTGATTAATGGTCTTGTCTTTATGATTTTACCATGTCTGTGTTGTTTGTGATCTTGCATGCTCTCCGTTGTTAGTAGCTATCTTGGCCAAGTAGTTGCTAGTGACTCCAAGAGGGGGTATTTATGCTCGATAGTGGGTTTATGCCTCTAGTTTCTAAGGAAAGTGACAATAATCTCTTCGGTTGTAGATGTGTTGTTGCTACTAGGGATAAAACAACAGTCTCTTGTTCATGAAATATGTGGACTGTTTACCTTACACACTTTGCTTAAAGCAGTTGTCCATTGCTTGCAACTTAATACTGAAGGGGGTTCAGATGATAACCTGAAGGTAGACTTTTAGTCATAGATGCAGTTGGATGGCGGTCTATGTATCTTGCTGTATTTCCCAATCGAATCTCATAGGATCTTTCTGACTAGTAATTGTATTGTTATGCCTTGCTCAGTTCTGTCAATTGCCCCGCTGTAATTTGTTTACCCTTCATGCCATGTTGTTTATCTAAGGAGAGCACCTCTAGTGAACTATGGACCCCGGTCCATTTTTTATCATTGATACATCTTTCACTGTTACTTTTTTACTTGCTGCAAACCACCATTACCTTCCACACCATACGTTTAATCCTTTGTTACAGCAAACCGGTGAGCTTGACAACCTCACTGATTTGTTGGGGCAAAGTCTTGAGTTTGTGTTGTGCAGGTCTCCGCGTTGCTTGCAACACCTGTGTGACGTTTCCTTCCTCCTACTGATTCGATAACCTCAGTTTCTTACTGAGGGAAAACTTGCTGCTGTGCTGCTTCACACCTTGCTCTTAGGATTCCCAACGAAGCACTCCTACATCAACTCAGCGATGCATCATGTATCTTAGCTCGTAATCCTAGGTAGTGGTGTATCTTCAGAGATAACTAGTACAATAGATTGTATCTTAAGAGTTCTATCTACATTTAATGATTTTGATTACATGCATGTATTTGATTGGACTAACCATGTATTTTGCCCACTGTTCAAAAAATCGGCCGATATGCCGATTAATCGTACGATTTATCGCTACTCGAGGGTGGCCGATATGCCGATTTTTTTGATTATCATCCGATTTTCTGATTTATCTCCCGATAAATCGGCCGATACACTGAAAAATCGCCAATTTCCAGCCGGCGGATAAATTACCGATAAGCGATATCCTTAACATTGATTTTTTCCTATGATACCGTGCAAGGCTTGTATCTAAGCTAAGATACAACATCACCTTCTCTCTTTATTAAATATAATGACACATAAGCAATTTGTCTATGATACCGTGCTAAGAAATACCCATTGAAAAGGGCCTAACGAGGATAACTAACAAGCTAGATCCAGCAAATGAATTTGGAACTAGAAATATTGGCAACAATAAGTTGCAGGTATATATGCTGGTGACATCAATCAGATGAACCACGTAGCTACAAAGCTTCTTAGCACTAGTTTTTTTTTTGCGCACACACAACTTGTATTACTCAAATCAGGGATTACAATCTTGATAGAAAATATTTGCTAAACCAGCTGGGCCAGAGTATTGCCAAACAGTCGTGCTATCATGAGTTCTAGCGTAATTGGCCATAAAATGACTACTACAATTTTGACTGCGATTAACATGAGTAATACAAGTTTGACGGACTCTCAACAGAGACTTAATCTCTTCTACCATTGGTGCATGGACAGATCGATCAACACCTTCAGATTTCAGCATCTTCAGCGCCTCAAGACAATCAGTTTCCACTAGGATTGGCAAGTTACACCAATGTAGGGCTAGGTATAAACCCTCCATTATCGCATGTAGTTCAGCACCCAAAGGATCCCCTGCATGACCGTAGCTTCCGACATGCCGAGAGAATGATGGTACCATCATGATCACGAACAACCATGCCAGCACCTGCATCCCCCTTATTGTCAAAGGACCCATCAGTATTAAGTTTACACCATCCAGCCTGAGGCGGCGACCAGACCATAGGTAGCTTGGCTATCAGATCCTTGTGTGCATGGAAATGTTGTTCCTCTTGATCAAAAATGAATTTGCCCTTCAGGATATCTTCAGTAGGGTGACACTTGATGTTAACTATGGATTCCAGGTAGCTCACAAGAAAGCGGCGAGAGGCTTCCAACGTCGGTGGTGGTTTTGTAGGGGTTCGTAGCATGGAAAACAAAAAAATTCTACCGTATGAACACACAATCAAGATCTAATCTATGATCAAGCCAAGATCTATCTACTATATTGTAGCAACGAGTCGATAGAATACTAACCCTCGAAGATCCAAAGCAGTTAACGAGAGCAGATTCTCATGGGTGATGTAGTCGAACACTTCCGATCTCAAGATCGCGTACACGATCCTTCCGGCGCTGCGTTCCGGCAGCGCTTCCGCAGTCGGTCACACGTTCTGTACTCGATGAAGACCTTCCTCGCCCTTGTTCCAGCAGGCAGCGGAGGTTGTGGCACTCTCCTCGTGATTCCGGCAGCACGACGGCGTGGTACCGGAAGTAGAGGGGAGATCTCGCAGGGCTTCGCCTTAAGCCGGAGCGAGTATGGTGGACTATGAGAGAGGCCTTGGCGATCTAGGGTTTAGAGGCACCAAGGAGAGAGGGCTAGGCCGGCGGCTAGGGCAAGGGGAGGGCCCCAACTCGGCGGCTAGGCAAACCCTAGGGGCGGCAGTGACTTGGTGAGGCTGGCGGCTAGGGCTAGGGTTTAGAGGAGAGAGGTGTAGGGAAGAGGGGCACCCCTGCCCCTCCTTTTATAGGTGGGAGGGAGGCGCGGTTGGGAGGAGGGAGTCCTCCTCCAACTCCTCCACCTTGGCCGGCGGGTGGAGGGAGTAGGACTTCCTCCCTAAGTAGGTTTCCTACTCTCCCTCCACCAAGCAAACTTGCCGTTTGACTTTTCAAATTGGCGTTTGACTTTTCAAACTAGGATTTGATTTATCCCTTTATTTTGCTCAGCGATAACACCTAGTACATGATGCAACCATTCCAACTTGTCATGACACATTCATGTACCCTTCCCCTCCGGAGTGCCGGACCTTCCGGACCTTTCTAGAACATTCCCGGTGAAAACACCGGAATCATTCCCCAACTCCGAAATATGACTTTCCTTATATGAATCTTATTCTCTGGACCATTCCGGATCTCCTCATGATATCCCGGATCCCATCCGAGACTCCGAACAACATTCGATCTCTTACTCATCATTTCATAACTACTCAACAACATCGAATCCTTAAGTGTGTCTCCCTACGGTTCGTGAATTATGCGGACATGACCGAGACACTTCTCCGATCAATAACCAATAGAGGAATATGGAAATTCATATGGCTCCCACATATTTCTACGATTACTTTGCGATCGAATGAACCACTTACATATGATACCAATTTCCCTTTGTCTCACGATAGTTTACTTATCCGAGGTTTTGATCGTCGGTATCTCTGCATACCTAGTTCAACCTCGTTACCGATAAGTACTCTTTTCTCGTTCCCGTGATATGTGATCCCTTGTGAGCCAGTCACATGCTTGCAAGATAATTGGATGACATTCCACCGAGAGGGCCCAGAGTATATATATCTGTCATATGGATGGACAAATCCCACTCTTGATCCATGAGCCTCAACCCATACTTCCAAACACTCAATGCCACCTTTATAGCCACCCAGTTACGGTGTGGTATTTGATGTCATCAAAGCATCCTTCTGGTGATGGTGATTAACATGATCTCATGGTCGAAGGAATTAGGTTACTATGTATCAGAAAGCTTATAGCAAATGAACTATATTAAATGACTTGATCTTTATGCTACGCTTAACTATAGGAGTATGTTCATCACATCATTCTCCTAGTGATATGACCCTGTTGTTAAAAACATCTCTATGTTCATGATCAGGAAACCATGATCATATATTAACCAACAAGCTAGTTTAACAAGAGGCTTTACTAGGGACTCTTTTATGTTTACAAATCACACAAGTATTAATGTTTCCGGTTAATACAATTATAGCATGGTATGTAAACATTTATCATAAGTATGAAGATATGATAATAACCACTTTATTATTGCCTCTTGGGCATATCTCCAACAGTCTCCCACTTGCACTAGAGTCAATAATCTAGTTTCAAACCTTTGTGTATTCAACACCTATGGCTTTCTGGTGTCGTATGTACATGATTGCTAGTGGTCAACTGATCTCCGGATCTGACACTTCCAGGTCTGTGTGTAATTGCATGTCTTTGCGTCTCTACGCATCACTCATTCTCTAATGAGATGGCTTTGTATAAATTTGGTCCTTTGGTGAGACCTTTAGTTCTTTGGGGTTAAAACATGTTGATAACATTGTCGTACAATATATCTTCATAGTATTATCCCGCTGTGAACTACACCTAGTTTGATAACAAACTAATTGACACAAATGCCCTCTTTAGCTGCTATAATACCAATGTCTTAACTTTGGAACTCATCCAAATCCATTACGGAACTTACTTTACATTATATTGTGCCACCCTAAGTTTAGATTGAGATAAACTTAATTTGTACTTTGTGACAAAACTAGTATCAATGTAGTACTTTTACAATGAACTAACTATCTATTTGTCACTTTTACAAACAATATACTCTTAGTTCTTCCAAAAGATCATAAGAATATCCTTACTATTGTCCAATGATCATCTTATGAATCATTCTGGTATATGCTCATAACATTTAGAGTATAGGACATATCTGGATTTGTACATATCACAGTATGATTGATATAAATACTCTTTGTGATTTCATACATCAAGTATCAATCTATACGTGAATCTTTGTTTCACTTACCCAGTGTCAATACACTTGAATATATCATCAATATTGAACTCATTCAATCCTTTCTGTGCGACAAGAACCTTTCTTGTAGTTTCTATATTGAACTCATTCAATACATCATCTATGTACTTTCGGCACAACCATATTAGCGTCTATTGATGCCAAATATTTGGGTTTTGCCTAAGTCTTTCATCGGGATGAAATTCTTAATATGTGTTAATGAAAGATACATCATTTCCAATCAACAATATATCTTCCACATAATGCATTAGAAACATGTCTTAGCGCTCCCACTTAATTTCTTGCAAATGCAAGCATCTTCATCGTCTCCGACGAATTTAAACTCCTTTAACAGTTTCATCATAGTGAAGATTCCAACTCCGCAATGCTTACTTCAACCATTGAAGTTTGCATATGCTTTCAGCATCCTTTGAATTAACAAAACCCTATGGAATGTGTTATGCACATGTCCTAGGTAACAATTTTATTAGAAGAACTTGTTTTGTTTATTCAACTACCACATAACAAAATTATATGTAGTGGTTGCTACATTAATACGTCTAGACTAAATATCGCTATGAAAGATCAAATCTTGTCATAGTCAACCTTTGAACATTGTTGTGAACTCTTTCCCAACATGTCGACTATTTCATAGATGTGAAACATCCATGTCTATTTCTTTATAGATCCAAACATAACTGTAAAGTCTTACACCTTTCTCGAGGGTCCTTCAAGTTCAAAACTTGATTTCTCGTGTATGGAACTATCACGGATTTTATGGCTTCAAGCCATTTTACGGAGTCAGGGCCCATCATCGCTTCTTTGCATGTAGTACGTTCATTATTCTCAAATAATGATTCAACCCTCAAAACTTGGTATTTGATTGTTTACTCGACCTACTTGGTTCAATAGAAACTTTGACCTTCGTAACCACAACCGTTGAGGCACGTGAGCCATGAGCATTGTTGCTGCCTCCGGAACACTTTTCGGCGCTGCGCAACTTTGCACATATAGCTAAGGTTCTTTTAACCTTATCAAAGTTCTATTGTCCTCCCACTTATCTTTTCACGAAAAATTCCTTCTCAAAGAAACTTGATGTTCTAAGTGACAAACACTTTTGTCTCCGATGTTATGGAGGATTACTTAACAGTTATTCGAAATAACATACAAAGACAGGTTCATCCGACTTTGGTTGCAACATCTTTCTTATGCATAGCATACCAATGTTTAAGAAAGGACAACTTGAGTTTTATCCCAAACCATAACTTTATATGGTGTCATTTCAACGGATTATGATGGAGCTATTTTCAGTGGAAAAACGGTAGTCTCTAAAGCTTTTAATCTTTAAAATATAATGGCAGTTTTATGAATTACACCTTCGATCTTACCATGTCAAACAAGGTTTAATTACATATCTCAAACGCTCCATACTCTTATGGTGTTTCGGGACATGCAAATCCACGGAACGATTCCTTAAATCTTAGGTATTATGCTAAACTTGTAACTCAAATATCTTCCTTTATGATCTTATCATAAACTATTTATATTCTTGTTACAATGATTTTGCACTTCATCTTGAAATTCTTTGAACTTTTCAAATGTTTCATACTTCATCCTTATTAAGTAAATATTCATATATTCACTTAAATTTTTGGAGAAAGCATATGAAGTTGAAATCCACCGTTCTTGACTACACATAGTGGACTTCATACAACAATATGTACAAGTTCCAATAAGCTAGTCATTCGTTCCCTTTTGGCCTATGAACGAAGTTTTAATTATCTCTAGGAAAGTTTCACAAGCGTCATTCGATCAAAAATCAAAAGACTCCAAAATTCCATCCACATGGAATTTCTTCATGTTTTATTTCCAATATAATTTAAACGGCGATGTCACTTCCTAAGTGATCTTTCAATCAATTTGTCTTTCGACATTTTTAGCACTAGTTTTATGGATGTGATTTCTCCAACAAGATTTGTGAATCATCCATCTTTTATGGATTACGGCAATTATTTGAACAATCCTTTTGTTCTCATAATACCTGATAAAACAAATCTTGAAGGCAAGCTTTGATGTTTAACAAGCAGCACAATAACCTTTTATTTTTTTCTCGATGAACATCATCACATATTCTTTTGCTAGTTACTTAGGCCATTGTAGTTCATGAATTGTGTTGTTTCGTATGACGATTCACACCAACAAATTCAGTATCAAATACTTAAGAAACACATTGTTTAATAAGCAAAGAATATAGCCATAACATGTATATCATCTATATACTTAAACTGAACAATTCTAGTGTTTTCTTTTCTGCCATATATTTATGAGATTATCTTTCAGTATTTCCTTTTCTGTTTGAAAGAATCTATCAACATCAATAGTGGAGTCATACATATGACACATAGTCCAAAGCGTGTATAATTAAATACCAATGTCTTTGGACTTGCACTTTGAAGTAGATCACCATCATCAAATGTTTGGTGTGCTTTTAAATTCCATTATTTAGTAATCTCTTGGTGTGGTTAATATTTTACCTACATCAAATATTCACCCTTATCATGGAATTATTCATGATCAAGCTACTTTTAGCTTATAAAGATGAATCGTGAGTATAATGTTGCTCTCCAAAACCTTTTGGTGGATTAGGACAACTAGTGTCTCCAACCCTTTGCAAATTCTCATCAAATATGAGAACATGACTTTTGCCATATTATACTCTATCATGTTGCAACCAAAACTTCGTTTCAGATATCACAATATCTTCCACACATCATGGTTTCTGAAACAACTCTTTCAGATCCTAGATAACCTTGATATTAAGACAATTCTTTGAATATCAAGAATCATGGAGACAAACATGATACTCATACACTAACTCTTGGAATTTTCACTCTCGATTTAATACCAGTTATTAAACTTCATGGAGTAACCGGAACTTACTGAAAGTTTGCAATAGGACTTTTAAACTTTAGATTAACACTTCAAAACAATACGATACCAGTTCATAAAGTAACTAACCAGAATTCTATAGTTCTATCATTTCAATTATAACTAAGCGCAAGGTGGTAAACGGATGCCAATGACTACAACAATTATGCAAATTCACTTTGATTTATTTTATGATAAATAGTGTTCAACTTTTAATCATATTGCTGTTGAACTCCCACTCAAAACAATATCCCTCACATTTTTTTAGTAATCACACGAACCAAATCCACCACATCAAAACCGATCATCACGAGAGTTGATGTAGCTTCAATGGCGAACAATCAACATGTTCATCATATCTACTATATGACTCATGCTTTACCTTTCGGTGATCCGTGTTCCGAGACCATGTCTGTACATGCTAGGCTCGTCAAGATCAAACCTTAGCTTCCGCATGAGCAAATCTGGCTTGCTCACGTTGTATACACTCGCAGAATCTAACACACCCGATCATCACATGATGCTTCGAAACAATGAGCTTTAGCAACGATGCTTACTAAGGATGAACACTTTAAAACTTGAAATTTGTGCTTGAGGGATCATCTTATAATTCTACCGTCGTGAACTAAGCAATACAAGATGCATAAAAGGATTAACATCACACGCAATTCATAATATGTGATATGACATGGCCTTTCTTCTTGTGCTTCCGATCTCCATCTTCAAGCACGAACATGATCTCCATCATCACCGGTGTGGCGTCAAGGTCAATGGCGCCGCTCCATGGTTGTCGTCCATAAGCATCAACTATTACAACTTCTTTGAATAGACACGCAGGTCTTAACGGAATTTAAAAGACAACCATATGGCTCCTGCCGGTTGCCAACTTCCAATAAGGAACATTGCATACATCATATATAATCATAATCATGGCCATATCACATCACAGCACACCCCTGCAAAACAAAGTTAGACGCCTCTAATTTTCTTTGCATGTTTTGCGTGGTTTGGGGCTTCCAATAAGTGTCGTTCTAACTTACGAACAAGAACCACAACATTGATACTAGTATTGTCAATCACCCGTTGTAAATTGAATCTTAACTATGTTGGGAGAAACAGGCACCCGCAAAGCCACTTATGCAATATAAGTTGCATGTCAAGCGTGGAGAAAGTCTCATGAACGATGTCATGTAAGGTTAGCCCAGGCCGCTTCATCCCACCATCCCGCAAGATGCAAAGTACACAAGAAGCAATCGACAACAAAAACATCAACTCCCACAATGACCATTGTGTTCTACTCGTGCAACAGATCTACATATAGACACGGCTCTGATACCACTGTAGGGGTTCGTAGCATGGAAAACAAAAAATTTCTACCGTATGAACACACAATCAAGATCTAATCTATGATCAGGCCAAGATCTATCTACTAGATTGTAGCAACGAGTCGATAGAATACTAACCCTCGAAGATCCAGAGCGGTTAACGAGAGCAGATTCTCGTGGGTGATGTAGTCGAACACTTCCGATCTCAAGATTGCGTAGACGATCCTTCCGGCGCTGCGTTCCGGCAGCGCTTCCGCAATCGGTCACACGTTCGATACTCGATGAAGACCTTCCTCTCCCTTGATCCAGCAGGCAGCGGAGGTTGTAGCACTCTCCTCGTGATTCCGGCAGCACGGCGGCGTGGTACCGGAAGAAGAGGGGAGATCTCGCATGGCTTCGCCTTAAGCCGGAGCGAGTATGGTGGACTATGAGAGAGGCCTTGGCGATCTAGGGTTTAGAGGCACCAAGGAGAGAGGGCTAGGCCGGCGGCTAGGGCAAGGGGAGGGCCCCAACTCGGCGGCTAGGCAAACCCTAGGGGCGGCGGCGACTTGGTGAGGCCGGCGGCTAGGGCTAAGGTTTAGAGGAGAGAGGTGTAGGGAAGAGGGGCACCCCTGCCCCTCCTTTTATAGGTGGGAGGGAGGCGCGGTTGGGAGGACGGAGTACTCCTCCAACTCCTCCTCCTTGGCCGGTGGGTGGAGGTAGTATGACTTCCTCCCTAAGTAGGTTTCCTACTCTCCCTCCACCAAGCAAACTTGCCGTTTGGCTTTTCAAATTGGCGTTTGACTTTTCAAACTAGGATTTGATTTATCCCTTTATTTTGCTCAGCGATGACACCTAGTATATGATGCAACCATTCCAACTTGTTATGACACATTCATGTACCCTTCTCCTCATGAGTGTCGGACCTTCCGGACCCTTCTAGAACATTCCCGGTGAAAACACCGGAATCATTCCCCAACTCCGAAATATGACTTTCCTTATATGAATCTTATTCTCCGGACCATTCCGGATCTCCTCGTGATATCCCGGATCCCATCCGAGACTCCGAACAACATTCGGTCTCTTACTCATCATTCCATAACTACTCAACAACATCGAATCCTTAAGTGTGTCTCCCTACGGTTCGTGAATTATGCGGACATGACCGAGACACTTCTCCGATCAATAACCAATAGAGGAATCTGGAAATTCATATGGCTCGCACATATTTCTACGATTACTTTGCGATCGAATGAACCACTTACATACGATACCAATTTCCCTTTGTCTCACGATAGTTTACTTATCCGAGGTTTTGATCGTCGGTATCTCTGCATACCTAGTTCAACCTCGTTACCGATAAGTACTCTTTTCTCGTTCACGTGATATGTGATCCCTTGTGAGCCAGTCACATGCTTGCAAGCTAATTGGATGACATTCCACCGAGAGGGCTTAGAGTATACCTATCCGTCATATGGATGGCCAAATCCCACTCTTGATCCATGAGCCTCAACCCATACTTTCCGAACACTCAATTCCACCTTTATAGCCACCCAGTTATGGTGTGGTGTTTGATGTCATCAAAGCATCCTTCCGGTGATGGTGATTAACATGATCTCATGGTCGAAGGAATTAGGTTACTATGTATCAGAAAGCTTATAGCAAATGAACTATATTAAATGACTTGATCTTTATGCTACGCTTAACTATAGGAGTATGTCCATCACATCATTCTCCTAGTGATATGACCCTGTTGTTAATAACATCTATATGTTCATGATCAGGAAACCATGATCATATATTAACCAACAAGCTAGTTTAACAAGGGGCTTTACTAGGGACTCTTTTATGTTTACAAATCACACAAGTATTAATGTTTCCGGTTAATACAATTATAGCATGGTATGTAAACATTTATCATAAGTATGAAGATATGATAATAACCACTTTATTATTGCCTCTTGGGCATATCTCCAACAGGTTTATCATGGATGATCTCATTGCGGATGTGCCAAATCCTCCAAAATGACATGAGAATCATACTCCTCTTCGGTGCTTGATTTATCCCACAATAGAGCTAAGAGCCATTCTACTCCAGTATTTTCAATAGACTCACCAGGGGGTAGATGCCACACTTCCGACATATAAGACCATAGCTGAACTGCCAAAGTGCACCGAACAAATGGGTGAAAATTGTCTTCAGCCTCAACACCACACACATGGCACTGATCAGTAACCTCCAAGGTTCGACGGCACTTATTTCGCCAAGTGGGAAGTGTATTCGTCGCAAGGCGCCAAGCAAAATTCGAACCTTTGGTGGGACATTACTCTTCCATATGAGATCCCATACTTTTCTCGAGCCATCAGGTGATATACTTGTGGAATCATTAGAAGCCCGCCAAGACTCGTCCATAGCAAGTCGATAGGCACTCTTTACTGAGAACATACCATTCTTTTCAGGAACCCAAGCGAGCTGATCATCAATCAATCTTGGTGATGGCTTCAGTTTCAGAATCTCCACTATATCCATCGGTAGAAAATACTCGTTCAGCAGATCCACACGCCAAGAGCCAACCTGGTCAATAAGCTCAGAGACAAACCTCAATCTACACCTCCTCTTGGTCGACACCAATCTATAGGAATCGGGTCTTGGGATCCAAGGGTCCCTCCATATCCTTATGCTCTGTCCATTACACACTCTCCAAACTAATCCTTTCTTCAGTAGTTCCAATCCATAGGAAATTGCAGTCCAAGTGGAGGAAGCATTTCCACCAAAAACAGTATCTTCTAATCTCCCATTAGGGTAGTACTTAACTTTTAGCACCCTAGCACACAGACTATCAGGTTTTGTGAGCAATCTCCAAGCTTGTCTAGCAAGCAATGCTTGGTTAAACATACGGAAATCCCTAAAGCCAAGGCCACCTTGGCATTTTGGTCTTTGGAGTTTCTCCCAGGCACTCCAATGTGTCTTCCTTTTTCCATCCTTTGACCCCCAATAAAAGTCACGGACCAACTTAGTTAGATCATCACAGACCGAGAACGGCAATTTAAAAACCCCCATAATGTAAATATGGAGGGCTTGAGCCACTGATTTTATAAAAACTTCTCTGCCGGCCTGTGCAAGATTACCGTCACCCCACATCAAGAGGCGTTTTGTAAGCTGGGCTTGAAGATTTTGTAATTTACCCCGCGTCATACGGCCATCAGGAGTTGGTAACCCAAGATATTTCTCCTCAAAGACTAGTGAAGTAACATCCAGCGCTTGCCGCACTTCTTCCTTAACAGTAGTTGGGCATGAATCACCAAAAAGTAGTGAGCACACTTGGAAGGGTTTATAATTTGACTTGTGGCTGCAGCATACTCTCCAAGTGCGTGCTTAACCCGCAGGGCCTGATTCCGATCAGATTTGAAGAATAAAAGTGTATCATCGGCAAAAAGCAAATGTGAAATCCCAGGTGCACGACGACAGACTTTAATTGGAGATAGTTCGTTTACATCAATTCCTTTATTTAAGAGAGCTGATAATCCGTCCACTACAAACAGGAATAAGAACGGGGATAAAGGGTCACCTTGCCGAAGCCCACCCGACGGTGCAAATGAATCCAAAAGGGCTCCATTGAATTTTACGGAGTATCTCACCGAAGTAACACACGACATTATCGAATCCACAAATCGATGAGTGAAACCCAACTTTTGCATCACTTGCCTCAAGAAAGACCAATCAACCCTGTCATATGCCTTTGAGAGATCAAGCTTGTATGCACAAAAACTCTTTGTAGGATCTTTTTCTTGCTTGATGTGATGAATGCACTCAAACGCCAAGAGAGCATTGTCAGTGATCATACGCCCAGGAACAAAGGCACTCTGAGCTAGGGAAATAATGTCATCCAACAGTGGCCTCAACCTATTCACCAAACACTTTGATACTACTTTGTAAATCACGTTATAAAGGTCTGTAATCAGAGAGCCTTACAGGATTCGACACTTTTGGAATCAACACTATAGAAGTTGTGTTTGCTCCTTCCGGCATGATTCCTGTTCTGAAGAATTCCTGCACGTCACCTATAACTTTCTCCTTCAAAACTCCCCAGTTGCGCTGAAAGAATCTACCTGGAAATCCCTCCGGTCCCGGCGCCTTCAAAGGGCCAATTTGGAACAGAGCATCTGATATTTCCTTCTCAGAAAAATAAGAACAGAGAATGCCATTTGTATCATCTGAAAGCCGTGGAGTAAACAAGTCGATTACTGGTGAAGTATTCAGGTCATTAACAACAGTAAACATACCCTGAAAATACTCATTCGCCATCTGTTGCATATGGGACACATCATCATGGACAGTGCCCAAGTCATCCATCAATGTACGGATCTTGTTCTTCCTTGCTCTCCAAACTGACTTACTATGAAAATATTTTGTGTTGCGGTCTCCTTCCTTTAGCCATGTGAGTCTTGACCTTTGCATCCACATCATTTCTTCACGATAGAGGAGCTCATTCATCCTATCTGTCACTATCCTTATTTCCCTCCGATCTGCATTCATATGCATCAACTCTTCCAATTGGGAGTGAGACTTTTCAAGTTCATCTTTAACACTGCCAAACTTGACTCTACTCCAAGCATGGAGCTTATGCATTGTCTTACCTAGTGCCTCCTCCACATCACCAAGGTTGTTAACCTCTCCTACTGATTCCCAGGCATTTTGGATCACCCCAGGCAAGGTGTGATCACGTTCCCACATTATCTCAAATTGTTTGTATCTCTTTCTACCCTCATGTGGCTGCTCCAACTCTCCTTTAACAAACATCGCAACATGATCAGAGCATGGAGTCACAATATGCTTAACTGAATAAAAGGGAAAAAGATTTCGCCATGTGTTCGAAGCAACTGCATGATCAAGCCTTGCTTTCACATTTGCATGTCCAGACCGCTTATTATCATAGGTATGAGGCACCCCAGAAAACCCAAGGTCCACAAGTCCACAATTCTCAAGAGCATCTCTGAAAGCTGCCATCTGCGGTTCAGCTCTAGGAGTACTAGAGAAATGTTCAAAGCTCCACATGCACTCGTTGAAATCACCCATAACAAGCCATGGTAGATCAAAATTTGTAGACATATTGCACAGTTGTGACCACATAATATGTCGGTTCTCAGCTCTCGGCTCGCCATAAATACAGGTCAACCTCCATTGTTGCACACCATCAGAAGATCGCACCACTGCATCTATGAATCTTTCCTATACTTCAATAACCTCTAGCCGAAGGGCCTCATCCCAATATAGTGCCAGACCCCCGCTTAAGCCATTGCTGTCAATTCCATCGAAACCTCTCAGGCCCAGCCGGCCTCTCAATCTCCTCATCTTTTCTTTTTTCTGTCTTGTTTCACATAAAAAAAAGGACTCTAGGAGAGTATGCACCAACTAGGGTCACAATCTCATGAACTGTTCGATGGTTCCCCCCTCCTCGACAATTCAGGCTAAGCAGATCCATTGTAGCAGCAATGATCCTCACCACGTAACTCACAAGAAAACCTCGTCTCAAAAAGTCACACCACCAGATCAACTGACACAGCCAGGGTAATATGCTCCAGAATAAAACTCAGAAGAAAAAACATAGACCTCACCACAAGACAGATTGCTGGCCTGCTCAGCTCGGGACCTATCCCGACAGCCCCGACAAAAGTCCGTCGGCGCCTTGAGCCAGTCTTGTAGTGCCTTCACCATAGTGAAAGCTTCACACCTTGTGAGACCTCAGATTCAAGATGGCGAGTACGTTTCCCTAGTGAATGTTTGGTAAAAGCTTCTTGATTTAGTGCCTCGAATACAAGTTCAGAAAAGGATAGGTCCTAACTTTTTCGTGCCACTATATAGATCGTTGAATCCAGGACAGAGTTTGGATTAAACATCAGAGGAAATGAGATGTAAAATTGATGCAGAGGCCGGGGCTTCACTCCCCATTTCGAAAAAAAAAGGAAATGAGATGTAAAATTGAGGCAATTCAGTTGGAAATATTCTGAACATATGTCACTCGTCCCCCAAATAGCAGTACTACTGAAAATACACAAATATTACAGGGTCCAAGGCTCAACTTCGATTGGTGAACGAAGTTGTGAAGGACAGGTCGCCCATGCTGGCCTTCCTAGTACAGGAAATCAATCATCTACTTCAGGAGTCGTCGAATGCTCAAGTATAGTTTGAGTTCTGCGATCCAGTGCAAAATGGAGTTGGCATTGATCTAGCCTTGATGGGTCGCACAACGATGAGTACCACGTTATGCCTATGGTAAGGACCTGACGACCTTCCAACATTATGTCAGCGAGATTGCTGAGCTGCCTCGCACACACCGCCTCATACCATGACAAGTCCTCCAGGCATCCGACACTCAGAGCTAGCACGAGCATGCGATCCACTCGTGCTGCAGAATGCACAGCCCAACAACCTCATCCTTGCTAGCTAGACCAACCTGTCGACTGAAGGCGTGCTGCCTCCCCATCTCCTCCGCCGGTGAACGCTCTGAGCAGAATACCACGGGCGCCACCTAAACCGTGAACCCTCCTAGATCGTCCAACCAATGGTGCCCTCAACGTCGCGGTCGCGAGAGCCGTTGTTGCCAACGCCCACCACAGATGGCAGGTAGGCCCACTAGGTTTCCCATGCCTCCTACGCCCATGAAGAAGTTCTTATCGTCTTTCTCTGCGGCTTTTATAGAGGAGTTTGCCGCGCCGCTAGCTGTAGGCAACATGCAAGCCGTCATACCTCATTAGTGTTTTGGTTAGCGGTCAGAGGTTACCACGGTTACCGGCTGGTAACCTGTTTTACAGACACCCTGTAAATTGGTTTCTCTGGCATAAAATTCCGGACCTATTTGAATTTGATCCATATCCGTGCATGGTTACTAGCCGGCTAACCGTTTTTTTAACTTTTCTCAATTTTGAATTCAAAATTAATTTGAAAATCGTCCTGTAATTTCCAGTAACCAAAAATACTGATCCTCCCCTGTAAAAAAGTTCAGTCCAGTAGCCAAAATATTGGCTCCAGCGAGTATATTTTTCGATGGATGGGGACGATGTTTTTGGCCTTCGTGACTCTAGCTAGCTAGATTCTATATATACTCCGCAGACACGCTCTTGCTCCATCGCCAAGGTGTGCGCAGCTAGCGAGAGGGAGAGCAGGAGGAAAGCTGCGAGTGTGTGACAGTACCCGAGTACTTCTTGCCCGTGTAGCCTCCCTAGCTAGCAAGCTCGGTTCTATAGTTTCTATATATAGTTTCTTCTACTCGCTCTATGCCTCTCTCGTGTAGTGTGTGTTGTGGACTTGTGGGTGTGTTGTGCGTGTGAGATCGTAGCTAGTACTGGGTTGAAGGTTTGTAGAGGTGAAAGGGCTTAAATAGGTGGTGGATGAGTGAGTACGTCGGGGAGACCAGGGCCTGGTGGAGGTTGACTTGACGGCCGGGGTAAATGAGGCTAGTGCTTGTTGGAGTGCGACGTAGGGTTCTGAGTTCATGCAACAACAAGTGTAAATCCATGGATCAAAGCTACCGATAAGCAAGGTTTTAAATGAGCTTCATCAATGTGAGTTAGGTGTGGTGTCCATACATGCATAACGAGGACAATAATCAACTATCCAACAAATGAATTAATTCGGAACTAGAAACATTGGCCACAATTCGTTGCAAATATATAGGCTGGTCACATGAATCAGATGAACCACGTAGCTACAAAGCTTCTTATTTAGCACTAGTTGATCACCTATAGGTCACATTCACATGACTACCCGTCGGTGATGCACACAAGATTAGGAGGTATCGGGAATTAAACTCAACCACCGTGATAGGGAGTCGTCGCAAGGGGGGTACTTGAGTGTGGCGTGGGTTGCTGATGGTGAAATGGATGTTGTCTGCTGGTAGTGCAACACAGAAAAGTTGGGGCCCTAGATGGCGAATTGATTGTAGTCTTGTTGGTGATTTGGAAGACTAGGCTTCTATGTTCAGAACTTCAACATGTGAGACAATACGTCGTGGCACAAACTCTTGGTGCCAGTGTGTAAGCTGCCTATGAAATTTTTTGAGCGAACAACTTTTTCTAGATGCCTAAATATAACTAGATTTACACTAAGTGGGCACACGATGGCCAAGGCTATCCCCGCTAAACGATTTGCAACATGAGCCTAGTAATAGCCTTGAATTGTGGATGGTGTTGATTTTTGCATCAAGTGACAAAGTTTGTAGTACGAATAAGAGAAACCAAAAGGACAAAGTAGGCAATCTAGCTAGTGAGCTTACTAATTCTATGGAATAATGGATAACTTGTTATTGTCGGATCTAGTGACACAGTTTGGAGTGAACATGAGAAGAAAACAAGCATGGTCTAAACTACACTATTCAAATCGTATGATGTTAAACCTTAATATCTATCAACCCTTCGTAGCATAATTATTGAAACTACACAAAAGTGTATGGGCAACAACTAGTCGGGCTTATAGCTCACATGCGACGTCTTTACGCGGAATTGGAAGGAACACGACATCGTTGAAAAAATAGCTCGCATGCGACGCTTGTGAGGCAGCTACTAGCCCAGGGCCACACGGGCCATAAAACGGTCGTTAAGGACACATTTAACTTTGTTCCAAGATTAGGGTTAAGACAAACCGGTCGGTTGGGACAGCCAGTCAAGTCAGTCAAACCAACCGCTTCCGACCGAGAGCGCGCGTCACACTGACTGTAGCTTCCCTGATGGCGATGGCGGACCTCACCCATCGTTCTCGGCGGCGGCGGCAGGGCAATTCTTTTAGGCGGCGGTGCTTTCATTCGACGGCGAAGGTGGTGAGTGCTTTCTCCCCCATTCTTCTCGAGATCTGAGCGTGTCCATTGATGCTAGATTATGCAGGCGAGGGTGTGCTGAACGGGGCGAGGGAGAACAAGATGGAGCATGGAGAGGGGACTTCTAATCGGTATATCCCGTATCTCTGCACTTAATTTCTCTAAGGTTGAGCTATTTGTTCGCTTCCGCTAGCTCACAGTGCCCGCCAAAAACAGGGGAGACGATGTTGCGTGCCAAACCTTCGAATTTCGCATCAATTTCTTTCTCTCTAGGGCTGTTTTAGTTGATGGCAGCATGCAGATCATTGCGAGAGACACATTTGTTAAATGGGAGGTGGAATTAGAACATGTTGATCCCCAAGAGCTAATAAACATGGGAGAGGAGGCGGGGAGGAAAATGGTGGAAAAAATTGGGAATAGTGTGGTTTGGGGGTCAGAGCAAGAAGTTTCTTTGTTACGATTTGATGATTACAAATGTGACTATGTTAGGGTTGAGACAGGTGAACATATAGTTGATGAAATCGATGAGCGAAACGGTTGGACAAGCAAAACTGTTCTATTTTTAGCACATCTCATTGATCTGGAACCTGATTCGAGGTTTGGATATGTGGCCTCGAAGCTGGCTGCTCAGATGGTCGAGGATGATTGGGCTGCACAAAGGCAAGTAATGCCTATACTTACTGAGTTGGAAGTGTTAACAGTGGAGGATGATGCTAATGCACAAGGGGAGGCTGCAGATGGTAATGCACAAAGGATTGTAACTGTTGATTGCAATTCAGTTGAGATACATGACCAGACTGATTTGTTCATTGCACCAATTAATAGACGACATTGAAATGGCAAAGCTTTTTGGCATTCCTATAGATGACAGAGACAAGGAGAAGAAGAGGGATGAAGCTGCAAATGATGGTGACAACCATTTAAGAGATGAAGAGGCAGATATAGATCTAGAGTTGTTGGAAAATGCTGCAGTTCATGTAGATGATGCACATGATGATGAGCTAGTAACAGTTTATGACAAAGAGGACCCAGTTATTGAAGTTGGGAGATTGTTTCCAAGCATGGATGAATTCAGGATGTGTTTCAGGACCTATGCAGTCAAACGTGAGTTTTCTACCAAGACTATGTGGACTGATAAAAAGAAGTTTTATGCAAAATGCATAGGTTATGATGGTGGTGTCAAGCCTTGCAAGTGGTATATATCTGCTAGACGCCAAACTGATGGAAGGACAATAAGAGTGAATCAAATTCCAAAACCTCATACTTGCATTACAAGTTCTCAAACAGTTACAAAGATGACATCACAATTATGGGTTGCATAAAAGATCAAGCCCATTTTAGCCACAACACCAAACAACACTGAAAAGAGACTGAAAATAGACTTGGAAAAGCAGTACCCCATTAAGCTGAATTATACTACAGTGTGGAAGGCAAAGCAAAGGGCAATGAAAGAGCTATATGGTGATTGGGCAAATACCTTTCGAATGCTTTATAACTTCAAAGCAGAAGTAGAGAAGAGGTCACCTGGCAGTGTTGTGGAGATAGATACTGAGGTAACAGCTGATGGGAAAGTCTTCTTCTCTAATTTTTTCATGGTTTTAAAGCCTTGCATCGATGGCTTCAAAGCAGGGTGCCGTCCATATTTGAGTATAGACTCATCTTTCTTGACTGTAAAGTGGAATGGTCAACTAGCAGCATGCAATGCTTTAGATGGACACAATTGGATGTTCCATGTAGCTATTGGCATGTTTCAGTCTGAGACAGAGGCATCATGGACATGGTTCATGATGCAGTTGAAAAGATGAATAGGGCCAGTCTCCCCATTGGCAGTGCACACAGATGCATATAAAGGTTTAGAACATGCAGTGAGGATTGTTTTCCCTCATGCTGAGCAGAGGGAGTGCTTTGGCCATATGTGGATGAATTTAATCAAAAAATTCATAGGAGATGATTTTGGACGCATGTGGCCGGCAGCAAGATCTTACACCAGACAGACACATTCATATCACCTTGAGAAGATTAAGGCGGCATGCTCTGAGGAGGATAGGGTCAAGTTTTGTACATGGTTGGAAACCTACCATTCTCTTTTATGGTACAGGTCGGGTTTTAACACTGCCATCAAATATGATCATATCAACAATAATTTGGCAGAAATTTTCAACAACAAAGTGAAGGAGTTAAAAGACTTTCCTGTCCATGACATGGTTGACCAGATCAGGATCATGATCATGAGGTTTTGGGAATTGAGAAGAAGGCTTGGTGATGTTCTTCAAGGAGATAAGCTTCCTGATGTTGTGCAGCAGGTGGTCAACAGGAGCAGAAATCTTGCACATTTGCGTGTGGAGAAATCCTCATTGTGGGGTGCTGAAGTCAGAGATACAAAGACTAGCAGGAGGCATGTTGTTGACACTCAATTGCATGAATGCACATGCCTTGAGTGGCAACACACTGGGAAGCCTTGTGAGCATGCCATACTTTTCTTGGCCTCCAAACACAAGCTAAATATGCACCCATATTTGCATGAGTATTATTCTGTAGCAAAATTCAAGCCTGCATATGGAACACCGATTCCAGCACTTACAGATCAGTCTCAGTGGCCTGAAGTGGACATTGAGTTCTCCTTGTGTCCTCCTTTGATGAAAAGAAAGGCCGGCAGGCCCAAGCAGAGTAGATTCAAGGCTTGGTTTGAGAAAGGTGGGAGCAGCAAGAAGGAAAAGAAAGATGAAAATAAAGATGCCAAGCCAAAAAGGGCCCAAAAAGGTAACAAGAATAGATGCAAACTCTGTGAATAACTTGGACACCGAGCTGGCTCTACCAAGTGCAGATACACTGTTGAAAAGCCAAAGTATGTTCATCCAAAATCTATCCCATTTCTTGTTGATGATTTTTCTCCCCCAGCTAACTTGCTTGTTTTCAGGAGGAAGAGTGGAGAAAAAGGCCCACCTCTTGTTGTTGACGAATGTTGGCCAGTGAAAAGGGCAAAAATCAATGGTCAAAGAAAGAAGATAACTAACCAGATCATGTTTGGTGCTGCTGAGGTGCAATCTGAACTTGTTTTGGAGGATGATGTGCAAACTGTTGAGGCTTTAGGGCACACCGTTTCTGATTTGGAAGCTCTGGTGAAAAATGAGGGGCAAAATGAGCCTGTTGTTGAGGCTCTAGTGCAAAATGAGTATGTTGTTGAGGCTCTGGTGCAAAATGAGCTTGTTGTTGAGGCTCTGGTGCAAAATGAGCCTGTTGTTGAGGCTCTGGTGCAAACTGACCATGTTGATGAGGCTCTCGTGCAAAGTGACCATGTTGATGAGGCTCTGGTGCCAGATTGTGTTGTTGAGGAGGTGCAGGAGGTGAAGGAGACTCTTGGACGTGCTGTGGGGAGGCCATATGGTAATGGTAAGAAAAAAAAGAGCATAAACCTGTTGTGTGGTGTGAAACTTGTGAAGGAGAAGAAAACGAGGGGTAAGAAGAGCCAAAAGAAATAGACTTTGAATTTGGCACTTGTTGTTGTTGTTGTAAACATTTGTTACTGTAATAATTTGGCAGTTGTTGTTGTTGTAAACATTTGTTATTGTAGGGTTCGCAGCATAGAAAACAAATTTTTTCCTACGATGGGAACTATGTACCAAGTTCTATCTACTAGATACAAACAACGGGCGGATGTATATCCGTAGAGAACATACCTTTGAAGACCGACAAAGCTTAACGAGTTCAACTCGTGGTTGATGTAGACGATCCCTTGCCGATCTCAAGATCGAGAGGAAGTCCTAGCGCCGCAAAGCAGCAGCGCATCCGTGGTCGCACACACGTACAAGACACCGGGCAACCTCCACCTCCTCGCTCCAGCGATGTAGCGGAAGCACAACCCTTTCTTGCCGAATAGCCACCGGGAACATGTATCTCGCTAGTCCGAGACCATGGGGATAAATTCTAGAGGGGGAGAGAGATCCTTCATGAGGAGGTGTGAGAGACAAGTGAGGAGGGGGGCTCCTTTTATAGGAGGAGGGGGAACCCCAAGGGGGTGGCCGGCGCATGGGGGCTGCCCCCTTGCCCTCCCCTCTTCATGTGGGTGGACACTCCACTCACAAAATTCCTTTAAATTCCCTCCACTCAAAAGTCCACTCAAATTCCCATTAAATTTCCACCAAATTTAATGCAAACTCTCATTAAATAAAACTATTTTATTTTATTCATAATTTTGTCAATTACTTTAATGACAAACATTCACAAATAACCCCTTGCTAGAATTCCATTTCACATGCATAACCACTTTATGCAATTTCACCCAAAAACCCGTTTCGGTATCTAGTGAAATAAATTCATGCGCTTGTTTATCCTTTCGGCATGAAACATTTGCTCCAACTGGATGCCAGTGTCCCTTAAGTGTGTCACCCTATGGTTCGCGAATAATGCGGACATGATCGAGACCCTTCTCCGATCAATAATCAGTAGCGGGACCTGGAGATCCATACTGACTCCCACACATTCAACGATGACTTTTCCTGTGATCGTCGGAACCTTTTACGCTTGTATCTTAATCCTTTTGTTTCACGATATATTACATGTCCGAGATTCGATCATCGGTATCTCCATACCTAGTTTGATCTTGTTACTGACATGCACTCTTTTCTCGTTCCCGTGATATAACATTCTAGTGATCAAATCACTTGCTTGCAAGCTAACCAATGTGATATCACCGAGAGGGTCGAGAGCATATCTATCCGTCATCGGGATGAACAAATTCCACTCTTGATCCATGATTCTCAACATAACACTTTAGTAGTTCTGAAGCCATCTTTATAATCACCCAGTTACGAAGTGACGTTTGATGTCAACAAGAAACTCTTCCGGTGTTAGTGATTGGCATGATCTCATGGTCTAAGGATTAGGACTACTTCGTAGTTTGTTTATAGAAATATAAACTCAATGACTTTGATCGTAATGCTATACTTCGGATGAATGTTCATCACACCATTACACTAATGTTGTGATCTCGTTATTAACAACATCCAATGTCTATGATCAGGAAACCTTGATCATCTTGTTAATCAACGAGCTAGTTTATGAGAGTGTAGCATCCCAGTTGTCTAACACCTGTAATGCTACTTGTTCTAGTAATAAAAGGGCCACTTCCTACATATAATTGTTGCATCATCATCATATCATGCTCATGTCATCATGCCACCTTGCATTTGAGCATCATATAAAACCCCTTCTTGTTTGGTTCTTATCTCATGTGCATTATTAATTGTGTTTTGCCTCTTGATATTGTATTTGGTTCTTGATATATTGTTAAATGCCCAAGTTGATTTGGGGGCATATCTCTTATTAACTCCACCACCTTTCTTTCACCACCTTATAATTCCACCATCCAACTAAATATGAGCTTGGCATTTATGGGTTTTACTTCTAGCTCATGTGGGTTGGGATGGATCCAATTCTTTTCCACATGTTCTCATCTTGGCATCATTTTGTTTTCACATTATTGATACATGAGAGCCACATGGCCACCTTTGCATGCCTTGTGAGTGTGACCCTAATTCTAGCTCCCATATGTGTTGCTTTTGGGGTTATCATCATGTTGGGATATTTTGTGGGCTTAATAAATATCTAGTGGCATATACACACTAGCAAGTCCCAAATATAATCCAATGTGATCATCTCCTCATACTCCACTTGGAATTCTTTCTAAATTCTTTTGCTTGGGCCTTATTCCACACTTTGGAATGCATAAGAAAATGCCATGTAATTAATCTTGTTTTCACAAAGATAAATATGGTAACAATTAATTATGCATGGCCCATGCAAGTACCCCTTTTAGCTTGGCATTTGATTTTATTTGGATTTTAATCATCTCTCTACCCCTTAGGCTTGGTCTTGTTTGATCATGCCTAAACCATCATCACCTTTTTCCCCTTGCTCTAGTCTTGGTTCTTGTTGTGGTTTGTTTGGTGCATGGTTGGATCTTGTCAAAAGAACACCTAGCATCTAACCTTCCCCCTCTCTAGACCAAAACCCTAATCCACCCCTCTCTCCTTAAATCCCACCTAATTCTAACCGAGCCCCTCTAGCTAAACCCTAGCTTGCCCCCTCTCTTCCTCGGCCTCTCTCCTCTCTTCCATGCAGGCCCCACCCCAGCAACCTCCTACCCATCTAGCCCATGCCACACCGAGCCTCCCCCCTCAAACCTAAACCCTAGTCCAACCCGAGCCGGCCCCCTCTCCCTCTCTTCTCTCCCTGCCCTAGGGGCCCCCTCCAGACCTGCCTGCCCCGAGCTTCCTCCCCTGGCCCTACCTGGCATCCTCTTCCCCCAGCTTTTCCCCCCAGCTGCCCCTGACCTGGCTCACGTGAGGGAGGAGGAAAGGTGGCACCGAGGCCACCTTTTCCATCTACCCCTCCCCCACGCAAGCCCCCACCTGCCCCCTCTCGTTCTTATCCTCTCCCTCGCCCCTCTAGCCTCCCCAGATCCGCCCAGAGGCCCTGCCTCGCCTCCCCTCTCCTCCCTTTCTTCCACCGCCACCAGCTGCTGACGCCGGCCACCACCGTCGGTTCTCGCTCGAGCACAGCAAACCAGGAGGCGGGCGTGGTGCTAAGGTTGTCGGGGAAGGCCGTGGAGTGCCTCTGCTTCGACCTGTGCACGGAGCCGCGGAGGAGAAGCCCCAGGACCCCTGCCCCAGCACGAGCCGACGCCAAACCCTAGACGACGGTGCGCCAGCAACATCGTCGATCCGCCGCTCCCCGCTCCGATCCAGCCACACCATCGGCCTCGCGGTAAGCCCTTCTCCCTCCGAGACATGGTCTGCTCCGCCCTACCGTCCTAGCGCCGCCGTGCGATTCGTCGAGCACCCTCGGTGCGCCGCCGCCGCGTCTGTCCACCCGCTGCCACGGCGCGCAGCAGCCTATCTAGCCACACCGCCCTTTCTGGCAACCACACCCAGACCTACCGCAGCGGCAGCCGCCTCTGTGCGCCAGCCCGCGACGCGGGTTCGATTCCCACCCGCGCCACTCTGCCGCGCGAGGCAGAGGGGAAGAAAAACAGTGCCCGCTGGGCACTTTGCACAAACCCCCCCCCCAAACCTTTTTCTCAACCCGCACTCCCTCTAGGCCCACCTGTCTGTGCCCCATGGTGTTTTGCAAAAAGGCTCCCGTGGTTTCCAGGAATTAACCCGCGGTCCCCTTTGTTTTCCTGTGCGCGTGCGTGGCGTCCAGTCAGCCTGGCCCCACTCGTCAGCGCCTGTGGCTAGGTTCTGGCTGGTAACAAAAACTTTTCTGAGCATCTGTTTAAATTCAAACCTATTTAAATTTAATTAAATTCAAATATAATTCTGTTTTAAATAACTTTTCATTTATAAATCCAAATAATGCAAATGTTATATGTTTCTGAACCAGAAAAATGTAAGGATTTCAAATATGCTATTCAAATTACCTTTTGCACATTTAAAATTCCAAGTTGAATTAAATTACAACAAATGCCACTGGAACTTAAATAATTAATAACTATTGAAATATAACTCCGAATTTAACAAATGATATGTCTAAAATGATCAGCTCGACAAGACCTTTCTGTTTATGCTATCCTTGACTTAAAATGCAGCATGCATCATATAAATATATAATATACAGCAACTAATATGACAATAAAATGTGGCCAAACCTTAATAAAATGACTTATTCTTGTATACCACACCTCACCCATGCCATGCTACTTTATTGCCATGCAACTTGTGCATCATTTATCATGGCATGATTGGTTGCTTGATCCATTTTACTCAGATGCTTGCGCACTTTATTTATGTTGGCCTTGTTTGTTTGGTTCTTCTTTCGAATATACGCTGAGCAGGGGATATATCAAGAGAACCAGGAGCACTACCCAGATCCGTCTCTCGCTTCAACTGAGTTGCCAGGCAAGCACTACCACATGCTTGCATACATACAGTACCTATTGCCTCTATCTTATTCTTGCATCATTGAGTCGCGATTGCATTAAATTGAATCCCAAGTATTGCATAGCCTTTACTTTAAACCCCACCAAGCTTGTTCCTCCATCCCATGAGCCATTACTACAGGAGTTGTTTAAGCCATGCGAGTCGTAGAACAGCATGTGTAGGGTATGTGAGAGTCTGATGGATAACGAGGTACCTAAACAACTTAACCTGAGTAGTAATGGGATAACTAATGAAAGTGGCACCGGTGAGCAACATCTGCTATTTGGTTTTTCCTGCTCACTTGTGTCCCGTAAGACCCCGAGTACTTGATTCCTGTTCCAAGATTTATTCGCGCTATCCACATCCGGGAGGATTATGGGACCCCCCTGAGCCAGAGCTTGATTCAGTCTTATTTCTTGGGGCCACAAACTAGTTTGAGGTTTTATTTACTATCCTGTACTTATGCCATGCTACTTATGTATTACGATTGTGCGAGGAGCACACTGTACTGTTTAGGAATTGTGACCCGTTTACGCGGTATCGACAAGCCCAGTTTTGGGTTCCCAGTCGCTTACAGCCGGCCCCACAAACCTCGGGTCCGTCTCGAAGTCAGCTAACTTCGTTGCGGGTGTACTCCAAGGGGTGGCTCCCTGAAATATTTCTGAATCCTGTGATTGCTTTGTCGTGAAGGCCTCGTTGGGTTTTGATTTGGTTTTTCCGAGGTTGATCGAGCGTGTGTTGCTATTGGTGCACCCCGGCCGGGTAAAACTTTCTGAAAGCCGTGTCTGCGGTTATGGACGACTTGGAGCACAGTTTCTCGATCATAGACAAGCATAACTAAAGTACCGCTTTAATCTTACTAAGTAATATGACTAGTAAATAGTGCAACACTCATGGAATGGTTAATAAAATTGCCAACGGCTGGGGGGTTGTTCGTCCGCTTCCTCGTTGGTAAGCGGGGAGGAGGATGGATCTGTTGAAATTACTATTATAACTGTTGTCATTAATTCACGGACATCCGTCTATCATTGGTTAGGCGGATGGTTAGCGAGTATCTGTAGAACTGCTAGGTTTTATCTTTTGCTGCAATTGCGTCACCCCAGGTTGTGTTCCCTTTAGAGGCATTAAGTCTTGCTGAGTACCCTTAGGGTCTCACACGATAAATTATTGGTTCAGATGAACAGGTACCCTCGCAGGACGGATACTGGGTGGAAGAGGCCGATGATGTGGGCAACGATCGTTCGGTGTAGAGATTCCGGGAACGGGGATCCGTGAGATCTGTGGGCGGGATGTGCTTATTTCTATGGCATCTTATGCCGATTTGCTTCTTATCTGTACTCGGACTTTGTTTTGCCGCTTCCGCTTGATACTCTGATGTGTGATGTATGAGGAATTATCCTAAAATATTATATCTATCTAGGTCATTTGAATCTTGCCGTATGGCGTTGCTATATTTCCTTTCTTTCTAGATGGTATGGCTCTGATGTACTCTTGTATGGTGGCTTGCATACATACCCACTTGTGTATGTAGTTGATCCCTTCGCCTGCCGATTACGCCGCCCGTACAGGTCCCGATGAGATGGAAGCGGTTGGGACGGCCGAAAGGTCTACCCATGAGTGGCTTTTGGGGCCCCACCGTACTATTTCAACCACTACCGCTCATCCAGGCTTGTATCTAGGAGCGTAATTCACCGAGGTAGTTACAATTGGTATCAGAGCCATCCCGACCTTCAGGGTCTCAACCAAACGGTCGTTGTCAGTCTAGCAAGTATTTTGGTAGTTATGTATACTAGGGAAAAACAAAACGCGAGAGTAGGACTGCTTCCACTTTTCTTCTTACCCACCCACCCACCCTTTTCTGGTAAGGAAGTGCAACGTTTTCAATCCTCTTCTTAAATTCAAACTAGCATTCACGTGTTCTGGGTTTCCGTAGTACCATAGGTTGTGTGTGTGTGTGTGTGTGTGTGTAATCCCTTGTCTATCTGTTGCATCCAAGTTGTTATCTAATCAGCCTTTGGTTATCAACTGTTGGTACATTCCATACCGACAGGCTTTTGCAAACCGACGCAATCTGTCTTACTCTTTGTATCCGACGCTATCTTGTTTGGGGTGTTCGTTTCCGTAGTTACCAATCTTTAGGTTCAACGTGAGAAGAAGGGGTTAGGATATGTGTTCCACTTGTTCATGTGCGGAGTAATGATTTGAGTGTGGGATAGAGTCGCGACCATACCACTACTCTTATCATTCGCTTTTGTATATTGAATCGGTAGAGTCACTAATCTTGATTCGTTAAGTAATTTTGCGCATCTATTGGTATTTTAATGCCGAAATTTGTGGAAAAAATTTCTTTGATATATTTGTGTACCACACTCCTTTTCAGTCGTGTGCGATATGCTTAATATCTTTTAGGTGCTTTGAACTTTGTTGATATTTTAATATCATCTCAGTAAATTGTATCCTTTAATCTTGGTTAATTCCATCTTGGTACTATTTTGTATTATTATCATTCTCCATTATAGTACTGACTTGTGTTTTATATCAATGACAGGATGGCTCCACCACGTCGTTCTGATGAGGACATACCACCTGAGCTGGGCTCCGCGCTGTCAAACATCGCTAATGCTTTGGCAGCAATGCAGCAGAACCAGCAGCGCTTTGAGGAGAGTGTTCGGAGGAACGAGTTTGCTCCACTCCCTCCACCTCCCAAGCGAGGAGACATCAAGAGCTTCCTGAAATTCAACCCTCGTCAGTTTGATGTTTCTGATCGACCACTGGACGCGGATGATTGGTTGCGTGAGATGTCAAGGTTGCTCGAGACTGCTGATGTTCTGGAGCAGGAGTGGGTCAAGTGTGCTACTCACCTTCTGAAGGGAGATGCAGCTCTCTGGTGGGAGAACTACTTGAAGGCAAGCTGCACTGGTTTCCAGCCAACTTGGGAAAGGTTCACTGGAGCGTTCAAAGAGCAGTTTCTCTCAGAGATTGTTATGGAAAGGATGAAGGAAGCTTTTCTCAACCTGAAGCAAGGAAATGATAACGTCAACACCTATATCAGGAACTTCATGAATCTCTCTCGTTATGGTGGCGATGAGGTATCTGATGACAAGAAGAAGCAGAAGAGGTTCAGGCAAGGGCTCAATGCATCGATCAAGTATGCAATCACACATGCAAGGCCGGCATCTTTCCTGGAACTACAGCACACAGCCCTGCAAGAGGAAGCAAGCAAGCAAGTGTTTGAGGAGTCCAAGAAACACAACAGGGATGCATCAAGATCTTCAGTTATGGCAGCTCCTTCTAAGCGGCGTGTCTGGGTTCCTAACACCCCACCGTCGCTCCCGGATCCACCAAGACCTGCAAGTTACACGACAAGGCCACCAAACTTCACCACTGCGGCTCCCAGGGGCTACAACCACCACTACCCTGGAGCGCCTGGCGGAGTCCCTGGCTATGTTGCTCCACGTCCACCTGGTGTCTGCTTCACGTGTGGAGATCCTGGACATCTCAACTGGAACTGTCCGTTGAAGAACAAAGCTCTCCCTCCACCCCCGCCAAGATCTGCAGCAAGCTCTCCTATGGTTCGTGCACCACCACCTCGGGCTCTCAACATCAACACCAAGCCCGGGTCTGCGGTTGTTCGTGCCAACTGTGTCAACGCCGCTCAAGCTGAGCATGCACCTGGAGTTGTGATGGGTATGCTTCCCGTTAACTCAGTCCCTGCACGAGTTTTGTTTGATTCTGGTGCATCGCATTCTTTTGTCTCGCATAAGTTTGCACAAGAGCATGACCTGGATAGGGTTCCTTTATCACGTCGTCTGGTGGTGCTATCTCCTGGTTCAAAAATGAGGGCGGCTCACATCAGCCATGGCAATCAAATTGAGATTGGTGGCTCTTCGTTCTCGGCGTCCTTAATTCTTCTGGGCAATTCTGACATTGATGTCATCTTGGGCATGGATTGGTTAACGGCAAATGCAGCTGTGATTGATTGTGCTGAACGCTCAGTTTCTTTGAAGATTCCTGAAGGCCATATAGTCTTTTCTCCAAGTCTGACTCCTGCTATCCAGCTCTTCTCTTTGGCGGCTCTGAATGATGATGCTATGGAAGCTATTCAGAGTGTACCGGTGGTCTGTGAGTTCCCAGATGTTTTTCCTGAAGAGTTGTCGGGTATGCCTCCGGATCGTGAGGTTGAGTTTGTGATTGAGCTTGAACCTGGAACGGCTCCTATCTCCAAGCGGCCTTATAAAATGGGTCCTTCTGAGTTGGCTGAACTCAAACGACAACTTGATGAACAAGAGAAGTTGGGTTTCATTCAACACAGCACTTCGTCTTGGGGTAGCCCAACGATCTTTGTGAAGAAGCGTGATAGAACCGATAGACTTTGTGTTGACTACCGGGCTCTCAATGCTAAAACCATCAAGAACAAATATCCCCTCCCGCGGATTAATGATCTATTCGATCAGCTAGCTGGAGCTGTGGTGTTCTCTAAGCTGGACTTGAGAAGTGGTTATCACCAAATCAAGATTCGCAAGGAAGATGTGCCCAAAACAGCTTTCACCACCCGCTATGGCCTGTATGAGTACACGGTTATGTCTTTCGGTCTCACCAACGCACCTGCTACCTTCTCGAGGCTGATGAACTCCGTTTTCATGGAGTACCTTGATAAGTTCGTTGTGGTCTATCTGGATGACATTCTGGTCTATTCTAAGTCCAAGGAAGAGCATGAAGAACACCTGCGGTGTGTCCTAAACAAGCTTCGTGAGAACCGCTTGTATGCAAAGTTCTCAAAGTGTGAGTTTTGGCTGCCTGAAGTAACCTATCTTGGTCATGTCATCTCTGCCAAGGGCATTGCAGTCAACCCGGAAACTATGAAGACAATTGTTGAATGGCTTCCTCCTGTTAATGTCAAAGAAGTGCGGAGTTTCCTCGGTTTGGCTAGTTATTGCCGTCGCTTCGTTCAGAACTTCTCGAAGATAGCGAAGCCTCTTACCGATCTCCTCAAGAAAGGCAAGAAATACCTGTGGACTCCTGCATGTCAAGCAAGTTTTGAGACACTCAAAGAGAAGCTCACTTCCACACCAGTCTTGGTTCCTCCGGATACCTCTAAGCCTTTCCAGATATTCTGCGACGCCTCTTTGCAAGGATTGGGTGCGGTCCTTATGCAAGAGAAACAGGTGGTTGCTTATGCCTCTCGTCAGTTGAAGACTCATGAGATCAACTATCCCACACATGACCTCGAGCTAGCAGCAGTTGTCTTTGCTTTGAAGCTTTGGAGGCACTACTTGCTTGGTAACCGTTGTGAGATCTTTTCTGACCACAAGAGTTTGAAGTATATCTTCACTCAGCCTGATCTCAACCTTCGGCAGAGGAGATGGATTGAAGCAATCAATGACTTTGATGTGACCATCAACTACACTCCGGGCAAAGCCAATGTCATGGCCGATGCGCTTAGCCGTAAAGCTTATGTCAACAACCTCATGATGGAAGAGCAGCAACCTCTCTTGTGCGAGGAATTCCGTCAGCTCAACCTGGAAATTGTGGAACAAGGGCATCTCCTGAACCTTCTGGCTACTCCTCTCTTGGAAGAAAAGATTCGCTCTCGTCAGCTTGGTGATCCGCACACCAAAAAGATCATCTCTAAACTTGAGCTTCTGAAGTATGAGTCCTTCCACGTGGATGATCAAGGCACGCTTTTCTTTGAACACCGGATGTTTGTTCCAAACTACCCGGGTTTGAGAGAGCAAGTTCTCAAGGAGGCGCATGATTCGGTTCTTTCTATCCACCCTGGCAGCACAAAGATGTACATGGACTTGAAAACACAATATTGGTGGCCTGGTTTGAAACGGTATTGTGCCAAGTATGTCTCAGAATGTGATGTCTGCCGCAGAGTGAAAGCTGTCCATCAGAAACCATTCGGACTTCTACAGCCATTGAAACCTCCGGAATGGAAATGGGAGAAAGTAGAGATGGACTTCATCACTGGCTTTCCAAGGTCGCAGAAGGGCAACAATGCAATCTTTGTTGTCATCGACAGGCTTTCTAAAGTGGCTCATTTCTTCCCCGTCAAGGAAACAATTTCTGGAATTCAGTTGGCTGAGCTCTATATCAACAGGATTGTCTCTCTGTATGGGGTTCCGCTTGAGATCAGTTCAGACCGTGGAAGCATCTTCACTTCCAAGTTCTGGGAGAGTTTCCAAAATGCTCTGGGAACAAAGTTGAACTTCAGCACTGCTTACCACCCTCAGTCGCAAGGACAAGTGGAAAGGATCAATCAGATTCTGGAGGATATGCTTCGTGCTTGCGTTATCTCTTTTGGCATGAAATGGGAGGAATGTCTTCCTTATGCTGAATTCTCCTACAACAACAGCTTCCAGAAGAGTCTGAAGATGGCACCATTTGAGGCTCTCTATGGTCGCAAGTGCAAAACTCCGATTGGTTGGTCAGGTGCAGGAGAAAGAATCTGGTTTGGCCCTGACATTGTAACTCAAGCAGAGGAGAAGGTGCATATCATTCTTGAGAACCTGAAGATTGCTCAAAGTCGACAGAAGAGCAACTATGACAGGAAGCACACGGATATGGTGTATGCCCCTGGTGATCTCGTGTACCTTCGTGTTACTCCCATGAGAGGAACACACCGCTTTGGTATCAAAGGAAAGTTGGCTCCTAGATACATCGGTCCTTTCAAGATACGTGGTAGAAGAGGAGAAGTTGCTTATGCACTTGAGCTTCCGGAAAAACTCAAAGTCCATGATGTTTTCCACATCTCTCGGCTCAAGAAGTGCTTCAAAGATCCCGGCAGGACCGTGGATCACGAGCTAATCGATCTCCAAGAAGACCTGTCTTATCAAGAACAACCCACCAAAATCCTTGAGACCGCAGAAAGAAGGACTCCCAACAAGTCCATCAAGTTCTGCAAGGTGCAGTGGTCACACCATTCTGTTGATGAAGCCACTTGGGAGCGTGAAGATGAACTCCGTGCCAACCATCCTACCCTCTTTGTGTCTTCTTCTTCCTAGAATCTCGGGGCGAGATTCCTGTTTAGTGGGGGAGAGTTGTAGCATCCCAGTTGTCTAACACCTGTAATGCTACTTGTTCTAGTAATAAAAGGGCCACTTCCTACATATAATTGTTGCATCATCATCATATCATGCTCATGTCATCATGCCACCTTGCATTTGAGCATCATATAAAACCCCTTCTTGTTTGGTTCTTATCTCATGTGCATTATTAATTGTGTTTTGCCTCTTGATATTGTATTTGGTTCTTGATATATTGTTAAATGCCCAAGTTGATTTGGGGGCATATCTCTTATTAACTCCACCACCTTTCTTTCACCACCTTATAATTCCACCATCCAACTAAATATGAGCTTGGCATTTATGGGTTTTACTTCTAGCTCATGTGGGTTGGGATGGATCCAATTCTTTTCCACATGTTCTCATCTTGGCATCATTTTGTTTTCACATTATTGATACATGAGAGCCACATGGCCACCTTTGCATGCCTTGTGAGTGTGACCCTAATTCTAGCTCCCATATGTGTTGCTTTTGGGGTTATCATCATGTTGGGATATTTTGTGGGCTTAATAAATATCTAGTGGCATATACACACTAGCAAGTCCCAAATATAATCCAATGTGATCATCTCCTCATACTCCACTTGGAATTCTTTCTAAATTCTTTTGCTTGGGCCTTATTCCACACTTTGGAATGCATAAGAAAATGCCATGTAATTAATCTTGTTTTCACAAAGATAAATATGGTAACAATTAATTATGCATGGCCCATGAAAGTACCCCTTTTAGCTTGGCATTGATTTTATTTGGATTTTAATCATCTCTCTACCCCTTAGGCTTGGTCTTGTTTGATCATGCCTAAACCATCATCACCTTTTCCCCCTTGCTCTAGTCTTGGTTCTTGTTGTGGTTTGTTTGGTGCATGGTTGGATCTTGTCAAAAGAATGCCTGTCCCTTAACTGCTTTCGCGGGTTGATACCGGATGTCAAACTCTGATAATGCAAACATCCATTTGCCCAGTCGGCCTTTTAACATAGGAGCCGACAGCATGTGCTTTATGACGTCTGATTTGCATATGATGATGATCTCTGCTGATAGCAAAATGTGGCGCAGCTTGGTGCAGGTGAAAAACAGGCAGAGGAACAACTTATCGATATCGGGATACCTTGTCTCCGCGTCCAGCATCCTTCTGCTTATGTAAAATACGACTCGCTCCAGCCCATCATAAACTTGCACCACCACCGAGGCGATGGATGTGTCGGCTACTGACAAGTAAATGTAGAACGGTCTGTCCGGCTGGGGTGGAACCAACACTGGCGGCTTCGTCAGATATTCTTTGATTTCGTCAAAGGCTCGTTGTTGTTCTGCCCCCCAGCGGAATTCCTCGTCAGATTTAATTTTCACTAGTCCCATGAACGGCTCTATTCTTCCTGACAGATTGGAGATGAATCTTCTGACGAAGTTGATCTTGCCGATGAGAGACTGCAGTTCTTTCTTTGTAGTGGGTGGCTTCATTGTTCGCACTGCCTCCTGACTTTTCAGGCCGATCTCAATCCCGCGTTCATGGACCAAAAAACCCAAGAACTGACCGGCCGTCACCCCGAAGGCACACTTCTTTGGATTCATCCGTAGGCCGAATTTTCTTGTTCGGTCCAGGACGCGTCGTAGATCGTCTAAGTGTCCTTGCGCTGAAGCAGACTTGACCACCACGTCATCGATGTAGATTTCCACCAGCTTGCCGATCAGATCATGAAAAATATAATTCATGGCTCTTTGGTACGTGGCGCCGGCATTCTTCAGTCCAAACGTCATGACTACATACTCGAACAACCCCACCGAACCTGGGACTCTGAATGCAGTCTTGTGTATGTCTTCTGGAGCCATAAAAATTTGGTTGTAACCGGCATTGCCATCCATGAAGCTCAAGATCTTATGACCAGCCGCTGCGTTGATTAACGTTTCTGCCACCGGCATCGGATACTCATACTTTGGGGTAGCTCTGTTGAGATCCCGAAAATCTATGGCAACACGCCACCGGCCATCCTTTTTCTCTACAGGTACGATACTAGAAATCCACTCAGCATACCTGCATGGCCTGATTAACTTGGCTGTCAACATTTTCTCGACCTCTTTCTTGACTTCTTCCAGAATTTCGGCCTTCATTTGTCGTGCTCGCTGCTGAAATGGCCGAAATCCTTTTTTGAGCGGGAGTCGATGCTCAATGATGCTCCTGTCTAACCCAGGCATCTCTGTGTAGTCCCAGGCGAAGCAGTCTGGATATTGTTTCAACAGGGCTATCATCGGGCCCCGCAGATTCGGATCTAACTTTCTGCTGATAAATGTTGGTCGTGGCTTATCCCCAGGACCAATGTCGATCTCTTCTAGCTCATCAGCGGATGTAAACCCATACCCTAGCTTTCCGTCACCTGTCAAATCGACGCTAAACACAGGGCAAACAGTAGGTGAGGGTAACAAAAATGATTTGGGCCGATTGCCTGAATCGGCCCCCTTTTTTATTGAATTAGTTAAGGATGGTTTACACCTTATTGTGTTACAATGGCAGTGCATCTCCCTGCTACGACTACGTGATCCGCTTGTCGTACGATTGGTGCTTCCTATTTTTAGTGGCCGATCGCGAGGATCGGCCGTACCACGTACGCTCGTGGACCTTGCTACTCTGTCAGGCCAGTGGATAAGACCAGCCTCACCCCGTTTTTTGTAGCTTCAATGCGCTCACAGCCGTCTAGACTGATTCCAGAGATCGGCTCTTGGTCTTCTGCTTTCCAGACGTTCATGCCAGCTATGGAAATCTCGATAGAATCATCTGCATGGATGACCTCCACTTCATCTCCGTCCCACTGTATTAGGCACTGGTGCATCGTGGATGGAATGCAGCAATTAGCGTGAATCCAGTCTCTACCTAGCAAGACAGCGTAGGTACTTTTGCTGTCCACGACGAAAAATGACGTGGGTATGGTTTTCCTGCCCACTGTCAGATCCACGTTCAGTACGCCTTGCGTTTCCGAAGACTGACCGTTGAAGTCGCTTAACGTGACGTTGGTTTTGATCAGATCTGCAGTGGAGCGTCCCAAACGTCGTAGCATGGAGTACGGCATGATATTGACTGCCGCTCCGGTGTCCACCAACATCTTGCTGACAGGTTGCCCATTGATGTAACCTCGCAGGTATAGGGCTTTCAGATGTTTGTAACCCTTCTCACGTGGCTTCTCAAAGATAACCGGCCGTGGACCGCAGTCAAACTGTGCCACTGGTAGCTCATTGGTCCTTGGCGCGCAGAATTCTGACGGAAGTACGAACACCATGTTTGTGCCAGCCGATGTCTGTGCATCGGCTTTTACTGGTTTGGGGCGCCATTCTTTCCTTGTCGGGCGGTCTTCCGTTTCCAGGGTCTGCCTAATTTTGATGGCCAGATCGGGCCGTGCTTTCTTTAAAGCGTGGAGATACTGCGCTTCAGCTTCCTCCAAGTTACGCAGCCGCTGCACTCTACGCTTTTGGGTGTGTCTGAGTCCGTCGGGACACCACCTTGGACGGTGATATCTGTCTTTGTCTTTGTCATTCTTTGGCTTCTCGAGGTCTTCTGCCCGAGCGGACTCCCTATAACGGCTCTGGGGTGGAAGAGGCCCTAGACGTTTGAACACTGACACTGGCCTCGCGTCCTCCTTCTGCTGACCGCATTCCGGGCAGTTGTCGACTGTAGGCAATCGGCTCATTCCCGCGTCCCAGCAATACTTGAAGAAAGGACAATCCCAATGCTTGTCTGCGCCTTCCTTTTCTTTAGACGGTCACATCGCGCCGGCGACGTTGGTCATACTGACGCTCATACTTGTTAAGGAGATGAGCGGAATGTGGCTTCTGATACCGCACTCTCCTCACCTGTTCCTCTGTTAAGTACCGCCTGTCATTGTGGCTGGGCCGGTCGCATGGACCAGCCTCCTTTCTTTCTTTGCCCCGAGAGCGGACACCTCCCTCCTTGTACGTGTCATGGTGGTACCCAGACCCTGCCATATTAACACCGAACGAAAAATCCAGTTGACGCCTCGCGGAGCGACTGAGTTCTACCATGTTGACGCCGGGAAATGGGTTCGTGTCCACTTTCATGGCGAACTGCCCAAGGATCAGACGGCCTTGTTCTATCGCCATTTGGATTTGGCGGCGAAGCTCTTTGCACTCATTGGTGGTGTGGGTGAACGAGTGATGCCACTTGCAGTATGGTCTCCCGTTCATTTCCTGAGCCGTAGGGATTTTGTGGCCTTCGGGTAACCTCAGCTGCTTCTCCTTCAGCAGCAAATCGAATATCTGCTCGGCTTTGCTCACATCGAAGTCGAACCCTTTTGCAGGCCCTTGCTGTTTCACCCATTTGCAGGCTACAGGATCTGCCCCCCGAGCCCATTCAGCTACGGCCACTTCCTGGTCCTGTGTAGGATCATCTTCTTCTGCATCGACCAGGCCTATCGGACGTTTGAATTTGTCTTGGTACAACTCAGGGTGGCGCTGTTCATACATCGTCAGTTTCTGGGCCATGTGCGCCAATGAGTTGTACTCCACTTGGAAAGCCAGATCCTTGATGGGTGCTGAGAGGCCCAACACTGCCAGCTCGACTGCTTCCTTCTCAGTTAAACGAGCTGAGTAACATCGGTTCTTGATGGTCCTGAAGCGCTGGATGTACTCGGCTACAGTTTCTCCCCGCTTCTGCCGCACCTGCGCCAGGTCTGCAATGCCAGCCTCAGTAGCCTCTGAATGGTACTGGATGTGGAACTGCTCTTCCAGTTGCTTCCAGGTATGAATCGAATCAGGTGGCAGCGAGGTGTACCACCCAAAAGCTGGTCCTGTCAGCGATTGCGCAAAAAACCTTACGCGCATCTGATCCGATGCCGAAATTATGCCTAGCTGTGCCAGGTATCGGCTTATGTGCTCGATCGAGCTTGACCCTTCTGACCCGCTAAACCTTGAGAACTCAGGGAGCCGATACTTGGGTGGCAGCGGAATCAGATCAAACTCGTTGGGGTACGGCTTTGAATAGCCGATTGTCCTTCTCTTCGGCACGAAGCCGAACTGGTCTCTCAGGATGGTACGGATTTGCTCCACTGTTTGAGCTGCAGGGGCTAGATTCTCATGACTTGTTCCAGTGGCATACTTGGCTAGCCACGCCTGTTTGTCAGCGTCTATCCCAGACATCGCTGCTCCAGAAACGCCTGCTCCTGAAGATCCTGCCCCAGGAACCCCTGCCGTAGAAACTCCCGCGGTTGCAATCTGGTTGGTGCGTGTCAGGTTATTGCAGTCCGGCACGTAGGTGCATATATATCCGTGTGGGATTTCCTTAGGTGGCTCAAACAGGAATTGGCAATCGCCTGGGTCGCCTCCAGCCTTGTAGACGACGTAAGCCGCTGCTCCTGGCGGCTCTAGAGCCGCAAGTGTGAATGGCAGCTGTGGCCTGGTCTGGAGCGGTCTTTCTCCCTGGTGAGTCCCTAAAGTAGGCCCCGACGGAGAGTACTGATGTTTCATGATCTCCTGAACTACGCGAACCGCGACCCGCTCGAAAGCGTTCACCAGGCTCTCAGAATGGCGGTGCAGAGAATGAGCCACCATGTAGTTGACTTCCTGTCGTAGAGCTCTGGTGCGCTCCTCCGAAGGAACAGACAGATCTACCTCATCAAGAGCACCCTCGGGGGAGAACCCCCTCCACTTGATGCCATGCTTACGGGTCCTCTCAAAAGAGCCGATGAGATCGGCTTCGAAGAGATTTCTGATCTCATCATACTTCGCCTTGTGCTCTTCAGGCAGCTCGTCGTACGTGACTGGTCTGCTCTCCATCGCAGCGTCGGATGTTGATGTAGACGTTGTTGAATGTCCCACCGGGCGTGCCAGAATGTGTTGCCTGCCAAAACTCACCGGCGAGCAGCGACGAGCAACACGAAGAGCCGGGAGGCTCCCAGAACTGCTGGTGGGCCCTGGTCCCTCGGGCAACGGCCCGCAAAACTCCGGCACACGTCCTGGCTTGGTTCGAGGGCGTGCCACCTGACCTATACCTGGTCAGGAAGGTGAAGGATTGCTCCGATTGATTTCCTGCATGGTAAACAAGTATACGTAAAATTCGAGCCGTGACCGGCTCCCAGGTTTCCCTGAAAATCGGCTCCTAGAGCCGATTGCCCCATGGTTCTGCATTAGATTTACGATAACATGGGGTTTTGCTTGATCACTACAAGTTAAATCGATCTACGACAGTTTAATGTTTTCACCACGTAACTGGAACGTCCTACACGTAATTGAGCCTGGTATGTACAAAAGATGAAGAATATTAACCCTAGAGGAGGCCTAATAACCAACGTAAAGTCAATTACCGGAACAACTTCTCTAGAACGAATAAGCCACGTCCCTACGTACTACTGGATCGTTCAACCCGTTTGTAAGGCCTGACTACGTAGATATCAAACTAAACCTTGGCGAGAAAGGCACAACCATAACAGATCGAATCAGCTAAATAAAGATCAAGCAAGGTGCTACCCTTGCACTTGGGAAAAAGGTGCAAAGGTAGCGAGACAACTAGAGGTAGCAAAATCAAACGATTATAACGAAGAGCACCGATGCTAACCTCGACAGATCTATGATAATAATGTTACTCGCCATCAACAAGGCTTCAGTACGAGTAACACCAACTAACGCATAAGTAAAAGTACTGCCTAGATCGCAAGATGCAATCTAGGCAGCATGACACTTACCCGAAAGAAACCCTCGAAAACAAGGGGTGGCGATGCGCCGAGATTGTATTTGTTGTGAACGTGATTGTCCTCTTTTTTTTGATAACCTTAGGTACATATTTATAGTCCGGAGACTCTCTACTTTTGGAATAACTCTACAACTCTATCTTTACCTAAACTGAAACGGAACCTAAACTGAAACGAAACCTACTATGATACAAGATACACGGGCAGTTTAGCCCAATTCTACGTACTAGGCCGATCCAACAACACGTTGAATATACGCATCTTCCAAGCCCATCTTGATCACGGCCCATCTCCTTCGTTGGCCAAAATATGGCGATAACATCAGCTGATTCGAATTCGTTGACGGCCTCGTGAGGTTAAGTGGAAGTGTCGCACGGGAGCTATTTGGCGCTTCAGAAGTGTCGCATGTAAGCTATTCTTTTCAACGATGTCGTGTTCCTTCCAATTTCATGTAAAGACGTCGCATAGGAGCTATAAGCCCCAACTAGCCTATGCTGGGCCCGTCTACACTGACGGCTGCTCTACGCCGACGGCAGCCGGCGGCCCACCTTATTCTACGCCGACGGCTATCCTTTGTCGACAACATGTTTTTTGGCCTGCCCGGCTTGGGACCTACGCCGACAGCCCCGACAAAAGGCCCTCAGCGTAGCCTCTTGCTGTCGGTGCCTTGAGCCAGTCTTGTAGTGCCTTCACCATAATGAAAGCTTCACACCTAGTGAGACCACAGATTCAAGATGGCGAGTCGTTTCCCTAGTGAATGTTTGGTAAAGGCTTCTTGATTTAGCGCCTCGAATACAAGTTCAGAAAATGACATGCCCTAACTTTTTCGTGCCACTATATAGATCGCTGAATCCAGGACAGAGTTTGGAGTAAGTATCAGAGGAAATGCGATGTAAAATTGAGGCAATTCAGTTGGAAATATTCTGAACCTTTGTCACTCGTCCCCGAAATAGCAGTACTACTGAAAATACACAAATATTACAGGGTCCAAGGCTCAACTTCGATTGGTGAACGAAGTTGGGAGAAGGACAGGTCGCCCCATGGCCTTCCTAGTACAGGAAACCAATCGTCTACTTCAGGAGTCGTCGAAAGCTTAAGTAGTTTGAGTTAAGCGATCGAGTGCAAAATGGAATCGGCATTGCTCTAGCCTTGATGGGCCGCACAACGATGAGTACCACGTTATGCCTATGGTAAGGACCTGATGAGCTTCCAACACTATGTCAGAGAGATTGTAAACCATTATTTCTGACCTGCCAAGTACACACCTGATGACCTCCTCATCCGACACTCAGAGCTAGCACGAGCATGCGATCCACTCGTGCTGCAGAATGCACAACCCAACAACCTCATCCTTGCTAGCTAGACCACCGCGTCGACAGAATTGATTTCTCGGGCTTAAAATTCCGGACGACCTATTTGAATTTGATCCATATTCGTGCAATTTTGGGGTTACCAGCCGGTTAACAATTTTTTTAATTTTCTCGATTTTGAGTTCAAAATTAATTCTGAAAAACCGTCCTGTAATTTCCAGTAACCATCCAGTAACCACGGTAACCAAAAACACTGATCCTCCCGGTGAAAAAGTTCAGCCCAGTAGCCAAAATATTGGGTCGAGCGAGCATTTTTTCCGTGAAGGCGGGGGACATAGAAGAGGGAGATGGATGGGGATGATACTCTTGGCCTTCGTGACTCTAGCTAGCTTACTCCGTCTCTCGTGTGTTGTGTTGTCTGAATTGGATGCTCTAAATATAGGCGGTGGAATTCATTTGTATGGTCATGAAATTTGTGGTTTAAAAATAGGCGGTGGAGAAGTACTCGAGGCCACACGCGTGGAATCAGGAGGAGTTAATTTCAGTGAAATGGACGTAGGTGATGCAAGAGAAACTGTTGCTCGTTATTCCTATAAACCGGGAAATTATGGACTAGAGTGGCTCAATACCCTGCTTTTACCCTGTTTTCTTTTATTGAGATCGGAGAAAATCCACTTTGGCTCATAGGTGTAGATGCACCTATTGTTTAATAACATATCTTTGAGATAAAAAAATTGAAAAAATTATTTATGTGTACATCCGGATATACAATGTTCGCTCACAAAGTTTTAGCAAATAGAACATTTTTATGGTCTATGTAAAAAGACAATTTCTGATACTACAATATGACTAGTCACGCAAAATGTTCTTTGCCTGCAAAACTTTGTATGCGAACATACAATATCTGGATGTACATGCGGAATTTCTTTCAGAATTTTTTTAACATTTGAAATATAGTTTTTATATATTTTTCATAATAGGCGCATATATACATATGAGCCAAAACACCATGCTTTTTTTATTGTGAAACCTTGAGCTTTGTTACTCTAACAAGTTCTAGTTACAACCTGCATCTTGGCATGTTGGGGGAAAGAAGGGTAGCAGGTAGAAGCAAACAGCCTCCCAGGAGATAAAAAAAATGTTGACCGTCCAAGTAGAAATGTCAGCGCTTCAATAACAAGTCGACCTCGTGATCCAAAGAAAAAAATCAGCTTGATAATGTATTAGAATATGTGAAATTCACGGTATTATGAAAACATACAACTAATTGTACATGCGGCACCTGTTGGAGTGGTGTCGATTCAGAGCTTGACGTGGCCTTGGCAGAGGCACCATGCATAAGGTTTGCTCGAGGTTGCCTGCTTGACCACTCGTGAAAGGATAAAGTGCTACCGTATCATAATTAATACTAGTCAGAGCAACCTGTGTGTCTGCACGGTCCAGCTGTTTTGAGAAATAGGTCTTTTGCAACTGCTGATAATTATGTGTTCAGGGTGAAAAGCATTCAATTGCCACTATAGAATTATTGAGTTCATATTTATTAAGTATTTTGTTAGAAGTTCTAGTGCAACAAATAATTTTGCAAGGCCGGAGAACAAAACTTTTTAGGCAAAGATGTGCCAAGGAAAAAAAGAGCTTCATGCAAAATATCAAGTTTGTGACGAAACTACCTCAATTGGCATTTGTTTATAATAAGATGCGGTATGTATTCAGAGAATTGTTTATACTAAAATGGTGAGAGATTGGAGAAGCATATATGCTACCTTAGTCTAGAAAAATATTGTTTAACATACGATTTTGCAGAAAAAGAAATTAAAAAAAGATTGGAATTGGACTTACGAAGCCAAATACTGAAACTAGTCTTGTACATTTCTCATAGCTTCTGAAAACGCAATAATCGTAGCCGTCCATACTTCTTATGTTCCATGCAGGCACCTCTACTCCATTCTTTTGGATTTCTACGTACATTTACGTCCATAATAAAGTACAAGTAGGAGGTAAAAACAAGAATTTACTCTTTAGTCTTTACATATCCAATTTTCTAACCAGTTTGTTGCCTGTCATTCCAACATACAAACACCCACTGACAAAAAAATAACGTACAAACACTCGGATACACGACAGACTGTGTTCAACTCCGACGGCACGTACAAATGGTACGACTTCAGCGGGTACTTCTATGACCCAAAGTTGGTTAAAGCAACTCAACAACTAGCACCGTACCTCGTAGCCTGATGCCGCCGACGTTAACTCCGCCGGGGTACCAACGGCCGAGACAGCCTAAGGGGGTGCTTCTTTCGCCCAACCTTCCAAACAGGACATCACCGGCTCCATCGACGCCTCCGACTTTGTCGGCACTCCGGAAACCGAACGCGCCGCCGCCGAGGGAGCCTGTTACGTACTCTACGACAAACCCCAATGCATCTGTTCTGGAAGCCCATGGCATAGCCGCCGCCCACGGCCAGGAGGCACGACAGATTCCCCATGCCTCCCATAACCATGGATAGGTGTTTTCTCCACCGCTTCCCTGCAGCAGCGGCCGGAAGTGAGGCCTCAGCTGCTCTAGCAACTGCGGGCATTGTTCTGGCTTTCAGCGCAGAGGAGTAGGGAGGAGTAGTGAGCACTTGTGAGATGCACCTGTGGCTGTGGTGTGGTGCGGTGGTGGAGTTCGTGGTTTAAATAATACGATATGACGGAGAGAAAGAAAAATGTGGGAAGTTTTTGAGGGTGCAAATGAGGAAGGCGGGTACAAGTGCACCGTGGGTGTAAATGTTGTAGTAGAGGAGCAGATTTCAGAGGAGTGGAGCTAGCTGACGAAAAGGAGCAAATTTAGCATGGAAGTTCTGTTGTTGGTGCTTTAATTTCAGCTCATTAAGCCAGGTTATTAAATGAAATGATTGTCTGGGGCCAAGCCTTTTGGTGCCACTATTTAGAATGTTAGATGTCTTTAGAAGAATCTACATGAACAGATCTAATGAAAGATGGTGGAGGAAAAACCAGGGAAAACCCAAGTTATAAATTACATAATAAAGGTTTAACATGTATTTTGGAATCTTAACCACATGTTTTCTCGATGGGAGATTCTGGGCTGGTTTCTAGAAAGTACACAAAAATACTTAAAGGGTGAATGTGAGCGCCTCACACCTAGCTTGTGGGATCTACCTTGAACAATTCAACTTTGGTCTAGATTGAGGAGTTCTATGTCATTATGATGAGTTCCAACGAAATTATGATGAGTTCCCAACTTACGATTTTGCACCCTTACAATCAACATCCCCAACATGTTTTCCCAATATTCCCTAAAAACATCTTTGCCCAAATGACGCTTCTTCCAAAATTTGCTCTATAGATGTTTGAAGTGTGTGCCTATTTTTTTACCCAAAGTACAATGATATCCAAGATCGTGTACAACTTCTGCTATATCATAGATGTTGATTTTTTTTGCGGGGAAATAGATGTTGATTTACTTTGAAGAGGAATTTTGAAATCTTAATGCAGAGCCAGATCCACACGACATATATATCCAAGAACTCTTTACACCTGGTAGTCTCAAATTTACGCCATATGTGATTTCGAGACTCATATGAGCCTCCTCACCTCACGGTAGACGATGTGCACATGAATCTACCTAAACGAGAAGAAGAAACCAAAAGTTGTATGGGTAATGTGCATATGCAGCAATGTGATCCAGTACAACATGATTAAAAAACGATTCTTAAAATTTGTATATAAGCTCTAAGTAATGGGCAATCAAAATATATATGAATTAAAGAGAAAATCATGCCTCCAATCTACTCAAAAGAACGATAAAGAATGGATTGCATCCATGTAAACTTGATGTTGTCTCAACCTTAGATGATCCATGATGTAATAATCAAATACTTTAAAACTATGCAATAAAAGCAGGTTGTGTTCATCATCCTGATGCAGAGGTCGAGGCTATGTTCCCAATTCAGAAAAAAAATGTAAATTTCATGTATGCTTGCAGCAAACGTAGTTCTGCATGGCTAATTATGAAGACTAACCATCCTAAAAATAAATTGGCACAAGCTAAGGAGGTTATTGCTGAGACATGTGCATATCCATATTGGCAATCAAACATGGTAGGTATATAGGATGGTCATGAGTGAGATTAACGATAGAGCCCTCAAGCTTCTTAGCCTTAGATAATTTGACCCTCGAGCGAAAAAGGATTAACTATTGACCAATATTAGATCACTTTCACATAGCAACCACACGGTGAGTAACATGATATTAGGAGGAGAATTGTACTTAATGTATGTCCATGAATCATGTACCTAACATAGAGGCATGGCGTACGAGCCATGGGTTAATTAGTACTCTTCTTTGTGACTGTTGTTTATAAATTCTTATTATAGATAATAATTACTACCTCTATAACAGTTTATTGGGCTAACACGGAGTTCATGAAAAAAGTTTGACCATAAAATTGGTCATTATATGTCATAAAAATTATACCAGTGGATTCATATTCAAAATACCGTTCCAATGATTTAGTTTTTGTGACATATGATTCATATCTCCTTGATCAAATTTATAGTCAAACATAGTTTTTGAACTACGTGTTTAGGATGAAAAGCATTCAATTCCTGCTGCAGAATTATTGAGTTCATATTTGTTAAGTTTTTTGTTAGAAGTTATAGTGTTTTCCATGTGCAAACAAACAATTTTGGAAGGGCAGAGAACAAAATTTTTTACGCAAAGATGTGCCAAGCAAAAAAAAAGAGCTCCACGCAAAATATCAAGTTTCTCAAGAAACTACCTCCATTGGCATTTCTTTATAATAAGATGCAGTACGGATATGTATCTATAGAATTGTCTATACTAATATGGTGAGAGATTGGAGAAGCATATATGCTACCTTAGTCTAGGAAAATATTGTTTAATCATAAGATTGTGCAGAAAAGGAAATAAAAAAAAAGATTGGAATTGGACTTACAAAGCCAAATACTGAAACTAGTCTTGTAGATTTCTCATAGCTGCTGAAAACGCAATAATCGTAGGCGTCCATACTTCTTATGTTCTATGCAGACACCTCTACTCCATTCTTTTGAATTTCTACGACATTTACGGTCAGAGTGACTATTTATTTTATAGTAAATAATAAAGTAGGAGGTAAAGATAAGAATTCACTCTTTAGTCATTACATATCCAATTCTCTAACCACTATGTTGCCCGTCATTCCAACGTACAAAGACCCTCCAAAAAAAAACCGTACAAACACCAGCCCCAATACACGGGACAAATTGGTCAACTCCGACGGTGCAGTTTCAGCTGATACGCCTATGACCCAACAACTAGCACCGCACCTCACAGGCTGACGCCACCGGCTTCAAGACAACCAAAGGGAGGGGGGGGGGGGGGGGCACGCCCGACGCGAGCGAGCCCGATACTCTACCGCAGACCCCAATGCAGTTGTTGTGGAAGCCCACGACATAGCCGCCACCCATGACCAGGAAGCCCCACAGATTCCCTATGCCTCCCATAACCATGAATATGTTTTTTTCACTCTGCAGGATGTGAGGCCTCAACCTTATAGCCTCCCCACGCGTGTGTGTATATATATATATAGAAACTCTATTAGACCGTGGGTGCAGAATAAGTAATTCTACACCCGGGTCGATTCGATCGAACCAGGCCACATATGGATCCGTCGCACTCGGCTCGGCCCTATCTAATTCCCCCGGTCCCACCACTATTACAAGCTCCACCTGCTAATCGAGGGGATCGTGCGTGGCCGGCGGTTCTGGAAGCGACTGCAGTGGCGAGCGGCGAGCGGCTGCAGCCGGGAATTGCAGTGGCCAGCAGGCGACGAGCAGCAAGCGGCTGCAGCTGCAGCCGGGTATTGCGGCGTGCGGAGAAAGGCTGCAACCGGGGATTTCGGCGGGCGGCTACGCGGTGAGCAGTAGGCCCCCACCATCTTCTTCGTCGCCGGCGTCCGGTGAGGCCTAGCATCCCTCCATCGTCGGCACGAATAAACCCCGAATCCATCCATCCCCGCATCAGCTCCTTGTTTGTGGCCGTTGTTCCTTACTTACATCAGATATATATTTTTGGCTTGAAACCATACTCCGTTTAGCTAGATTTGTACATATAGGCCGGAGACGGGGGATTCGCCGTCCGCAGAAGGCGATGGATGCGGCGGTGGGGGACCTTGCCAAGCTCCGCGCCGCTCCATGGGCCTCGTCGCTGACGATGTGGGCAAGGAGAAGATCCTTTCGGTGAGCCCCCTTTCTTTCTCCTCATCTATCGGATTTTTCCCCATTTATGCTTCGAATTAATCGCGAGAGTGGTGTACATCAGGTGATTTTCAATCCCGACAGCTTGAGATTACGGCGGACTGCAGCAGGGTGGGCGAGTACAGCTGGGCATGATGCGTTGGTGGAGCACACTGCTAGCTTCGATGTCAAGGTATGGTCGCGATTGATCCTTAAGTTATTTGTACTACTTTTTGATATGCCATCGGGTCCAGTTTGGACAGCTCATTTTGCATAATGCTGGTTAGTAGTGTCACACAACGCCGAAGTTTCAAACATGTTTAACCAAAATAAATACTGAAACTTATGGCACAGTTGTATTCTGAATCATGTTCTTGCTGGTCAGAATAACGTCCATACTTGATTTTAGTTGCCCATCTCAAGAATTGTTAACGTTACCGCTGGTCTCTTTTCGGTCATATCATTTGGTAGACAAAGACACTGATTGTCTGATTCAGGTCTAAACCAGATTAACTCATGGCACGGTCTAAAGCATAAAAGGAAATTAGATGGTTCTGCTCTGCTGGATGTGAAGCTCCATTGCCCCTGTGATAACTCCATGGTAACTAGTTCAGTAAGATCTTTAAAATTTGTCCATTAATCTTGTTAATTTTACAGATAGTATGCTGAACTACCAAAGCAGCTAACTTTGCAATTTTCAATGTTATGCAAAAAAACTAAATGCACTGATTTTTATATATCCTGAAACTTCAAAGGAAGCCAATTGCTATAAATTACTGTCTCTTTTTTGTAAGAAGCTTGTATCTATGTCCTGAACATTATCGAGGGGCGGTGAGCGACGACAGCTGGGCTTTATGGCGGATCAAGGCGTGGCGAGTGGCAGGCACCTTCGGAGTCTAGTCGAGCAGCGGGTGCCCTTGGCATCGTGGTCGGCGGGCTGAATCAGCGGCAACGGTGGCACGGTGAGTGGCATTTTGCCTTGGTGTCAGGAAGCACGCCGGGTGGTGGCTGCAGGCAGCGTTGCGTGTCTAGTGGGCATCGTGGTGAGCTGCCGACGGAGCACGCCAGTGGATGTCAGGGTACGTGACTTTTTGTTCTCCCCTGGCTGTTTATTATCCGTGTATGCTATGAAATAATCCACTGAAGCACCAATCTGTGGTCCGTTCTTTTTTCTTTCAGTGAAATTGTGTCCTGTTCTTGTGGAGACAGTGCATGCTAGCTGGAAGTCATGTTCAGGGCCTGAGTAGATTTGCCTTACGGACTAATATAGATTCTGTATGCCCAATGTATTTAAAATCTGGGTCACTACAGAGGATATTCGGTATTCCTGTTTCTGGATGTTGAGCATAGATGACATAATAAATTGTTGAATGTATTTTTTTGTGGCACATGAGGCCACAATGTAGCTCGTTTTGAATAAGTGAGTCCTAAGTTTATATACTTCCTTGCCAACTACTTGTGGAAGGCTAATTTCAATGCAAAAATATCTATTTGTAGCTGAGCAAAGCTAGGCTGATTAATTTTACTGATGAGACGTCTTTCAACTGCATTAAACACCAAGACTTGGCATTTCTTTAGTCTGCCCTACAAATCTGTAGGAGCATTTGTCATGTACGATAGATTAGGAGAGGGTTCTCGTCATGCAGGAATTTACAAGTTGCATGTTTCTCAGTTTCTATTTTTCACAAAGATACGATGCACATTGCTTTGGATACTTCTTGTATGTTCTGATTTTCTTCATATTTTACTATTTTCTTGTACTAGTATTTAAGCACGTTGTATTAATTGTGCACATTATGGATGAGTTTATTACGTTGTAACTTCATTATGGTTGATTTACATCTGGCGACAATAAGTTATGTCACGTTGTATTTGAAGATTACGACACTTGGAGAATGTTCTGAAGGGTAGCGGGAGGGAAATGAAGTCTTGGAGCTGTCATGCAGAGGAGACCTTGTCATAAATAATTTGTACTGCCTATGTAATTTGATGCATGTATAAGATGTTCCACATACTATGTAATTTGTCTTGGAGCATCTTGCAGGTCGGCGTCTTGGCGCGGCTCACTGGCTCGGCAATGGTCTCTCAGTTATTTATTGTGTTTCATCTATTGGTGAGAAGAATGCAGAAAATGCATGAGGATTGCATGCCTGCTTGCTGCTATTTGCAAAATTGTTATTCTTCCATCTTTCGTTGCCATTACTAATAGTGTTTGTTTTATCACCTTCTATTTGTTGTGCTACTAACATGATTCAGTCTGAAAACATGTTGAAATTTTAAGCCTAGCTGCCATAATGTGTTATATACTGTTGGTTTCTTAATCGCAACTTCGAGACTGTTTAGAAATATCATCTCGTAAAAAAGGCTTACATTTCATATGTCCATGTAGTTTTCTTAGAATCACTACCCTGATGATTGGTGCAATTTAGATCCTTTCTTCCGTTTTATCCAGTAATAATGTATTTGCGAGGTATAAATTTGTCAGGTCCACTTATAATCATTTGCCCAATTTTTTGCAAGTTCATATTATAGTGATGCTCTTTGACTGCAATTAATTTTGCTGCGTAATATGCTTTGTATTTTGTCTTTCATACTCCCTCTGTTTCAAAATATAAGACGTTTTAGCTTTGTGAAGGAAATGTATCTAGACTTGTTTTAGTGTGTAGATCCACTCTAAACTTGAATGAACCTACATATTAAAACAAGTCTAGATACATTTTCTTCACAAAGCTAAAACATCTTATATTTTGAAACGGAGGGAGTAGATGCCAAGTACAAGTACTGACTAGCTATTTAGCTTCATCTGTAAGGAAAGGAAAAAAAGTGTCTCACCTTCTGCATGTAGCCAAGGGATAATTTCTTATCCATTATGGAATTGTCAATTTTTCTTTTCCGTATTGTATGATTCATTAGTTGAAACACATGCATTTGGCACATAATACTAAAATAATAATCTTATTTTGTGAATCTATACTTTCTGATGAAGCTTGCAGATTATACAACCATTTGGTGTCTTTTTTTGCATAAAACCTGGAACAAGAAAGGTCATTATGGTAATGAGGCATTCGAGTAAAAAACTGATGAGAAGCAAGTGATTGAAAGGCTTGACATTAATGTGATGGACCCAACAACGTGGTAATGAGGTGGCCTTCACCCCTGTTGTGCCTAGTAGGATGGAAATGAACCATCAAAGAGTCATGTACTCCACTACATGTTGGGATACTAATTCCTTTGATTTTTATAGGCAGTTTAATTAGACCATGGTGATATTTAATCTATGGGCACATCAATACATGAGGCTATGCTGACATGTACTTGCATACCTTGAAACAGTGGCATAAGAGTTGTTAGATGTGCAACCCGGCTGTGCCCCAGTCAATTTCACGACTCGGCAATGTAATCGGTCAAATTCTTATGTCGTGTAATCAGGCAATTCAATCAAGATTAATCTTACCTATGTGCAAATTAGGCATAATCTTACCTCAGGGCATTAGTTCATACTGGAATAGTTATATTGATGATCGATAGTTTTTGTAAAAATATGTTTTGCGTTGAAGAAGAAAAACGAAACATAAGACTTTTATGTTGGGTGGTTCCCTTTCTACGGTAGTTGTAGAAAAATAAATGTATTTTATTAAGTTGTACTACTAGTACCGATGTAGTAATTTCCTTGCGTCAGCATCGTGATGTCCGGGCACAGGCCAGGTGGGAGCTTATGATGTCCGGGCACAGGCCAGGTGGGAGCTTATTATGTCGCATGCAGAAAATATTACGACACACGGGATTGGAGCCTGTGACCCGGACGCGCGCACACTCGCGTTGGGCGGGACTCAGGCGGGCAATACGGTCCGGTGCAGAATAACTATTCTGCTCCCAGAGAGTCAAATAGCGCGACTATATATATATATATATATATATATATATATATATATATATATATATATATATGCCATAGAAAATAGGTGTGCACCCCCATTTAGCCATTGGATCTTCCTATAGGCTATTTCTAACCGTCCATTTCAGTTAACGGTGTTAGTGTAACCATTCCCATGAATAAAAAGTAGGACTGTCTGTCCATAAATAAGGAAAAAATAGTTGTATCATTCTTTTGCCAACGAAAAACGAGCAATGATTATTTAGTTTCTTGCACAACTCGTTCACTACCAAGCAAAAATACACAAATCCATCAACGGAATGTAGCATGGTCCATCTCTAATTAACCAAAAAATAACTTTGCGGTTCTTTATCTAGCAAAAAAGAGAAACGGTTGTTTAGTTTCATGCACGATTCGTTCACTCCCAAGAGAACATACAAATCCATCAACAAAAAGTACCCAACACCCGTAACCAATTAACAAAAAGTACCCAACACCCGTAACCAATTAACTAAAAAGGAGCTATGGTTTATGGTAGGTGGCCTAGTAAGAACAAGGCAGCGTTCCTAGTTCTTTCTTTTGAAAGAGAACAGTTATTTTATTTGCGATAGAATAATAATCTGTGGATGAAATGAGTTTTTGTAAAAGACAAATACGGCTCACGGTAAACGGCCGTGACTTGAGCCAAACGAAAACATGAATCACGGGGCTACATCCAACGACAATAAGCGTGTGCGCACGTACCACCATAGGCACAAAATCCACGTCTACAACCGTACATGAGTACGTATATCCTATCACAAATAAAATACATGAGTACATGAGTACAATGAGTACGTACATGAGTACGTATATCCTATCACAAAATCCGCATCTACAACCGTACATGAGTATGTATATCCAACCGTACTATATATAAAAAAGATGATCAGATATAAATACAACCGTATATGAGTACGCATACAACCGTACTGTTGCCCATGATTCCAACGTACAAACATCCCGATACACAGCTCGTACGCCTATATATGACCAGAAGTTGGTTAAAGCGGCTCAACAACTAGCGCCGCACCTCACAGGCTGACGCTGCCGGCTTACCAACCTAGGAGACAGCCAAAGGAGGAACTAGCTGCCACCTCCCAACCTTCCGATCGGGACATCACCGGCTCCATCGACGCCTACAACTTGGTCGGCACTCCTGAAGCCATGCCCGACGCGAGCGAGCCCGTTACTCTACCGCAGACCCCAATCCAGTTTTTCTGGAAGCCCACGGCATAGCCGCCACCCATGGCCAGAAGGCCCCACACATTCCCCATGCCTCCCATAACCATGAATATGTTTTTTTTTCACCCTGCAGGGTGTAAGGCCTCAACTGCGGGCATTGTTCTGGCTTGCAGCTCAGAGGAGTATGGAGGAGTAGTGAGCGCTTGTGAGATGCTCTTGCAGATGCACATGTGGTGTGGTGCCGTGGTGGAGTTCATGGTTTAAATAATCTACGACCAGGAGTACCTATGACGGAGAGGACGGGTTGGGTGGGAAGTGCTTGAGGGTGTAAATGAGCAAGGTGAGTCCAAGTGTGTAAATACTGAAGTGAAGGAGCAGATTTCGGAGGAGTGGACAGTCCGCCGGACAATACGGACAATCTGCTGGAGTCATGCATGGCATATCAGTTCGTTGTGTGTTGTGATTAGAGCATGTCCACTCGCCTATCTAGAACGTCGATCCGGACGCTGAAATTAGGTCCGGACGCCGAAAATCAGCCCAGTCGCGTACCCAGGGACCTGTTTTCGTCCGGATTTGGGCGTATTTTGGTTCGGCCTACCCAGGCCGAACCCAGGTTCCCGGGTACGCCCTAGGGACGCCGGACGCCGCGAAAAAGGGCGTGGGCTAGCTCTATTGGCGAGACAGTCCCATTCCCACCCACTCCACTCGCGCAGACTACGGCAAAGAGCTCCCAGCGCCCCCTGTCACCATGACTTCGCCGACGGAGCTCCCCCACGCCGAGACATGCCCACGCCTCTAGATACGCTCGCCGTAGTTGCCGCCCACCTCCACTCCTTCTCCGCCGCCGCTTTCGCCGGCCGAGCTTCGCCGTAGCTCTGCTTCGCTGTGTGCTCCCACCACCACGCCCGCCAAGTGTTCGGCATTTGGCCGGATTCGGCCATGGACTCTGACGACGACGAGATACTCGCCATGGACTCCGACGAGGACGAGATACTCGCCATGGACTCCGACAACGAGGAGATGCTCGCCGTACTCCTGGAGGAGGAGAGCGCCGAGGTCGCCAAAGGTGAAGAGCACTTGCAGATCCTCGCATCGCTCGCCCAGCTGTACATGCAGATGGTGAAGTCGAAGCGCGGTGGTTCGGCGCCAGGTCGCCTAAAGTGCAAGGCAAGACAAAGGATAGAGGGTTACTACATGTTGTACGCCGACTACTTTGCTGACCAACCACTCCATGGAGAGGATGTGTTTCGCCGCCGTTTCAGGATGAGCCGGAAGCTCTTCCTCAAGATCGTGCATGCCATCCGGGAGTTCGACCCATACTTCGTTTGCAAGAAGGACTGCACCGGCTTGGTTGGGTTTTCCTCACTGCAGAAGTGCACCGTGGCGATGAGGTTGCTTGCATATGGAGCGGCAGCTGATGCTGCCGATGACTATCTCCGCATCGCCGAGTCCACCGCCATTGATTTCTTGTACAGGTTATACAGGACAGTGATTACAGTGTTCGGGAAGAGTACTTGAGATCACCCACTGCTGAAGACACTGCTCGGATCCTCGCAGTCAATGAAAGTATAGGATTTCCTGGTATGCTTGAAAGCATAGATTGCATGCATTGGGAGTGGAAGAACTGTTCATTTGTATGGCAAGGAATGTACATAGGCCACAAAGGAGGATGCACTGTGATACTTGAGGCAGTTGCTACACATGATCTTTGGATCTGGCACTCCTTATTTGGCATGGCAGGATCGAACAACGACATCAACGTCCTTAACTCCTCAACTGTCTTTTCTAAACTTGTTGAGGGTCATGCTCCCCCTGTGGAATTTGAGATCAGTGGACCACTACAACACGGGATACTATCTAGCAGATGGCATCTATCCAAGATGGTCAACATTTGTGAAGACTATCTCAAGCCCAATGCTCCCCAAGCATTCTCACTTTGCCAAGGAACAGGAAGCTTGCAGGATGGACGTGGAGCGGGCATTCGGTGTGCTCCAGCAGAGGTTTGCAGTTGTCCGGTTCCCTGCTATGACCTGGTCGAAAGATCAGATGTGGGAAGTGATCAACTGTTGTGTGGCCTTGCACAGCATGATCATTGAAGATCCAGTGGGTTTGCTCAAGGAGAACGAGCCATACTACAGACAGGGTCCTCTTGCCGAGCCTGATCATCAGGTGCCTCCAACCTGGGCTGCATTCATCGCCATGCGTCGGGAGATCCGAGATCAGGCGGTGCATCAACAGCTGCAGGATGATCTTGTTGAGCACATATGGATACACAGGGGCAACACGACGTAGATGCCGAGCATGAACTGGCCGAACTTGGCCAAAATATGTTGTACTTTCACTGCAGACCGAACTATGTTTACATTTACGCCGAACTTTGGTCATAAATTGTTCTGTATTCATTGTATGCCGAACTATGCCGAAATCGGAACAAACTTGAGCCGAATTTGAGCGGAAACGGGCGACCCAGAAACTCGGACTGGTACGCGAGTGGGAAACTGGACGTGCCCAGGCCAAAAACTTGCATCGTCCGGCCAAAGTTTGGTCCGAATTTCAGTCTGGGTACGCCCAACGAGTGGAGATGCTCTTACGTGCCTATCTGATCAGGAGTTAACTAATTAGGCGGACAGTCCGCGTGGTCTAAGCGGATGTCCGCCTGCATCCCTAGAGTGGACCTATCTGATTAGAGTGGACCTAGTTGAGTAGACTGCGGAGCTAGTTGACCAGAAGGAGGAAGTTCTGTTGTTGGTGCTAGTTGAGCTCATTAAGCCTGGTTATGAACTTAAACCAAGGCATGAAGCCAAACCTTTTTCGTTCCACTGTTTAGACTGTTAGATGTGGAGGAAAAACCAGGGCAAACCCAAATTAAAAATAACACAATTTGTTTCCAGCAAAAAAACACACAATTCAGGTTAATATATGTTTTGGAATCTTAATCAACGGAATTTCTTTCAGTTGGTTTCTAGAAAGTAAACAAAAAATTGAAGTACGACGAAGCGCACACAGACACAGTCACAACTAAACCTCAACTTTTAGAGATACCCGATTCCTTGTCACGTCCGATGTACACACCAGATAGAGGATCCACATAGCTAGTCCACTACTTCTACCTCTTATGCATGTATGGACACCGCCGTGGTATCCGACACTACCAGATAGAGGATACACATGACATAGCTAGTCCACTACTTCTACCTCTTATGCATGTATGGACACCCCCGTCATACCACGGCGACTCCGACACTACCAAATGGACCATGATGCTGAATAAGACTCCTGCCCCGTTGTTGCGGAATCCCTGGACGTAGCCGCAATCCACGGCCAGGAATACCGACAGGTCCACAATGCCTCCCACGCCCACCAAACAGGTTTTTCTCTTCCTCTGCTCCCGAACGATCCCTCTTGTGGTGTGCCCTTGAGGTCATTGCTACTGGTGCATGCACTTGTGGAGTCGTGGTGTGGCATACTTTACTATGCTAGGACTTTAAATAGGCAGCAGAGGAGCATCAAACTTAAATGTTGTGTGGTGTTTCTGGTGTTCCATTGCACTTCTCTTGATGGAAGCTTCGTACTTTTTAAGCACCTCAAAGCTCAGTTTTCTTGACTTAGGGAAAATTATTTTTGGTGCCACTATGTAGATTGCTTGATAGAGTGACACGTTTAGAAAATACAAGGTATGGAATAGACAATTCAATTGATATTGTTTTGAACCGTAAGATTCGTCTACTCCACATAGCAGTATAAGACCACTGCATAAATATTGTCGGGGTCAAGGTGAGAGCTTTGAACCTAGCTAGTTGGATCAGAGTTTGAACCATTGAACTTATGTTCGGAAACTAGAATCAATAGTGTTTGAGAAATTAACGAAAAACATCATCCACGGGAAAAATAAGGAGAGTTCCCAACTCATGATTATTGACTCCTTTCATCAGCTTGCCAAAAATAATCTAGCCCTTGATGGAGATGTGAGGTTCATGTTTGTTCGTGTACCTGAAACGACAATGGTTCTCAATTTTGTGTAGAAATTCCGTAGTAACATAGATGCTGATTTATTTAGAAATAAATTTGGAGATCTTAATATGGAGAAACATCCACTTCACATAGACATAAGAGGGATCTTTTCACTTGGTGGTCACAATTTTTTATTTAAATGACATGTGATCTGTAGACCAACATAACACTGGTATCAGTACTTCTAGTAATATGCCGTGCATGCCGTAAGGGTGATGTGGATGTGCACTAATGTGCGCCTCTAGTAAACTAAATTATGAAACATCTAAAGATGATGCTAAGAATATGTACATTAGCTCTAGGTATGTAATAGTCGATCAAAACCGATATGGATTGAATGAGAAAATAATGTTTACAAGTTATCTAGAAGCAAGGTAATGAATAGACTGCACCAAACATAGTTGTCCATGAATGATAATTATGACGAACCATCCACCAAATAAATTTGGAACTAGCTAATGAGTTCATAGATGAGACATGTGAATGTCTGTACATGCTGGATATGCATATACCGTCGAGCTTTTTGGATTCTTAGCCTTAGTGATTTTGATCCACTAGCAAACGGGGATTGATCGCAAACTTGTATTAGCATGTACCTACAATTATATATCGCCAGCGTATGTGATTACCTTCCGCCACCAGAAGGTAGCCTACAACTTTTACACTGCTCACCACGCCCTTGGAGACACGTGCTTACAAAATGCTTGAAGCTATTGGCTTTTTTTGTGCTTGATGAATGAATCTATTATTGTGAATAAAATATCGATTACACATGGTTTACGCACCATCACGATATCTAGATCTATCAAGACATTAAGGCATCACATAACCAACTTGATCAAAACACATGAAACATGAACCCAAAGTGTCACGTCAAAGTGATGGCACGCAACAACATGCGACAACATGAACCACCACTCTAGGCAACACTTGAACCAAGACAAAAGTTGTTCATAGCAATGCGTCTAAAAGCGGAACGTCACATCCTCACTATTGTTACTGAGTCCAACAACTAAAGACAAGATCATGAGTTTTCAACGTGGATATTACCTTCTTGGAGGCATTCACTAGAGGAAAAAGGGTCATCCGTTCGCGACCCCTGGGAGCATTAGTCCCGGTTGCGCCACCAACCGGGACTAATGCTGGCACGCGTCCCGGTTGGAGCGGGCACGGGGCCAGGGGGCATGGGTCCCGGTTGGTAAGGGGGCATGCGTCCCGGTTGGAGCCACCAACCGGGACTAAAGGTTTGGCCACAGCCACGTGGCGTGGCACGCACCTTTAGTCCCGGTTGCTGGCTCCAACCGGGACTAAAGACCCCTTGCCCTCTATAAATGCAACGCCCCAGCCCCCTCTGCCTCCACTCTGTTTTTCCGAATGGTGTAAGGTGTGAGGGTGTGTGCTAGTTTTTTCTCATGCATGCATTAAAGGTGTTTGTTGAAATGTTTGAGTGAAAAATCCAGTTGAATTTCTCATAGAACAAAAATATAGAAGGTGTCCGAGACGCACTTGAGCTTTCTCCTCTTTATTTCCCTCGATCGAGGTTAGCAATCCTATCTTTTCTAGGTCATTGATACAATTCATGTGTCGGTGTGAATTGGTTATTTCACTATTTATGATGTCCTGTTTTTTGATAAACTTACTTATATGATGCAGATGAACGGTCGGGAATGGATGTACGGTGACCGGCGGGTAGCCGGGTATATCAAAGGCGTGGATAAATTTATCGATGTGGCTACGGCAAACAAAGAGAATGGATTTATACGTTGTCCATGTGTTCAATGTCGGAACAACAAGGAGTACTCTTCCTCGAAAATCATTCGCGGCCACCTGATTATGAAAGGTTTCATGCCCAACTATAATTGCTGGACCAAGCACGGGGAAAGAGGGGTTATGATGGAAGATGGTGAAGAAGAAGATGATGATAACAACTATCATCATATGTTTCCTGAATACGGTGATACTGCAATGGAAGACAATGGAGAGGAAAAAGGTGAAGAACGGGCATCAGATGAGCCGGCTGATGAACTTGGTAGGGTCATTTCTGATGCAAAGCGAGACTGTGAAACAGAAAATGAGAAGTTGAAGTTAGAGGGCATGTTAGAAGATCACAAGAAATTGTTGTACCCAAATTGTGAAGATGGCAGCACAAAGCTCGGTACCACACTGGAATTGTTGCGATGGAAGGCAGAGTGTGGTCTAACTGACTCCTCATTTGAAAAGATGCTGAAAATAATGAAGCCGAAGTTTCCAAAACATAACGAACTTCCCGAGAGTACCTACGAAGCAAAGAAGACTCTCTGTCCTCTGGGATTAGATGTGCAAAAGATACATGCATGCATTAATGACTGCATCCTCTACCGCGGTAAGGAGTATGAGAATTTAGATAAATGCCCGGTATGCAACGCGTTGCAGTATAAGATCAGACGAGATGACCCTGGTGATGTTGAGGGAGAGCCCCTCCGGAAGAGGGTTCCTGCTAAGGTTATGTGGTATGCTCCTATAATACCAAGGTTGAAACGCATGTTCAGAAACAAAGAGCATGCCAGGTTGTTGCGATGGCACAAAGAAGACCGTAAGAAAGACGGGGAGTTGAGACACCCTGCTGATGGGTCACAGTGGAGAAAAATCGAGAGAGACTTCCCAGACTTTGCAGGTGACGCAAGGAACTTATGGTTTGGTCTAAGTACGGATGGCATGAATCCTTTTGGGGAGCAGAGCTGCAGTCACAGCACCTGGCCCGTGACTCTATGTATCTACAACCTGCCTCCTTGGTTGTGCATGAAGCGTAAGTTCATTATGATGCCAGTGCTCATCCAAGGCCCGAAGCAACCGGGCAACGACATTGATGTGTACCTTAGGCCATTAGTTGAAGAACTCTTACAGTTGTGGGGCAAACCAGGTGTACGTGCGTGGGATGAGAACAAACAGGAGCCATTTAATCTACGAGGGTTGTTATTCGTAACCATCAATGATTGGCCTGCTCTTAGTAACCTTTCAGGACAGACAAACAAAGGATATAAGGCATGCACCCACTGTTTAGATAAGACCGAAGGTACATATTTGCATAAATGCAAGAAGGTTATGTACCTAGCGAATCGACGATTTCTTCCGACCAATCATCCCGTAAGAAAGAAAGGCAAGCATTTTAAAGGTGAGGCAGATCACCGGAAGAAGCCTGAACTCCCTGCTGGTGATGATGTATTTGGTATGGTCAAGGACATAGAAGTAATCTTTGGAAAGGGTCCCGGCGGTCAATCAGTTGCGAACGACGTCGCTACAGGACACGCACCCATGTGGAAGAAGAAATCTATATTTTGGGAGCTGCCATATTGGAAAGTCTTGCGTGTCCGCTCTTCAATCGACGTGATGCACGTGACGAAGAATCTCTGCGTGAACCTGCTAGGATTCCTAGGCGTGTATGGTAAGACAAAAGATACACCTGAAGCACGGGAGGACCAACAAATTATGAAAGACCCAAAGAACATGCATACAGATAACAAGACGGATAAAGGGCGTCACTTAAGTCGTGCCAGCTATGCTCTTACCAAAGCAGAGAAGGAAATCTTTTTTGAAGTCCTTTACAGTATCAAGGTGCCGTCGGGCTTCTCATCTAATATAAAGGGGATAATAAATATGGCAGAGAAAAAGTTCCAAAACCTGAAGTCTCATGACTGTCACGTGATTATGACGCAGTTGCTTCCGATTGCATTGAGGGGGCTTCTACCGGAAAATGTTCGAGTACCCATTGTGAAGCTGTGTGCATTCCTCAATGCAATATCTCAGAAGGTAATCAATCCAGATATTCTGCCAAGGTTACAGAAGGATGTGGTACAATGTCTTGTTAGTTTTGAATTGGTGTTCCCACCATCCTTCTTCAATATTATGACGCATCTCCTGGTTCATCTAGTGGAAGAGATTGCCATTCTCGGTCCGGTATTTCTGCACAATATGTTCCCCTTTGAGAGGTTCATGGGAGTCTTAAAGAAATATGTTCATAACCGTGCTAGACCAGAAGGAAGCATCTCCAAGGGATATGGAACAGAGGAGGTCATTGAGTTTTGTGTTGACTTTATTCCTGACCTTAAGCCGATTGGTGTTTCTGACTCGCGGCATGAGGGAAGACTAAGTGGAAAAGGCACGCTGGGAAAGAAAGCAATGATATGTAGGGACGGGGATTCTTTCACTAAAGCACACTACACAGTTCTACATAATTCCACCTTGGCAGCTCCGTATATCGAGGACCACAAGAATATTGTACGCTCCAAAAACCCGGGGAAGCCTGAATCATGGATTACAGATGAACACATGAAGTCTTTCAGTGGTTGGATGCGGACACATCTCTTGAATGACACCACTGTTGGAGATCAGCTATACTTGTTGGCCGCGTCACCATCTTCTACTGTATTGAATTTCCAAGGGTACGAAATAAATGGGAATACATTCTACACGATCGCCCAAGATAAAAAGAGCACCAACCAAAATAGTGGTGTCCGCTTTGATGCAATAGACGAGAATGGACAAAAGGACACATATTATGGTTACATAGAGGAGATATGGGAACTAGACTATGGAATCTCTTTTAAGGTCCCTTTGTTTCGCTGCAAATGGGTCAACCTGAATGGGGAAGGGGTAAAGATAGACCAGTTGTACGGAATGACAACAATGGATCTCAACAATCTTGGTTATAGAGATGAACCATTCGTCCTAGCCAATGATGTGTCTCAGGTTTTCTATGTGAAGGACATGTCCTCCAGACCGAAAAAAAGAAAAAATATGCAAATGAATACATCATATGATGAGCCAAAGCGTCACATAGTTCTTTCAGGGAAAAGAAACATCGTGGGAATCGAGGACAAGACAGACATGTCAGAAGATTATAATAAGTTTGATGAAATTCCGCCCTTCACAGTGAAAACTGACCCAAGCATTCCGTTAAGTAAAAAAGATGCTCCATGGTTACGTCTGAAGCGGTCATAAGGAATGACATATGCCAAGAAGTTCATGCTCATATTATGTAACTCTAGTTCATGTCTTTCGCGGTTTGTGGCTTGACCGAAGGATATCTTTCGCGGTTTGTGGCCTTTAGTCCCGGTTTTGTAGTCTCAGTTTTTAATATTAATAAATGTCTTGAGTGTTAGTCCCATTTTGTGGCTGGACCGGGAGTGCCTCTATGACCAGTTTCTTGGAGATGCCGGAGGACTGGGCTCCGTCGGCATCTCCCTGAAACTGGTCGTAGTGGTGGCCCTGCTCTCGAAAACCATCTTGCAGCTTGTAACTTCACTAACTAGATCAATACGCCTCGGAGCTAACTAATTTCACATATTAGGGAGTGCCTCTATGACCAGTTTCTCGGAGATGCCGGAGGACTGGGCTCCGTCGGCATCTCCCTGAAACTGGCCGCAGTGGTGTCCCTGCTCTCGAAAACCATCTTGCAGCTTGTAACTTCACTAACTAGATCAATACGCCTCGGAGCTAACTAATTTCACATATTAGGGAGTGCCTCTATGACCAGTTTCTCAGAGATGCCGGAGGACTAGGCTCCGTCGGCATCTCCCTGAAACTGGCCGCAGTGGTGTCCCTGCTCTCGAAAACCATCTTGCAGCTTGTAACTTCACTAACTAGATCAATACGCCTCGGAGCTAACTAATTTCACATATTAGGGAGTGCCTCTATGACCAGTTTCTCAGAGATGCCGGAGGACTGGGCTCCGTCGGCATCTCCCTGAAACTGGCCGTAGTGGTGTCCCTGCTCTCTAAAACCATCTTGGAGATGCCTCAAACTGGCTGGAGGACTGGACTCACAAGGATGCATATTTATAGTACAAGCAGCTCGGCATAATGTCGACACTCACGACATAATGTCGACACTCACCCCTATTATTAGTGCTGACTCATCTTTAGTCCCGGTTGGTGTCTCCAACCGGGACTAAAGGTTCATCTTTAGTCCCGGTTGGTGACACCATCCGGGACAAGGTACAAGCCGCACGACATAATGTCGACACTCACCCCTATTATTAGTGTTGTCTGGCCCACTCTGCCGCAATCCCTTTAGTCCCGGTTTGTGACTACATCCGGGACTAAATGTGTGCCGAACAATGATCATGTTTCGAAAAAACCTTCACAAAATGACCTATCATGTTTGAGGTTTCATGGCTTTCGGTCCAAATGACCGATGTTATGTGCTGAATCACGGCATAGTTTGTGATGTTGTGCCCATATTATGCATGTGTGTGGACATTGGTATGTAGAACAATGTTGCAGGAGGAAGTTTTCCTTTTTATCGCACGGAAAATCCCTTTTCCATTTTCCGAGCGCAAAAAACGGGTCGTTTTGTGAAGTAACCACCAAAATGCCGTTTCAGAATGCTACCGTCCTATTTTCCTAAAATACTAGACCACCTTACATGGACTATATCCCAACCGGTACATCTCAAACCTTTTCGTCCATCCCGGGTAAAAAGGACAAATGTCTGCCGAATCGGTAGGAAGTGGGTCCGGTTTGTACTACAGGTACATGATCTATCGCCCGTGATTTTTTGAAAAAATCATTTTTAGACTCGCAATATGTGGTTTCTTCAGAGATCCAATGCAATTTCTAACGATGCCCGTCCCCTATCTTCATGCACACCGGTTCGACCATAGTTAGAAATTCAGATAATTCAAAACGGGCATAATAAATTCAAAAAAAATCCGAACAATGAAAATCCTTCGCGTGGTGTCATATTATTTTACATAGTTGAAAGGAAAAATACCAGACTTGGTATATTGATCATGTTTCGAAAAAACCTTCACAAAATGACCTATCATGTTCGAGGTTTCATGGCTTTCGGTCCAAATGACCGATGTTATGTGCTGAATCACGGCATAGTTTGTGATGTTGTGCCCATATTATGCATGTGTGTGGACATTGGTATGTAGAACAATGTTGCAGGAGGAAGTTTTCCTTTTTGTCGCACGGAAAATCCCTTTTCCATTTTCCGAGCGCAAAAAACGGGTCGTTTTGTGAAGTAACCACCAAAATGCCGTTTCAGAATGCTACCGTCCTATTTTCCTAAAATACTAGACCACCTTACATGTACTATATCCCAACCGGTACATCTCAAACCTTTTCGTCCATCCCGGGTAAAAAGGACAAATGTCTGCCGAATCGGTAGGAAGTGGGTCCGGTTTGTACTACAGGTACATGATCTATCGCCCGTGATTTTTTGAAAAAATTATTTTTAGACTCGCAATATGTGGTTTCTTCAGAGATCCAATGCAAGTTCTAACGATGCCCGTCCCCTATCTTCATGCACACCGGTTCGACCATAGTTAGAAATTCAGATAATTCAAAACGGGCATAATAAATTCAAAAAAAATCCGAACAATGAAAATCCTTCGCGTGGTGTCATATTATGTTACATAGTTGAAAGGAAAAATACCAGACTTGGTATATTGATCATGTTTCGAAAAAACCTTCACAAAATGACCTATCATGTTCGAGGTTTCATGCCTTTCGGTCCAAATGACCGGTGTTATGTGCTGAATCACGGCATAGTTTGTGATGTTGTGCCCATATTATGCATGTGTGTGGACATTGGTATGTAGAACAATGTTGCAGGAGGAAGTTTTCCTTTTTGTCGCACGGAAAAATCCCTTTTCCATTTTCCGAGCGCAAAAAACGGGTCGTTTTGTGAAGTAACCACCAAAATGCCGTTTCAGAATGCTACCGTCCTATTTTCCTAAAATACTAGACCACCTTACATGGACTATATCCCAACCGGTACATCTCAAACCTTTTCGCCCATCCCGGGTAAAAAGGACAAATGTCTGCCGAATCGGCAGGAAGTGGGTCCGGTTTGTACTACACGTACATGATCTATCGCCCGTGATTTTTTGAAAAAATCATTTTTAGACTCGCAATATGTGGTTTCTTCAGAGATCCAATGCAAGTTCTAACGATGCCCGTCCCCTATCTTCATGCACACCGGTTCGACCATAGTTAGAAATTCAGATAATTCAAAACGGGCATAATAAATTCAAAAAAAAACGGGCATATAAGTTAATTCATTTTAAAAGGTTACATTAATTATTTTTTAAAAATAGAATATGTTTTTGAATTATTTATTCAAATCCATACACTTCTTATGTTTAAAGTTTTTCTAAATTCCAAATTGATATTAAAAAAATATAAGTTAATTCATTTTTAATTGTAAATGGTTCATATTTTAAATGGTTACATTAATTATTTTTTAAAACAGAAAATGTTTTTGAATTATTTATTTAAATCCAAACACTTTTTACGTTTAAAATTTTTCTAAATTCCAAATTAATATTCAAAAATATAAGTTAATTCATTTTAAAAGGTTACATTAATTATTTTTTAAAAATAGAATATGTTTTTGAATTATTTATTCAAATCCATACACTTCTTATGTTTAAAGTTTTTCTAAATTCCAAATTGATATTAAAAAAATATAAGTTAATTCATTTTTAATTGTAAATGGTTCATATTTTAAATGGTTACATTAATTATTTTTTAAAACAGAAAATGTTTTTGAATTATTTATTTAAATCCAAACACTTTTTATGTTTAAATTTTTTCTAAATTCCAAATTAATATTCAAAAATATAAGTTAATTCATTTTAAAAGGTTACATTAATTATTTTTTAAAAATAGAATATGTTTTTGAATTATTTATTCAAATCCATACACTTCTTATGTTTAAAGTTTTTCTAAATTCCAAATTGATATTAAAAAAATATAAGTTAATTCATTTTTAATTGTAAATGGTTCATATTTTAAATGGTTACATTAATTATTTTTTAAAATAGAAAATGGTTTTGAATTATTTATTCAAATCCAAACACTTTTTATGTTTAAAGTTTTTCTAAATTCCAAATTAATTATCATTTAAAAAACAATACAAATTTAAACCCCAAAATAAAAAATAAGGCGGGAACAGAGAGAAAATACCTGAAATTTTTTGAAAACAGGGGAATATGTCCTGGTTGGTGCCACCAACCGGGACTAAAGACCCCCTGCGCGCCAACCCTTGGTCTGCTGAAAATATTGGAGTATAGGTCCCGGTTGGTGGCTCCAACCGGGACGTATAACCCTTTAGTCCCGGTTGGAGCCACCAACCGGGACTAAAGGTCCTTTGGTTATAACCCTTTAGCCCTTCCTCTTCTTCTTCCCTTCCCCATCACTTCTCTGCTTCACCGACGCGCGCACAACCGCCCCCGACGCCAGCAGGCTGCCCGAGCTCGCCGCCCCCGACGCCGTCAGGCTGCCCGAGCCCACGCGTCGCCGTCAGGCTCCATCCGCCAGCACCGCCGCCTCCGTTCGTGCGCGCACCAGTCGTCGCCCACGACTCCATCTTCGTCGACCCCGACCGTGCTCGCCGGCGTCGATTCGCTCAACCTCGACCTCCCGCGCTCTCTCCGACCAACCTCGCGCGCTCAGGGTGAGCAAGCGAACCTTCTGGATGCTTCCTTCCTTCCCCTCTCACTGTAGTTCATGCCTGCGCCGTTAGATTGTCGTCGGGGAGCGACGGATGGCGTCGGGAGAGAAGAGGTCGATGGCGACGATTCGAAGAACGCGGGGCTGATTCCTCCGGTGGAGATGATCTTCGCGATGAGGCGGTTCCAACGGCGGCCTCGACTGGCCGTGAGGTGGCCAGAGACGGCGGGGCGACGCAACACCTACGCAGCTAGGGTTCGGGCAAAGGGGGAAAACGGGGAAGAAGAGAAGCTAGGGTTGTTGATGGCGGCGCTGGAGCTCTTATAGGCTCGCGGGGGCGGCGACGATGATCTTGGCATGTGGCGGCGCATCGGGTGGCCGGCGACGAGCCACCGAGCTGCTTGCGTCGGGGAGGAAGAAGACAGAAACAGAAAGGCCGAAGGGGTACGGGCCTGGCTGGGCTGCTCTTGGGCCCCGGGTGGGCTTCCTGCTAGCGCCAGAGAGAGAGAAGGAGAGATGGGCTCGGCCCAGTAGCTAGGTTGGATACATTTTTTATTTCCAGAAATTTTTTTCTATTTCTATTTCTGATTTCCCTTTTGTAATTTGAATTTCAAATCTGTTTTGAATCTTTTCAACTTACAGAAACTTTTATAAAGTATATGAAATAGTGTGAGACCCTTTTATACACTTTGGGCTCAACTCATGTAGTTAGTTGTTTAAATACAAAACTCATTTGAATGGTTTTCAAATGGAGGGGGAAGTTAGGGTTTAGGGTTTGATTTGTTCTTTCTTTATTAAACCAAAATGCAAGTTCAACAATTTAAATGACAAGTATAATTAGAAGAACAAATGCACCCCTCTCATATGTTCCGGAGTTTCCCCGAGTTAGGGTTTTCACCCGTCGGAACCCCGATTAAATCGTCGAGCATGTCTTAGGGTTACATTACAATGCAAATTAACTTGTCATATCATCATACTTGCTTGAGCATTGCATCGATGCCATGTGTTGATTGTTTCCCTTTCTTTTCGGTGTTTCGATTATTAGGTTTATTATTAGTTAGGTATTATTAGGTTTATTAATTAGTTTGGTATTATTGGTATTCGACCCCACTGGTCAGTCAATGTGGGTAGCCCCAGACCCGATTCACATTGTCAGTCACTGTGGTTAGATAAGGAATCATTAATACCCCTTAGGTGCATGTGGGTTCGACGATGTGCCTTCGCCAGGGCATTCTGAACCCTCTTAAATCGATTCCAATATGGTATTTTGTTAGTATCTAGTGTTACCTATCTGCTGGATAGTTTCCCTTTTGTAGCCTTATACTCATGTTCCCCTCTCATATGCATCGGAGGTTTCTCCGAACTAGGTTACACCCCTCGGAACTCCGGAATATTGATTTTAGTTGATTTTAGCTAGAGTTACCTATCTACTACACGGTTTCCTTTTTGTAGCTAGGTTTAGGGTTTCTCTTCATTTTTATTATTGTGTATGTATATATTAGGGTTTCTCCTTAACTTTCTCCTTTAGCCGCTTTGACTTATTCGTTTTTCCACCTATGCAGAAAATATGGACCCACACGTCAGAGACGAAGAAAAGGAAGAGTTGATCCAAGGTGTGATTCGTGGGGAAGATAATTTAGACGTATCAACGTTTCTGAACAACTCCGGTGAGGGTGATCCTCTTTTTACCGGAGTAGACAACTTGTTTGAGGTTGAAGGTGTTGCCTTCCACGAGGGAGAAGGCGATGCCTTGTGTAATCGAGAAGACGACCGCTCCGGCAAGGTGCATGTAATATAAATCAATTCATTAATTAATCATCTGCTATCTATATAGAAATAGTAACGACGATCTTTCTTCTTTTAGCCCTCCGGATCGAAGGAATCTACTGAAAAGAGCAGACGAGGCCCAACCAAAAAGTTGCAAGACCATGAGAGGTTTAGGATCGAAGATGTCGCTGAAGACGGCAGACCGACAGCTCCCGAAGTTGTCGCAACCAAATTTGTGGCACAATGCGGAGTAATCGTTAGGGACTTAATCCCGATCACCATTAGAAATTGGAATAGGCCTGCTAAAGCGGATGAAGAGGGAACATGTTTATTTGTCCCTAACCACGCCAAAGATTTACTGTGGAAGAGGCTCATGGTTAATTTCAAACTACCGAAGATAGAGCTGGATCCAAATGCGGAGGATCCAGTTGAGGACGCCTTACAACATGGGAGAGCCATGGAGGCTAAGGTCAGGGAGTGGGCTTTGAAGAAGATGGCCCAGTGTTTCACCAACTGGAAGAAAAGATTGCACCTTGACTATGTCGTGAAAAGAAGACTCCGGATTTCAAGTAGACTCAGTTTCAGAAGATAAAACCATTCTGGGCTGAGTTTGTGGAATACAAGACATCGGAAAAAGCTAAGGAAATGTCTGCAAAGAATAAGCTGAATGCTGCTAACAAGAAGTATCACCATACTATGGGGCAAGGTGGCTACAGGGCTGGCATTCCTAAGTGGGAGAAACTTGAGGAAGAACTGCGTGCTAAAAAGATCACCCCAGAGACAGACGATTGGGTAGAACGTGCAAGGAATTGGTTTTACGGGCATGGGGGCATGTTGGACTCGGAAGGGAGGTGTATATATAACATACGACATAAAGAAGACCCCTTGCCAATCGAGAGGATGAGAAAAGCAGTAAAGGCTGTTAAAGATGGGGACTTCATTCCCGATAGAGAGAATGATGAGCTCACACTCGCCCTTGGAAATAAGGAACATGATGGACGAACACGAGGCACAATAGGCTCCCAATCATGGAGGACTGGGTTTCCCGAAGAGAGGAAGAAATATCCTGATAGAAGCCGTCAGAGGAGTAAGGACAGGGCGGCAGTTGAAGCAGAAAGTCAGAAAGAGCGAATGCGTTTAATTGAAGAACGATTAAAGCAACAACAAGATGAAATTAACTCACTTAAAGAGCAAAGTACTACCGGCCCATCTCAGCAGCACACTGCATTCGATGCTACCGGCCTATCGAATAATCGAAAAAGCAGTGTGGCTTCCACCGAGGTCCCGGGTGATGACAATGGCGATGCCGATGATGCACCGACGATGGCTCCTGTTGGCTACCCAGTGGATGATATCACAGAGATGACACACTGCGAGCTACATGTCAAAGTTGTGAACATATCAATGAAGGTGGCGGTCGGCTATGCCTTACCAATTGGACCCACACCAACTTACCACAGTCGTCCGGTTCCAGAGGGCTACGCTGTTGTCGGCGTGGATGAAATCATGCCCACCTTTGAGGTTTTGGATCTTCACTACCCTGCTGGTGAAGGGGATGTGACTGTGCTGGGTGACGCAAAAAACGTCACCATTCTATGGCCGAAGGATTGTATCGTGCTTCGAAATCACACGCCAAGGCCATCTTCGCCGCCGCCTCACCCGTCTCCAGCGAGGTCGTCTCCACCGCGGCAGCCGTCTTCGTCGCCTCACCCGGCTCCGTCGCCTCACCCGTCTCCGGTGCAGCCATCGCCGGCGCCTCAGGATAAAAAGCGTAAGCGTACCGCTACTGTGCGTCGTAAGCGATCGCCGAAACGTAAACAAGAGCCTCTTCCAAAAGTACCAACGGTTCCTCCCAAGAGAGCTTATGACTGTACTGAAGAGGAGACTGCGGCGATCGTTGATGCGGAAACGACAGCATTTTTCGCTAAGCTGAGGCGGCCGAAAGAGCCAGAGTTCCCCAGCACCAAAGAAGAAAAAGCCAAAGTGTTGAAAATGCTAAAGACTCTTCATCAACCCGAGCCAAAGCTGTCATCAGACTATGAGCGTTCTATTCTCAAGTCACATGCAGCACAAAAAGCCTCGAAGAGCAGTACTGATGCAAGCGGGAAATCTGTTGCCCAGCTCGGAGAACAAGCAAAACAGACTTGCGCCCCTCTCAAGGTGATTTCTCAAACCAATGTGGGGTCGAGCAAATATGGGGCCGAAGAGCAGTATGATCCAGAGGTAGTTGCACAATACGGAGAAGCTGCCGCTGCTCAAGGTATGAGTATTGCCCAGTACTTATCCGAGTTAGAGTTCTTCCCCGTGAGTGAAGTAGCATACCAATACCAGTACGGAAAACCTCTCGTCAAACCTGAGGAGGTAAACAATCTTCCAACAAAAATGCGAAGATTGCATAACTGGTACTTGCATGCCACAAAGGCCGGGGCTAACTGGATAGTGCTGAGGGTTACAAAAAAGCATCATGGGAAAGAAAGGGATGACATGATATCCATTGAATTTGATGAACTATTTCAATTATTCAATCAAGACGCCTTGGACAAATCGATCATGAGTGCCTATTGTTTGTAAGTACTAATTCTGTAATTAATTTAGTCTCCATCTATATTATTTTGTTTATTGCATGTATATAATCATACTTTAATATGCAGAATGAAGATTCTCGAATGCAGCAGAGGACAAATCTATGACATTGGCTTCATTGACCCATATTGGGTTCATGAAGCTAATCTCAAAATAAGCCCCCAGGATACGGAGGATAATATAGTACACGCGTTAAGGTTTCAAGAAACCAAAAGGGAAATACTATTTCCTTACAACTTCCAGTGAGTGTTATTGTCTTGTATACACTTTCTATTTCGCTTACTCGATGTTAAGTATATAATTGATTAGTTCTGCATTCGCAGGTACCACTATATTCTGTTAATCATTCAACTTGACAAAGGGCGTGTACTAGTCATGGACTCGAAACATAAACCCCTTGAGACGTGAAAGGACATGCAGATACTTCTCCAGCGGTAATTCTAATCATTACAATACTATATCGGCAACGTTCGTGAATTTTATGATATCAAGTACTTAATAACTTATTTTATTCGTTTTCTACGCCGGGCAGCGCTTGAAAACGGTTCACCAAGAAGGCTAGGGGTGTTTGGAAAGAGGAGCTTACATTTCAACCACTAGATGTAAGCACCACTAGCTATATCCGCGCATCTCTTTGATTCTAGTTTTGATACAGTTATTATCATGCTTGATTATTATTTTGATTGAACTCTGTTGTCGTAAAGTGCCTGACGCAGGGACCAGGTAACAATCTATGTGGATACTATGTATGCGAGTTCATCCGGCAGACGTGCGATGAGAAGGGCAGAAATTTAGAGCATCTCCACGTACGTAAACAATTTCTATAGTTTTTAATTACAATCAAATTGTGTTTAGTTTCATATTCATATAGGCTGACTCCTTTTTTAAATCAGATCGAACGTCTACGGGACGGTCTTCTGCCAAAGGATCGCATACGAGCAATACAGGAGGAATTGGCGGGATTCTTGGATGCAGAAGTCCTAGACCCAAAAGGGGAATACTATTCGGCTGTGTATAGACAATAGGGATTGTAAAAATAGCAACTTTCAAGGAATTGGCCGGTAGCATCGAATAGCAACTTTTGTATGTAGTGCATGAACTCGATCCGTGTATTGAATGTAAAATGTTGTCATGATGATCTTGTGTAATATAAGGTTCCTTCATTGATAAGTGCAAAACACTAAATAAACAATAAAACAACCTAAATGAATTCTCTGCCGCGGCACAAAAAGTGGCGAAAATGCTGCCACGGCAACAAAATGTGCCAAAATGAATTCTCTGCCGCGGCAGAGAAATGGGCCAAATCTCTGCCGCGGCAGCAGGTTATTAGTCCCGGTTCGTGTTACGAACCGGGACTAAAGCCCCCCCCCTCGCACGGAGCAGATGCCACGTGTGTGGCCTTTTGTCCCGGTTGGTGGGGCAACCGGGACTAAAGGTTCGGGCTTTAGTCCCGATTGCCCCGTCCCGGTTGGGCAACCGGGACTAATGCCCCTTACCAACCGGGACCTATAGGGCGTTTTCTACCAGTGATTGCTTGTACTTCGGCCATATTAAGGGTGGTGTGGGGTTGCCCTGCTTCCCCAAAGGTACCCACGCTTGCAACCAGGAAAAAAATGAAACCTAAGGTGATTGATATATGTATTTTGTGATGTGGAATAAGAAAATACAATTCGTATGCTCTTTAGGTGTCGGTGAGGCAATCGTCGGCGATTGAAGAGGTCAAGATATCCTAGATAAACAAGATAATTTGGTGAGGGCAATGATCTAGATGACGTTCTGGAGGACTTGTCATGAGAGGAATGAAGGTATCCAGCTGAAAGCCGTGCCAACCTTATAAAGATCAAGAAAATTCTTATGCAGCCGCATGAGACTCGCTCACCAGTATCAAGCAACAATCCCATGATGACGTGGTAAAAGGGCAAATGGTGGTTGATGATTACTCTTCATTCGCTTCGCATGCAATGGTCCAAGCTGGAAGCAAGGTTGGTCCAGGCATGAGTGCAACCCAAAGCTGGATATGTCGACGCCTCGACGGTCGTTCAAACGTGAAGACACTAACGAAGGTGCAGTGATGAGGCGCTATTTATTTCTGCCGACACACCTTTTTTCATGCTCATGTGTCTTCTATGCGTTCAAGCGGAGCTAGCCGCCCGGCGCTGATGAAGGGAAATCAAGCCACTACGTATCGTGTTGGCTGCGCCCCCAACACACCACTAACACGGCAAACTCTGGTGGAACTACCCACAGTGTCCCCAAGAGGTCCCGTGACGTCGGTGAGATACCACAGTCGTTGTTGTCGAAGCCCAAGACACAACGGCCGCCTTCCCAATGCCTTCGACGCCCAAGAAGAGATCCTTCTCGTCTGCCAGTGTCATGGCGAGGCAGAGGAGGAGAGGAGTATTATTGTTCTTGGCTCGCCTCTAGTCTCACTCGCTGCACCCAGATTTTGTACATGCTCTCTCTTGTGTTGCATTGGAGTGTTTAAATAGGTGTTGGAGGATTAAAACGATGGATGGAAGGATGCAAATAAATGAGCTGAGTCATAAATCGGAAGGAGTAAATTCTGATGAAATGGAGGTAGGCGAGACGTACGAGACAATCCGCTGCTCGGGCTTCCTAAAGACTGGGCTTCTTCTTAGCATACCAAGACCAGGCCTATAATTTTGGACTATAGCAGCTCAAAGCCCTGCTCTGAGAATGGCTCGGTGGCCAAAACCTTTTTGTTGCCATGTTTTATGGATAAAAGCAACCTCATGATACCCATTTTTTAGGTGTTGTTTTTCCTTTTTAATGCAAGGCCTTAAGCTTTAATTTGTTACTCTTAACAGGCTTTCTGGTTACAACTTGCATCTTCGTAGGTTGGGAAAAGATACCCAGGAAGACAGAAGCAAAACAGTCTCCTTTGTGTTCACAAATGTACTGACCATCACATCTACAAGAGCTAGCCATTCAATAACAAGTGGATTCGTGATCCTCAAAATAAAAAAATATAATACATTAGAAGTAAGGTTTAGTTTTTCTTTCAAAATATGGGCCCCCCACGGGGGCTCCCAAATTCTAGAGACGGCCCTGGAGTGGTGCTGATTATGAATAAGGTTTGCTCGAGGTCGCCTGCTTGACCACTCCTAAAAGGATACAGTGCTGCCGTATTATAATTAATAAAGCACTAGTCACCAACCTGTGTGCTTGCACGCCCGGCTGTTTTGAGAAATAGGGCAACTCATAGAAAAATAATGTAGAACATGTAATTGTTCAATTATTTATTGATTAAATCTATTGTGATGTATCCTCCAATTTTAAAACTACTTACTTATTGTTCATTTTAGTTATTGTCGTTCATAGAAACAACATCAACATCTTGCGTACAAAGAGCATTTGTCTTCTAATCATTGATGAAATCCAAATAAACGAGGCCAAAATTAGCCTTAAACAACAAGACATATTACGAATCCTATCTCACAAACTCTTAAATGTTTAGTGATAATAGGATTGTTGGATTTAATAACTATGTAATAACTTTAAATGTTGTTGGCGACTAAAGTAAACTTGAAGAGGCGAGAACAATACCCCGGGCAATTCAAACATGAAGTCACATTGGCCAACGAATATTATTTTTGTAGTTATTAAGTATACTTTGCTTCACCATATTAGCTACCAAGATCAACATACATAACTAATATATTTGATAATGTATTCTAAATTCCAAGAAATTATCTAGGCTACGAGGTTAATTTGAATGTATTATAGAGAATACTAGACCATGAAGGCGCGCGTTGCCGCGCCCGTGTGTCTCGATAAAATAATTGTATAATTACCTTGAAAATTTTCAATTTTTTGAATGGCGTATGATCAATTTGGAAGAGTGTTATGGTCAAATATAGCATTCTTTCCTATGATGTACTTTATTTAATCTTAGGCAAAACCAATATGAGCTTGCGGTTGTTATTTTGAACCAAATTGTCGTGTAAATGCTATCACATACTGTTACTACACATGTGAAAAATAAAAAATGACAACGTTTAATAAATATGATCGAAAAATATATATCCAGATGTATCATTGGATAATCAACTCACCAGATTCCTGTTATTGGAAGGGAAATACCTTAGCACATTTCACAATATATAAGCCGCTGCACATTGCAACATCACAACTATGCTTCAGAAAGATAAACATGAGCATACACATGAACAAACTGAGACGCTCATGGGACAATGTCATCGATGATTTATTAAGGAAGGTTATAGTGATCTCCCTGTCCCTTTTCTCGTCAATCATCCGGAAACACCATCAGAAGCATCAGCTCAGCTGCACAAGGATGGAACAACCATTAAGCCTTGGAGCTTTCTGATTCAATTAGTACTGAAACGACTGAATGTTACATCGATGAATCAGAGAAAAAAGTACCACACACCACAACACGGTAGTTATTTTGGGGCACTTCAAAGTGCCGCTATATGTGATCAAAATGTCTCTAAAAGATTTAGAGACACTTTGAAATGTGACACTAATACTCATGTCTCTAAAAATTTTAGAGGCACTTTAAGAGAAATGCCTCTAAAACCTTTAGTGACACTAAGAGAAATGCCCCTAAAATCTTTATTGGCACTAAGAGAAATGCCCCTAAATTTCTTTATTCGCACTAAGAGAAATGCCCATAAACCTCTTTAGTGGCACTAAGAGAAATGTCTCTAAAACCCTTTCGTAACATTAAGAGAAATGCTTCTAAATATATTTAAGAAATTTTATATAGTGACATTTTAAGAAATACCCCAAAAGCCATTTAGAGAAATAGAAACACAATTTTTTTAAAGTTAGAATTTTTTTTCGGATTTTTTTCAAACACACATGGCGCATCGCGGTTGTGTTCGGCCCATTTATCTATACTATTAAAAAGATTGGGACCGTTCGTCACCCCCAGAAAATTTCCGTCTGCCTTGAAAAGACAGATTTGCCCCTGGCTTTTCGGACATATTACAAGCTGTGCCACCGCCAAGTTGGTCAACCTCTTTTTTTCTCTCCTGAAGCGCACTTCCTTCTCCACCCCACCCGATCGATCCCAGCGACCGACGCTTCGCCACACCGGCCCGCCGCCGACCTCCATGTCGCCACCTACACCCACACGTACACCGGCCGGTCTAGCCCCTCCATCTCCTTTACTCCCACCTCCTCTCCCTGTGGATGCCCCGCCTACAAAGCCCTCCCGCACTTCAATCTCGCCGCCATGGGGAAGGGGATCAGAGGGCGGTGCCGGCTGCCGGTGGACTCGCGGACGGGGTGCCAACGAGTTTCATCTCGAGATCCACAGAGCCTGTATCGCTGGCCGCTCCGTTCTCCTCCCCTCCGCCGCCGACCCAGATCTCTGTGGCGCAACACATCGGCGCCGGCACGACGAGCGACCCTTTCTCGACGCGAGAGGGAAGTAGGAAACGGGGCTCAGTGGAGGCGGCCGTAGGAACTCTGGGCGTATGGAGGCGTCGGAAGACGGCACTAGCAGAGGGGGGCGAGACTGGTCACTGCCTTGGAGGTCGACGGGAGGCCTGATCGGTGGGGTCGAAGAGGAGGCGAGACTGGTCATGGCTAGAGCGGAGTACTTGACGGCGGCCGACGCTTGCCGTGTTGTTCCGTGCGTTAATGCCCGGCTTTGGGTACATGTTCCACGACCGTGGTGACCAAATCGATGGGCGCTGCCCCCGCACGGAGGAACTTCCCCCATCCTCGCAGGTTCTCATTGCATTTACCGAGAAACTTCCATCTGGTCTTGATTTTTTAATTGGTTTGACTGATTTTCAGTTTCTCCATCGGCGCTGCCGATTTGGTCTTGATTTTTTTGGCTAGACTGATTTTCATCTTCTCGCTTGTGCTAGCAGGTGGAGCATCATGCGATGCTTCAAGGTAAAAAAAGTGAGAAGCTTTGCGTTGTTCATCAGCAATCTACTGGATGACCTCACAAGTAAAATTTGTTGTTGTCTGTCAGTAGAAGTAGTTGTTGGAACTTGCTTGATTCTGAGGTACACATGGACTTCAATGACGAATAAATGTTCAGGGAGATGATTTTGCTTCAGAAGACGCCAATGCAAATGATGATGTATTCAGGTTTCTTAAGTTGACTTACATGTTTCTCTACCTTTACAATGGTCCAATTCTTAATTTTGGACCGAATACAAAAGGAAAAAAATTCACATATCCACTGGAGAACACACATCTATCGTTGGATGCTCAGTCTTTCAAGGAAAAAAATTAAGGAACTTCAACCTGCTACAAGATTCATTCTGGTTGTTGCTCCTATGATAAGCTTGAATATGCTTTTGTTACATGTCGAGAGAGAGTTCTTAGTTCTTACTATTACGGTGCTAATTCAGTTGGCAAAGGAGCTAGACCCGGTAGGATCAGGGGCATGCAGTGCCTAACTATATCGATTGTCTTTTTAGGGACTAGGACAATGCCCGCGCGTTGCTGCGGTAAAAACAGAGTTAACTTAGAAAAAACCTGGAATATAGAACCACTCATAAATGAAAAAATCAACACAATTTTGATGCATGTGTTGCGACGGAATAGTAAACGATGGATTTGTTAAACTTTTCAAATGTTGCTAAGTTGTTCTTGTTTGAATTGGAAGTTGTAAAAAGAAAAGCAACAACTACAAATGTTGTTCAAGTTTCCTAATATATATTTTCTAATTATATTTGAACCCACAAAACATTGAAATCTTAGTCTGTTTTCTATACCTAATAATAAAGGAAGGAGTGTTTCTTGTAGTACCTACACTTTTCTGGACAGATTTACCCTCCCACCAAACCTCATATTACTACCAAACCACCGGTAACTCTTTTCTATACCTAATAATAATAATAATAATAATAATAATAATAAAGGAAGGAGTGTTTCTTATAGTACCTACACTTTTCTGGTCAGATTTACCCTCCCACCAAACCTCATATTACTACCAAACCACCGGTAACTCTTTTCTAGACGAATTTGCCCTTCAAAAAAATTCATATTATCACCAATGCCTTCGGTAAGTTAAATCCTATTCGCTTTCCTTTCTCAATTTGTTGCCGTCCGCTACACCGGGATACATACCAGAGTTGGGTTGGCAGGTTGGATCAGAACCGTACATAAAAATAGACCCCAGATCAGGAGTCTTGAACAAATCGCTTCCCGCCATCAAACCCTAGCTAGCATAGCGGCACCGATCTGTACAAGAGCCGACGAGGTCGGCCTGGCGGTGGCTGAAAGGAGTGAGGTGTCGGCGTTGAGCAGCGGCGCGGGGTCGCGGCCGCTTCATGAGGAGCTCGAAGGGAGGAGGGAGTTGGCCATCCGTGCTCCGCCGCTCGTCACCCCACACAACACGAGTCCCTGGAGCTGCCACTGGTTTCCAATTGCCATACCATCCTCTAGCGCGTCCCCGCTCACCTCCTTCAGCGATGGCCTCGAAGGGCCGCAGGCCGAACTTCCATCAAATTATGTTTCAGGTTGTCTCCGATCTGATTTAAACCGCTATCAATGCATCTCCTTCTCCATCGTAGATTGCACTATGGGTAGGGCATGGAAGTTGCAGAGATTGAAACAGTCTTCTCCTAAGGACAGTGTGGTCAGGTTCAGAGAATATTCAAAGTTCAGAGAGAAACTAGATCATGAGAGCCTGGATTGGATAGAGTTTATAGGTTGAACCATACACTAAGAAGGTTGGAGCATAGCTGATGCATTACACTTCGGCCAACGTACTAATAAATGGTGTGAAAACTCTCTTTGGGTTATAATATTGTTTGTGTTGTTACGCACTGCTTAGTGTTTTTGTTTTCTGTTTTCAGAATACGTGGTGATATTGTCAGCTGTTCTGCTTCAGAAGAAGCTGTTTGACAATGGAAGACAACCAAAAGGTTTGACTACAAACACTGACTGCAATTCCAGATTTACAGTTATTTAGTAGGTTATTAAAAATCCACTGGAATCAAAAAACAAGAAAGGAAGACGGCTGAAAACATGACTTTTTATCAAGTTCCGTGCGGTCCCAGCGATAGTGCGCGCAGACATGCCGTCGCTCGATTTCAAGGCCTCGGTGTTCAACAAGGAGATGGTCTCCCTCGCCAGCCACGAGGAGGTCACACTCCTGCAACCGCTCCTATCCCTCTCGTTTTCCTTCCTACAATATTTCTTCACGCTCTATTCTTGGCGATTTACTTATGTGGTGCAGTATATCGTGAGGGTTGAGCAGAACTATTTCTATTGCTCATGGAAGTGTTCAAGGGATTCAAGCATATAGGATCCTCGGATGGGGTTCTCGGGTTCAGTGCTTACACTGTTCGATTTAGCATGTTTATTTATAGAGGTCTCTTACTAAAGACTGTGTTGGGATAAACAAATCAGTGCTCAAAAGCAGTGACCGATTTCACATAGATTTGTTGTGTTGTTGGGTTCAGAGAGAGTCATCTCCTGCGTGTGGTGTTGGGCAGCTACAGGATTCCACCGGCTGCCTCACCTTCTGCTCTGAACTCCTGCACAACCGCAAGGAGGACAAGCTCCTCTTGCTGCTTGCCCCAAGATAAGAAGTCCACTGCCATTGTGCAGTGAGGGCTCAGCTCTGATCGGGAGCAGCGATGATTTTCTTATTTACTCCTCCAGCACGCACACAAGAGTTCGTTTTCATTTTCAGGAAGTATCTCACATGAGCTTGCTAGATGATTTCATTGAGATTGCAAAGTTGGATACAAGATTTGGTTGTGCCAGAGAAACATGGCATGTTTGTTCTTCAAAATGGCAGCGTCTAATGGTCATTCTGAATGGGTTCATGATGTTTGGCAACAATCGATAGCCGAGATCATCCTTTGGAATTTAGTAATATGTCCTATATTTCCTTTGGTCAAGACTGAGTGAAGCTATGTTCTGCTATCTGGTATGCTCACTTGGAAGTGTAATTCTTCTCTTGACTTAAGATTTTACTCGGCGTATTGCAAGTATTTTGTAATGCTTCTGGTTCCTTGTGCAACATCAAGCCTACAAAACTGAATTACCTATAACAACTTAGTTTGTGTATTTCTCTCCCGGTGCAACGCACGGGCACGTTTCCTATAGACCAAAAAAATCAGAAAATGAAAAGGTTAAATGAAAAAAAAAAGGAGCCAATCTCCTTGGATCGCACGCAGGCACAGGAGAAGCCGCCAGCCACGCGCACGTGAGACCACGTATTTCTCTCAGGCTGGACATACATACGGGCACGGGTCAAGCTAGGAAAAAAATAGTGAAAAACGGAATAAAAAAATTAGTGAAAAACGGAATAACGACTCTCTCGGGCTGGACGTACGAGCTAGGAAAAAAATTAGTGAAAAACGGAATAAAAAAATTAGTAAAAAACGGAATAACGACTCTCTCGGGCTGGACGTACGAGCTAGAAAAAAAAGTGAAACGGTACAATGATATTAGTGCGTATTATATAGTTTTGTAGGAGGACAAGTTAGTTTTTATTGTACTGGTGTTAAGTGATTGTTCTAATTCCTCTCACATATTCTTAATTTTCCTCGTGCGTCTTCTTAATTTTCCCCTATTTCATATGCATGTGTATGAGCCAAATACAGCCACTGGTCCTCTAATTCCTCTTGCATTTTCTTAATTTTCCTCTTCATTTATAGCCAACACCATACAGTCAGCGTCCAACGATACTCCTTCCTTTCATTCAAGAATGGCCCACTTTTTTCTTTTATTCATGCATGCGCTCCTTCCTTTCATTCAAGAATGCATGCAACGGCATGCGTCCATCATCAACACATGGTGAATTTTATCCCACTTGATCATTTGATTTCATATATATATATATACTAATAATAATGCACGAAGTGTTTCTCCCGGTCCAATATTTTTTTGGACCGTTTTGTCCTTCCATCATAGTACGTAATACCACCAACGCCACCGTTTAAGAAAACCGATTCATATATTTCTAGCTGTGGCCGCTTCCGCAACATGCGCATAAGCGAACGATCGCTTCTGGTGAATTTTTTAGGCTTGTTTGGGAGTCATGGCATGGGCTGCCGAGTCCAGGAACAATATGCAATTAGAAGTACACATGGGATAATACGCATAGATTTTTGGGTTCAAAATAGTTCTTACTATATGCTTTTGGGTTCAAAATAGAATTTTTGAGTCCAGGAACAATATGCTTTTGGCATCGCGATCGATCTTCTCTAGCTCTATTTCTCTGCAAAAATTTGCTTGGACCGTGATTTGCTCTCCTCGACGCCTATGTCTTGGCCGCGGCGGACAGAATTGGAACACAAGGAGAAGACCTAGAGTCTCGGACGGTGAAAGTTGGCCGGCATCAATCTTGGACGGTAACCACAAATCAAATCAAAAAGCGGGCGGAACCCTTGCCTTGCTTGAGAAGATGACAAACGCGTAGATGGATTTTTTTTACTTATCGGTTTCGTGGTGGGTAATATTGGCTAACTTATAGGGATAAAACGGTCTAAAAAAGTGTTGGGCCGGGAGAAACACTTCGAGAGAGAGTTTTTAGTTCTTACTATTACGGTGCTAATTCAGTTGGCAAAGGAGCTAGACCCGGTAGGATCAGGGGCATGCAGTGCCTAACTATATCGATTGTCTTTTTAGGGATATGCTGTTGTTCGACCTCGAGCTCATAGGAATTATAGATAGCAGGTTTCTGATTTTTCATCTATGAGAGGATACAATTAACATATTACAACAAGAATATACTAATATGAGTAATAAAAATACCCTGAAAAAGCATAGTACATCTATCATGAGTTGCATTGACAAGATGTAAAAACTGTTCCTTAATTTTAGAGCGGTACTGAAGTATTGTTAATTTCTGTTCTCTGCCGGCAATTTTACTAATATTACTTGAAAGGGAGTTTTGCATTATGTTTGAAAAAAGGGAGCTCGTACATCTCTATGTAAGTATTGAAGATAATTATGGATGGTTGTTTTCTATGCACGTGAAGCTGAAATGTATCTTTCAAAGCAGTATATTTTTTATGTTTTGGAGTATAATGTGGTTATATTGAAATTTTGTAGTTACAATTACATATACAAGAAGTAAAAACGGAAAGTATGCCGTAGCAACGGTTGGTCTTCGTGTGAGGCTACTTTGTCTGGGCTCTCGATAATTTTTCGGGTTGCCGTACTGGGTGGGAGCCAAGGAGGTATTTAAGCTAGTCAAACTTTCCCTCACGCGGCGAGGTGGGACTAAAATCTGAGCATCGCTTCTGTACCTGGGCTGACGCAACTCTCGTGTGCTGCTGGTGTGCCAGATGATGCGCACGTGTTCGCGGTGCATGGCGATTCTCCCGCATGCACAGCTAGTGAGTAGTGATGACGGGCACGGCTAGCAAAAAAGGTAGGGTCCTAGTGTTGGCAACTATGCATCATGCATGCATGCTGGAGCATTGGTAGCTTTTTGAGGGATCGGTTTCGTACATAGTTTTGAGTGGTCAAGTTTTGTCTACTTTTTAATTAACAAACTACTATGTTGGTAAAATTTAGAGTAAATTTTTTTTACCTTCGATGAAACAATACTCTGGACAAAAAAAATTCAACGTCCATTAAACAAAATCAAGACTACATGGAAACTAAAATTAGTTTGTGAGAAACAACGAACACATACATGAGATATAATGTTTTTGACTAGCTAGAAAAAAATCACGATTAAAGTTGGAAGAAGTACTAAATCGACAAACAAATCCATCTACATGAGGAACATATTCATCTACACGAGGAACATACTTTAGTGGCTAAGAAACAACTAGAAAAGTAGAGGAACATTTTTTCAACTTAAATTGAACAAAACCATGACCGCAATTTGGAACATAACTATTTGCAGAAAATCACATTTACACAAGGAACAAAACTTTTATCAACAAAGGAACAATAAGTCGTGTATACAAGGAACAATTATTTTGACTTACTCGAACAAAGTCATTATTACAATTAGGACAAAAACTATAGTGTCAATCTCATCTACACAAGGAACAAACTTTAGAGGCCGAGGAACTAGAATATGAACAAAGTGGAACAAAATAGAAGAAAATTTACAACTCCTAGAACAACACATAAGTACAAGAGTAACTAAAAACTAAATCATGCGAAAACAAATTTGAAGACATGAAGGAAAACAATTCTCGACTGACGTAGACATATAAGTAGAGAACACAAGACTGTTTGGAACAAATACGAAAACAAAATTTAAGACATGAAGGAACAAATCTCGACTGCTGTAGGAACAGAAGTATAGAACACATGATCGTTTGGAACAAATGCAAGTGAAATAAAATTTCGGCATCCATGGATGAAATCATGACGATGAAAAAGAACAAAGAATATAAAGAAAGTGGGACAATATTTGTGGAAACAACATAACAATAAGAGGAACAAAAAAATAGTCGGGAACAAACTTAAAAACACATCAGCAACAAAATCTTAAGTACTATCGAGATGACTATTTGGAACGGATTTTAGTAACAGATGGAAACATAATTTAGTAGATGAAAAATAAGAAGAAAATGAAGTGTGGAAAAAGAAAAAACACAAAAGGAAGAAAAATAAAAGAATACAAGAGAATATACCAAATAGAGAAACACATAAAAAAAGAAAAGGAAAAAAGAAATAAGAGTTGGCAACAAAAGAATGTAAGAAAGTAATGTTCCCGCAGAAAAATAAAAATAAGAAAAGAATGTAAGAAATAAGAAGAAAATAGAGAAATAAAAAAATATCCATGAAAAGTGGTAAACGAATGAATAAAAAGTCAACCACCAAACCACTGGTGGAAAGCGTGCATGCATGTACGGGCGCTCCACCGCACAACGGCAGTGCGTCATGCACGCAGTCGCTACTCGCGATTGAGTCTGTTTTCAAGCGCTGATAACCAAGCTAAATGGGCCGGCCCATGGTGCGAATCCTTCAGTGAAACGGTTGCTCCGTGTGGAACAAATCTTTCTTAAATTAAAAACAAATAATTAAATACATGGGAAAAAATAAAATAACAACAAATAAAATAGTGGAGCTGATTTAAAAGAGTAAGTGGAACAAATCTTTCTGAACAAAAAAACATTGTTTATAAACTGGGAAAAATAGTGGAGCTAATTTTAAAGAGTAAGTGGAGCAAATGTTTTGAATAAAGGAACAAATATTTACATACTAGGAAACAAGAAAGAACATCACAAGAAATCGGGGAACAAAGAATTATGGAAGTGAATTTTTGAAATAAGTGGAACAGATATTTCTGAATGAAGAACAAAGTGAATATACACTAGGAACAAAGAAAAGCATCATAGGACATCCGAGAATAAAAAAATATGTGGAACTAATTTTCTGAAATAAGAGAAATAAATCTTTCTGAACTAAGCTACAAAAAAAGCATCACGGGACATCTAGGAGAAAACAAATTGTGAAACTAATTTATTCGAATAAGAGGAACAAATGGACCAAATGTTCATATCTTTCTAGCGCATGTCCATATCTTTAATTTCGCTCAAGAATTGAGATGGATGGCCTGCCGGATGACTTTTTTGTCTCGCGGGAGGGACACGAACGGACCAAATGTCCTCCTTTTGTCCAATTGTGGTGGGTATGTACCCAACAGTGCTCTAATTGAACATGTCAACTAGTACCGCCGTTGTTGGTGGATGTGTGAACGGTGCAGTCGGTGGAGAAGCACGACTGAGCTCATGCTAGCTTGTTTTGTGTCTCACTTGGGGTGCCCATTGGAGCTGCCTATATATATTTGTTCACAAATTTTTGGAATTAAAGTAGTAGCCTCTGTAGAAAGAAAAAACTGATGCTCCAACGTGACTATTCACGAACATTTTCTCATCTTTTTACACAAACCACATAAAATAATAATCATTTTTATTGATAAATTATGTGTGAACACAAAATGTTCGTATGTACTTGTGAAATTTTCGTTCATAATTTTTTGTGAAAAAGGCGTTGAACAGATTCCGAAAAATGAGTCAGCCCGGATAAAATGTTTAGGGCACAGATGCCTCAAAAGATAGTATCTTTAGGGGCACTTGGCAAAATGGCTCTAAAGGTAGTATCTTTAGGGCACTTTGATGAAAATGCCTGTAAAGGTAGTATCTTTAGAGGCATTTGGCAAAATGTCTCAGTATCTTTAGGGGCACTTGCCAAAATGCCTCTAAAGCTAGTATCTTTAGGGACACTTTGAAGAAAATGCCTCTAAAGGTACTATCTTTAGGGGCACTTGGCAAAATGCCTCTAAACCTAGTATCTTCAGGGGCACTTTGATGAAAATGCCTCTAAAGATAGTATCTTTAGATATATTTGGCAAAATGCCTCAATATCTTTAGGGACACTTGGGAAAATGCCTCTAAAACTAGTATCTTTAGGGGCACTTCGATGAAAATGCCTCTAAAGCTAGTATCTTTAGAGGCACTTCGATGAAAATGCCTTTAAAGATAGTATCTTTAGAGACATTTGGCAAAATGCCTCAATATTTTTAGGGGCACTTGGGAAAATGACTCTAAAGCTAGTATCTTTAGGGACACTTCGATGAAAATGCCTCTAAAGGTAGTATTTTTAGGGGCACTTGGCAAAATGTCTCTAAAGCTAATATTTTTAGGGGCACTTTGATGAAAATGCCTCTAAAGGTACTATTTTTAGGGCACTTGACAAAATACCTCTAAAGATAGTATCTTTAGAGGCACTTTAATGAAATGTCTCTAAAGATAGTATATTTAGGAGCACTTTGCCAAAAAAGTCCCAAATTAACACATTTAGAGGCATTTTTAGAAATGCCCTAACCAAAATGCCTCTAAAAACATACCGTATACTAGTGACATGTCAATAACCTGCGTGTCACTCATGATGTTGATTTTCCAGCGCTAGAGGGCAGCTTGGAGGTGCATCACTCATTAGTCATGATGACCAAGAGTCCAAGACAATTATCTGCAGCTTGCCTCAGCCGCTCTGTACAGGGTATTGCAGCCATAACGAAAATAAAACAAGAACATCACAGATTAATACTACTACTACCAAAATCGACATTTTTTACACACTCTGTCTCAAAGAAATCAGCACCACACGACATCCCTTGTTCCTGGTCGTCGTGTACCTGTTCGCTGCATAACCTGCAACCATATGACTGGACAAGACAGGCAAGCGACGGTGAGAAGATAGAGCCGACACGGCGCACATGACGCCATGGAGAGGAGAATGGAGCAACCAGAGGTGGGCAGTGCACTCCACAGGAGAGTGGCTGAATGAAGAAGACGTTTTTTTATAGTAATGAGGGAGGCGTTGTGAGGGGAGCCCGGTAGAAAAAGGACGCAAAGATGCCTGTCGATCTTCCTCACTATGAGTGATTCTACCAGCGCCAGCCATGCACCATGAATCACCATCAATAAGGTAACTGAACCGCTAGAAAAAAAAGATAACTGAAGGGGACGGACGAGCTTCTCTGCTTCGTCCCGATCAAAACTGAAAGCAACTAGGCCCAACTAACAAGAAGGCACCAAGGTAAATCTGTAGAGTAGCGAGCCAAGAGACGCAGGCAAATTCGATCGATCAAAACGCACGGTCACGAACGTGAAAAAGCTCTGAGCAGCCGTAGGTTGTCCCGTTATACTGTCTCTTAATTATGTTCCACGAACACATGATAAGCAATTCAAATGGGATTGAGTGAGATTTCAGATTGGTACAATACCATTTTGTTTTGTATTGAGGTATTATGTCACATAGTTCCTTTCAAATATTAGTTACCCAAAGAATTATACATGTGTGAACAATTTGAGAAATTATTCTAATCTCTATGTGAAGATAAGCTAGTCTATCATGTTAATTAGTACTCTTCTTTTGCGACTGCTGTTTATTAGTTCTTACTGTAGATAATAATTATGTGTTCAGGGTGAAAAGCATTCAATTGCCACTTTAGAATTATTGAGTTCATAGTATTTTGTTAGAAGTTCTAGTGCAACAAATAATTTTGGAAGTCCGGAGAACAAATCTTTTTAGGCAAAGATGTGCCAAGGAAAAAAAGAGCTCCACGCAAAATATCAAGTTTGTGCACTTTTGATTCGGTCCCCCTCCTCTTTCAAACTTTGACAAACAAAAACTCGATAGCGATTATTTAGAGGACCGTACGAACCTACCCGAAGCCCGTATGGTCCTCTTAGACATATACTTATCGTATACATATACTCATGTGCATGAAGAAGGCGAAAATTCGGAAGTTATATAATAGCAAAAATTATAAAATATGAATGCAAAGACGTAGATCGCAATAATAGGAGGTGGGATCAGCCGAATGGAACATGAATTATATCCGGTTCGACCGAGTATACATATACGGAGATATACGTGGCATCGATATGGGTTTCGACGGGTAAAAAAATTTAAAATGGCCCATTCAGCTTAAGTTGCGGGGGGAGGGGGGGGGGACCGAAGCACACGTCGTCGGAGTGGCCACTTATTTACAGTAAATAAGAAACTAGGAAGTAAAAACAAGTATTCACTCTTTAGTGTTTACATATCCAATTCTCCAACCACTCTGTTGCCCGTCATTCCAACGTACAAAGACCCTCCGGAAAAAAAAACCGTACAAACACCGGCCCCGAAACACATGACAGAGTGGTCAACTTCGACGGTACAGTTTTAGCTGGTACGGCTATGACCCGAAGTTGGTTAAAGCGGCTCAACAACTAGCGCCTCACCTCACAGGCTGTCACCGCCGGCATACCAACCTCGGAGACAGCCAAAGGGGGAGCTAGCTGCCACCTCCCAACCTTCTGATCGGGACACTGCCGGCGTACCATCCTCGGAGACAGCCAAAGGGGGAGCTAGCTGCCACCTCCCAACCTTCCGATCGGGACATCACCGGCTCCATCGACGCCTACAACTTGGTCGGCACTCGTGAAGCCATGCCCGACGCGAGCGAGCCCGTTACTCTACCGCAGACCCCAATGCAGTTTTTCTGGAAGCCCACGGCATAGCCGCCACCCATGGCCAGGAGGCCCCACACATTCCCCATGCCTCCCATAACCATGAATATATTTTTTTTTCACCCTGCAGGATGTGAGGCCTCAACTGCGGGCATTGTTCTGGCTTGCAGCGTAGAGGAGTAGTGAGCGCTTGTGAAATGCTCTTGCAGATGCACATGTGGTGTGGTGCCGTGGTGGAGTTCATGGTTTAAATAATATACAACGAGGAGTACCTATGACGACGGAGAGGACGGGTCGGGTGGGAAGTGCTTGAGGGTGTAAATGAGCAAGGGGAGTCCAAGTGCGTAAATACTGTTGTGAAGGAGCAGATTTCGGAGGAGTGGACAGTCCACCGGACAATACGGACAATCCGCCGGAGTCATGCATGGCATACCAGTTGGTTGTGAGTTGTGATTACCTGCCTATCTGATTAGGAGTCAACTAAGATCCAGGTGGTCTAAGCGGATGTCTGCCTGCATCCCTAGAGTGGACCTATCTGATTAGACTGGACCTAGTTGAGTAGACCGTGGAGCTAGTTGACCAGAAGGAGGAAGTTCCGTTGTTGGTGCTTTAATTTGAGCTCATTAAGCCTGGTTATGAAATTAAACCAAGGCATGGGGCCAAACCTTTTTCGTTCCACTGTTTAGACTGTTAGATGTGGGGGAAAAACCAGGGCAAACCCAAGTTAAAAATACTCCCTCCGACCTATATTAGTTGACTTCGAGTTGTCAAAATTTGGATGAATCTATATACTAAATAGTGTCTAAATTCATCCAAATTTAGATAAATTTGAATCAACTAATATGGATCGGAGGGAGTAACACAATTTGTTTCCAGTAAAAAGAAACACAATTCAGGTTACTATATGTTTTGGAATCTTAATCAACGGAGTTTGTTTCAGTTGGTTTCTAGAAAGTAAACAAAAAATTGAAGTACGAAGCGCACACAGACACAATCACAAGTAAACCTCAACTTTTAGAGATACCCCATTCCTTGTCACGTCCGATGTACACACCAGATAGAGGATACACATAGCTAGTCTACTACTTCTACCTCTTATGCATGTATGGACACCGCCGTGGTATCCGACACTACCAAATGGGCCCATGATGCTGAATAAGACTTCAGCCCCGTTGTTGCGGAATCCCCGGACGTAGCCGCTGTCCACAGCCGGAAATACCGACAGGTCCACAATGCCTCCCACGCCCACGAAACAGGTTTTTCTCTTCCTCTGCTCCCGACCGATGATCCCTCTTGTGGTGTGCCATTAAGGTCATTGCTACCGGTGCATACACTTGTGGAGTTGTGGTGTGGTGTACTTTACTATGCTAGGACTTTAAATAGGCATCAGCAGAGGAGCATGAAACTTAAATGTTGTGTGGTGTTTCTGGTGTTTCATTGCACTTCTCTTGATGGAAGCTATGGCCTTTTTAAGCACCTCAAAGCTGAGTTTTTCTTGACTTAGGGAAAATTATTTTTGGTGCCACTATGTAGATTACTTGATAGAGTGATACGTTTGGAAAAAAAACAAGGTATGAAATAGACGATTCAATTGAGATTGTTTTGAACCGTAAGAATCATCTACTCCACATAGCAGTATAAGACCACTGGATAAATATTGTCGGGGTCAAGGTGAGAGCTTTGAACATAGCTAGTTGGATCAGAGTTTGAACCATTCAACTTATGTTCGGCAACTAGAATCAATAGTGTTTGAGAAATTAACGAAAAAATCATCCACGGGAAAAATAAGGCGAGTTCCCAACTCATGATTATTGACTCCTATAATCAGCTTGCCGAAAATCTTGATGGAGATGTGAAGTTCATGTTTGTTCATGTACCCGAAACAGCAATGGTTCTCAATTTTGTGTACAAATTTCATAGTAACATAGATGCTGATTTATTTAGAAATAAATTTGGAGATCTTATAATATGGAGAAACATCCACTTCACATAGACATAAGAGGGATCTTTTCACTTGGTGGTCACAATTTTTTGATTGAAGTGATATGTGATCTTTAGACCAACATAACACTGGAATCAGTACTTCTAGTAATGATGTGCATGCCGTAAGGGTGATGTGGATGTGCGCTAATGTGTGCGTCTAGTAAACTAAATTATGAAACATCTAAAGATGATGCTAAGAATATGTACATGAGCTCTAGGTATGTACTAGGCGATCAAAATTGATATGGATTGAATGAGAAAATAATGTTTGCAAGTTATCAAGAAGCAAGGTAATGAATAGACTGCACCAAACATAGTTGTCCATGAATGATAATTATGACGAACCATCCACCAAATATATTTGGAACTAGCTAATGAGTTCATAGATGAGACATGTGAATGTCTATACATGGTGGATATGCATACCATCGAGCCTTTTGGATTCTTAGCCTTAGTGATTTTGATCCACTAGCAAACGGGGATTGATCGCAAACTTGTATTAGCATGTACCTATAATTATATCTGGCCAGCGTATGTGATTACCTTCCGCCACCAGAAGGTAGCCTACAACTTTTACACTGCTCACCACGCCCTTGGAGACACGTGCTTACAACTTTAGACAAAATGCTTGAAGCTATTAGCTTTTTTTGTGCTTGATGAGTGAATCTATTATTGCTAAGAAAATATCGATTACACATGATTTACGCACCATCACGATATCTAGATCTATCAAGACACTAAGGCATCACATAACCAACTTGATCAAAACACATGAAACATGACCCCAAAGTGTCACATCAAAGGGATGGCACACAACAACATGCGACAACATGAACCACCACTCTAGGCAACACTTGAACCAAGACAAAAGTTGTTCATAGCAATGCGTCTAAAAACGGAACGTCACAGCCTCACTATTGTTACCGAGTCCAACAACTAAAGACAAGATCATGAGTTTTCAACGTGGATATCAATATGACCAAACCTTCTTGGAGGCATTGCTTGTACTTTGGCCATATTAAGGGCGGTGTGTGGTTGCCCTGCTTCCCCAAAGGTACCCACGCTTGCAACCAGGGAAAAATAAAATGAAACCTAAGATGATTGATATAAGTATTTTGTGATGTGGAACAAGCAAATACAATTTGTATGCTCTTTAGGTGTCAGTGAGGCGATCGCCGGCGATTGAAGAGGTCAAGATATCCTAGATAAACAAGATAATTTGGTGAGGGTAATGATATAGATGACGTTCTAGAGGACTTGTCATGAGCGGAATGAAGTTATCCAGGTGAAAACCGTGCCAACCTCATAAAGATCAAGAAAGTTTCTATGCAGCTGCATGAGACTGGCTCGCCAGTATCAAGCAACAACCCCATGATGACGTGGTAAAATGGAAAATGGTGGTTGATTACTCTTCGTTCGCTTCGCATGCAATGGTCTAAGCTGGAATGTAACTAAGGTGGGTCCAGGCATGAGGGCAAACCAAAGCTGGATATGTCTACGCCTCGACGGTCATTCAAACGTGAAGACACTAACGAAGGTGCAGTGATGAGGCAGTATAAATCATAGTAGTACTAGTATTTCTTTCTGCCGACACCTTTTTTCATGCTCATGTGTCTTCTATGCGTTCAAGCGGAGCTAGCCGCGCCCGCGCTATGATGAAGGTAAATCAAGCCACTAACACGGCGAACTCTGGTGGAACTCCCCGTAGTGCCCCCAAGCGGGCCCGTGACGTCGGTGAGGATACCACAGTCGTTGTTGTCGAAGCCCAAGCCATAACGGCCGCCTTCCCGATGCCTCCGACGCCCAAGAAGAGATCCTTCTCGTCTGCCAGCGTCATGGCGAGGCAGAGGAGGAGAGGAGTATTATTGTTCTTGGCTCGCCTCTAGTCTCACTTGCTACACCCAGTTTTTCTACATGCTCTCTCTTGTGTTGCATTGGAGTGTTTAAATACGTGTTGGAGGATTACAACGATGGATGGAAGGATGCAAATAAATGAGCTGAGTCATAAATCGGAAGGAGTAAATTCTGATGAAATGGAGGTAGGCGAGAGCGTGCGAGACAATCCGCTGCTCGTGCTTCCTAAAGACTAGGGCTTCTTCTTAGCACACCAAGACCGGGCCTATAATATTGGACTAGAGCAGCTCAAAGCCCTGCTATGAGAATGGCTCGGTGGCCAAAACCATTTTGTTGCCATGTTTTATGGCTAAGACCAACATCATGATACCTATTTTTTATATGTTGTCTTTCCTTTTTAATGCAAGGTCATGAGCTTTGTTACTCTTGAGAGGCTTTCTGGTTACAACTTTAAATAGGCAGCAGAGGAGCATGAAACTTAAATGTTATGTGGTGTTTATGGTGTTTCATTGCACTTCTCTTGATGGAAGCTTTGGACTTTTTAAGCACCTCAAAGCTCAGTTCTCTTGACTTAGGGCAAATTCTTTTTGGTGCCACTATGTAGATTGCTTGATAGAGTGATACGTTTAGAAAAACAAGGTATGGAATAGACAATTCAATTGAGGTTGTTTTGAACCGTAGGAATTCGTCTACTCCACATAGCACTATAATACCACTGGATAAAAATTGTCGGGGTCAAGGCGAGAGCTTTGAACCTAGCTAGTTGGATCAGAGTTTGAACCATTCAACTTATGTTCTGAAACTATAATCAATAATGTTTGAGAAATTAACGAAAAATATCATCCATGGGGAAAAAATAAGGCGAGTTGCCAACCGATGGTTATTGACTCCTATCATCAGCTTGCCGAAAATCTAGCCCTTGATGGAGATGTGAAGTTCATGTTTGTTTGTGTACCCGAAACGACAATGGTTCTCAATTTTGAGTAGAAATTTCGTAGTAACATAGATGTTGATTTACTTAAAATAAATTTGGAGATCTTAATATGGAGAAACATCCACTTCACATAGACATAAGAGGGATGTTTTCATTTGGTGGTCACAAATTTTTGATTGAAATGATATGTGATCTTTAGATCAACATAACACTGGTATCAGTACTTCTAGTAATATGATGTGCATGCCGTAAGGGTGATATGGATGTGCACTAATGTGTGCATCCAGTAAACTAAATTATGAAACATCTAAAGATGATGCTAAGAATATGTACATGAACTCTAGGTATGTAATAGGCGATCAAAATCGATATGGATTGAATGAGAAAATAATGTTTGCAAGTTATCTAGAAAGCAAGGTAATGAATAGACTGCACCACACATAGTTGTCCATGAATGATAATTATGACGAACCATCCACAAAATAAAGTAGCTAATGAGTTCATAGATGAGACATGTGAATGTTTGTACATGGTGGATATGCATACCATCGAGCCTTTTGGATTCTTAGCCTTAGTAATTTTGATCCACTAGCAAACGGGGATTAATCGCAAACTTGTATTAGCATGTACCTATAATTATATCTCGCCAGCGTATGTGATTACCTTCCGCCACCAGAAGGTAGCCTACAACTTTTACACTGCTCACCACGCCCTTGGAGACACGTGCTTAGAACTTCAGACAAAATGCTTGAAGCTATTAACTTTTTTTGTGCTTGATGAGTTAATCTATTATTGTTAAGAAAATATCGTTTACACATGGTTTACGCACCATCACGATATCTAGATCTATCAAGACACTAAGGCATCACATAACCAACTTGTTCAAAACGCATGAAACATGACCCCTAAGAGTCACACCAAAGCGATGGCACGCAACAACATGCGACAATATGAACCACCACTCTAGGCAACACTTGAACCAAGACAAAAGTTGTTCATAGCAATGCGTCTAAAAACGGAACGTCACAGCCTCACTATTGTTACTGAGTCCAACAACCAAAGACAAGATCATGAGTTTTCAACATGGATATCAAGGGCGGTGTGGGGTTGCCCTGCTTCCCCAAAGGTACCCACGCTTGCAACCAGGGAAAAGTAAAATGAAACCTAAGGTGATTGATATAAGTATTTTGTGATGTGGAACAAGAAAATACAATTCGTATGCTCTTTAGGTGTCGGTGAGGCAATCACCGGTGATTGAAGAGGTCAAGATATCCTAGATAAACAAGATAATTTGGTGAGGGCAATGATCTAGATGACGTTCTAGAGGATTTGGCATGAGAGGAATGAAGGTATCCAGCTGAAAACCGTGCCAACCTTATGAAGATCAAGAAAATTCCTATGCAGCTGCATGAGACTCGCTCACCAGTATCAAGCAACAACCCCATGCTGATGTGGTAAAAGGGAAAATGGTGGTTGATTACTCTTCGTTCGCTTCGCATGCAATGGTCCAAGATGGAACTAAGGTGGGTTCAAGCGGAGCTAGCTGCGCCCGCGCTGATGAAGGGAAATCAAGCCACAATGTATCGTGTTGGCTGCGCCCCCAACACCACTAACACGGCGAGCTCTGGTGGAACTCCCCGCAATGCCCCCAACACCACCGAGCGGGCCCGTGACGCCGGTGAAGATGCCACAGTCATTGTTATCGAAGCCCAAGCCATAACGGCCGCCTAGGACCACAAGGCCTAGAAGGTTCCCGATGCCTCCGACGTCCAAGAAGAGATCCTTCACGTCTGCGAGCGCCATGGCGAGGCAGAGGAGGAGAGGAGTACTATTGTTCTTGGCTCGCCTCTAGTCTCACTCGCTGCACCCAGATTTTGTACATGCTCTCTCTTGTGTTGCATTGGAGTATTTAAATAGGTGTTGGAGGATTACAACGATGGATGGAAGGATGCAAATAAATGAGCTGAGTCATAAATCGGAAGGAGTAAATTCTGATGAAATGGAGGTAGGCGAGACGTACGAGTACGAGACAATCCACTGCTCGTGCTTCCTAAAGACTGGGCTTCTTCTTAGCACACCAAGACCGGGCCTATAATTTTGGACTAGAGCAGCTCAAAGCCCTGCTCTGAGCCTCTGAGAATGGCTCGGTGGCCAAAACCATTTTGTTGCCACGTTTTATGGCTAAGAGCAACATGATGATACCCATTTTTTAAATGTTGTTTTTCCTTTTTAATGCAAGGCCGTGACCTTTGTTACTCTTAAGAGGCTTTCTGGTTACAACTTGCATCTTCGTAAGTTGGGAAAAGATATCCAAGACAGAAGCAAAACAGTCTCCTTTGTGCTCACAAATCTGCTGACCATCACATCTACAAGAGCTAGCCATTCAATAACAAGTGGATTCGTGATCCTCAAAATCAAAAAATACAATACGTTAGAAGTAAGGTTTAGTTTTTTTTCTTCAAAATATAGGGCCCCGTTTTGCACCGGGGCTCCCAAATTCAGGAGACGGCCCTGGAGTGGTGCCGATTATGAATAAAGTTTGCTCGAGGTCGCCTGCTTGACCACTCGTGAAAGGATACAGTGCCGCCGTATCATAATTAATAAAGCACCGGTCAGCAATCTGTGTGCTTGCACGCCCAGCTGTTTTGAGAAATAGGGCAACTCATAGAAAAAGTAATGTAGAACATGTAATTGTTCAACTATTTATTGATTAAATCGATTGTGATGTATCCTCCAATGTTTAAACTACTTACTTATTGTTCAGTTTAGTTATTGTCGTTCATCGAAACAACATCAGAATCCTGCATACAAAGGGTATTTGTCTTCTAATCATTGATGAAACCCAAATAAACGAGGCCAAAATTAGCCTCGAAAAATAAGACATATTACGAATCATATCTCGCAAACTCTTAAATGTTTAGTGATAATAGGATTGTGGGATTTAATAACTATGTAATAACTTAAGTGTTGTTTGCGACTAAAGTAAACTTGAAGAGGCGAGAACAATACCCAAGGCAAATCAAACATGTATTCACATTGGCCGACGAATAATATTTTTGTAGTTAGTTATTAAGTATACTTTTTGCTTCTCCATCTTAGCTACCAAGATCAACATACATGACTAATATATTTGAAAACGCATTCTAAATTCCCGGAAATTATGTGGGCTATCAGGTTAATTCGAATGTATTGTAGAGAATAATTATGTTCCACGAACACATTATAGCAATTCAAATGGGATTGATGATATTTCAGATAGGTACAATACCATTTTGTTTTGTAGTGAGGTATTATGTCACATAGTTCCTTTCAAATATTAGTTACCCAAAGAATTATTCATGAGTGAACAATTTGAGAAATTATTCTAATCTCTGCGAAGATAAGCTCTAGGCTATCATGTTAATTAGTACTCTTCTTTTGCGACTGCTGTTTATTAGTTCTTAGGGTAGATAATAATTATGTGTTCAGGGTGAAAAGCATTTAATTGCCACTACAGAATTATTGAGTTCATATTTATTAAGTATTTGTTTTAAAGTTCTAGTGCAACAAATAATTTTGGAAGGCCAGAGAACAAAATTTTTAGGCAAAGATGTGCCAAAAAAAAAGAGCTCCACGCAAAATATCAAGTTTGTGACGAAACTACCTCCATTGGCATCTATTATATACTAAAATCCATATAAGGATGTTTTTCGAGGCACCACGTTGAACCACATCATCTAAAATTATTTTGATAGTTAGATGTAAAATGTACGGTTGGGATTTAATAAAAGATTAACGGTAACGTAATTGTTTAGTCCGTTTGACACTGTCACGTCAACAAATAAATTGATAGGGCTATACCAGCGGCCGGACTCCTCTGAAAAAAAAGGGAAAGGACCGGTACAAGAAAAAAAAAAGTCTAGCAGAACGACTCCTCCGAAGAAAAGGAAAGGACCGGTACAAGAAAAAAAAGTCTAGAAGAACGTGTCCAACTAGGAAACACATGCAGGATGTAGTATATGCCTCTGCATAACTCATGTAGACCTGATCAAATAGGACTCACCGACAGGCGACAGAAAGTGTGATCAGAGGTGCCCCTCTTCAACATATTACACTCCATCCCGGTACTTTATTTTTGGAAAAAACAGAGGACCTGCATGCATCATACTATAAACTGAAATAGAATAAGGATTCCAATTCTCAGGAAAATTCCCCATATGAGTTGTTTGATCTGATTTTATATGGAGATTTAAATCCACTCCAACCTTTTAGGAAAAGTCAAATTGGTTTTCTGTGCATAATCAAACACGATTTGCATGCAGTATTTATTGGCATGAAATCACACTTTCCCATTAAATTATACAACCGCCATCAACCCTGTCCGTTCGATAGACAGTGATAGCGAATTACCAACATCCTATCACAACTCATAAACCTTCATTTTTCGCAGGTGACTCATAAACCTTCATGCGCGCACTACATCATGTCCTTCTTTTTGCATTCGTCTAAGTCTCGATTGTGCTAAGCTACCACGCGTGAAGCCATGCAATGCATCATAATTGTTCAAACTCATTACTTAGTGCATGTGACTCTCACGTGCATTGACATTGCTCTCAATGGAATGAGTGCGGCTAGAGAAAACAACTATTGAAACTTTGGTTTTGCCCCGATCCACGTTAGACATAGAATAAAAAAAATTAGAAGAAACAAGATACAACTCGGGACACGGAAAGATTCACCTATGACGAGCTTCCATGTTCCACGCCATGCTTACATATGGAATATGTAGTTTTGGGATACATAATATCTGAGAAAATATCACGTAAAACAAACCAAATCTAGGTTCTTGATGAATGTACCTTATTTGAATCACAAGCTGTCAATACAAGAGGACATATGTTTGATGCATGTGAATTGTAGTACATGCTCATTGCATAAAAAAAGTTGACATGGTACAATATGGACAAAAGTACTAGGTTATTTTTCAACTTTCTAGATCTTTTGTAAGGTGTTTTATAATCTTTTGGAAGCTGCTTCATAGAGTCAAATGTGATATAAAGTTTAGTGACTATTTAATATGGGGTAAGTAAACGGGAGGGAAAATGGACAAGGTAAGACATAGTAAATGCTTAATTGGCCTATGCCCATTGTTATTTCAACCATGTGAGGACGACTTTTGTAACTATAGGTACAATACCAACATTAAATTTACTGATCTACCATCTAATAAAAATATAGTTCTATTCACTGATATAATATCATGCACACAAAAACAAGACATATCAGTGTTCAAAGAAATGGCATAACAATATTCGCCCTCAAATTAAAGACAATTAAACATGTTACCCATGTATGTTATGGTCTATTTACCACAAAATTTGTGGTAGTCATATAGCTGTATAAAATACATTATCTATGCATACAACATTCAAGAACTGTCATACTTATTTGTCTCTTATATGTATGCACAAAAATATCTACTCTATTTCAGGGTCTATTTCTCAATTGGGATGGGGCTTTCAGTATTGACAAGGGGCTGGCGGCCATGGGTGTTGTGGAGAGATATGCTAGATCCTTCCGAGGAGCGTCCAACAAGATCTATAAGGGTATTGATGACCCTTTTATCATTGAAGCTTTGGCGTTAAGAGATGCTTTCTGTTTTGCTGTAGCAAGAAACTTGAGCCAAGTAGTCTTCGAAGTGGACTGTCAGGTGTTAGTTCGTCATTGGTTGTATCGAGATAAAGATAGGTCAGTTATTAAACCTATTTTAGATGAGATTAAAGAGATAGGATCTAGCTTGTCATCCTTTTCTGTTGTTTTCGCTCGTCGCGAGGCTAACCAGGTAGCACACTATTGTGCAAAGTATGCATCCTTTCAGGAGGTGTCTACTACCTGCGATGCTGAGCCACTGGAGTTTTTAGTTCACAGCCTAGGAGCTGATTGTACTTCTGTGTTTTCGAATTAATAAAGCGTGCGATTTCCAACAAAAAATTGACCAGAAATTTACTTCCAAACTAATGTTTTCTAACATTATTATCTATCAAACAATTAGATGGGTTTTTGCAAATTTTACTTTAGGAAAAACTTCGGCTTTAGAGATATGAAATGGGGAGTTGCATATATTTTGTACATAATGTTGCCCAACACTGTGCATTTAGAAACTATCATGGTATGTTGTTGAAATTTGATGCAACCACTCATAGATTTAGTGGACCCTTATAAAATCACATATCCATCAATAGGCTGGCTCATCATCCAAGTATTTTGTATTGATTCGATATCACATACAACCGAACTATCGACTATGTTAGATGATCAAACATCGAACACACAATCAGAATATTCATGCAATTTACTAATCTAATTACACGTGTACACTCAACAAACCAATAAATTCCAAACAAAATATTAATACTATGCCATAAACAAATAAACATGTTGATTTTAGGAGAACTTGCCGATGAGGTTTTACCTTAAACACATGATATTTTTACTCTGAGAAAAATTGAAAGATAATGCATGGTGTTATAAATTTGATTTCTTTGATCACTATGTTTTAAAGGAAATAGTTATTTGAGCTTAACCTTTTCGAAAATCTACTACGACACTTGAGATCCTGTGTTTTTCCTACAATATAATCAAACTCGATTTCATGTCTTCCTAGGTTCTTTCTAATTGTATAAATTTAAAAAAATACATGTGACTTTGTTGGTATGACCACACTCTAGAGAAATTTGATGAACATATGTTTTTGAAATTTTTGTATCCTATGGTTGGAAAATGTTGCATTTTTCAAAGATGCATAGTCCAACTTATGCTTCAAATAACAAAGTTGTGCTCAAGACGGCATTGCTATGTTACATGACCCAACAATATAATTGTATTAAAGAGTAATAAAGTGTCTTGATCTAGAGGGAATACCATTGAGATAGTTAACTAAAAATATAAAAAAATACTAAAGGTGTTTCAAAGTAGATGAACCTAGAACTGTTGTACTCAAATTTCTCCAGCTATGACAATCACTGCTAGAAAAAGTATTTAAATGGTAAAAAGAAAATAATATCATTCAGTTTTGTGGAGAAATATTTTCCTAATTTTGTGAAATACATCCATATACGAATCAATGGACAATGTTGTATATTCGGAAAACATGCATGTATATGTCCAAAAGACCAATATTTCATATAAAGAGGGGAAATAATGAAAATGTAAGTGAAAGTTGTTGTTGTTATGCTGGCCTATCCTTTAGAACACAATATTTTTTTTTATTCATTTCATTGAGCACCTGACAAATATGCACCGAAATTCTTACCGTGTTGTTCTCTTTATTATAATTTAGAATAACATATTATGTACCTAGAAAATATTTTTTTGGCATATCGCACAATAAAAAAAATTACAAAAGTAGCTACACATTACCTGTCGATCTTGATGATTGTGTTGATTCTTTGTCCCATATTTTTAGTACGCTAGAATAACATTTTTTCTATGAAAATATACAAATATGATATGGTTGTTTTATTGTTTGCATAAATGTGAGACACACAATTTATATTATGTAACTTTGCATAAATGTGAGACAAAACATTCAAAGTTTACCTTGCATATACATTGATTAGGTATCACATAACAAATACTGGAAAATGTGCAATCTAATTTCTTGTACAAACTACATGTACGGTCATTAATATAGTGTTTTTAGATGTTAGGTGCCCCAAAGTTGAAGGTGATTAATTCTATCACAAAGGTAGGCTTTTATTTAGCTGAATATTTTTGGTGTTTCTATAGAACCTTATAATTTTATACCATGATTATATGAGTACCTATGATGTCTAAGATATAGTTCTTAAACACATTTATCACATTCAAGATGTTGCCCTCGCATTTGCGAGGGCCACTGTGCTAGTTTGTTTATAATAGGATGTAGAACGGATATTTATTCAGAGAATTGTTATACTAAAATGGTGAGAGATTGCAGAAGCATATATGCTACCTTAGTCTAAGAAAATATTGTTTAATCATAATATTTGGTAGAAAACAAAATAAAAAAAATAGATTGGAATTGGAGTTACGAAGCCAAATACTGAAACTAGTCTTGTAGATTTCTCATAGCTGCTGAAAACGCAATAATCATAGGTGTCCATACTCCTTATGTTCCATGCAGGCACCTAGCTCTACTCCACTCTTCCGGATTTCTAGGTATATTTATAGTCAGAGTGAAAATTTATTTCCAGTAAATAAGAAACTAAGAGGTAAATACAAGAATTCAATCTTTAGTCTTTACACATCCAATTCTCTAGGGCTCGTTGGATTCAAAAGATTTGTAAAACATAAAAATAGGAAAAATGCATGAATAGAATGGCAATGACACTTAGAATCCGATAGGAATGAAAAACGCAGGAATCGGTAAGATAAGATGTTTATTGCACCGCAGGAAAAACACATGAAATTTTATAAGGCTTTGGTACATGTCATAGTTGTCATGGACACAAAGCAATTTTTCCAAGAGATCTCACTTCTTGTTAGAAATCCTATAAGATTGTAGTTTAGGAAAGAAATGCATGGGAATTTTGTAAGATTCATTCCTTTAAATCAAACACACTCTATTAGAAAAAATCCTATGGATTGGAATTCTATAGAATTTATTTGAATCAAACGGGCGCTAAGGACTCTACTATGCATCCCCTAGAGGATAAAAATTTCCGATCCCCCGGATAGACAGGCTGACATGTGTCAAATAAAATGACCACAACCCCGCTTTTGCGACATAACTATCCGTTTTTGCTTAAAAAGTTCCGCTTTTGCTGCATGTACCCAAAAACGGTTTGCGTTAAAAATAGAATGAAAATAATGTTTCACCGGAGATTTACGCCGGTAGACCTCACCAGAAACCTTGTAGCAAAAACACCAAACAGTTGTAGAAAAAAATTATACTAATGTACCAAATCCGATCTTGTTGGGCACCTCGCCCCAGAGATCTTGCCGGACACCTTGTAGCAAAACCAAATACACGCTTGTAGCACCACCACCGGCCGCATGTAGCAGCGTCGCCAACCCCATGTAGCAAACCTAGACGCCGTAGGTAGCAGCGGCGGTGGTAGTAGGTAGCAGCACCGCTAACCCCATGTAGCAAACCTCGACCAGGTAGGTAGCAGCGCGCTAGTGGCAGTAGCTAGCAACGCCACTAACCTCATGTAGCAAACCTCGACGCTGTAGATAGCAGCGTCAGTGGCAGTAGGTAGCAGTCGTCGGTGGCACCACCAATACAACGACACCAACATGGCGTCGCTCCGGCGTGTGTAGGCATGATGCGCTCCTTGGGAGGTACAGGCAGCACTGCGTGCAAGGTGTATGGAGGTTCTAGCTTTTTCAGAACTCCGAAAACCAAATGCGCCGCCGCCGAGGGAGCACATTACTCTACCATAAGCCCAAATGCGGCTATTGTGGAAGCCCAAGGCATAGCCGCCGCCCACGGCCAGTAGGCCCGACAGATTCCCCATGCCTCCCATAACCATGAATATGTTTTTTTTTCACTGCTTCCCTGTAGCGCCAGGATGTGAGGCCTCAGCCGCTCTGGCAACTGCGGGCATTGTTCTGGCTTGCAGCATAGAGGAGTAGGGAGGAGTAGTGAGCGCTTGTGAGATGCTCTTGCAGATGCACTTATGGTGTGGTGTTGTGGTGGAGTCCGTAGTTTAAATGAGGAGTACGTATGACCGATATTTAGAAAATGTGGGAAGTGTTTGATGGTGTAAATTAGGAAGACGAGTACAAGTGCAACGCGGGTATAAATGTTGCAGTGAAAGAGCAGATTTTAGAGGAGTGGAGCTACTAGTTGAGGCGACTGCGGAGCTAGCTGGCGAGAAGCAGCAAATTCAGAAAGGAAGATCTGTTGTTGGTGCTTTAATTTGAGCTCGTTATAAGCCTGGTCATGAAATGAAACGAAAGCCTGTGCCACTATTTAGAATATTAGATGTCTTCAGAAAAAAATCTATTTGAACAGATCTAGTGAAAGTGGACGGAGGAAAAACAGGAGAAAACCCAAGTTATAAATCACACCATTCAGGTTAACATATATTTTGGAATCGTAATCACATGTTCTCTCGATGACAAATTTTTACGATTGGTTTCTAGAAAGTACACAAATATTTAAGGGGCCAATGTGAGAGCTGCACTGACAATGAGTTATCTGTCTTTACGATGAGTTCCCAACTTATGATTTTGCACCCTTACGATCAACATCCCCCACATGTTTGCCCAATGTTCCCTAAAAACATCTTTGCCCAAATGACGCTTCTTCCAAAATTTGCTTGATAGATATCTGAAGTGCGTGCTTATTATTTTATCCAAAGTACAATGATATATCCAAGATCGTGTACAACTTCTGCGATATCATATAGATGTTGATTTCTTTAAAGAGAAATTTTGAAATCTTAATGTGGAGCAAGATCCAATCCACAATATATCCAAAAACTCTTCACACCTTGTCGTCTTAAATTGATGCCGATTTAATGATATGTGATTTCGATACTCATATAGTCGTATGGGCCTCCTCACTTCATCGTAGATGATGTGCACATAAATCTACCTAAACGAGAAGAAGAAACTGATAATTTTATGGGTGATGTGCATATGCGGCAATTTGTTACAGAATACAACATGATTAAGAACGATGCTTAAAATTAGTATATAATCTATAAGTAATGGGCAGTCAAAATCTATATGAACTAAAAGAGCAAATCATGGCTCCAAGCTACTCAGAAGCACGATAAAGAATGGATTGCATCCATGTAAATTTGATGTGTGTTTGCAGCGAACATAGTTCTTCATGACTAATAATGAAGACTACCTATCCCAAAATTAAATTCGCACAAGCTAAGGAGGTTATTGGCGAGACATGTACATGTCCGCATTGGCAATGAAACATGGTAGCTATATAGGATGGTCATGAATGAGATTACCAATAGAGCTCTCAGGCTTCTTAGCCTTAGATACTTTGATCCTCGAGCGGACAAGGATTAATTACTGACCAATATTAGATCACCTAGAGATCACTTTCACATAGCAACCCCACGGTCAGTAACATGATATTAGGAGGAGAATTACACTTAACGTATGTCCATGACTCGTGTACCTAACATAGAGGCATGGCGTACGAGCCATGGGTTGCTTATGGTGGAGTGAATGCTTATTTAGGTTTGAAGAGAAATAGTTGGAGAACTTTAGGTGGGAATGGCGACGAAGTTCCGGAACCCGTAAGTTGTTTTTGCTTCACTAGATATTTCAGAAGAGTAACTTATGAGGTTTGGACTTGGGTCTCAAAGCCCAGATTAATAAAGGGGGGCAAAAAAATTTTGTGCCAATTTGCATGGTTTGGTATTTTTATTTCTTCAAAGAAAGAATTTTCAATAGATGCCCACATGTAACTGCATTTACACAAGTTGGTTAATTGTGATTGCCACACACGCAAGAGAAAATAGGGAAAAGTTTGGTATGGCTTCTCCCACATACCTCTTGAGATATGAGCATATAGTGATACAATTGAATAGTGGATATTGTTGATTGTTTGATCAAGCGACATAACTTGAAGTGAGAACCAGAGTAATCCAATGCACAATTAGGAAATATTGTGAGCTTTGTTGTTTAACGGAATTTTGGATAATGTAGATTGCTGGATCTCTAGGAATACAACATACAAAGTAAGCTATTTGATTGGAGACATGCTAAATCATAGTCACTTGTCTGCCCTGAATAGTATTTTTTCTTCTTCAGGAATATTAGTCTGCCCCGGGCTATGTATGGTGAGCCCAAAATTTTAAAAGTCCGGAAATGGTATTCGTAAGTTTCAAAATATCTGATTTCTCTCAATATGTATATGTGAAATTCTATTGAATAATTATTACATTTTTGCTATGAAAAATAAATAAATAATAAATGGTTGTAGAGACGCGAAACAAACCCCACTCCACATATTTGATTTACAGCCGAAAATTTTATTTTCATTAAAAAAAGCATGTATTTAATAACCATATATATCTACTTCTATATTTTGTCGGAAGCTTTTTTGAATTCTATTTTTCTAAACCAAGTTTCGTGGAGCTCGGGAGTTAGGACGGGCTAGTCGGTAAAACTCCGATATTGTCGTCTTGAAGTGGGTTGTGCTAGTTGCGAAATAATAACACACATTCACACAACGTAGTAGTAGTGACTAGATATGGATTGTGTATGCCTCTACCAGCTATATGCACATGAATGAATAGTAAAAAAATAAAATTTGCCTTTTGGTACTGTTTGAAATGGACTTACCATACGTTAGAGTCATTGAATTTTGTATTATTTGCTTTCCAACTTTAAATGAACTTATGGTGTTCTCCCTCTGTACTAGCACAAATTGCACCATCTCCAATACTTAAACATTGACCACTAATCTCTATTGAATATATGTAATATTCTAAAAATATTTTTGGAGACAAATCTATACACATGATTCTGAAATGTTCATTTTAATTAATGGTACCCCCCCCCCCCCCCCCCCCCCCGATTCATTAATAAGTGTCATTGATTTAGTAAAAAATAAATCAACGACACTTATTATAGATCAAAGAGTAACTAAAATGACATTCATAGTAAAATTCTTCAAGTTTGACCGAAGACATGCCTACAACAACATCGTGTCATCATAACGTCAGTGCAACCAGGCACACTCTATTCGAAAGAGCACAGATAAACTGGAGTTTGTCAGTTTGGGAAAACAAGCACAATCACGATTTAGTGAGAACATCACAGGCAGCGCATACAATTTTAGCTAGTCTGCGCACACGGCCACAATTAATTAGTACACGACCACAACGAAACCCCAATTTTTGTGGACGGTCCGACGATGTACACACGCTACTCAGACACACCAACTACTCCATCGCGCTGTAGCTTCCCCCGAGCTCACCCAAGGAAGCGCCACCCACAAGGTGGACTGGCGCGACTGCTTCCATTGATCCCACCAATGGCATCCATTCCTCTGAAGAGGACATCGGCGCCGATGGCAACAATGCCCATCACAAAGCCGCTGCCGGTGGCCTGGAGGCCAGGCAGGTTCACAATGTTGACACGCTACTTATTGTTGTAACATTATTTTCCTGGAACCATCGGTTTCCATGCATGTATCGTAGTCAATCCTGATCGTTCGGATCAGGACTCTCAACGTGCGGCAAGTGTGCCCACGATTCCCTCTCTGTATAAATACATTTTGTAACTGAATCAATGGATTAAGCGTTCGACACAATTCAGCTTGGTATCAGAGCAGAACGCTCGCCTTCTCCTATGGCCGACCCCAACGCCTCCGTCTCTTCTCCTCCGGCCACGGCCACAACCGCTATGCCCTCCCTCACCTCTCCCCTCGACTCCGATCCCCACACCCCCATGCTGCAACGGCCAATCCCCATGCCCCGAGCTCCTCCCACTCCCCTACAGGGTGACCGCCTCGCCCTGTTCGGCCCCGATCTCCCTAACAACCTCCCTCCTTTTCGCAACTCCGGCGATCTCCCCACTGCTACTTCTGCTCCGTCCACCGCCGCCCCACCTCCGCCCACCATCCGTGACGTGAGTATCGCCACGCACATCGACTACAAAGTCACCACTGATGGCACCAATTTCTCCAAGTGGCGGCACACCATTACCCTCATCCTCACTATGTATAATGCCCTTGATCACGTCACGGAGGGCGCGGCGCCAGCCGTTCCTGACGACAACTGGCGTGCCGACGATATCCATCTCTCCTTATGGTTCATGGCCACCATCTCCGACGACCTCCTCCGCCTCGTCCAAAGCTCGGACGGCCGCGCCGCCACGACGTGGGCTCGTCTCCACAACTTCTTCTTCGCCAACCGCTCGTCCCGGTACGTCTACCTGAGCAAGCTCTTCCGGAACACGCCTCGCGGGGACATGACGATCGCCAACTATGCCAGCCGCCTTCAATCCATTGCCGACGACCTCGCCAACATCGGCTATCCGGTCGCCGATCACGACCTCACCATGCAGTTCCTCGATGGTCTCGGGGGTAAATTCAAGCTGCCGTCGGCGATGATCCAGCACACCGTGCCCCTCCCCACCTTCTCCGACACCTGTTCTCGGCTTCTCCTTGCCGAGATCTCCATCGACAAAGAGCAGCAGGAGGAGGCCTCGCAGGCCATGGTGGTTCAGGGGTCCTCCCAGGACCGTGGCGCCCGCGGCGGCGGACAGGCTCGTGCCACCATCCACGGCGGTGATGGCCACTCCAACGGTGGCGGCCGCGGCGGCATGCCCCACGGCGGCTACCCCGGCGTCAGCCCAAACTACAGGGGTAAAAACCCCATTCCCGGCTACCAGCCTGGTGGCGGACGCGGCACCTACCAGCCGAGCGGCGGCTCCGCCGGCCGCAACCGCCATGGCGGCCCTAGTGGCGGCTCGAACGGCGGCCAGAACGGCGGCGCGTACGGGGGGGCAGGTGGAGGCGGCGCGTACGGGGGGGCAGGTGGCTCCTCTCTGCAAACTTGGCTGGGCACGTCTGGTGGTTCCTCCATGCAACCTTGGATGGGATATTTTGCTCCCTGGGGCACGCCCTTCCCACCACGCGCGTCCTGGGTGCCACCCAACGCTGCAGGCGTCCTTGGGCCACGTCCTGGTGCACCCACGCAGGCGTACCCACAGACGCTCCACGGCGGGCCTCCTCCCTCGGCACCACCGTCCGCAAACCTGCCATACTCCTTTGACCACGCCGCGCTGCTTCATCAAGCCATGAGCAACTCCAACACCGCCTCGTACCCGACCCAGCCGCCCGAGTGGATCATGGATTCCGGCGCCTCGTCCCACGTCACCGGTAAGACGGGTAACCTCACTACTACTCACTCTACATTAGATCATTCAAATTCTTCACATATTGTTGTCGGAAATGGGTCGAAACTTCCTATCACAGCTATAGGTTCTGTCCAAATTTCCTCCCTCCCTCTTTCCTTACAAAATGTCTTAGTTTCTCCTAGCATTGTTAAAAATCTCATATCCGTTCGGCAATTTACTCGCGATAATTTTGTCTCTATCGAATTTGATCCCTTTGGTTTTTCCGTGAAGGACCTAGCTACCAAGACCACTCTTCTTCGCTGCAATAGTGACGGGGACCTTTATCCCTTCTTCGGCTCTCCATCCACGACGCGCGCAGTCCTCTCCACCACCGGCGGCGATCTTTGGCATCGACGCCTTGGGCATCCTAGTTCCTCCTCCATTTCCCATTTCCCTTTAGATTTTCTTGCCGATTGTAATAATGCTAGACCTCGTTGCTCTCCCATTTGTGATGCTTGCCAACTAGGTAAACAAGCCCGCCAACCATTCCCCACCTCCTCCTCTCATACATCTGCTGCATTTCAACTTATTCATTGTGATTTGTGGACATCTCCCATTACTAGCTTTTCTGGTTACAAATATTATTTAATTGTTCTCGACGATTTCTCCCATTATTCCTGGACCTTTCCTCTAAAGAATAAATCCGACACTTGTGCAACCATTCAGCGCTTCTTTCACTATGTACAAACTCAATTTCATGTCTCTATCCAATGCCTGCAATGTGATAATGGTGGTGAATTTCTTACCTATGCCCTGCGTGATTTTTTTGCCCATCGCGGTGTTTGTTTTCGCCTGTCGTGCCCTCACACCTCCCCCCAAAACGGTAAAGCCGAGCGCCACATTCGCACCACCAACGATGTCATCCGCACTCTCCTCATCCAAGCCAACCTCCCACCATCCTTTTGGGTCGAAGCCCTCCATGTCGCCACCCACCTCCTCACCATACGCCCCTCTCGCGCCGTCAGTTTTCATACGCCTCACTTCCTACTCCATGGCTCCCACCCCACCTATGACCATTTGCGCGTTTTTGGGTGCTTATGCTATCCCAACCTCTACGCCACCACGCCTCACAAGCTCGCACCTCGCTCCACCCGCTGCATTTTCCTCGGCTATCCCCGTGAACAAAAAGGGTACCGATGCTTCGACCTCACTTCGCGTCGTGTCATCATCTCTAGGCATGTGGTATTTGACGAAACTTGTTTCCCTTATTTTTCTGCTGACCATCTCTCGCCTGCTGCAGAAACCCAGCCCCAGGTGGACTCTGCTGCACCCCACCCGCCTCGGCTCGCCCGCCCTGCACGTCCTTCCGTCGCTCGTACCTTGTCCCGCTCAAATCAACCCGCTGCCCCCCATGCGCTTCCACCTGGCGGCCCCACCACCCCACCCTTGACCACACCCCCACGGGATCCCACGCCCCGTCGCCTGATCCGCCCAGCCCCACCACTCGCCCGATCGCACCCCACACGGGATCTCTCCCCCCACGGGATCGCGCCCCATCGCCAGCCGCCTGCTCCCCGCGATCCAACATCCCTCGCGGTGCTAGCGACTCCCCCTCGTCTGCCGCGCCCTCTCCCGATTCGCCGCCGCTGTCGTCGCATGCTCCTTCCTCACGTACCCTGCCACCAAAAATTGTCCCTGTCGATCCACCCCAGAACGCACACAGGATGCTCACCCGCGCCAAATCTGGCTATTCTTTTCCAAAACAACACTTCACTCTTGCTACCACTTCTATTTCTCCACTTCCTGCCACCTACAAATCTGCCCTCAAAGACCCAAATTGGTACAACGCTATGCTTGAAGAATTTAATGCTCTAATGCAGAATGACACGTGGTCTTTGGTTGTTCGTCCTGCAGGTGTTAACGTGGTGACTGGGAAGTGGATCTTTCGCCATAAATTCAATCCCGACGGCTCCCTTTCGCGGTACAAGGCTCGTTGGGTGGTTCGCGGCTTTACACAACAGCCTGGCGTGGATTATGGCGAGACCTTTAGCCCCGTGGTGAAGCCGGCGACCATTCGCCTTGTGCTCAGTCTCGCCACGATGCACTCGTGGCCTATTCATCAGCTGGACGTCAAAAATGCGTTCCTTCATGGGCATCTTCAAGAGACCGTCTATTGTGAGCAACCTTCTGGGTTTCTTGACTCTTCCCGCCCCTCGCATGTTTGCCTTTTGCACAAGTCGCTTTATGGTCTCAAACAGGCGCCCCGCGCTTGGTTCCATCGCTTTACCACTTTTCTCACCTCTCTTGGCTTTGGGGCTTCCAAGTGTGATTCATCCCTCTTTATTCTCCGTCGTGGTTCTTCTATTGCTTATTTGTTGTTATACGTTGATGATATCATTCTCACTGCCAACACCACCACCCTCCTTCACTCCGTCATTCGTTCTCTCAAAACCGAGTTCTCCATGAGTGACCTCGGCGACATCCACCATTTTCTTGGCATCAACGTCCACCGCACCCATGAGGGCTTGTTCCTCTCCCAACAACAATATGCACTAGAGATTCTTGAACAAGCTAAGATGCTAAATTGCAATCCCATCTCCACGCCCATAGACACCCACTCCAAAACCTCGGCCACTGACGGTACCCCTTGCCATGATCCGAGCCTATACAGGAGCCTGGCCGGCGCGCTCCAGTATCTCACTCTCACTCGTCCGGATCTCTCTTATGCTGTTCAGCAAGTGTGTCTATTCATGCATGCCCCTCGTGATGTCCACTTCCAGCTTATCAAACGCATCTTGCGTTATGTGCGAGGCACTACTCATTATGGCTTGCAGCTCCACCGCAAATCCTCGCTTGATCTCATTTCTTATTCCGATGCTGATTGGGCGGGGTGTCCTGACACTCGCAAGTCTACCTCCGGATTTTGTGTATTTCTCGGCGACAATTTAATCACTTGGTCTTCGCGCCGGCAACCCACGGTCTCTCGCTCTAGCGCCGAGGCTGAGTACCGTGCGGTCGCTAATTGCATTGCCGAGTCTTGTTGGTTGCGCCAACTCTTACAGGAGCTTCATCATTCGCCCACACGCGCCACGGTGGTTTACTGTGACAACGTGAGCGCTATGTACATGTCCGCCAATCCCATCCAACACCAACGGACCAAGCATATCGAGATTGATTTACATTTTGTGCGCGACCGTGTTGCGCTTGGAGAGGCCAAGGTCCTTCATGTTCCCACGAGCTGCCAGTTTGCTGACATATTTACCAAGGGGCTACCAACCAAGGTGTTTCAGGATTTTCGATCCAGTTTGAACGTCGTCCCAAGCGTCGTTCCCACTGCGGGGGGGTGTTGACACGCTACTTATTGTTGTAACATTATTTTCCTGGAACCATCGGTTTCCATGCATGTAGCGTAGTCAATCCTGATCGTTCGGATCAGGACTCTCAACGTGCGGCAAGTGTGCCCACGATTCCCTCTCTGTATAAATACATTTTGTAACTGAATCAATGGATTAAGCGTTCGACACAATTCAGCTCACAATGCCTCCCATGCTCACCAACACCCTCCCTCCTCTGCTCCTGCGCCCACTTGTGGCCATCGAGCCGCTCTAGATAAGCTAACTATCGATCGGTTCTACTCTCTCTCTCTCTCTCTCTCTCTCTCTCTCTCTCATCTGTGGTGTGCGCCTGTGATCGTTGCTACTGGTGCACTTGCCACCGTTTATATACAGTAGAACTTTAAATAAGCAGCTTAGGAGTATGTTACGACGTGAGAAACTGGGGTAGGTGGCTGCTAATGCTGGGAGCGTTACGGCTGTTTCGTTGTTATTTTTTTAAGTTGAAGGTATATGGATTTATTAAGAGCCTCAAACCTCTGTTTCGTAAAAGGCTTAGGGCCCATGTTTTTAGGTGCCACTGTCTGGATTGCAGGATTGAGCGATTAATTCTCGAAAACCAATGTTACATAGTAACAAGCAATTCAAAAAAAAAATTAAAAAGGGAAAAAAACACAAACTCTGCATCGGTTGATGCACATAACCTTTATTAAAAATTTATCCAACATTCAATCATTACAGGTCATGGATCGTTTACAGGATTGAGCGATTAATTCTAGAAAACCCATGTTATATAATAGGCAATTCATTTGAGATTGTTTAAAAATCATCACCTACTCCACATAACAGTATAAAAAGGTGAGACCTCCAGACATAGATAGCTCCATCAGAGTTTTAACCATTCCTCATAGCCGATTTGCCTCTTCCTATATTCAGAGGAAAGGATCAAACTTCCATTCTATGCAATCTTTGATCGAGCTGATGCCTATCCTTGCAACTATGTTTCAGATCGGCCATGGGGATTCAGGTTTATCCTGGCCATGGTTTTGCCGTGGAGCATGTATCAGATAACATGATCGCAGGCAGCGACGAGTTTGCGGCGGTGGTGGTGCCACTCGAAGACAGCGACTTTTCTTCAGATGGTGGCTACCAAAGCCAGCGACGACGTTTTGGAGACAACGGTGTCCAGAACATAATGCATCGTCGTGTCCGCGCACGGCTCGTGTGATAGATTAGAAGTCGGCTCGTCTGATAGATTAGAAGTTGCAATCACAATCTAGCCGTGGTGTTGTTCTGATGTGACTGTCAGTTAGTAGTTAGCCATTTAACCGCAGACAGATGTCTTTGCCTCTTTGGGCATTCTTTTTGGCCGATGACACCTAGCAGAAAATCCTTCTTGTACCAAGTTTGACTGGCGCGTAAAAGTTGTTGCATGCAGTTTGGTCGTGTTTTATCAATGATAGCGGTGAAAGAAAAGTCCAAGTGTTGGCTTCTGTTTTTTCGTCTGTTGAGAGCGCGATTGGACAGAAGGGGAAGTGCAAGCACGTCGATGTTCCTGGCCGCATCCCGCCTTCCACGGTGGTTGATGAGCGAGAGCTAGGGGACGAGGGCAGGCTACGGTCGTAGAGTGAGCAGAGCCCCCATCTTAGAGATCCTTTTTCCCATGAATCCTATGAGATACTAGCCTTTCCGTCTAAAATCTCATGATGGGTTAAGCGTTATCTTTGTCTCGGTACACATTCCGTGTTATATGGGGTGGTCAAAGCCTGGATCTCTTACGATCCACAGTTACAGGGATTACAACATGATTAGCAAGTTTGGTTTATAACATACCAAATCTTGACTACAACCTATACAACTATGAACACGGGATATATCGTTTTACATCCTCCCTCAATCACAACTTCTAGCTAAGTTGAGATTGCGCTTAAAAACTTCCATCTGTCTAACTGACAAAGGTTTAGTGAATCCATCTGCCACTTGATCTCATGTTGGTATGAACCTAATATTTAACAATTTATTCGCAGCCCTTTTTCGAATAAAGTGATAGTACATCTCAATATGCTTAGTCCTAGCATGAAAGATTGGATTGACTGGCAAATACGTAACACCAAGATTATCACACCAAAAGTGTTGCTGCTTTAGGATAACCTATAACAAGCTCAGTTAACAAAGTTTGTACCCATATAACTTCTGCCATGGCATTTGCTAAAGATTTGTACTCTGCTTTAGTACTTGACCTTGAAACTGTAGCTTGCTTGCGTGCACTCCATGCTATGAGATTACATCCAAGAAAAACAGTATACCCACCAGTAGACCTCCCATCATCATCTGAACATCCAGCCTAGTCTGCATTAGAAAAAGCACTAACCATTGTAGACTTAGATTTTACAAGTTGCAAACTGAGAGAAATAGTAAACTTTAAATAATGAAGAATCCTATTTACAGCTGTCCAATGTAGAGTTGTGGGAGCATGCAAGAATTGATAAACTTTATTGACAGAAAAGGATATATCTAGCCTAGTTAGTGTCACATACTGAAGTGCACCAACTATACTCCTATAGCGAGTAGAATCACTATCATTGAGAAGATCTCCTTCAGAAATAGACAAGATGTAGACAACGGGGTGGTAACAATTTTACATTCCCCCATGCCAACACGCTGCAAAATATCCGAAATATACTTCTCCTTGTATAAAATATTAAATCCCTAGAATATTATATTGTATTACCACGACCCAGGTGGGGGTTTATATAGAGTTACATGGGGTAGGTGGAAACTCGGAGTATAAAATATAAAGTCCTAGTTTATCTCTAGCCCATACATATATACATAGGTATTCTAACATCCCTAAGTCATAATGAGAGCGAAGCGGACGTTTACGACTGGATTTGAAGTCTTGCGCTTGCGTCGTCTTCTCCTCCTTGCCATCATCACCTGCGTAGACATGATCATGGCTGGCACCTAGGGACGGTTACTGTGTCCCCTTCTAGTGCCTCTCTTCCCTCCCACAGTCAAAGAGGGAGTTTCGTGGATGCAAGTGATGATGCGGACGCTGTTGACTGGAATTCTTGAGTTGTTGTAGACATTGTTCTTCATGTCGATGTTGAGGTATCCATTCGTGATGTACCCGGGGTCGAGGTTGTCGTGGTTATTGTAGCCGCGCTAAAGACGCAAAAAACCGCGGTTTATGTCGTAGGGTTTTAGGTTTTTGTGCGGTGGCAGTAGGAATCTGCGGCGGCGGCAGGTTTCTTGGTCATAGTGCAGCGGCGGCAGGAATTTGCGGTCGCGGCGGGTTTTTGTGTGTGGCGGCAAAGATCCGTGATGGTGATGGCAGGTTTTTCGTTGTAGGTTTTGCCGGTGGCGGCAGATTGCATAGGATCGGAGGCAGGAGCGGGTTTTTAATGAGACGGGCGAGGCGATTGTGTAATCGCCCTAGCAGAGCACCGGGCTACGGCGGCGACGGTTTAGACCACATGATGTAGACCTTGGCGTGATTTTTGTTGGAGATATAAACCTCGACGAAGATGTTGGTGTAGTCGTACATCTTGATGCCATGATTTAGTCGTTGTAGTTTGGGTCGATGTAGTCTGGTTTGACGCAGTGCAGATCTTGGTCTTGGATCGATATAGTCTGGCTTAATGCAGTGCAGATCTTAGTGTTGATGTAGATCTTAATGCACCAGCACCTCTCAAGAGATCGAGCCGGGGAGGTACGACAGAACCTTATGATCCCTCTCGTTCCATGCCACATAGGCTGGGTTTTCCTCCTTTACTTACACCGGCTTGCCACCATCAAGTTTCTCGATGGTGATCTCCTCCGGTGGTGCCTTGGTTGTCCCATCGAGGTAGCCAAGTAGTCGGGCACCTTGGACTGCGGGCAGAACAACCGCTTTCCATACAAGAAAGTTCTCTGGCGTGAGCTTCTCCGCCACATCGCGACTAAAGGGATTGCCGCCGACCGCGCTTGATGAGGTCGCCATGGAGGTTTTATGTCGTAGATGTGTTTTAGAAAGAAGAGAGCTCTGATACCATCTAAAATCTCACGATGGGTTAAGCGTTACCCTTTTCTCGGTACGCGTTCCGTGTTATATAGGGTCAAAGGCCGGATCTCTTATGGTCCACAATTACGGGGATTACAACTTGGTTAGCAAGTTTGGTTTATAACGTACCAAATCTTGACTACAACCTATACAACTACAAACACGAGAAATATCAGTTTTCTCACTTTATGTCTCATCTGCACACATTGACTATAATTTACCGACATCCTCTCCAATTAATCGGCGCCTCCGGTTCATGCTCCGGTCGGACCGTCCATGATTTTATTATTGTTTATGTCACTACCAATCCGACTGTAAGAGGTGTTAGAGTATACCACTTTTTATACGAGAGTAGATCACCAGATTGCTATATTTGTTAGTTTAGAATTCTATCTCTACTATAGACTTCTTAGTGTACACATCTTTTAGTATATATAAACAGGACAAAGACTTACAATATAATAACGCAAGACGGCAAATCTAGCAATACAATCAACTACAAAAAAAACAGAGTGTGTCGCCCTTATAGTCCTGGCAGAAAAGCCGAGCCCTAATTGCACGCACCAGTCGTGCGTACAGAAAAGTGTCGGTAACGGATGATAGACGACGTTTGCTGTTTTAAAATCTAATTTAATGTACTGAAACATCGTATAGGAACGGAGTAATATATTGTGTCGATCGCAATGAAGGAAGCTGCACACCATCACGTGGCGGCAGGATACACACATGTATTTACAAAAACTGCTGTTCTGCCAACAAAAACCTAAACATTTCTACTGCTCCTATACTACACCCTGAAGTCTGTCGTCTTCATCTTCCTGCCTGCCTGCCTGCACGGTCGTCATACCCCTCACAATCTGTACTACGCGGTGAGCACGATCGGGGCGTGGGGATGATGAGGAGACGAGGTCGCGTCGTTAACCGCCTTCGTCATCGACTCGTGGAAAGACGCCTGGTTCCAGTCGTCGTCCTGCAGACATATATTCTTCTAGGTAAGTTGCTTTCGATCGTCCGAGAAATGCAACTAAGTATGTAGTATAATTAAAAAGAAAGCAAAAGATAACCATAACGTACCACGACCCTGAGCTTGATGCTGGCGATGGCCTTGAGCAGCACCTGCGGCGAGTAGGTGTCGGCGTCCACGGACAGCACGCTGATCTGCTCCATCCACCGGAGGCACTCCAGGATGCGCAGCACCAGCTCCACCACGTCGCACTCCACCATCACCATCACCGTCAGCTCCACCACCTCCTCGTCCGCCGACGCCTTGCTGATCTGGATCTTGGCTCTCTGCCGCCTCGGCATGGCGCCCGTGGCGCCGTCCTCCTCGCAGGCAGGGATGTGCTTCTCCAGCTTGATGTTCTTCTCCTCTAGCGCCGAGACCTGTGCCTCCAGCGTCTTCAGGTACCCAGCCGCCTTGGTCAGCACCGTCGTCTTGTCCTTCTGTCCACAACAAGCATGCTTAAATAAATCAGCAGGCTAAGACTGGTTTCACTTAATGCCTAATTAATTTGCTCAGTTGCTGACAAGAATAGCTTTTTTTTTTGCAGTGCTTCCATCTCAGTGCCTGGCAGCAGTGTTGTTTCCTAGCAACCACCTCGAAACTACAGAGCAATGATGCGCATTTGTGCTTCTCAAGTATTCTTAATGAGGTTGATAATGATGTGCCTTTGTGTTTGTCGGGTATCAAGAGTAATTTTATTTGGTCTTCTTTGGGTCTTTTCTCTTGATGTACCTTCGGCACCAACCGCTCTCAACTTGTCTATTTGTGGGCCACTAGAAAGCATGACCGCCATCTCCTTCCAATCACCTTCCTATACGTACTGATGTGTATTTATTAGCTTGAAAACAACAACTCATATGCTTGACTTTCCACCAAGTCCTCCTCGACCAAGTCCTCCTCGGCCAGGTTTCACTTACACATAGTAGTAAATTCTAATAACCACGCTCATTTTTTTGTTCACTGGAAATTTGGATTTTAGCATTCTCTAATCTTCGTAATTCAGATATACTACTTTCTCCACTCTAAAATATAGTACTTACTGCTCACCTCAATCCATAATAAGTGCCGCTCATTTTTTATTAGACATTTATTATGAATTGGAGGGAATACTATAATTTAAAATAAAAGTATATTTATTAAAAGCCTTTTGCATAGTGATGTTCACTCGCAATTACGTGCACAACAGTATTTTTGAGGGAAAGGGATAAGAAGTAGAGTTAATTAAGGTGGTAATCTAGGTCTACTTTCTTTCCGAAGCTTCCGTGTGTGTATCTTTCGAGCTTGTCCCCACACATATAACTCTTATTTTAAATTTAGCTAATCTGGTGGACCTTCTTATCACCTTGCCTCGTCCATGTCCTTGTCTATTCACTTAAAAAACAAATGTCCTTGTCAGTTCTGGATTAAACAAGCAACCAATGATCTTGACCACTCAGGACGGAAGTACCAAGACGGCTCTTCCAAGTCTCCTTTGAAAATTGCAGCGAACAGGGAGGATCCTTTGCCTTATCAACAAACCAATATGTGTTTATGTGCCTTATTTCAGCCATTTCTACATGCTACTACCTCCCTCTAAAAGTTTAAGGCTTAGATTTTTTTTAAAGTCAAACTAAGTAAAGTTTGACCAAATTTTAGAAAAAAATATTAACATTTATAATACATAATTCATACCCTTTGATACATCATGAAACATGTTTTTCAAAACTCAAACTAAGTAAAGTTCGATCAAGTTTTTAGAGACTGTGTTGAAGCCCTTAATTATAACTATAATTATACTGGGAGCAAAAGTAAGCAAGTAGTTGTGATTTTGGAGCGAGTGGATGTGATGGCGATGTTTAGTTTATACCTTTGAGCAGGGGGGAAGGAGCGACCTCAGCGCGTGGAAGCTGTCGTTGAGCTTCTCTCGTCTCTTTCTCTCTGACATCATGTGGTAGAGCTGGCCGCTGTTGCCGCTCGCCGCTCTCGGATCCTCCGGCTGCTGTCCCCGGCTGCCGCTGCTGGTTCTCTCCGGCGACATGGCGAGGCTGCTCTTCACCATGACGTGGTGGTGGCCATTTCCTACCCCACGCAGCTGCGGCGGCACGGCTACTGCTTGCTGGGCCATGCTGCTGTCCCTGGAGAACGGCTGCGCCCCCGAGGAGGCAGATGAGGATGGGGAGGGCGAGGAGGAGGACATGACCGCCATCATGGCCCGCATGATCGCCTCGTCGTCGTGGTCGAACGGCTCATGCGCCACCGTTGGCGGCGCTTGTTGCCGCGAGGGGAGGGCGGCGGCGGCATGGTCCAGCGTGAAGGACCCCGACGAACCGCCGCTGTCGAGGGAGAGGGAACGCTTCGACGAGAGCGAGGAGGACGTCGACGACGGCAGCACGAAGCGGGCGTCCCCTCCTCTGAAGAAGCCGGTCGCGTCCATGCCCGCCATGCCGTCCACCTACACACACAGACCACCAATAATCTATATGATGAGCGAAACGATCCAACTTGCAAATTAAAGGGAGAAAATATATGCCAACAACATTGATAGTATTATTTGCTCACCTCAACCATGAGATCGACGTCGTCGACCCCGAAGTAGGCACCGTCGTTGCCGATGGAGCTCACGGCGGAGCAGCTATGCATCGAACAAGTTGAAAAATGTTAGTAAGATCAAGAGCTAGTATATGATACTCCATTAACTCGTACTACTGCTGGTGAAGATTTCAAGAAAAATGAAGATGATCCAAGTGCGGACATACTCGGTGAAGGGTTGCCAGAAGGGATTGGCGAGGGCGCTATGGATGCCGGCCATGTCCAGGCTGCACCACACATCATCCATTATCCCTCGGGAAGTGTTAACCAATGAATGGAGACGTCGCTCGATGGATGTAAGCTGCCACGGGGAGACAGAGCAGGGGAGGTAGTAGCGAGGTATCCGAGCTGCTATATATGCAGGCAGCGTGGAGCAGGGAAGGGAGGAAGGAACGGAGCTGGTGGGTCGTGTGACTCGATCTGCACACAAGTGGGGGTAAAATTTAGCATATTCAGTGTGGAATAGTCGTTCTCGCTCGGTCAAGGTCGTGGGTTGGATGCACGCGATCGGAGGCGAACCTGCTGGGAAGGTCAAATTTCGGAGGCAGCTGGTGGATGGACGGGATCAGGACCCATGGGGGGCCCAGCTAGGTATGCGTATTAAGGTTGAGGAGGACCTTTGAGTTCCTCACGTGCCGCCAATAAAGACATGTCCGAGCTCAGCGGGCATTTTTGTTTACATGCTTTGGACCTTGTATCTTTCTATTAGCCTCTACCAGGTGATTAAATGGGTGGTGCCAGTGGTGTAGAAAATGGGAACTTGTATCGAATCTTTTGATAAGGACAGTGCTAGGCGTCCCCCGGGGGATTTCTGGTTTTCATCCCCCGGGTCCCCAGCCAACCACGTGTCCTCTTTTTAGATTCAAAATCCCGCTTTTGCTACATTTGTCCCGCTTTTGCTACATTTTGCCCCGCTTTTGCTACATTGTAGCAGAGAACGGTTCGTCCACGTTACAAATAAAAAAGACAGATCTCGTCGGAGACTTCACCGGAGACCTCGCCGGAGACTATGTAGCATAATATTTGTGCTAATGTAGCAAAACTGACTCCGTCTTAGACTCGCCGGAGAATTTCGCCGGAGATCTCGCCGGAGACCTCGTAGCAAGAAGTTTGCGCTATTGTAGCAAACTCAGAAAACAGATGTAGCAAAATAATTATACTAATGTAGCAAAAGCCGACTTCGCCGGAGACATCGCCGGAGCAAAAACTTGTAAGAAAAAAATGCCATGTAGCAGCGCCGCTCGCCGCAGGTAGCAACACCAAACGCTATATGTAGCAGGGCCGGTCGCCTTGCTATATGTAGCAAACTCAGAAAACAGATGTAGCAAACTCAGGAAACAGATGTAGCAAACTCAGAAAACAGATGTAGCAAACTCAGAAAACAGACGTAGCAAGCACTGCCGCCGCCGGTAGCAAGTAGCCACGCCGCATGTAGCAAGCGACGCCAACAGTGCCCTAGGGAGCGGCTCAGCTGGGCTCTTGGAGCAGCTCCGCCACCTTCGTTAGCATCGTGTGTAGCAGCGCCGCCGTTGGCTATGGTAGCAGCGTCACGGCATCTTGTAGCAGGCGCTGCCGACGCACGTAGCAAGCAACGCCATCCAGCACGTCACAGCGCCACCGGCCGCACGTAGCAAGCGACGCCGCCGCGTGTAGCAAGCGTGGTCGCCACATGTAGCAAGAAGCCACATGTAGCGTCGCCGCCGACTAGTAGCAAAACTTGACGCCGCTTGTAGCATAGCCGCTGGCCACAGGTAGCACACCTCCATGTCGTACGTAGCAGCACATGGTAGGTGGTCCCTCTGTCCCTTTGCACAGGGACGAGCTCAGGCGTGAGCTCTCTCCCCGGCCAGCTCCGCCCGCCACCATCGCCCTCGATTAGTTGGTGTCAAGGGGGTGCGTCTAGGAGGCGTTGGGCGTGCAGCGGCGACATCTACAGGGGGTTGCGCGCGAGCTGCTAGTGCTAGGATGGCAGACGGTGGCCGTGCTCGCCGATGGAGGAGGCGGGCCGGGGGCTCAAGCTGTTGGGGGCAAGGGGACGCATCCGCCGGAGAAGCACCAGGAGACGGGGGCGCACGAGGCGACGCGAGCTACAGGAGCTGTCGCGCGATCTGCTCGTGCGAGCTCGCCGGCGGAGGAGACGGGCTGGGGATGAGGCTTGCCGGCGGCGGAGAAAACGAGGGCAGTAGCTGGCGCCGCTTGTTTGAGGTAGGCCCAGCGGCGCGACGAGATAGAGCGCGCACGGGCATGGAGGTGGAAGAAGGATGTGCGGTCAAGCTTTTACGTGCGCTGTGTGGGAAGGGAAGAGATAAGGCAGCCTCACGCGCGTACGACCCGGGGGATAAGTCACGGAAAATCCCCCGGGGGAGTAGTATCATTTTCCTTTTGATAAGCCTCTAGTCTAGGAGGTGATTAAATGGGTGGGACCAGTGGTGTAGAAAATAGCTAGAGTCCGGTAAAAGGAAAATACCACATGATCTTTTCCTCCGCTTAAAAACTCGGTGCAATGGGATCGCTCGAGTTTTGCCGGATCAGGGCAAGCTGGGCTTTGCCTGACGAGGTTCGATCTTGTCAATGCCTATTGTTATGGACTTGGGTTTTGGAGAAGATGGGGATGCTGGAGATCGCGGAACGGTTAACAGACAAGCAACACGGGAACACGAAGTTTACCCATGTTCAGGCCCCTGGAGGAAAAACCCTACTCCTACTTGTCTGCTCTTGATTACGGCAGAACCGAAGGTACAGGGGTGCGTAGATGCAATCTGGCATAAGGTGCGTATGAGGTTAGTTGAGTCGTCCTCCTCGCCGTGCCCTCCTAGCGTTTACCGTAAGGTGTTGGGTTAAGTCTTGCAACAAGCGCAACCCTCGTGTTTAGTTGCCACTATGAGTTTGAGGATGAGGCCAAAGGCAAAGCTAGTCACTTGTCAAAGAATAGATCTAGCTTTAGTCATTCCACTATTTGGGAAGTATAGATAGGCAGGTCTCGGGCATCAGGTCGAGTCGGTTACAGATTAGGGTTTGTCCCTTTGAAATTCTATCTACTCTAGTCTTGTTCTCCAAGGATCCGAAGGCGTCATGAGCTTGGGTCACCCAAAACCTCCGCAGGCCGCGTATCTTGTCGTGAGCCTTCCTTGGGTTGTACCAGGTATATTAATGCCGTGTACCCGTAGGATATAACCATATCATATCCCACTGGCGCTGCTGGACCAAGACAAGCTCGCGATGCTGGGCCACAACCATGTCGAGATAGCTCGGGCTAGGTCCGGTCCGGCTCATCATTTTTTTGCAGTATTAATCAGAGGGCTAAATTCGCGTAGTGGGTCGTGTTCAGGGCTGAATTAAATACACTAGGTATTGGAGTCATCTTCTTGTAGCTCCCAACGTCAGGGCGAGACGCTGCCGCCTCCCAGGGATGTCGCTGGCTGGTCGGTGAACCTCCGCCAAGCCTCTCTTTGGAGACCTACGTGGCTTCGTCTGACACGCTCCTCTCCCCCACGACCACGCGGCTGTGCTCCTCCCAGCGCTGTCAGTGCCGCCATTCCGTCCCGTGTTGCCGTTGACATCGGTCCCACCCGTCAGTGACCTAGTCCCGCCAGGCTCGCGAGCTGCACCGAGCTGGACCGAAGCTCGGGCCGAGCTCTGTTTTCCCGCTCGCCGGTGATGTTGAGCTGGCTCGGACTCGGCATGTCCATCCCGAGCTTTTCGCCGGCTCGCACCGAGCTGGACCGAGCCAGCTCGTGTCCAGGCATAGTGGTGACATAAAATAATGCAGCAATGACCAAAAGGTCTTGTCTGAAAATAAAATGAGAATCTCATATCAGATAGCATTTCAAAACATGAACAAAAAACTGCAAGGTCATGGTCATGTACAAGTCTAATTCTTCATTAGTTTTGTGTCGTTCACTCTGTCATTCCACCGTTCCATGGAGACACCCCATCGCGCCGCCCCATATGCAGTCACACCGAGAAGCAAGAGACCCGGGTAAAGACCTCATTGCACCGCTGAACCCCCACGTCTGCATGATTTCAATTGGAGTTCCGACCGGTAACAAGTAAGAGGATTACAAGAAAGTTAACATCTTGGTCTGTTAGAACAAACCTTGAACACAATATGTACAAATTGTTCCTTGATATCACTTTTTGACAAACTTCAGTGGCTTAATAGTTTATATGCACATGTATAATAATACGATATTTGTATTGAGGGCCTCGGGTTCTATTGTCGTCCTGGGCCCCCCGAAATCTCATGACTGGTCCTGGAAGGGGGGTTCGGGGGCGAGGCGCCGCCGCACAGGAGTGGGAGGGAGGAGGGTTCGGTTAGCGATATTGTCAACCTTTCAAAAACACTAGTCTCAACTCTTGTTAGAGATACACATGTAGATTGGAGATAGTAGTTAACACACTTGTTTTGATTTATCGAACGTTAGAACGTTTGCTTCACGCTCCAGTTTTTGTCGGTAGGTGGTCCGTACCACACGTGACGGTGAGGTGTTGAAAGTGCTGGTGCGTGAAATCAGTGCATCTCACGTTCGCAGGCGTGTGAAACCTGCCCAGAAAACTTATACGGGTTTTTTCCCAAAACATATACGGTTTTTTACCCAAAGCTGGATCAGTATGCTGGTGCTTGAAAAATCACATGAAATTAAACCATTAGATACTCTGATACACGATTAAGTAAACCGCACAAACCACTGGCCTCTTTGACACTCCGATTGTCCACTCACATGGATGCACACATACGCGATCCTACGTCACTACAGGACGCGCGCGCTACGCCGAGGACAAAAAGCCGTCGGCGTAGGCTAAAATGCTCTCGGCGTATGGTACGCCGACGGCTGCCATCGGCGTAGCCTCCTCGGCAAAGGTCTCCCTCGGCGGAGCACGTAGAGGCCGTCGGCGTATCAAAATGCCGTCGGCGTAGCGGCCGTCGGCATAGCTTGTCGACAGGTTGAAAAATATATTTAAAAAAAAAATTATTTTATTTTTTTTCTCAGTTTTTGAATCTTTGAATTGTTTGACTCGTTAATCTCTCACTTTGAACATTTTTAACACTAATTACACTTAATATTTAATTAAATTACAGTCTTGGTCAAACTTCCCGGCCGGTCACCCATCCTAATACTACTCCAGCTCCAGCACGCTTAACTTCCTCGTTCCTTCAGAATCTGTTTCCGCAAAGTAATTCATACATTGTTGACAATATTATGATATCAATCCTATTAACCCTTATATCAACATGTCACATGTTTGTATTTTTTGAAATTACAAACAATTATCTAAGTAACATTAATAAATAAGTAAAAATATTATTGAATTCAAATAAAAATATAATAATTTTATTTTTTTCTATTTTCTATTTAATATGGAATAATTAATATCTTTAAATCTGTAAATCGGAATTTAACAAATAATATGTCTAAATTGATCAGAAAAATGAGAGGAATCCAAATATGATATCCATATCAACTAATCATAAACCCTCTGATTTTTGAATTATCTATTTGGTGGTTGCTTTAGAAAATTTCCTTTTTACGCTCGGATAATGAAAAATGGCTTTTTGGTGCGATGAAAAGAAAAACTTGCATTGAATCTTTAATAAAATAGCATATTGTGAACCTAAAAATGATTTTTTTTAAAAAAATATGAGCATCGGATCATGTACATGTAGTTCATATCTGACCCACTTCCTGCCGATTCGGCAGGAATTTGTCTTTTTCACCAGAGGTGGACGGAAAGGTTTCAGATACCCCTGTTGGGACATTGTCCATATAAGGTGGTATAGTATTTTTGTAAAATGTGGTGGTAGCATTTTGAATTAGCCATTTGGTGGTTGCTTCACAAAATCGTCCGTTTTTTGTGCTCGGAAAATGGGAAATGGCTTTTTGGTGCGACGAAAAGGAAAACTTCCTCCTGCAACATTGTTCGCCATCCCATGATGCATGTGTATGCACAATATGGGCACATTATCACAAACTATGCCTTGATTCTAGCCATAACATTGGTCATTTGACCCGAAAGCCAAGAAACCACGAATGAGATAGGTCATTTTGTGAAGGTTTTTTTGAGACATAATCAATATATCAAGTTTAATATTTTTACTTATAACTATGTCACATAATATGACACCACGTGAAGGTTTCACATTGTTTCGATCGTTTTTGAATTTTTTATGCCCGTTTTAAACTATCGTCAAACTTTGTCGAACGCCGGGCATGAAGATTCTTAGCTCGGGACCGAGCCTCGCTAAACTTGCATTGGATTTTTGATAAAATAGCATATTGTGAACCTAAAAATGATTTTTGTAAAAAAACATGAGCATCGGATCATGTACCTGTAGTTCATATCTGACCCACTTCCTACCGATTCGGCAGGAATTTGTCTTTTTCACCAGAGATGGACGGAAAGGTTTCAGATCCCCTTATTGGGACATTGTCTATATAAGGTGGTATAGTATTTTTGTAAAATGTGTTGGTACCATTTTGAATTATCCATTTGGTGGTTGCTTCACAAAACCGTCCATTTTTTGTGCTCAGAAAATGGGAAATGGCTTTTTGGTGCGACGAAAAGGAAAACTTCCTCCTGCAATATTGTTCGCCATCCCATGATGCATTTGTATGCATAATATGGGCACATTATCACAAACTATGCCTTGATTCTAGCCATAACATTGGTCATTTGACCCGAAAGCCAAGAAACCTCGAATGAGATAGGTCATTTTGTGAAGGTTTTTTTGAGACATAATCAATATATCAAGTTTGATATTTTTACTTATAACTATGTCACATAATATGACACCACGCGAAGGTTTCGCATTGTTTCGATCGTTTTTGAATTTTTTATGCCCATTTTAAACTATCGTCAAACTTTGTCAAACGGCGGGCATGAAGATTTTTAGATCGGGGCCGAGCCTTGCTAAACTTGCATTGGATCTTTGACAAAATAGCATATTGTGAACCTAAAAATGATTTTTGTAAAAAAACATGAGCATCGGATCATGTACCTGTAGTTCATATCTGACCCACTTCCTACCGATTCGGCAGGAATTTCTCTTTTTCACCAGAGGTGGATGGAAAGGTTTCGGATCCCCCTGTTGGGAAATTTTGCATATAAGGTGGTATAGTATTTTTGTAAAATGTGTTGGTAGCATTTTGAATTAGCCATTTGGTGGTTGCTTCACAAAACCGTCCATTTTTTATGCTCGGAAAATGGGAAATGGCTTTTTGGTGTGACGAAAAGGAAAACTTCCTCCTGCAACATTGTTCGCCATCCCATGATGCATGTGTATGCACAATATGGGCATATTATCATAAACTATGCCTTGATTCTAGCCATAACATTGGTCATTTGACCCGAAAGCCAATAAACCTCGAATGAGATAGGTCATTTTGTGAAGGTTTTTTTGAGACATAATCAATATATCAAGTTTAATATTTTTAAGTATAACTATGTCACATAATATGACACCACGCGAAGGTTTCGCATTGTTTCGATCGTTTTTGAATTTTTTATGTCCGTTTTAAACTATCGTCAAACTTTGTCGAACGTCGGGCATGAAGATTCTTAGCTTGGGACCGAGCCTCGCTAAACTTGCATTGGATTTTTGATAAAATAGCATATTGTGAACCTAAAAATGATTTTTGTAAAAAAACATGAGCATCGGATCATGTACCTGTAGTTCATATCTGACCCACTTCCTACCGATTCGGCAGGAATTTGTCTTTTTCACCAGAGATGGACGGAAAGGTTTCGGATCCTCTTATTGGGACATTGTCTATATAAGGTGGTATAGTATTTTTGTAAAATGTGTTGGTACCATTTTGAATTATCCATTTGGTGGTTGCTTCACAAAACCGTCCATTTTTTGTGCTCAGAAAATGGGAAATGGCTTTTTGGTGCGACGAAAAGGAAAACTTCCTCCTGCAATATTGTTCGCCATCCCATGATGCATTTGTATGCATAATATGGGCACATTATCACAAACTATGCCTTGATTCTAGCCATAACATTGGTCATTTGACCCGAAAGCCAAGAAACCTCGAATGAGATAGGTCATTTTGTGAAGGTTTTTTTGAGACATAATCAATATATCAAGTTTGATATTTTTACTTATAACTATGTCACATAATATGACACCACGCGAAGGTTTCGCATTGTTTCGATCGTTTTTGAATTTTTTATGCCCATTTTAAACTATCGTCAAACTTTGTCAAACGGCGGGCATGAAGATTTTTAGATCGGGGCCGAGCCTTGCTAAACTTGCATTGGATCTTTGACAAAATAGCATATTGTGAACCTAAAAATGATTTTTGTAAAAAAACATGAGCATCGGATCATGTACCTGTAGTTCATATCTGACCCACTTCCTACCGATTCGGCAGGAATTTCTCTTTTTCACCAGAGGTGGATGGAAAGGTTTCGGATCCCCCTGTTGGGAAATTTTGCATATAAGGTGGTATAGTATTTTTGTAAAATGTGTTGGTAGCATTTTGAATTAGCCATTTGGTGGTTGCTTCACAAAACCGTCCATTTTTTATGCTCGGAAAATGGGAAATGGCTTTTTGGTGTGACGAAAAGGAAAACTTCCTCCTGCAACATTGTTCGCCATCCCATGATGCATGTGTATGCACAATATGGGCATATTATCATAAACTATGCCTTGATTCTAGCCATAACATTGGTCATTTGACCCGAAAGCCAATAAACCTCGAATGAGATAGGTCATTTTGTGAAGGTTTTTTTGAGACATAATCAATATATCAAGTTTAATATTTTTAAGTATAACTATGTCACATAATATGACACCACGCGAAGGTTTCGCATTGTTTCGATCGTTTTTGAATTTTTTATGTCCGTTTTAAACTATCGTCAAACTTTGTCGAACGTCGGGCATGAAGATTCTTAGCTTGGGACCGAGCCTCGCTAAACTTGCATTGGATTTTTGATAAAATAGCATATTGTGAACCTAAAAATGATTTTTGTAAAAAAACATGAGCATCGGATCATGTACCTGTAGTTCATATCTGACCCACTTCCTGCCGATTCGGCAGGAATTTGTCTTTTTCACCAGAGGTGGACGGAAATGTTTCGGATCCTCTTATTGGGACATTGTCCATATAAGGTGGTATAGTATTTTTTTTAAATGTGGTGGTACCATTTTGAATTAGTCATTTGGTGGTTGCTTCACAAAACCGTCCGTTTTTTATACTCGGAAAATGGAAAATGCCTTTTTGGTACGACAAAAAGGAAAGCTTCCTCCTGCAACATTGTTCGCTATCCCATGATGCATGTGTATGCACAATATGGGCACATTATCACAAACTATGCCTTGATTCTAGCCATAACATTGGTCATTTGACCAGAAAGCCAAGAATAAACCTCGAATGAGATAGGTCATTTTGTGAAGGTTTCTTTGAGACATAATCAATATACCAAGTTTTATATTTTTCCTTCTAACTATGTCACATAATATAACACCACGCGAAGGTTTCGCATTGTTTTGATCATTTTTAAATTTTTTATGCCCGTTTTAAACTATATATAATGTTTTATGTTTTACTTAATTTTATTTAAAAAATATGTAATATTTGAGTGTAGATAGATAGGTCTTATTTTTCTGCAAATTTTGATATATTATTTGTATTTTTCCGAATTAGAATGATTTAGTTATGATTTTTCAAAGTTTAATGAGATAAAATAAAAAATAGCTACGCCGAGGGCAGCCGTCGGCGTATGCTACGCCGAGGGCAGCCGTCGGCGTAGCATAGGATATGCCGAGGGCAATTCTACGCCGACGGCTACTTGGCGGAGCTGGCCTAGACGATGGCTACGTCGACGGCCCCGACGTTTGGCCGTCGGCGTAGCTTCCCATTCCTGTAGTGCTTACTGTTAATCCAACACCATGACTCGACAGGTACGCACGTAAGTGGGACTCATGCCAAATGCTAAGTACTCAAACTGCAGATTCAGCGCTCAACACCATGACCCAAAGTCACACAGCGTGTCCTCGCTGCAAGTACCACACCTCATGGCACGACGCTGCCGGTGGAGTCTCTGCTTCTGTACACGCCACTAATGCCACCGAACCAGGCACCACCACCGCTTGCGCCGCTGACGGGGCCGATTGGTCTGACACAGTGCCGACGCCGTCCCCTACAACACAAGGCCACCCCGCGATGCTGGTGAAGAAGCCGGCGCCTTTGTTCCCGTAGCCCTGGCGTTGGCTGCCACACATGGCCGGAATGCCCGGCAGGTTCCTCATGCCTCCCACGTCCATGAATGTGTGTTTTGGCAGCTGCTGCCACGGTTCTGGCCGCCTGCAGGACGGAGGAGCAGGAGTAGGAAGAGACGGTTCTAGAGCACTTCTTGGGCATGAGTGTAGATCGATCCTACTGGCTCTCTTCTTTTTGTGTGTTGTGTTGTGCCAGTGATATGGGATATTGTGGTGACTGGTGAGCAATCCAAACAAATCAATATCAAGATATGCCCCTGCTGATTCCCTTGTATTGTGATGCTTTGTGGTAGAGTTCACGGTTTAAATAGGCCGGGACCAGGATCATGACTCGGAGTTGCCTGTGCAGGTGAGGATGGTCTGAGGGTGTATATAGGGAGGACCGGACCCAAGGTATAAATTAGGAAATTCTTTGGTGCTACTTTTAACCTCAAACACTCATCTATAGGAATAGCACTACTCAAAATTACAAAAATATTAATCTTAGAGTTCCGCACTTAGCCAGTTAGAATAAATAGCATTTGGAAATTGTCCCAAACATTGCTTACCCACAACTTCTAGTGAATTATGGCCAGTCTCTAGCTTACGAGTTTCAACTCTTATGAGAATGCGCAACAACTTGGCAAACTGCGTATATTCTAACAGTTGATTGATGAAGATTTGAAATGCATGCCTGCTTGTGTTCTCAGACAGTACAATGATCCATGTTTGTGTACATTTTTTGCTCTAACATAGATGTTAAACATCCACTCCACATTGACATACACTTTACACTTGGTGGCGCCAAGTTTCCACCAATTTAAGTGATGTGATTTCTAGACAAATACATATTAGACGATGTACATAGGAATTTACCTAAAAGAGAACAACAATTTGTCTATTATAAGTGTGATGTGCATATGCACTAATTTATTCCTCCTATACACTAAAATATGACACAATTAAATGTGTTGTTCATCATTGGTACATAATCTCTATGTAATAGGCGATCAAAACTGATATGAACTAAAACAAGCAAATCATGGCTCGAATCTAACAAGAAGCAAGGGAATGAAAATACATCATCCATGTGAATTTAGTACTCCCTCCGTCCCGGTTTAAAAGACACAATTTGCAATTCTCTGGGCCCTAGGTGTCATCTAATTGGTCCATTTAATAGTATGGAGTAGAACATGCATAAGGAGAAAAAGAGTTAGGAAAGTGTTCATATTTGTTCACACATGTGCATGCAAGCATTTTATTGCTTTTACACAAGAGTAATTACAGAGATTAAATGCTTTTGTGTCTAAGTATTTTGGGATTGCATGGTTTGCAAATTGTGTCCTTTAAACCGGAACGGAGGGAGTACTATAGGATCCATGGGAATACAACTTATGAATTAGGCTATCCCATTGGGTAAATCTGCCATAAAGAGCAATAATATTCATTTATAAACGGTTTATATGGGGCACGGCTCCCCTTGACCCAATTATTTGACCAGATCTTGAAAACTTTAATTATGGTTTCCACAACGTTAGTAGGAAGATACTTTAATAAACCAGTGATACGCTACAAGAGAAGATGGATACACCGACGGCCGGGTCCCGTCGGCGTAGGCTGGCCTGACGGCTGACGTCGGCGTATGGCCGCCGGCGTACAGCCCCATAGGCGTAGCCCTTCTTCCCGTCGGTGTAGAAAAGTCGTCGGTGTATATAGCTTTGCCGTCGGCGTAGACCGTATGGGTCCCACCTAGATGGCTAACGGACGTTTGGCTACGCCGACGGCTTAGATTTTTCAAAAAAAAAAATCAAAAAAAAAATCAAATTTTTTTCAAAATTTTAACATTTTTGAATTGTTTAACTTGTTAATCTCACATGGACATTTTTAATTCTAAGTACATTTAGTCTCAAGTCAAATTGCACAAGTAGTCAAACTTCCCAATCGGTCACCCATCCTAACACTACTCCAGCCCCAGCACACTTAATTTCTCTATTCCTTCCATATGAGCTTCCGACAAAAATATTAGAACTTGTTGTGAATATTATCATATCAATCCTATTAACCATTGGACTATAATATTAGACGTCTTTATTTTTTACATTTCATACAATTATTTGAGTAAATAACAATCAATAAGTAATAATAATCTTCAAATCAAATAAAAATAAAATAAATTTTATTTATATTGCCTTCTTTTCATTTAAAATTGAATTCGTAAATCATTATTCGACAAATAATATATCCAAATCGATCAAAAAAATGAGAGTAATCCAAATATGACATCCATATCATATATTTAATTATATATCATAACTTGTTAATATTAGACCAACCGAACTATGTCAGGATTCATGAAACACCCTGTTTTTGGCACTCGGAAAATAGAAAATAGCTTCTTGGTGCGATAAAAGGAAACCTTGAATTAGATCTCTAAAATAATAACATATTATGAACCTAAAAATTATTTTTTACAAAAAATCATGAGCATCATATCATGTACCTATAGTTCAAATCTAACTCACTTCTTATCGATTCAGCAGGAATTTTCTTTTCATGAGGGGTGGACAGAAAGGTTTTAGATATCCTGATTGGGAAATTGTCCATTCAAAGTGGTCTAGTATTTTTGAAAAATGTGGTATTATCATTTTAAAACTTTTATTTGGTGGTTGCTTCACAAAACACCCTGTTTTTTGCACTCGAAAAATAAAAAATAACTTTTTGGTGCGACAAAAAAGAAAGCTTCCTCCTTAAACATTGTTCGCCATCCCATGATACACATGCGTGTACAATATGGGCACATTATCGCAAACTATACCGCGATTCTAGCAATAACATTGGTCATTTGACATGAAATCCAGAAAACTTCGATTGAGATGGGTCATTTTATGAAGGTTTTTTTTGATACACAATCAATATACCAAGTTTAATATTTTTCCATGCAACTATGTCATATAATGTAACACCACGTGAAGGTTTTGTATCGTTTCGATAGTTTTTGAATTTTTTTATGCCTGTTTTAAATTATCGTCAAACTTTCTAAATCGGCGGGCATGAAGATTTTTAGCTCGGGGCTGAGCCTCACTAAACTTGCATTGGATCTCTGGTGAAATAGCATAATTTGAACCTAAAAAATGATTTTTGTAAAAAATCATGAGCATTATATCATGTACCTGTAGTTCAAATCTAACTCATTTCTTACCGATTCGGCGGGAATTTGTCTTTTTTATGAGGGGTGGACGGAAAGGTTTGAGATATCCAGGTTGTAAAATTGTCCATTTAATATGGTCTAGTATTTTTGAAAAATGGGGTATTATCATTTCGAAACTTTCATTTGGTGGTTGCTTCACAAAACACCACGTTTTTTGCACTCGGAAAATAAAAAATGGCTTTTCAGTGTGACGAAAAGAAAAACTTCCTTCTGCAACATTGTTCGCCATCCTATGATACAGATGCGTGAACAATATTGGCACATTATCGCAAACTATAACGCGATTCTAGCAATAACATTGGTCATTTGACCTGAAATCCAGAAAACCTCGATTGAGATAGGTCATTTTGTGAAGGTTTTTTTAGACACAATCAATATACCAAGTTTGATATTTTTCCATGCAACTATGTCACACAATATGACACCACGTGAAGGCTTTTCATTGTTTCGATCGTTTTTGAATTTTTTATGCCTGTTTCAAACTATTGTCAAACTTTCTAAATCGGCGGGCATGAAGATTCTTAGCTCGGGGTTGAGCCTTACTAAACTTGTATTGGATCTCTGATGAAATAGCATATTGTGAACCTAAAAATTATTTTTGCAAAAAATCATGAGCATCATATCATGTACCTGTAGTTTAAATCTAACTCATTTCCCGCCGATTCAGTAGGAATTTGTCTTTTTCATGAGGGGTGGACGAAAAGGTTTGAGATATCCAGGTTGGGAATTGTCCATTCGATATGCTCTACTATTGTTGAAAAATAGGGTAGTATCATTTTGAAACTTTCATTTGGTGGTTGCTTCAGAAAACACCCCGTTTATTGCACTAGGAAAATGAAAAATATGTTATATGAAAGTATTTATATTTTTTATATATTCTTTGAAACAAAATATGTAATATGTTAATTTATATAGATAGATCTTATTTTTTGCAAATTTTGATATATTATATGTATTTTTCTGAGTTTGATTTAGTTATGATTTTTCTAAGATTAATGTGGCAAAAAAAATAGCTACGCCGACGGTTTTGCCGTCGACATAGGTGTGAAACCTAGACTTGACGCCGTCGCTCTATCGTTAGCCTAACAGACTACACCGACGGTTGCTGTCGGCCTATTTATCCTACGCCAACGGCAAAACTGGGCCGACTGCCCGTCAGGCTACGCCGACGGCCCCGACATTTTGCCGTCGGCATATAAAAATTCCGTCGGCCTATGTGGTTATTCCCGTAGTGATACTCCATATTAAGGATTTAGATCTAACCATTATATCGAAGCTAACAAAGGATTTAGCTCTATTAAAATATTTGGGAAGTGTACTTTTACCTCGGTAGCTTTACGAAGTGGGTCCGGATGGAGCCTTCTAGATCATTCCTGACTTAATACATGCATTCCCACCTAGGGAACACGATAGACGCAATGCTTTGGTAGGATGATTTTTTCATGTCAACGGTAAGTTCCACACCTTAGTTACCCCAGACACTGCATACTTTGCTTTCAGGACTTGCACCAAGCTTTAGTTGGTGTTACCCCGGATTGATATTCCAGAGTTCCGGCCTTCTTCTGGACAACCCTGGAAAATGAGTTGACACCGCTATTTCTTGAAATTTACAGACCTGCAGCTAAAAACCGTCCACTAGCAATGGTTTCTCTAGCATATGCCAATCGCAAGCCAACAACCCAAGATCCTCACCAGTGATACATAAATACAACATTATTTCTGATTAACATGCTCTAGCAGGCGAGTATCCTTTCACAACAGGGGGTTCAAGCGCTATTATATAGAAGATGATTTGTGAGATCCTATTACGAGGCATCAACCACTTCACATAGACATCAAATCTTTACAAGGGGTGGTCTAAATTAAAACCAAATTAAGTGATTTGTGAACTATATAGGCTAATATCACACTTACATGATCCTCTTAACCTCATGTGATGTTGTACAGGTAGATCCACCATAAAGGAAAAAAAGTAATATCTAGTGTCATATTTTGAAATAGTTCTAGAAATATGTCGTGTGTGGCGGGAATGGGTGGTGTGCATATGTTGTAATTGTTCTCAGGTACATTAGACGCTAGCAGATATATATAGGATTGTTTTGTGAATCGGATAAACCAGCAAGCTCTAGCGCTTCTTAGAAACCGTTGATAACCTAGAGTCACATTCACATGGAAACCGGACTGTAAGGCACATAGGATTGGAAGGTGTCGGAAATTACACTCAAGGTTTGTATGACGCTAGGAGCCTTGGTCATCAGGTTCTGGCTGATCGTGTAATGGAAGTTGTCAGAAAGTGAGCACAAGAAGTACACTTTGGAGGGGTGAAGGTAGGGAAGGCAACAAAGTAGTGGGCCTGCAGGAAGGAGAATGGCTCTTGTCTTGTCTTTGCTTCTGAATCAGGCCTTACGCAACTCGAAAGTCCAAATTAATTGAAACAGGATTCGGGTCTGAGTTTTGATGTGCGAATTTGTAAGCTAGGCAGAACACAACATAAGCCGTTCCTTTTTTGTAGAGATAATTTTTTATTGATGCCTTACACATGCTAGTCATTGGCGAGATGATATATATGTTGGAATTTGGTGAGTTTTGGGTTGTTGGCCCATTAGACAATTTCTAATATTTTTTTTGGCCCACTTGTATATGACAGCATATGACTATGCTAGTGGTGCTAAAATTTAATCCCACATTGCTAGTTGAAGGGGAATTGGACCACCTTATATAGTAGAGTGTTGCACCACTCACTAAGATGTGACAAGAAGAGTAGTCCTCGCGCACTCCTCCTCCGACGCCGCCTCGCCATGCCACGCCACGCCACGCCACGACACGCGCACCCACTCCGTGGGTTGCGGGAATCTCGCCGAGCCGAGCTTTATTTTGCTGGTTAGGAAAAACTAATTATGAGTCATTAATGGATGCGTTAATTACAACCGTTTTCAGTTTTTATGGACGTCGTGGGCTGTTACCGACTCGGACGTGGGCTGAGCCCCACGATCTCCCTGACCTGCACTATATAAGCGCCTGCGCTAAACCTAATCGGTGACTAATCAATCTACACACGCGCCTATCCTCCAGAACCTTGCACCGCCGCTTTCGTCTTCCCCATCCCGGCTTGTGGCGTGCACCGCAGATCGGGACAGTAGGCCTCCGGAATCCTGCCTCTTGTGAACCTGTACGGGTGAGGGGCGATTAGGTTTTTGGGGAGCGCTCAAGCGCGACTACTGGCAACCACGACGTCGTCGGGCGACGAGTTCCCGAACGACAACTTCTTTCCGGACGTCAGCGACCTCTTCGGCAACCTCAACATGGACGACAGCTCCGCCGTGGCTACTGCCGCAACTGCATCATATGTGTTTCCAATCTCTCTCTTTTGGATTCTAATAGAGTTTCTAGTTCTAGCGTTTGGCGTAGATGTGATAGTTTTATCTTGTATAGATGTAATCTGTTTATCTACTTTGTTGATCTGCATAATTGGTTTTAGTACCATTTGTATGATCATGCTTTATCAGTTTATTATTCAGATTAAATCATATGGATTATTGCTTATATTCCCAACAATCCAAAAACCTGATTATAGGCAACTGAATTCCAGTGGTATAGCCGCGGCTACTAGGTCGCCTCCTTTTGATGGCATGCACTATAAGAGATGGTGCAAGAGAGAAGTTCTCTGGTTTGAAAACCTAAACTGCTATAGCGCCACTTTTGGCAAGCCTAAAGGAGATCTTTCTGCTGAGCAAGAAGCGACCTTTAAGAAATCCGATACCATGTTTATGGCGGCTTTGTTCAGTGTTCTTGGGGACAACATTGTTGACTCGTATATGTCATTTGATAATGGCAAGGACGCGTGGGAAGCGCTCGAGGCCAAGTTTAGGGTCTCGGACGCTGGCACTGAGTTGTATGTCATGGGGCAATTCTATGACTACAAGATGGTTGATGAGCTCTCCGTCATTGAGCAAGCTCATGAGATACAATCACTTTCCAAAGAACTTAAGCAGTTCAAGTATACCTTACCGGACAAGTTTGTAGCCGTTGGCATTATTGCCAAGCTTCCTCCCTCGTGGAGGAACTTTGCTACCTCTCTGAAACATAAGAGACAAGAGTTTTCCATTACGGATCTCATTGGGTCTCTTCATGTGGAAGAGAAGGCGAGAGCAAAGGACAAAACTGCTCGAGGATTTGACGGAGGTTCTAGTGCCAATTTTGTACAGAAGAAAAACTTCCAATCCCACAAGTTCAAAAACAAGAACAAATCTGAAGGAAAAGGAAAGTTCGATGACAAGAACAAGGCCATGCACTCAACCAACTTCAAGAAGAAAAATGATAAAAGGAAAGGCTCTTGCCACGTCTGTGGTGATCCTAATCATTGGCCTCCTAGCTGTCCTAATCGCTTTGACAAGCGTCAACATGGGAACAGCGGCAATGCCGCTAATATTGTTATTAGCGATACTGAGATGAAGGATGCTGGGTACGGTATTTTACCTACAATACTTTCAGTATGTCATTCTCCTGATTGGTGGATAGACACGGGTGCTAATACACATGTATGTTCTGATATTTCCATGTTTTCCTCTTATCAGGTCTCAAGGACTTCTTCTGTGCTGATGGGAAACGGCTCACGTGCTTCTTTTAATGGTGTTGGTACGGTAGATCTGAAGTTTACTTCGGGAAAACCGTGTAGCTGAAGAATGTGCAGCACGTTCCCTCCCAATAAGAATCTCGTCAGCGGATCGCTTTTATGTCGAGATGGCTTTAATTTGGTTTTTGAGTCCAATAAAGTTGTAATTTCTAAGTATGTACAATTTGTTGGAAAGGGTTATGAGTGCGGAGGTCTGTTTCGCTTGTCTTTGTCAGGCTCATGTACTAAAGTTATTAATCATGTGTGCAATGATAATGAGTCCAATGTTTGGCATTCACGACTCTGTCATATTAACTTCGGCTGCATGACGCGGCTAGCCAATATGAGTTTAATTTCAAAATTTATCACTGTCAAAGGTTCTAAGTGCCAAGTTTGTATGCAAGCAAAGCAACCCCGCAAGTCTCATACGGCTGCGGAACCGAGAAACTTAGCACCGCTAGAACTTATACATTCAGATCTTTGTGAGATGAATGGTGTGTTGACAAAAGGTGGAAAAAGATACTTTATAACGTTGATTGATGAATCCACTAGATACTGCTATGTTTATCTTCTGAAATCTAAAGATGAAGCTTTGAACTACTTCAAAATCTATAAAGCTGAGGCAGAAAACCAACTTGATCTTAGAATCAAGGCGGCTAAGGTCGGATCGTGGTGGATAGTACTTTTCAAATGAATTTGATTTATTCTGTGCGGAACATGGTATTATACATGAGAGGACGCCTCCCTACTCACCTCAGTCAAATAGGGTGGCCGAAAGAAAGAACCGCACTCTAACTGATTTGGTTAGCGCCATGTTAGATACATCGGGTCTTTCCAAGGAATGGTGGGGGGAGGCGCTAATGACCGCGTGTCATGTCCTAAACCGTGTTCCTGTAAAGGATAAAATCATGACTCTATTTGAGGAATGGGTAAATAAAAGGCTTAAACTCTCTTACTTACGAACTTGGGGTTGTTTGGCAAAAGTCAATATTCCAATACCCAAGAAGCGAAAGCTTGGACCAAAAACCGTTGATTGTGTTTTTCTGGGATATGCTTTTCATAGCATTGGCTATAGATTTTTGATAGTAAAATCTGAGGTATTCGACATGCATGTTGGTACAATTATGGACTCGAATGATGCGACTTTCTTTGAGGACATCTTTCCTATGAAAGGTATCTCTAGCTCATCAAATCAGGAGATGACTAGTTCATCTAGTCAGGAATTTTCTATAATTCCTGAACCCACTATGCCGATAGAACACTCTGATGATCCTGTGGAGAATGACAATGAAGCTCCCAAAAGAAGCAAGAGACAAAGGACTGCAAAGTCATTTGGTGATGATTTCATTGTGTACCTTATGGATGATACTCCCACTTCCATTTCAGAAGCTTATGCATCTCAAGATGCTGACTACTAGAAGGAAGCTGTACGAAGCAAGATGGACTCCATCTTAGCTAATGGTACTTGGGAAGTCACTAATCGTCCTTATGGGTGCAAACCTGTAGGATGTAAGTGGGTGCTCAAGAAAAAGCTTAGACCTGATGGTACTATTGAAAAGTACAAGGCACGTCTTGTGGCTAAGGGTTATACCCAAAAGGAAGGTGAAGACTTCTTCGATACCTAATCACCTGTAGCCATATTGACCACTATTCGAGTACTACTTTCCTTGGCTGCCTCACATGGTCTTCTCGTTTATCAAATGAACGTTCAGACAACTTTTCTAAATGGAGAGCTAGATGAGGAAATTTATATGGAGCAGCCTGGCGGATTTGTAGTAGATGGGCAAGAAGGAAAGGTGTGTAAGTTAGTGAAGTCTTTGTATGGTCTTAAGCAAGCTCCTAAGCAGTGGCACGAGAAGTTTGAAAGAACTTTAACTGCTGAAGGCTTTGTTGTAAATGAAGCTGACAAATATGTGTACTATTGCCATGGTGGGGGCGAAGGAGTTATTATGTGTCTCTATGTCGATGACATATTGATATTCGGGACCAACCTCGCTGTTATCGAGGAGGTCAAAGAGTTCCTATCTCGCTGCTTTGAGATGAAGGACTTGGGAGTGACTGATGTGATATTAAACATCAAGCTACTCAAGGATGACCATGGTGGGATTACACTGCTTCAGTCTCACTATGTGGAAAAGATATTGAGTCGCTTCGGGTATAGCGACTGCAATTCTTATCCAACGCCTTATGATCCCAGTGTGCTACTTCGAAAGAATCGAAGGACTTCTAAAGATCAATTGAGATATTCTCAAATTATTGGCTCGCTCATGTATTTAGCCAGAGCTAGTAGACCTGACATCTCCTTTGCTGTAAGCAAACTGAGTCGATTTGTGTCAAGTTCTGGAGATGATCTTTGGCACGCTCTTGAAAGAGTTTTGCGCTATTTGAAAGGCACTACGAGTTATGATATTCACTATACTGGGTATCCACGGGTACTTGAGGGTTATAGTGATTCAAACTGGATATATGATGCTGATGAGATTAAGGACACAAGTGGTTATTTGTTTACACTTGGTGGTGGCGCTGTTTCCTGGAAGTCTTGCAAGCAGACCATCTTAACGAGGTCAACAATGGAAGCAGAACTCACCGCATTAGACACAGCCACTATTGAAGTAGAGTGGCTTCGTGAGCTCTTGATGGTCTTAACTGTGGTTGAAAAACCAATACCCGCCATCCCGATGAACTGTGATAATCAAACCATGATCGTCAAAGTAAATAGTTTTAAGAATAATATGAAGTCATCAAGGCATGTGAAGAGGAGATTGAAATCTGTCAGGAGACTGAGAAACTCTAGAGTTATTGCGTTGGATTATATCCAAACATCTAAGAACCTGGCAGATCCCTTCACAAAGGGTTTATCATGCAATGTGATAGATAATGCATCGAGGGAGATGGGTTTGAGACCCACGTTATGAGTTGATCCTAGTGGCAACCCACTCTATGTGATCGGAGATCCCGTGAATTAGGGTTGGGAGACAAGCTGTTGGTCAACTGAGAGGAGAGTATCCCCATATTATATTTACATCTCCATAAAGATGCAATACTCTCTTAATCTGCATGGTAGGTTGATATTTATCTTAATATGTTTCAAGTGGCTTTTATAAGCGGAGATATTGTCCTGCAGAACATCTCTTGAGGAACACACCTATATGAGTCTGAATGTCAAACGTCGCAGTCCGTGAGAGTTGGGTGCTCTCTAATAAACTCACGAAAGGCCCTGCAGTATGACACATAAGCTCCAAACCGCGGGGAAGCCGACGGAAGCCCTGTACCGGTCTAGATTTTGTGTGAAACAGCGCGCAGAAAACTTGTAGTTCAAGGCATAGTCCACTATTCAAGTTGCTAGCTAGTGTATCATGAAGTTTAACGTGGAAGTTCAACTTAACAGTCTCCTCTACACACCGGTTTATAAAACAATGTTCTGAAAGAAAAGTGATGTGATGTGCCAATAAGACTTTGTGGGGGATTATTGGAATTTGGTGAGTTTTGGGTTGTTGGCCCATTAGACAAATTCTCAAATTCTCTTTGGCTCACTTGTATATGGCAGCATATGGCTATGCTAGTGGTGCTAAAGTTTACTCCCATATTGCTAGTTGAAGGGGAGTTGGACAATCTTATATAGTAGAGTGTTGCACCACTCACTAATGTGTAACAAGAAGAGTAGCCCTCGCGCACTCCTCCTCCGACGTCGCCCGCCTCGCCACGCCACGCCTTGCCTCGTCACGACGCGCGCGCGCCGCGTGTTGCGGGAATCTCGCTGAGCCGAGCTTTATTTTATTGGTTGGGAAAAACTAATTATGAGTCATTAACGGACGCGTTAATTACAGCCGTTTCCAGTTTTTATAGACGTGGGCTGTTACCGACTCGGACGTGGGCTGAGCCCCACGATCTCCCTGACCTGCACTATATAAGCGTCTGCGCTAAACCTAATCGGTGACTAATCAATTCACACACGCGCCTATGCTCCAGAACCTTGCGCCGCCGCTTTCGTCTTTTCCATCCCGGCTTGTGGCGTGCACCGTAGATCGGGACAGTAGACCTCCGGAACCCCGTCTCTTGTCAACCTGTACGGGTGAGGGGCGATCAGGTTTTTTGGGAGCGCGACTACTGGCAACCACGACGTCGTCCGACGACGAGTTCCCGAACGACAACTTCTTCCCGGACGTCAGCGACCTCTTCGGCAACCTCAACATGGGCGACAACTCCGCCGCGGCTACTGCCGCAACTGCATTGCATGTGTTTCCAATCTCTCTCTTTCGGATTCTGCTAGAGTTTCTAGTTCTAGCGTTTGGCGTAGATGTGATAGGTTTATCTTGTATAGATGTAATCTGTTCATCTACTTTGTTGATATGCATAATTGGTTTTAGTACCATTTGTATGATCATGCTTTATCAGTTTATTATCCGAATTAAATTATATGAATTATTGCTTATATTCCCAACAATATATGCATGGTCGCATGCTTATAAGTATAAAATTACTTCAGGTTGGGGTTTTCCCACCACCGTTGAGCTGTCAAATAAAATGTGGACAAGTTGAGAGTCTCTTTCTGGATGCCAACATGGGCTTAGTAATACCGTTGAACTGATTATCACGTTGATCGTTGGTCGACGCGTAACATCAACCGAGCTTCTTGTCTCTTGTATAAAATTTGCCATCAAGGCACTGGTCACGTTTCTAGTAGTATCTATCTATCTATCTATTATATACTAAAAGCAATATAAGGGGTTGTTTCGAGGCACCACGTTGATCCACATCATCTAAATTATTAGGACAGTAGGATATATTATTTATGTACGTAACACTTATAATTTAAGTACATACCTGAGTGACGTGCCAGCTGACACGTTCTCTATGTCTTGTCCGTATCTAAACTATAATCACGGTTAATACACGGAGTGTCTACCAGGTCAGATCATACGTATACGTAATTAGTTCGGGCTGCGGTCCTCTCACCTACGCACTGAAATAATATACAGATCATTTCTTGGTTGTCCTCCTCTCACCCATGCCGCAGCTGCTAGCATCGATGGCCTTGGGTGAAGTTGATTCCGGTCCCTCTCCCTTCTGAGCTGCCCTCCCGACGCAGCGATTAGCATGGATTCCCTTAATTTCTGATACACACAACATGCAATTTATAGTGCGAACTGCCAAGATGGTTGATCAATTTGACTCATAGTTGTTTGGCATAATTCCCAACTGGGGACATAAACGTGGTTGGCAGTACAACAAGTCAAGATGCTTTCTCCAAGTGATGCTTTCTCCAAGATGAGGCACATGTTGTATCTAGCATATTTGACCGCGCTAACATGGTGCGCAGGTTCCATAGATTATTACTCTCTGGTAATACAAGATAATTGATAATTAAGACTAGAGATCTGATTTGTTGGATCATAAGAAGAGATTCATCCCTCTATCACAATCATCGGGCCAAAGAGGGGCAGCACAAATTAGATGAGTAGTTAGTGTGGAGTGAGGTTGTGTCTTCCTAATTGCCACACTTGCATTGATAATCCATCGCCTTCTTCAGGAAGGTGTGGAGTATAGTTTTAAAAACCATACCAGTTCGGTAGTTGGACTAGAAAAACCTAAACCAACGGTCTCATCGGTTTTTAAGAGGCAATGGTTCAAACACCAAAAAACAAGGGAAAAAAGGATGTTGCCAAAGGAATTGAACTCAAAGCCATTTGTTAGCAGAACATGAGACCCAATACCACTTCGGCTCACCATCTTTCATAATTATATATTGAAATATACTCTATATATACCTTATGTGGTCATCTTATTAAGAAATTTTCTTAAATTTTAATTAAAATGACGTTTTTTTGTCGCTATTGAACCGGTGGTCTGACCATCAAACCAGTGAACCAGTTGCCTCACGGTTCACTTACCGGTCCAGTTTTTAAAACTATGGTGTGGAGTAGTCAGTGTGCTACTGCAAGCAAATATAAATTAATACATGAGTGTAGTTATGTCCCTCAAAAAATCATTGATAGAAAATCCATGTTTAGTGAAATAATTTTGATGATTGGGGTACAGTAATGCAGTTATTTTTGTAAGGAAAAAATAATGATATGATGCATAATATTTACTCAGAATTAGATCATTATCATGTGGTATCCTATGAAACTGTGTCATATTATTATTCTGTGTATATTAATAAAATGAGTTTCTTCGGATCATAACCATTGTGTTAACTCATGCAACGTGTTATTGGTCCTCCAATACTCTTCATCCCATTTTGTTCACAAAAGTCAAGTAGAATCTAGGAAATCGGAAAATTTTCAACAAAAGAAGCCGATCAGACAACACACATCCTCAATTTCTCACAGGTATTTTCAAGGTTTATAAAATTTGTGTTGTTATTGATTATGGGGTGTTTTTGTTACATGGGAATTGGTACATAGAGCCAATCCAAATAATATATGTCATGCTTGGCGTACTTGAAGAGAAACATATATCTGTGGAAGGAGAGCAAGAGATGGGAGCGAGGGTTGCTTATATATATCATGTTTGAGGTTGTATATATGGTCGTTATGATCAGGCTATGTGAAGCCGCGTGTGATTTGTCTTCTTAAGATAATGACGCACACATAGTTCTCATCCACGGAGTTTTACTAAATTATAAGATTCTTGGAAACTTCAATGAAAAAGAAAACAACAGAGTTTCAGTGTCTTAAAGGTCTACATGTCGTTCACTCTACTAGGGTTAAACAAATATAATCTCAGTCTACATGTGAGTTGGATTAACATTGTTGCACATTTGTAAGTGAACGATATTAAATGATTATTTACACCAATGATAAAATAATAATGCAAACATAGAGAAAGCGGAATATTTATTTAGTAAACTCACTCAAGTGAGAATTTATTTGCGAGATTACCCTAGGATCCAATATTTTATTCCACGAAGGAAGTATCATGAAAATCCTTGATTTACTTCGAGTAACAAAAAAATAAAATCCTGACCAAGACTACTCAACTATCCTAAAATAACCACCCATCAGTGGAAGAGTTTTTATTTTTCAAAATTTCTATAACTTTGAAGTTGATCTTAGTTTAACAAGTCAAAAAATTCTATTGACACAATCACAAGAAAAATCTCCACTAGCTAACCTCATCCTAAGAAAAAGAAAACTAAATATAAGAAACAGACCCCAATCATTGATGAATTAAGAAGAAAAATATTCTTATTTGATACAAGAAGAATCGACACAAGAAGAAGGCAATTAAAAAACTCGCAATTACTCCGAAAAGGAAGAAACCATTTTATTTTCTCATGTTTGCTTTGGATTCGATTCTCTTTTTTTGATGAGATAGAAATGAGGAATTCCAGACATTTCGTAAACAAAAAAACAGAGCATAGATAATTCTAGCAATTAATTTATAATGAGGCGGGTGAGTCAATTAGATTATGTGCATGTTTATTTATACAAGATGGTCTGATTGTAGAAAAATATGGACTACTCACTAACCATGCACCAAACGGCGCGGAGAATAGAGTTTCTGGTCTCAATTAGCGAGCATACAACAATCGATCTAACCTATGACTACATTGCTGCATAGTTATGTTACTATCATAAAAACATCACATCTAACTACAAAAATAGACAAATCAAGTACCAATATCATTATGTGTTTCAAGAAAATATATTGTTGTCCTTCTTAGTAAATTTAATCATATACTAAATAAATGTCACAGTTATAACTTGAGGAATATGTCCACATCAAAGCACTATGTATTATGCCATGGTGAATATGTTAAATAGGAGAAAAGATATCCACATATTATAGAAAGAAATGCTCCACACCAGAAATTATGCCCTCGCATTTGCGAGGGCCACTGTACTAGTTATATACTAAAAGAAATATAAGAGTGTTTTTCAAGGCACAAGATTGATCTATATTATTAGAATTATTTTAATTTGTTAGATCTAAAATTTATCGTTACGATTTAATTACAGATTGTGTAACACGAACCATCTTTTCTATTTAGCCGGACACAAATATTGGCACGGGTCCCGCTTGGATGTAATTATCTCCCGTAAGAAAGAAAAAAAAAGAGGCAACGCCTCAGATCGATTACTCCACAAAAGACGTGCCCAAGCAAGATTGATTTGTACACATCTTAAAAACAATTACTAGAACAAAGCGACTGGCATGCACACGTGAGTTGGGCATTTGTGAGGCAACTGTAAATTTGCTGAATTCTGGAGAACATGTACAAAAGCTTAACAGAATCCAGGTCACGTACGCGTGCAAGGCAGCGGTCAAATTTTTTTGTCCCGGAGAGTTTGGGACAGATATCGGATGGCAATGTTCCTTCAAAAAACAATTGCTTTGCCGATGTAGAAAGCTCAAAATTAACAGATCGGTTGAGTTTCTCCATATTCTGGACATGACGTGCACATCAATATGTCCCTCATGATAGAGAAAATAGAAGCTAGGCATAAAGCATGTTACGGGGAAAATATTAGAAAATAACCATGTCATTGTATGTAATTAAAATATATTTCGCAAAAAAATTGTAAATAAAATATATACAATCTAATGGAAATTTTATTCAACAAAACCATTCTCTCATACCTGAACATCTTACCCACACGGGAGAAAATGCTTAAATTTGTGCATACATCAACCAATAAGATAATGAAAATATCTAAAAATTCCATTGTGTGTGGAAATAATTATAATTGTTTATTTGGATTAAAAATAAGATCATGCAATAAGATTTATCAAAATTTGACAAAAAGGTGAAATATATGTCCGCAGTTCTAAAGAGCAATTAATAAGATTATGGTAAAAGTCCGGCTACGCATAACCAAATCGGAAAAAACCTAACCGCAACCGAAATTTCAGTTTTCCCAGTTTATGGTTAAGGTTACAGTTAGCAAAAGTACTAACCGTTTGGCTCTTGGTTATTTCGGTTTTAAACCAAAAAAACGCGGTTTTTACCAAAATTAACCGAATAGTTTTTTGCAGTAAAAAAAATCTCATAATATACCTAGTCCAACTTCGCTAAAACAGGTCATATAGGCTCCTAAGTTATTTAAATCAAGAAAGCCTCTTACAAGCTGCTGGTTACCACGTGCAAACAATTGCTTCTTCTCACTAGGTTGTGAGAGTCAACTCCTCTTTCAAGCATTAATTTTTATTTTGCCTAATTTTTCTTTTTTTCTTTTTTCTCTCTTGCAATACACCTAGTTTGGTCATATAAAAAACTAAATTAATTTATTTTGACTGAAATTTATTGTTTTTCTTATTTATCTCTTACAACACATCTAGTACGGTCATATAAAGTGCTAAACTAATATATACGACCATACAAGTTATACATTATTAAAAAATCATGTCAATTATGGTTATTACCGAAACCGAACCGATATTTAATGGTTATTACCGAAACCGAACCGTATTTTCGTACAAAATCGTATTTACTGAAGTATTAAAACAATATTTACGTATAATCGTATGAACCGAACCGAATTAACCAATTTAACCGAATGCGCAGCCGGAGGTAAAAGCTTCATAGAAATAGTTGGATGATGCTTATATGTAATTCTAAAGATACATCGACCAATTTACATATATGAACATATGAGCATACTAACATGTACTAATTGTGATACATTTAGGTTCTAATCTATTATGTTGATGTACGAGAGACCATTTACTTTTTTTGAGAAAGTTGGTATGATCATTTAAATACTGTATCAGAGTTATCCTTGCTGTAATCAGTTTTGGCACCATTTATGTTGTGCTCTACTGATAAAAAGAGGGTACGCCAAGTTGTTTCCGGATGTTTCATCTTTTATGAGATTTTTAAACACATATATATTTTTTCATATATAAGGACCAGATACTAAATCTATAAGAATAATCGAGCTATTATTTTCCGATTACATTGTAATTTGTGGAGATTCTGATTATCTTATTGCATTAATGTGCAAGTTTCAATATTTCTCCCATGAAAATAATACGTGCAAACATAAAAGAAAGACTCCGGCTCCATGTACAAAAACGCCATGGTTATGCCAGTACTATAACAAGCTGACATTATTGGTTTTACACAGAGAATGCATATTCCTAATAAGGTTGAAACCTAAACTACATACACAAGGTTGATCCATGGTTACCCTTCCTCCTGGCACCTTAGTGGATTATCAAGATGACGGACACCGGAAACATCGAAACGGTGAAATGTTAACCCGCAGTGAATGTCTTACTTTTATGAGCTAAAGAGTATAAATGTTGCACACGCAAGTAAGAGAGTTAAAATCCTGTATTGTCTATTTAGATTAGATTAAGATTCTGATCGGTACACATTTCCTAAATTGTTAGAGATTCACATATGTGTATGTATTTATATGGACTATGGAATTGTATTATTCCCCTAAATTGATTCCATAGTTACATTCAGAAAGTTAGAGACGATGCCCTCGCATCCAGTCCGGTAGTTCTAGAAAAAGAAATCACTGACCCAACGCCGTTCGCAGCGAGCCCATGTATTGATGTGTGGATTGTGCATATGATTGTGAAACCCAGCGGGCCCGGCACCAATCGGGATTGTTGTTGATGTACGTACAATCCGATTGTATCCCTTGTGCTAGCTAGCCACATGTAGAGTGTTGGATAGAAATCCAAGTACAACCAAGTCGCAAACAAACACGCGCAAAACTACAGATCAGTTTGTTAGTTCACACAGCTAGCAAACATACCAACAATCACGAAAATTACATAGCTAGGCGTTCAACCATTATTAGATAGTTTCTTGTACACGATCAAGTACGAAAGACATATGCAGACCATCATTACGAGAATGGCCCAAGACATCATTAGCTAGCTAGTCTGAATGTCTGATGCAGTAGATGAGTGAGTAGTTAAACGAAGGATGTGGTGGATAGGATGTACACATGGCAAACTGCGCATGAACATCATGCACGCAAAGCAATCTGATGAAGGCACCTCCGTTGTTGCCGCCAATGGCAAGGAGGCCCAGAATGTTCCCCATGTCTCCCACGCCCACGCACGAACAGGTTCGTCCTCTAGTCCACAGCTCCTGCAGCGGCGCCGTTCTCTGCAGCGAGAAGAGGGAACTTCGCCCTGCATGCCAACAGCTTCAGGCATGGTGTTGGCCGTCACTTCGTCCTGCAACACAGCGCCGGCACAAGGGAGAGCTAGCAGATTGGGGACGGACATTGTTCTTGGCTTGCGTGACTGTAGCTAGCTGCAGCTATATTCTCTAGTCCGTCTATGCATGGTGTGTGCCGTACGTGTTGTGCGTGTGAGATGCTCTGCTAATGTAGTTGCATCGTCGGTTAAATAGGCGGGAAGGAGTACGACGGCAGGACGGCGCAGGTGGACGGATGTAAATGAGCCGAGTGAGCAATCCGCGGGTGAAACGGAGGTCGGCGATGCCATCAATCCGGTGAAACGGAGACCGGCCGGGTTGGTTACCAGTACCACATGAAGACCCGTCCTATAAATTCTGGGGTAGAGCGGCGCCTAAATACGTACCTGCTTTCAGCGCAACCATAGGATACTCTGTTTTTTTATGAACATCCTGTTTTTCCTTTCTAATTTGAAGCCTTGAGCATTGCTACTCTCGAAAAACTTTCTGGTTACAACATGCATAAAAGTATGAGAACTTCACTGTATTATGGAAGCTTTCACCTAAATGTACGTGGGATGGGCACCCGTTGGAGAGGTGCAAGCTATGTAACACGTATGCCGTGTGCAACGATTCAGAGATACGTGAATAATACACAGTTGGCCCGATGTTCCGTGCCTGACCACTCTTTTTTTTTTTGAAAAGAGTATATATTAATATCGTGGATATACCAATTACACCCAGTCTCTGCAACAACGCATGCCCTAACGGTATTACGGATGCACACAACCTAGAAAAAAGAAAAAAATTACAAAAAAGAAAAGCTCCGCTACACAATATTCCTCAGAGCAACGACACTAACACCACTAGAACAACACCAGCAGTCCAACCACTCCAATAGCAACGCCTTCAAGAAGGAAACAATGCACAAGCGCCGTCGTCGCCCGATCAAAGTCTTTACTCGCAAAACAATGCCTTCAAAACAAGGCCATTGCCAGACACAACCAATTATCTTGGATTTTCACCCTGCAAGGTAAGACTGGGAACTCCTCCTGTGTTGTCTCCCCCACAAACAGTCGTTGCTGCGAGTCACAGATCACGCAGCCAGTTCCTCGACACCATAAAGACTCAAACCACCATCACAACACTCATGTTCCTCCTTTCTTGACATTCTCCGCCTCTGACTTCACCATAGATCGTCGAAGACATGACATATGATAGTAACAGATAGCAGAGCTTCGCCACGCCCCCGCTGTAACCAAACGGCCAGAAAAACATGGGTACGCACGACCGAAAACCTTCTGATCCAGCCATCTCCAGACATATTCGCCCATGGGAGTTCGCTGGCGGAGCCTTCCTGAACACATCGGTCCAGATCAGATCACCGAGGGCAAGTGACAAGCAAATCTTCGTCTTGGCGCTGAAGGAACTCTAGGACTGCCCGCCTTTATTCGCAAGACACGCAGCCCCCACGCCGCCAGTCACCATCCAGCAGGAGAGAGCAACAAAGGAGGGGCCAACAAGTACTTGGCTACAGAATCACCGGCGTGACCGAGGTCACCGCCAGAATCCATGGTCGAAGCCCTTGTTGGACCAAACGACCCAGATCAGAACAGATCTTGGTCATCCAGGCACGTGCCGCCGCCTCCTCGTCGGAACGGCCCATGGCGACGCGTCGCCGCCTCCTCGTCTCCTCTCCACTGGAGGGCCTCAGGCTCCGGCCTCCTGGCCACGCCGCCCAGTGCCCGCCGCCGGCGCCCCACCATCCCTCATGTAGCACCGCCTGGGACACCTCCCCTTCCCACCGTCAGTTCCGACGAGATGGGCGCCGCCACTGCCGCCGGAGACGGCAGCAGCGACGGCCAGGAGGATAGGGATCGGGGGAGGTGGGAGGAAGGGAGCCTCCGGAGTCGCCCGAGGGAGGAGCGACCCGGGAGGGAGATGATGAACAACCAGTTTATACTTACACATTTCGCCTGACCACTCCTGAAAGGATACAGTGGTCGTATCAAAATAAAACATATATAGATAGACAAGATTCTGCCGGAATCAGCACATGGACCATAACCTGATTCGATTTATGCAATTCACATATTAAATAGGCGGGAGAGTATCCTAACCCATGCAACCACCTTTTATGCAGGCTATCAAACGGGTTACACAACATGGTCCAAAACCTATTTTTGCTTAGCACTGTCCAACTCAACCATGCCTGGACGGGTCGATCCGGACATGTAGGCTACCAAACACACCCCAAGTAAATGCATACATTGACATGATTCTTGTTCACTTATACAGACCGACTACTAACCATATGAGTGAGCCTTCTTCGAGTGCTAAATGGGCTCCACCGCCGGAAGGCATGGTCTTGGTGAACATTGACGTAGCTATCTTCTCGGCACCTAGGCAGATGAGAGTTGGTGTCATTGCGAGAGATCACTTGGGTTCCTATCTTGCTTCTTGCTGTTCGAGCTCTCTGATGATCTGGTAATAGCAGAATTGGTGGAAGCTCTAGCCATTCGACGAGCTATCTACTTTGCCCGTGAGGAATGTTTCCCCAAGATCATTGTTGCATTATGTTGTTTATTGGTGATACAACGCATAAAGTCTGTTATAACTGATTGATCGGAGTGCGATTCAGTTATTGAAGATATCAAGTTTAGTTCCAGGACCTTTGTCTCGTGTGAATTTTTCATGTTCGACTCGTGTTCAATGTTGTTGCTTACCAATTATCTAGAGGGTGTTAATTCTCACTAGTAGAAAAAGGGTCTTCGGTTCGGTCCAGAATCTAACACTAGTCCCGATTTGTTACGGGCCGGGACTAGTATGAGCACTAGTCCCGGTTCGTACCGTTTTCGGTAGCTAGGAGTCCAAGAAAACTCTAGTCCCGGGTCGTTTCGGACCTTTAAGGTGTTTGGGCATGGACAACACCCTTTAGTCTCGAGTCGTGATACAGCCCGGGACTAAAGGGGTGCGGGCCACGGCAAGAAAATTTAAAATGACTATAACTTTTGGCGTACGATGTGAGGAAAAAATGTACAACCTATCAAAATATGCGGAAAACAATTGTGAGTTTGATTTCAACGGCCTTAGGCCATTTTGGATTATTTTAGATTTTTAAATTTGGAAAAGGAAAAAAGTTATTTTTTCTTGCAATTTTATTTATTCCATATTTGGATTCCTCACATTTTTATGATAATTATGGATACATTATTTGTCGAATTTCGATTTACAGATTTAAAGATATTATTTATGCCATATTAAATGAATAATTGGCAAAAAAATGAATAAAATATCATTTTATTTAGTTTTTTACTTTCATTGAATTAAATATAACTATTACTTATTTATTGTTGTTTACTAAAATAGTTGTTTGTAATTTCAAAAAATAAAGATGTATGGCATATTGATATGGGCTAATAGGATTTATATGATAGTGTTGACAACGAGGTACAAATGGGCTTCGTGCAAGGACATCCGGATGGAACAAAGAAGTTAAACGTGCTGAGGGTGGAGTAGTGCTAGGATGGGTGACCGACCGAGAAAAGTTTGATCACAAGTGTAATTTGACCTAAGATTAAATATACTTAGTGCTAAAAGTATTCCAAGTGAGAGGATTACGAGTCAAACAATTCAAAAGTTCAAGGAAAAATTCGAAAACAAAATTCAAAAATAAATAAAAAATCTTCAGACTAGAGATAGGGGCCTTTAGTCCCGATATCGCAGTCCCGGGTGCAAAACCGGGACTAAAGGCCCTTACAAACTGGGACTATATGCCCTTTTTCCACTAGTGTCTGTGTGGCGTGGTTTCCTCTGGATTGTATCCAAGAGGTACTTTGTAATGAAAGTATGGTTATGGATCAATAAAGAGTACATTCCCTTAATAAACCAAGTAAGTAACATGGCGTGAATAACATTGAGCCAGCGAAAAACCAAGTGCGCACAAGCAAATACTGCCACTTAGCCAGCGCAAACCCGACAAATTTTATAGACATATACTCAAACAACTCGCTTCTTTCACACGATGATCAAGTTCTTTTAAATTTCAATTTTACAAATATTTCTGGCTAACTGAAATTCAGCGAGAATACATTTCGATCAATAGGATGACATTTAACTTCAAAATTCAACAAAAATAATTTTTAAAATATATGTGAGAAGTATTTGAATTCATGTGTATTATTGCTGAAATATATATCTCAATACTCGGTCTCAAATAATATAATATTAATCTTTTGTGTCAACCAAAATAACAGAAATTTATTGAATTTCGATGAAATCTACTAAGTAGTGCATGTGATTTCCGAAGTGGCGCAGCTGCTCCTTGATAGGGTGAACAATGCAGATCCATCTACGCACGTAGCTACGCTCGTGAGGTGCAGGGACAAAGTAGACCGGTACATAGTGCACGTGCATGAGCCGAGTGTTGATGGGTGTTTTTTAGCGCATCCAAGATCATTATTGTATCTGGTTGTTTATCACCGATACAACGGATAAAGTCTGTTATCTGATTGTTCGGAGTGTCATTCTGTTATTAAAGATATCAAGTTTAGTTCCAGGACCTTTGTCTCCCGTGAATTTTGTCATGTTCGACGCATGCTCAATGTTGTGGATCATCAATTAGCTAGATGGTGTAGTTCTTATGTTAATTCTATGTAGCGTGGTTTCCTCTGGATTGTATCTACAATCCGAGAGGCACTTTGTAATGACATTATGGTTATAGATCAATAAAAAGTACGTTCCCTTAAAGGAACACCCCAAGTAAGCAACATGGCGATAATAACATTGAGCATGAAGTGCACACAAGCAAATAGTAGTACCACTTAGCCAAACCCGATAAATTTTACAGATATATACTCAAACAAGTCGCTTCTTTCACACGATGAAGCGTAACAAAGTTCTTAGCTTTTAAATTTCAATTTTATAAATATTTCTGGCCAACTGAAATTCAGCGAGAATACATTTCGATCAATAGGACGAGAAATTTAACTTCAAAATTCAACAAAATAATTTTTAAAATATATGTGAGAAGTATTTGAATTCATGTGTATTATTTCTGAAATATATATCTCAATACTCTGTCTCAAATAATATAATTATTATATTTTGTGTCAACCAAAATAACAGAAATTTATTGAATTTCAATGAAATCTACTAAGCACGCGATTTCCGAAGTGGCGCAGCTGCTCTTAGATAGGGTAAACAATGCGGATGCATCTACGCACGTAGCTACGCTCGTAAGATGCAGGAACAAAGTAGACCGGTACATAGTGCGATACCACATTCCACCTACTGCGATAGACGCCGTAGGCGCCGGTTCTGCCGCCGCAGCCGCCTCCAAGCCGGCAGAACGAGTTGAAGCTACCGGAGATCCCTCTAGATGGGATTACGACTGCCCTTCCATCGCGACATTCAGAATTGGAAAATGATAGGACTCCCCCGGGGATGCGATCCCCCGGTTCCGTCTGGCTGCCTTTTTCCTGGGTCGCGCGCGGTGTGTCTGTGGACCCCACTCCTGTGGCCTTATCTTCTCATCGTCTCCACCGCAAAAACTAGATCGGGCAAATCCTCCGCTCGCTGTTCGGCTGAAGACATCGCTGCTAGGACGGAGCAGCCACACCCTCTGCACTCCTATACTTCTCCAGTGTCGCGCCACCTTCCCCCCCCCCCCCCCGCCTCCGTTCCTCTCCCCCTTCTCCGTCACCGCGGGCGCTTTAGCCTGTCATCGGGGCATCCTCCGGTGAAGCACCGCCGCTGGCGCCATGCACCGTCGCCGCAGTCGAAGGTTGTGAGGCAAGCAACTGCCTCTCCGTGCTGCTGTCACGCAAGCACGCGCCGCCGCCGTCGACCCCTTAGAACGCTGGTGCTCCGAGGTCGCGTGGTGCTCCTGCAAGGGAACGACATCACTGCACACAACGGCACCTGATGCCGTGCTACAGAGGCGGTGGCGACCTGCTACAAGCGCGGCGGCGCTTTGCTAGAGAGGCGGCGGCGGCGACCTGCTACAAGCGCGGCGGCGCTTTGCTAGAGAGGCGGCGGCGGTGACCTGCTACAAGCGCGGCGGCGCTTTGCTAGAGAGGCGGCGGCGGCGACCTTCTACAAGCACGGTGGCTTTTGCTAGAGAGGCGTCGGCTATTTTGCTACAGAGGCGGCGACCGTGCTACAGAGGCGACGGCGACCTACTACAAGCGCGGCGGCGCTTTGCTACGGAGATGTTGGCTGCTTTCTACAACTGCGTCGGCCGCTTGCTACAACGGCATCAGGCGCTTGCTACCACAGACCGGGGGACCTGCTACATATGACTTGTGGTGTTGCTACATGCAGCGAGCGGTGCTGCTATAATGGCATATCTTTTGCTACAATTTTTGCTCCGACAATGTCTCCGGCGAAGTCAGGCTTTTACTACATTAGCATAATCATCTTGCTATATCTGTTTTCTGATTTTGCTACAAAAGCACAATTTTTTTGCTACGCGTTATCCGGCGAGGTCTCCGGCGAGATGCTCCGGCGAAAGTCTCCGGTGAAATCGGTTTTGCTACATTAGTATTTTTTTTTGCTACACCGTCGCCGGCGAGGTCTCCGGCGGACTCTCCGGCGAGGTCTAGTCTGTTTTTCTATTTCTATATCGAACCGTTTTCTGCTGCATGTAGCAAAAGCGGGACTATTTGTAGCAAAAGTTGATATGTTTGTAGCAAAAGCGGGATTTGGACGATTTTTAAAAGACACGTGTCGGCAGGAGGATCCGGTGGATTTTGGGAAAATATCCCCGAAAAACGCGTAGTACGACCCTTCAGAATTGATGTTCGTGATGCCGCGTTCAATGCGGCTTCGATTGAACTTGACACCGACGAAGATACCAGCGCCGTTGTTTCCGAAGATCCAACCGCAGCCTCCGCACACAACCGGCTGGCCCGGCAGGTCCCGTATGCCTCCCATACCCACGAACAGGTTCTTCTCATCCGCTACTCTGACGCCTCCGACGCCCCACCAACTGCAACAAGCACGGTCTTGGCCGGTAGTCAACCGGAAGTGCGAGGCAATGCTCCAACAGCTACCTGGATTCTCATCCTACTCTTGCTTGTACGTATTACTGTATGAGTTATATGCGTGCGTGCGTGCGTGAACCTGCTGCGGTTTAAATAGGCCTCAGGATAGGGTTTGTACGATTTTGGCGTGTGATTAGACTCACGATCGGACTTCCCATGATTTGGCTCACATATATTCTGACTGACGCTGATATGAGATCGAGTCTGATCGTACGTAGACGATTGTACCTATATAGCATTGCTCGGGTGTAAATGAGTCCGAGATGAAGCAACGCTAACATGCACCGCGTCATAATGGGTGTCCTGATTATTTTCACAAGATACTACAACGAAAAAAATGACGCGCTTTTTCGGCGTTATAGCGCCGCTATAGTATTTTCAGGAGTCAGACTCTACGTTATGCATAAAATGCTCACTATGACGCTAATCACGTTTTAGCGACGCTAAATGGTGCTAAACACGCTATACCGTTATAGCAGCGCTATAAAATCTTATCGGCTGTCTATGGGGCCCATTCAGCCCGCACGATTGAACAAATCTAGCTAAACCAACTTCCATCCCCACAACACGACGGTGGTGGTGGTGGCTGCAGGCTCCTCCATCTCCTCCAGCTCCAGCCGGCCAACCGCCTCCATCCGACACAACCCTAACCAAAAAGAGTGCAGCTAGCAACGCAGGTCCCGCATGCTTCCCGTGCCCACGAACAGGTTCTTCTCATCCGCTGCTCTGCACCCTAAGTACCGTTCTCTGCGGTGACCCCAGGGCTACCTGGATTCTCATTCTACTCTTGCTCGTATGAGTTATTTGCGTGTGTACGTGTGTGAACTGTGAAGCTGCTGCACTTGTGGTGGAGTCTGCGGTTTATATAGGCCTCAGGAGCGAGCCAGCATGGTGGATGAGAGACGGGGGCAGGTGAAGGGTGTAAACCAAAATGCCTCGCATAGGATAGGGTTTGTACGATTTTGGTCTATGATTAGACTCACGATCGGATCGGACTTCCCTTGATTTGGCTCACATTCTGACTGACGCCGATATGAGATCGAGTCTGATCGTACGTAGACCATTGTACGTATAGCATTGCTCGGGTGTAAATGAGGCCGGCCAGGCCACCGTAGGGGTGGTGACAGCTGAGTGTTGATGCTCTTGTCAGCAGACCACAAGAACACAAGCAAATTCCATAGCCTAAAATGGATCAATCATTTGGGATCTTAATTAAATCTTAGCTTATGCTGAATATATATTCAATCCCCGACCAAACCAGTTTGAGAAAAATACGATGCCTGGAAAGATCCAGCTATTTAACATGGAAGAACTCTGCATCTAGAAATCAGGAAAGACTTCATGAGATTGCGATGCTCCATCCCCACCGAGTGTGCCAAAAGTTCTGAAATCCTCAAACCGTGTCACAGTCACCTTCATGGTCCAGGACTGCGTCACATCACACTAATTACCTCTGGTAATTGGACTGGTTTGGATTTTTATAATTTGTTTACATAACATATATTAACTCTGCGTTTTGAGACGTAGTTCTGTTGTTAGTTGAGAAAATGGATTCATAGAGCAAGGTATTTTTCGGTGGCCTACCTGCAGCACGAGCCATAACTAACTTATTAAAACATAGTTAGTCATATAAGATTGCTTAAATCCTAAGATGGTGCAGGAATATTTCAACCATTTTTATCAAGTTTACACTCCTCAAATTTTACATGTGGGATCAATATATGTTGTAGATATATTTTTTAAATATGTTGGTATAATCTTAAACTATGATAGCTCTTGTCCCTGATACCACATTGAAGTGCATTTATAGGCCATAAGATGGATTGGTGGGTGAAAGATTTGCCAACATCTTTCACCATGATGTGCTTCTTCAAACAACTTCTTGATGAAGTTGTCAAACACATTTCTATCTATGTATATCGGTGCGATAATTATTTCCGAGTTATCACTGCAAAACCTAGATGGATATAGAATTGAAATTTTCAAATATAATTGTATAGGAGCATCCACACGACAAACCCAATAATTCTTGACACTTTGTTGTATGCAATCTCTACACTAATACAATTCTTATATGAGTTTCTTAACTTCAAGGAGTTGCAATATTTAGATGATATGCGATGTGTGGGGGTAAGGTTGATCTTCATATGTATACCACCTTCCACTTAAATAAGGCACGATTATAAATGTGGCCCTCGTACATGTGCACAATCTCAAAGTATAGAAGATCAAGATTTATCTGAATTAAGTAAAAACTCATGGCTGACAGCCAATTAGACACATGACAATATATACATGGACTACACTCATCGAGCAAGATACATATTTTATACTTGTGCAAGAATAAATATGATGATCAACCGGCCACTGATACGTCGGAAGCGTATCTATAATATTTGATGCTCCATGCTTGTTTAGTATCTACTTTGCTTAGCTTGTCTACACTTTGAGGTGATTTTTACATGTTTTCTGGTACTAACCTATTAACAAGTTGCCACAGTATCAGTTGCTTGTTTTCTGCTATTTTTGGTTCCAGAAAATTTACTAAAGAAATATTCTCGGAATTGGACGGGACAACATCAAAGTCAATTACTTTCCGTGGGGAATAAGAAGTCTAGAAGGGAGATGGAGAAGCGGGCCAGGGCAGCCAGACCCCCTAGGCGTGGTCAGAGGTGGGCCCGTGCCTGGGAGGGGTGTGGCCTCTCTGGCCGCCTCCTCGGCCTCCCCCTTCGCCTATAAGAAGCCCCCGATACAGAAACCCTAAGCACCCGATCAAATCTCCATGAAACCGTCTGTAGCCGCCGTCACCATCATCCCTAGATCGGGAGGGATCTGAAGTTCTTCCCGGCACCCTGCCAGAGGGGAGATCATCCCGGAGGCCTTCTCCCCGGTATGATGCGTGAGTAGTTACACCTTGGACTATGGGTCCATGTAGTAGCTAGATGGTTATATCTTCTCCTTTGTGCTTTCATGTATAGATCTTGTGAGATCCGTTCATGATCAAAATCTAATCTATTTGTAATCATGCATGTTGTATTTGTGGGGATCCGATAGAAATTGACATTATTATGTTGGTTTGATTAATGGTTTTGTCTTTATGATTCTAGCATGTCTGTGTTGTTTGTGATCTTTCATGCTCTCCGTTGTTATTAGCTATATTGGCCAAGTAGTTGCTAGTGACTCCAAGAGGGAGTATTTATGCTCGATAGTAGGTTCATGCCTCTAGTTTCCAAGGAAAGTGACAATAATCTCTTCGGTTGTAGATGTGTTGTTGCTACTAGGGAGAAAACAATGGTCTCTTGTTCATGGAACATATGGACTATTTACCTTATACACTTTGCTTAAAGTAGTTGTCTGTTGCTTGCAACTTAATACTGAAGGGGGTTCGGATGATAACCTGAAGGTGGACTTCTAGTCATAGATGCAGTTGGATGGAGGTCTATATATATGGTTATATTGCCAATTGAATCTCATAGGATCTTTTTGACTAGTAATTGCATTGTTATGCCTTGCTCAGTTCCTGTCAATTGCCCTACTGTAATTTGTTTACCCTTCATGCCATGTTGTTTATCTAAGGAGAGCACCTCTAGTGAACTATGGACCCCGGTCCAATCTTTACCATTGATACATCTTCCACTGTTACTTGTTTACTTGCTGCAAACCATTACCTTCCACACCATACGTTTAATCCTTTATTACAGCAAATCGGTGAGCTTGACAACCTCACTAATTCGTTGGGGCAAAGTCTTGAGTTTGTGTTGTGCAGGTCTCCGCGTTGCTTGCAACACCTGTGTGACATTTCCTTCCTTCTACTGGTTCGATAACCTCGGTGTCTTACTGAGGTAAACTTGCTGATGTGCTGCTTCGTACCTTGCTCTTGGGGTTTCCAACGAAGCGTCCCACGACAAGTGCTGAGCACCATCAAGCTAATTTCTGGCGCCGTTGCCGGGGAGGCTAAGGACGTATTCACAAGGGGATTCCTTCACTTCCTTTCTCTTTACTTTGTTTTTAGTTTGCTTTGTTTCTTTTGCTTGGTTTTGTTTGCCTCTTTCCAAAAAACCCAAAAAAATTAGTCTAATTTGGTTTGCTTTATTTATTCAAAAACACAAAAAAATTAGTTCCTGCTCTAGCTGCTGCTGCTGTTTTTGGCTTGCCCACCTTTGCCAAAATGAACTCTGCTGAGAACATCAAGTTGCGTGACTTCACTAGTACCAAGAACAATGATTTCCTTAGCACACCTATTGCTCCACCTACTCCTGATGCTACCTTTTATGAAATTAAGCCTGTTTTGTTGAATCTTATGATGAGAGAGCAATTTTCTGGTGCTGGTTCTGATGATCCTGCTGCCCATCTCAATAGCTTTGTTAAACTTTGTGAGATGCAAAAGTATAAGGATGTAGATGGAGATATTATTAAGCTCAAGCTTTTTCCTTTCTCCTTGAGAGGAAAAGCTAAAGAATGGTTGCTATCCTTGCCTAAAAATAGTATTGATTCTCGGACTAAGTGCAAAGATGCTTTTATTAGAAAATACTACCGTCCTGCTAAGATTATATATATGAGAAGTGATATTATGAAATTTAAACAACTTGATAGTGAACATGTTGCTCCAGCTTGGGAAAGAATGAAATATTTGGTTAAGAATTGCCCTACTCATGGACTCACTGCTTGGATGATTATCCAGACTTTTTATGCAGGTTTGAACTTCTCCTCCAGAAATCTGTTGGATTCAGCTGCTGGAGGTACCTTCATGGGCCTCACTTTGGGTGCTGCAACAAGGCTCCTTGATAATATGATGGTTAACTGTTCTGAATGGCATGTTGAGAGAGCTCCACATGGTAAGAAGTAAATTCTGTTGAGGAAACTTCCTCTTTGAGTGAAAAGATTGATGTTATTATGGCTATGCTTGTTAATGGAAAAGCTCCTCTAGATCCTAATAGTGTTCCCTTAGCCTCTTTGGTTGCTCAAGAAGAGCAAGTTGATGTGAACTTCATTAGAAACAACAATTTCAACAACAATGCTTATAGGAATAATTTTGGTAGTAACAATAATTATAGGTCTTATCCTCCTAATAATGACAATTCCTATGGAAACTTCTACAACAGTGCTAGAAGTGCCCCCTCTGAACATGAAGTCATTCTCAAGGACTTTATTAGTAAACAAACCACTTTTAATAAGACTATAGAGGAAAAGCTTTTAACTGTTGAGAAAAATATATCCTCTTTGTCTGAAGCTCAAACTTTCTTGGTTAATAAAATGGTTGCTAAACCTGAAACTACGGAAAATACCTTTGCTACTGCTCATGCCATACAAGTTACTATTGATTAAAATGTTAGGCTGTTAGCTCAACTTCATGCTAGGTGGGAAAGGGAAGCTGAAATTGATAGAAACAATAGTGTGTGCACCATCACCACTAAACCACAAGAAGTCCATATTCCTCCTCCTACAATGTCTAAGCCTAATGAGTCTACTACTAGTGATGCTAAGTTTGATTTTGATATAGATGGTTGCAGTATTTATGAAGTGATTATGTTCCTACAAAAGCTTGCTATATGTCCTGATGCTAGTGATATGCATGTTGCTTTCACTAAACACATTACAGATGCTCTTGTTAAGATTAAGGAAGAGAAGATAAAACACAAAGCTTCTATTCCTAGGAAAGTAGAAGATAGTTGGGAACCCATTATTAATATGCTAGTGATATGCTTGTTGATCTCAAAGCTTCATGTGATCTTGGTTCTAGTGTCTTTATTATGCCTAGGAAGATTTATGAAATGCTTGATTTGCCACCTTTGAAAGATTGTTATTTGGATGTTCCACTCAATGATAATGCTAAGAAGAAACTCATGGAGAGTATTAATGATGTTCTCATTATGGTTAACAATGCTTATGTCCCTGTTGATTTCTATGTTTTGGATGTTGAATACAGTGCTTCTTGTCCTATTACTATGGGAAGACCTTTTCATAGAACATTTGGTGCCATCATTGATATGAAAGAAGACACCATTAAATATCATTTTGCATTCAAGAAAGGTATTGAACACTTCCCTATGAGGAGAGAGAAGTTCTTTTTGCTCCTCCTTTGAAAGCAAGGTTTGATGTTAATGCTTCTTCATTTGAAAATACTTGATTCCTCTTGCTTCTTGTGCCTAACTTAAAGGCGTTAAAGAAAAGTACTTGTTGGACTTGGGAGATAACCCAAGAGTTTCCTTGAGTCTTGGAATTTATTACTTCAGTAATGACCTCTCCTTGTCCTTTTTCTTGATTTTTGTGCCAAGAATGACCTCTAATGAGAGAGAAGTAAGATTTGGGGAGTTGCTGTCCCGAAACAGATTTCTGTCCTCCACCAAAAAAAATTGTGAGGAGTCCCTGTAACTTGGATTGAGCTCAAAATTTATGAATACATCCCCCAGTATGTTAGATAACTTTCGTTAGTTCAACACTTTTTTATTTGAGCAACATAAGATGTTAACAAAAATCGGTTTCTACCTGCAAGTCTGTTTTAACAGATTTCTGCTATTATTTGCATTTGCTTCTTATTTTTTCCTTTTTGAAGTTCTCTTTAGGTGAATTGAGCTTTGTGAAGGAATTACTACAGTAGCTTGTGTTTTTAGTAAAAAGCCTTGCTGTTTCGAAGCTTTGCCAGAGGTCTAATATCGTTTGAATAAACTAATGTTGCTAATAAAGATTGTGTGAAGGAAAAAAATTCAGGTGTAGAGAGAGAATGATGCAATAAGATGAGGAATGGAAAAAAGCTCAAGATTGGGGATGCCACCATGGTGTCACCCCAAGAAATATCCAAGAGGTACAAGCGTCAAAGCTTGGGGATGCCCAAGGCATCCCCTTCTTCATCAATAAAAAGCTCAGGTCTGTCAAGACACTTTATTTTTATTGTTTCATGCACAAGTTGTGTTGTTCTTGGAGCGTCTTAGTTTTCATTTGCTTTGCTTAGGTTGTTTAGTTTGCTTGAATAAAGTAGTTTGGACCCCTGTTCTCGATGTGTTGTTTTGCAAATAAGTTGCTTGGTGTTGGAAAGGAGTAGTAAGTTCTTACTTGAAGTGCAAGAGGAGCTTGCATTGACTGTGACTTAGACTTAAGCATGACATGCTAGGTGTTGTTTTGACCTTATGCTTAGTGATTATTGTTGTAGCATGTCTTGTTAGAAACAATTGGGATTGCCTAGTGTGCTTTGAAGAAATTATGCGTTGTTTTAGCATGCAAAAGCATAGTATTATGGTATTCTCCTTTTATGCTTTGTTTGGGTTGACTTGGCACATGCTCACACCATGTTATGACTATGACAAGTCACCATTAGCCTCTATGGTCATTTAGTCCTTGATTTGTAGTACCACTCTTTGCTTTGATTAGTAATGCTTTGTAGCTCTGCATGATTATGACCATTATTGCTCTCTTAATTGGTTGCTCCCAGTCTTTTGCTAGCCTCCACTTGTATGAGTAAGTTCTACTCATGCTTCCAACTCCCAAGAAACCAAGTTATTCCAAAGTGTCCATTATAAACTCCTATGCATGGTGTGTTACACCATTCCAAGTATATTCTTGTTTTCAGCTATCTTCCAATTAAAAACTATTTTGTTATGTGAAAACTTAGTGATTAAATCCCTCACAAACTTGATGGCACACTTTATATTCTTTGCCCCTAATAAACTTGAACCATTGTGTCTTCTATGTTGTATATGCTTGCACTTATACGTTAGAATTAGCAGAACCGTGCTGTCACGGGGAATGTTTCCAACATTGCATTTATACTTTGTACTCAGTTGATATCATACTCTTTTGTTTATGGATTTCATCGGTGTGAAATAAAGAGGGAACTTGTAAGTCCATGGAGTTTATATCCTGTGTTAGAGAAACGACTGGGCCACTAGCCTATGCCTATTGATGGTGGAAACTTGCAGCATCACCATAGTGACATCTATGAAGCATTCTTCTTATAAAAAAAGAGACACATTGAGAAAAGGGGAAAGAGAGAAAAAATCACCATATTCCCATGGTAAATAAGAAGATTGCTGAGATGCTCATTGTCTGCTTGCCTTGTCATTTTGGTTATGGGATAGCTCCTGTACCATGTGCAAGGGGTACCCCGTTGGCGGTTCTCAATGATATGCAAATACTTACAATGACAAGAACTTACAGGTGACTAAAGTTGAGTAGCATGAGGTGTGGCCCTCGTATTTAAGGGACTTGAGATTGCCAACTTATACTTCGTCAAGCAAATACTCCATTTTTGTTCACTTTAACCTTAACCACTTCAAGATGCTTATGATAGGGGCAATGAGTGCTAAAAGCTAACAAGTACCATAATTTTTGGAAGCTCTTTTTGAAACTTGAAATCACTGCTTCCTTTATAAAAGGCCTTTCTTCCACCACTATTGAGTCTCCACCTTCTACCTTTAGGCACCATTAAAAGAGCATAGTTGTGATTCTGTGTGCAGTGTTCCAAAGCTTATTGATTGATGCATATTGAGATATTACTTTTTCTTGTGCTATTTGTTTGTAGTCACCCTTGTGAACTTTGAAGGTGTCCTATGCATCTATTTGCTACTCTATGAGGGACAAGCTGATTGCCACTATGCTATGTTTTCTGTATGTGAAACAAACAAACGTTTTTCAATGCATGTTATTCATGATCTTTGTTTGTAGCTTGTCATGTTGCATGCATAGTTACTATGTCCTATTGTTAGAACTCCATCTTTCATGCACATGTTTAGAGTTCTTTGATCCCAGCTTTCAATGCTTGCAAATGGTTGGATCTTTATTGTGAGGGTGCATGTCACCTCAAAAATTATTCTTTTTATCACTTACCTACTCGAGGACGAGCAGGAGTTAAGCTTGGGGATGCTTGATACGTCGGAAACGTATATATAATTTTTTATGCTCCATGTTTGTTTAGTATCTAGTTTGCTTTGCTTGTCTACACTTTGAGGTGCTTTTTACATGTTTTCTGGTACTAACCTATTAACAAGTTGCCACAGTGCCAGTTGCCTGTTTTCTGTTGTTTTTTGTTCCAGAAAATTTAGTAAAGAAATATTCTCGGAATTGGACGGGACAAACATCAAAGTCAATTACTTTCCGTGGGGAACAAGAAGTCCAGAGGGGAGACGGAGATGCGTGACAGGGCAGCCAGACCCCCTAGGCGCGGCCAGGGGTGGGCCCGTGCCTGGGAGGGGTGTGGCCCCTCTGGCCGCCTCCTCGCCCCCCCTTCGCCTATAAGAACCCCCCGATGCAGAAACCCTAAGCACCCGATCAAATCTCCACGAAACCGTCTGTAGTCGCCGCCACCATCGTCCCTAGATTGGGGGGATCTGAAGTTCTTCCCGGCACCCTGTCGAAGGGGAGATCATCCCGGAGGCCTTCTCCCCGGTATGATGCGTGAGTAGTTCCACCTTGGACTATAGGTCCATGTAGTAGCTAGATGGTTGTATCTCCTCTTTTGTGCTTTCATGTATAGATCTTGTGAGCTTCGTTCATGATCAAGATCTAATCTATTTGTAATCATACATGTTGTGTTTGCGGAGATCCGATGGATATTGAGATTATTATGTTGGTTTGATTAATGGTTTTGTCTTTATGATTCTATCATGTCTGTGTTGTTTGTGATCTTTCATGCTCTCCGTTGTTAGTAGCTATCTTGGCCAAGTAGTTGCCAGTGACTCTAAGAGGGAGTATTTATGCTCGATAGTGGGTTCATGCCTCTAGTTTCCAAGGGAAGTGACAACATAAAGATCTTCATCATTACTTTGTAGAGTCATTTCCATTGATAAGTGGTATGTGATGGTAACATTGGATTTGATTTTCGTGACAATTTGTATGATCTGACCAAATGCAAGGTTTACTAGTTAGCCACCCAAGTCACACCCGCAATGCTTTATGGTTGAAAAGAACTATATATATGACTCGTGATTACAAATCTTGATTCTGTATAGTTAAATCCAAGTGTAATGATATCCAGCGCACCTAGGACTCATGTTTTGATCCAAATTTCGTGTCATGTTTTCCTATTTTTCGGACATGCAAGTCTAGATAGTTACACAACCAATATTGCTCCTGACCCTATTTCTAAACTAGGATTTGAGGCGCCCAAGACCAGGAATCCGAAGCTTTGCGTGCACCTCATTTATATTCTCGCATATAGCTCCATTCCTCTGAAATCTACTCCTCATGGTTTCCTAAACAAAGTTTAGCTGCGAAATCAGCACCCGCACGACACTCGCTCTCTCATCATCTATATCTATAGTAATATAAAAGGGCACATGATGTCTGATCCGGATGATCTACACCCTATGTCCTTTATAATCCAATAACTAAACACACCCCAATGTTGTATGATCAACCATCAAGCAATCCAGAAATAGTTGGCACTCATACAGAAGGAAACATTACAACTTTCTATCTTGGACATGAAAACTTGCATTCTGTCATTTGCAAAAAAATTGCCTTCCAACAAGAAGAATGATTGCAATGATAGCGGTAATAAATTTGGGTATGTACCTTGGATGATACCACGGGCAACGACTTTATCCATTTTTTTGTTTTTTAAAAGGGAGATATATTACTTAAATTTTGTCAAGTCTTACACCCGGCCTCGGCATAACCATGATTCACACAGCCAATACAAGTCGCAAAAAGGAAAAACAACTATAGGCGAATTACATGGAGATCATGCCGTCACGCATGTCAAGGAAAAAAAATCCCTCGTCATATCCTCCAACCATGTACAGACCTTCGTAAGTAGGTCTCGACACCCCACCTGATGTAGAGGCAACCACAAACATGCCATAGATGTGCACTAGTACACCACCTGAATAAGAGAAGACATTTTATCATCAAAAACATTGTCATTTCTATAAAGCCATAGCGACCAGATAACGGCAAGCGCTCCCATCCTAATAAGAGTCTTGTACTTTAAATATATCCCATGTAGCCAATTGCCAAATATATTTGCAACACTACGAAGGTGACTTAGTCCAGAAACTAAGTGGATGATTGACCATATAGGTCTAGGGAATTTGCACAGGAAGAAAAGACGTTTAATTATCTCACCATGATGACAAAAAATTTATTGTTTACTTCCTTGCGAATCCCTTCTAACAATATTGTCCTTTGTGAGTATGACACCTCGGCAAAGATACCATACGAATACTTTTGTCTTTAATGGTATCTTCATTTTTCAAAAAATATATTATTATCAACTGGTTCAGAAAGCATGATCAAAGCTCTATACATGGATTCTATAGAGAACTTCCCATTATCAAGTAAATTCTAACGGAACTCATCAGAACCATTAGAGAGATGCACCGTAGTTAAACGTTGTATCAGAGTGTTCCATGATGCAAGTCTAGATCCAAATAAGGTCTGTCTGAATGACATATTAGGAGGGGAGGCTTCCAGCAACGAAGCAATGCTATCCCCTTTATGTCAGAAAATGTTGTATAGAGCAGGGTACTGTTCTCAGAGTATAGTATTACCTAGTCACTTGCCCTCCAAGAAACACAACTTCTGATCCATCCCTAATGTAGAAAGTGCCGAATCTAAAGGAATATCTTTTCGTGCTCATCAGCCCAGCCCAAAAGTGTGAATCTCCTAGCTTCCATAGCACTTGAGATAATTTTTTGAACCAATATATTTCGTTCTAATGAGACTTTGCCATATACCATCTTTAGTAAGTAGCTTGAACATCCACTTACCTAGTAGAGAAACTACGGAGGAAGGTTCTTTGGATGCTTGATAATCCGGTGAAGATGAAGTACGAAAAACACTATTTGTTCATCAAGGAACCCGCGACAAGGAGGATCGATGTCAAGCCATGGAAAAGCCGACGAAAGCAAAATCGATGACATAGATGCCACAGAAAACGACAAAAGCAATGTTGATGATGATGGGCGAGTGACGAAAGTAATGCCAAGGGTAACACCATTAACGAGCTAGCGTGATAGGAGTGAGAAATGAATTGCAATGAGACAAAGTAAAACATTGCAGGTGATCTATCATATGCTAGAATCATATTTCTCCACGGTAGCTGTACTATGCAAGAGCGCATGACCCAACACACGACCACCACGATGGTTCAAGGCTTGATGGCTCCCGCATCTACTCTGGTGCCATCCCCGCCGGTTACATCCAAGGGTGTTGGCTGAAGCTTGTACATGATACTGCCAGTGCCACCAATGCTACCCGCCATTGAGGACATGGGGACCGTGGTTGCCAATCCCCCCGTGGCAGCCGCCACCCACGGTCGGGAGTCCCGGCAGGTTCCTCATGCCTCTCATGCCTATGAACAAGGTAATCTCGTGCACCGACTTTGTTCTCTAATGTGGCTGTGTCTCGAGGAGAAAACTTCTCTAGTGTGAGGCGGAGCAGCACGAGGATAATATTGCTGTGCAGCTAGATTCTGTACTAGTGTTGTGTTGTGGGCGTGAGATGTGTTCTACTAGTGCACTTGTGGTGTGGTGGAGTTCGTAGTATAAATAGGCAGCGGATAGGCAATGAGAGTAAATGAGGTGAAGCAAAGGTAGCGTTGTGCTTAGATCATGAGCCAATCATGTCCGAGCTTATAAATATTTCACCCGAGTGGCCTAGAACCAGCTTTGACAAAGGATCGCCGCTGAAACCATTTTGGTTCCTGGTTCTATAGTTAGGGAAAGCCTTGAACTCAGTTAATCTAGGCGACACGCTCTAGTAACAATTAGCACCTAAGCAGGTTGGGGAAAGGACAGGCAGTCAGAAGCAAATGGCCTCCCATGTACTCACAAAACATGTAATTCAAAAAACCAACTGAACGCCGAGGGCCAGAGGCTACGCGGTGAGAAGGAGTGGAAGGGTGTGGGGCTGCCGCCGCCGGCCGGGGCGGGCGGGGGAAGGGCGTGCGGAAGAGGAGGCATCCTTGGTCTTCTCCATTTTTCTGTAAAACTTCTGCCATTTCTATAGCTTTTCCTTTTCTAATAAGTGTAATGCAAAGCTTTTGCATTGCTCGAAAAAAATCGTGTTTCCATATTTCATCGGGATATAGTCAACAGAGCACAGAGAAGTTGAGATCATTACGAAAATGACCCATTAGCCAGCTAGTGTGATAGGAGTGAGTATGTATAGTACACTATTAGCTAGTTAGTTGGATACATCATACATGAACACCAGGCAATAAGAGAACATCGTAGGTAAAACCAAGTCCACATACTATGCGCATAGAGCTATCAATTTTTTCTCTTATCGTCTTTCTTGAGCAGTGGTTCCTGCTTGTACGACAGCGTGATCGGGAGGCTCTCGACGATACTCTTCGGGCCTTAAGGACGGCGGTGTTCCCTTTCTCGGTGCCGGATCGATCGTGACGATGGCTACCCTAGGCGGCGGCTAGAGTGCTATTGTAACTCCATCTCTTTCCATTAGCTTTGGGCTTTGTTGTGCTGTGGTTCCGGCAGACGTGCACATTTTTTCGTTTCTCTTGGCCTCGGCCAGTTGTCTTGGTTGGATGTTTGTGAATCTGGATTTTGCTTTATTTATAAAGCGGGACAAAAAACTGATTAAAAAGTGTGAGTCTGTATATATAGTACAATAATTAGCTAGGTAGTTGGATACATCATACATGAACACCGGGCTATATGGGAACATCGTAGATAAAACTAAGTCCAAGTACTATGCACATAAAGCAAACGTCCTCAGCCATCCACGGCAGCTGTACTATGCAAGAGCACAAGAGCGCGTGACCAGACACACGCGTCCTAGCTAGCTAGACCACCATGACGGCTCAATGCGTGATGGCTCCCGCAGCTACTCCGGTCCTGTCCCCGCCGGTTACCTCCAAGGGTGTCGAATGCAGCTTCTACGTGATTTCGCCAGCGCCACCATTGCCACCAGCAAGCTGGACACTCTCGACAGTGCTCCTGGCCCCACTAACTGTTATATGTTGATCCAAATTCTACAAAGTATAGGCCAACTTCTGACGAGTGGAGCGAGGCCCATCGCCGGAGACTTGGTACGGTACGGATCGTCGAAGACCTAGGTTTCCACCGATATATAAACCCCTTGTAAGCCGCCGGTTGGGATGAGTTGCATCTGTGAAATCCCGGCGTTTGTAAACACTTCTCGATATAGTGAAGTTTTGCTGGCTGGCGTCCGTGGTTTTTTCCTCTCTTTGTTGCAGAGGTTTTTCCACGTTAAATCTGTGTCCCCCTTGCTGTGTTTTTCGTTTTCGTTCTTCGTTATCTTCTTGTCGCAATTGTAACACTAACCGGTTTGGTGGTGCCGCTAAGGACATGGGGACCGTGGGTGCCAATCCCCCCCCCCCCCCGGGCAGCCGCCACCCACGGTCGGGAGTCCCGGCAGGTTCCCCATGCCTCTCACGCCTAGGAACAGGGCCTTCTCGCCACCGGCTCTCTTCTCTAAGGACTTGTTCAGTTGTATGTACATCCATCGGGTTTGAGGTGTACTGAGAGGGATTAAATCTCAACTAAATCAAAATTTCTTCTTAGTGACTTGATCCGGTACAACCCCCTCTCCCAAAACTCAAGGGAACTTTAGTATTTTGGCATTACGTAAGTAATTATTCAATTTAATTAGGTTGCTGGATCGTGAAAACCAAGCCTGTATACCTACATATTTTATACGACTCCTCCCGGGTCGCCTCGCGCGGGGCGGCTCCGGAGGCCCCCAAAACCCTAGAAAAAGCGGCGCCGTGTAACACCCTCAGAATCGGCCCTATGCAAGTTTTAGCGAAACCCGCCAAACCCGCATAGAAACGATTCAAAGGTGCCCACCAGGCACTTTCGTGCGGGTGGAAAACGAAGTAATAACATTACACAACAGTCCTCGATGGGACCCACAGAACAGATATATACAACAGCGACTCAAAGAGTCACGAATACAGATATACAATACAAAGATCCAAATCACCTTGAAAACGATACGGCGTCCGAGTACGGACAAGATGCAAATGGGGCTAAGAGCCCTGAAGAATAACCAATGGCGTCCATAACCCTGCCCAGGCCAAGCCGGAAGGGTAACCCTGCTAACGACGTCGATCTCAAAACCTGCTTAAACAAAAGGGGTGCCGACAAAGGGCAAAGGAAAAAGAGGAGCGTCAGTACTGAGGCCAGTACACGGCGAGGCTAGAATTCGGCGGTCCTCGCCTACATAGGTATGGTGGACTGAAGCGGCAGCGGCAGCATGCACTAACAACCTATAGAGACTCGATACAACTGGCGGCTATCAGAGAGGGGTAAGAAAGACCTATTCGGAACCAACCTGATACTAACACCAAACAAACCCATCCTGGAATTCCCCCTCGAGACCAATCGAGGAAGTCAACCGAGGAACTCACACAGTTGGTAGTTTTATTTATTCAGTTATCGTTGCAGTAATTACTAGTCAAGTATAGATAATCATCCTGATAAGATAAGCAGTGGGCAGTCTTAGTTAACCATTCCGTGATAGTTGCAACACTTACTAGTCAGATATAAATAGCATGAGATAACCCAAAACCCAGCAGTTGTTGGTACTTTTATTTAGCCATTCCGTTATAGTGAAGCTGATTACTAGGCATATCGGATACAAGTCAATTTATAACAGTAAACTTTAGTTATAGTTGTCTATAATCAAGCACTGTGCTCCAAGTCGTCCATAACCGCGGACACGGCTTTTCGAAAAGATTAAACCCTGCAGGGGTGCACCAAAGTATCCACACGCACTTCGACCCTTTTTGCCAGATCAGTTAACATACACCCATCGGTATGTCAGCGGGGCCTAAGTCATGACGTTTCCCAGACCCAAAGCAAATACATGGGGGCCACCCCACTAAGTAGAACCGCAACGAAGTCGGCCGGTCTCCGAGACGGACTTAGGGTTTGGGTGGACGGCTGTGAACGACTGGGAACCCGAAAACTCGGGCTTGTCGACACCGCGGAATCGTGTCCCGATCCTAAACAGTACAGCGTGCTCCTCACACAATCGTAAATAAAACAGTAAAGCAGGGCATAAGTACAGGATAGTAATAAAACCTCAAACTAGTTGTGGCCCCCAGTACAATACTTTGAAATCAGGTACTAAATCGATGGGGGGCCCATATCTCCCCACATGTGGTTAGCGCGCTCGATCTCGGAACAGGTGTCAAGAACTCGGGGTCCTACGGGACACAAGTGGACGGGCAACAACCAAATAACATCTATTGCCCACCTGTGCCTCTGCTTACCTACTTCAATTTTAGTTATTAAACAATAATTAAAGTTATGGAATGTAAAACCAAGATCATCTCCAACGTCAAACATGCGGCCATACTCCAACAACTGTGGTCCTCGACGATACGCAACAGCACTTGAGCAAGCGACTACGACGCGCACGTACAACTATCTACCAAACAACAGGTAATAGGATGTGGCCAAGGCAATATAAGGGCTGCAGGGAGGTATAACGGGATACGAAAACTATAGCATCGCAACACAGATAGCAATAGATCAACAGGAGGAAGTAAAGACTATAAAAGTAAAATAGGTAGAAAGGGGGAGATGCTCGCCTGAAAATAGTGCCGAAGGTTCAACCGAAGATCGGGGCGAAGCTCACATCAACTCAACGGCCTTATCCGCGAAGAAGCAAAACACTAGAAGAAACACCGGATGCACTATTTAATACTACGGCAAAAGATCGGGCATGATGCATGAATGATGTATGGCATGGCAAAGGTGCGATGCAATTAGGTCATATTAAGCAGAACCGGGGTCCCGACAATTAATTAAACGGTTCATGTTGTTTAGAAGCCCCACAATTTAAATGTTGTCTTAACATGGCAAAAGACAGCACCGGTTCGCTACACCAATTTAAATGGGACCAATATTAGACTAGATTTGCCCGCATATGGGCCCCATATTTAATTTAGGTGAATCGGCATAAGGCCCCCAAACCACAGACAAATATGCATGCAAGAACAATTAATATGCGACAAGTTGTATTATATTATAAAATAGGGTTTTCGGAAAGGGGTTCACACATTAGGGTCGGAGATCTTGGTTCCGGGGGTTCGGGGTTCGACAGGGCTCAGGGTTCGACGGAATCGTTCTCGGACAACTGAGGTAGATCTTGGCGTTCCGTGAAGGAGGACTTGGTTGGCGTCGGGGGCGCATCGTACTCGCCCTGGTCGGTGACGATCTTGTCGTCGTTGGCGAACTTGAGTGGGTCGGTTGCCGGGGTCTTCGGATCCGTGAAGTAGACCTTGTCGCACGGTGTCCGGGGTAGACGAACTTGGCGTATTCGCGTCGGCGATCTTGGCGTTCTCCAGGTTCGGGTCTCCGGGGTGCCGGGGTCTCGGCGTCCGTGACGAAGATCATGGCATCCGTGTCGAAAGCATCGGGGGTTTCCGTGTGGGCGATCTTGTCGTTCCGGGGGTTCTCCCGAGGTTGGGTCTTCGGATCTGGATTCAGGGTCTTCGGCTTTCCATGGGTCGGGGTCTTCGGATGCCCATGAAGGAGGTCTTGTGGTCTTGGACCCGCGCTTTGGTTCCAGGATCGTGGCTTGGTGCCTGTCGAAGATCTTGGGGTTGACTTGAGTCCCCGGAGCAACCATGTGTGCGGCAGAACTTATGGCGTGGCTCCGGCGACGCGGTGCCGCGCAGGGCGGCCGACACCGACGGCGGTTGCTGGCCGGGACGAGCACCGACAGGGGCGTTCCACGGTGCAGGGCGGGGACGAGGCTCGCCAGGGACGGTAGCGGCGGTCGGAGGTTACTCGTGCGAGGGAGTCGAGGAGCCGGCGGCCGGGGCTTCCAGGGAGCGGCGGCGGCGCTGGCCAGAGAGCGAGGCCGACGCCGACCAGGGGGCGCCACAGGAGGGGGGGGTCGCGGCCTGGGGAGCGGGTCTTTGGCGAGGCGGAGCTCGGGGCCGGCGGGCGGAGGCGCTGGGACGTGCGGGGCCACGGGACTGGGGGAAGCTCGCCGCCGCGTGCAGGGCCAGAGGGCGACGGCGAGGCCACCGGCGGGGGATCGAGCTTGCGCGGACGGCGAGGCAGAGGGGACGCCTGCCGGAGGTTAGCGGAGGCCGGCGACGACGGAGGCGAGCGGGGGCGCGGCCGGCCGGACTTGAGGAAGAGGAGGCCCGGGGCGACGGGGCGGATGAGCCGGCGACGAGGAGGGGGAGCTCGGGGCGGGGAGAGCGGCACGGGGCCTGGAGGCGGTCAGGGGCGGCGGGTGGCGACGCGGGGCGCTGGAGAGGGGGAGGTACAGGACGGCGAGGAGGCCGGCGAGGCGGGGGCCCGCAGGGCGGCGGCGGGCGGGCGGTTGCAGAGCGGGGAGGCGGGAGCGCGAGAGGCGCGTCCGGCGCAGAGGGGAAAGGGGCTCGCGGAGGCGAGCGGAGGAGGGCGGCGGTGCCGGCGGGGAGCGTCGCGGCTCGCCGGAGGCGTCGGGGCGACAGGGGGAAGGAGCAGAGGCGGGCGAGCTTGGTGGAGGCAGGGAGGGAGCGCTGCGGGGGGAGGAGAGAGGCGTGGGAGGAGGGGGCCGACAGGTGGTGGGGCCGGTGGGCCAGGGGTCACGCGGGTGGAGGGAGTGGACCAGGGCCAGGGGGAGGTGGGATCCGGGGGAGATGGGCGCGCGTGGCGTGCGTTGTGTGAGAGCTGGGTGGGGTGGTGGGGCGGGACCCACGGGCAGGGAGAGAGGGGCTGTGTGGGGTGGTGGAAGAGGGCAAGGAAGAGGGAGGGAGTGGGATGAGGTGGCGGTGTCTGGTTGGGTGGGGATTTGGGGTAGGCTGATGTGGCGAGCTGCGATTGGGGGAGGTGATGTGGCTGGAGGGGTGGTTAGAATAGGTCTGGGTAGACTAGGGATTTTGGGGTGGACCGATTATTCTGGGGGTGGTCGACTGGGTCGAATCGGCCCGTTCGACTGCCCCACTAAAAATAATTAAATATTTTATTTGTTTAAAACATGACTTTGCAAACCGATAGCAGACAACACAAAATAATCCGGAGACCCGGTTGTGGATGTTTGAACAAAGACGGGGCGTTTAGAAAACACAAATAGGTTTTTCCGAAAATAATTTTATGCGAACCAACGCAAGATGATGACGATGCTCCAATGCAATGTGGCATGATGACATGAGCATGCGGTCATGATGATGCAATGCACAAAAACAACGCGATTTTCTAGTAGTGGTTTGGCGGGATGCCACAATTCGACACCACTAACAATGGATCTCGCCCTCGAGATCCGCCTGATGGTACCGGAAAGAAGGGCGGCGACCTGAATCTTCTCGCATCGTGTAGATCCTCGCGACACCACTAACAAGAGGTCGTCGTCCGTGATCGTCGAGAGAACACTCCGGGGACAAAAGGTCGAAGGTAGAGGTATCAGCAAATAAAGCCACCTCTAACTTCCGTGGACGGAGTAAAATTGCTGGATCCACTGATTCGATGTACAAGAGCGAATGATAAGAGTAGTGGTATGGTAGCTACTCCATCCCGCACTCAAACCATTACTCTTCACACGATTAGGCGGATTATGCAACCAACTCTCGGAATTCAGACTGAAGATCTCGACAACGAGGTTCAGAAGCAAAGGAGTGATGCAGACTCTGCATCGGATCTGGCGTAGATGATGTCGTTGCGTCGGAAAACACCGGACGACACAAACAAGGGACAAAGAATGGTACCACAGTAGACGGATTCCTCAGGCAGCTTGAACACCGGATGGTAGAACACCGTTATCAAAGGAGGAAGCGAAACCCTGAAGGTACGACGGATCCCAACCACGAGAAATCCTGGACTCGAAGAAAAGATAAGAGGTGGATTCAAAACGCGCAGAGGTGAGAGGAGAGCAGCAGAGGGGTAAGGAGTAAAATCAGACCTAATCAGAACTATCCAACCGATTTTCAAAATAGTTTTGACACTCTACTTCGGCCGTTAGCTAGGTTATCCTACAGGCTGGACTTGTGGGGTATCGCAACTGCTGAGCTCTGATACCACTCTGTAACACCCTCAGAATCGGCCCTATGCAAGTTTTAGCGAAACCCGCCAAACCCGCATAGAAACGATTCAAAGGTGCCCACCAGGCACTTTCGTGCGGGTGGAAAACGAAGTAATAACATTACACAACAGTCCTCGATGGGACCCACAGAACAGATATATACAACAGCGACTCAAAGAGTCACGAATACAGATATACAATACAAAGATCCAAATCACCTTGAAAACGATACGGCGTCCGAGTACGGACAAGATGCAAATGGGGCTAAGAGCCCTGAAGAATAACCAATGGCGTCCATAACCCTGCCCAGGCCAAGCCGGAAGGGTAACCCTGCTAACGACGTCGATCTCAAAACCTGCTTAAACAAAAGGGGTGCCGACAAAGGGCAAAGGAAAAAGAGGAGCGCCAGTACTGAGGCCAGTACACGGCGAGGCTAGAATTCGGCGGTCCTCGCCTACATAGGTATGGTGGACTGAAGCGGCAGCGGCAGCATGCACTAACAACCTATAGAGACTCGATACAACTGGCGGCTATCAGAGAGGGGTAAGAAAGACCTATTCGGAACCAACCTGATACTAACACCAAACAAACCCATCCTGGAATTCCCCCTCGAGACCAATCGAGGAAGTCAACCGAGGAACTCACACAGTTGGTAGTTTTATTTATTCAGTTATCGTTGCAGTAATTACTAGTCAAGTATAGATAATCATCCTGATAAGATAAGCAGTGGGCAGTCTTAGTTAACCATTCCGTGATAGTTGCAACACGTACTAGTCAGATATAAATAGCATGAGATAACCCAAAACCCAACAGTTGTTGGTACTTTTATTTAGCCATTCCGTTATAGTGAAGCTGATTACTAGGCATATCGGATACAAGTCAATTTATAACAGTAAACTTTAGTTATAGTTGTCTATGATCAAGCACTGTGCTCCAAGTCGTCCATAACCGCGGACACGGCTTTTCGAAAAGATTAAACCCTGCAGGGGTGCACCAAAGTATCCACACGCACTTCGACCCTTTTTGCCAGATCAGTTAACATACACCCATCGGTATGTCGGCGGGGCCTAAGTCATGACGTTTCCCAGACCCAAAGCAAGTACATGGGGGCCACCCCACTAAGTAGAACCGCAACGAAGTCGGCCGGTCTCCGAGACGGACTTAGGGTTTGGGTGGACGGCTGTGAACGACTGGGAACCCGAAAACTCGGGCTTGTCGACACCGCGGAATCGTGTCCCGATCCTAAACAGTACAGCGTGCTCCTCACACAATCGTAAATAAAGCAGTAAAGCAGGGCATAAGTACAGGATAGTAATAAAACCTCAAACTAGTTGTGGCCCCCAGTACAATACTTTGAAATCAGGTACTAAATCGATGGGGGGCCCATATCTCCCCACATGTGGTTAGCGCGCTCGATCTCGGAACAGGTGTCAAGAACTCGGGGTCCTACGGGACACAAGTGGACGGGCAACAACCAAATAACATCTATTGCCCACCTGTGCCTCTGCTTACCTACTTCAATTTTAGTTATTAAACAATAATTAAAGTTATGGAATGTAAAACCAAGATCATCTCCAACGTCAAACATGCGGCCATACTCCAACAACTGTGGTCCTCGACGATACGCAACAGCACTTGAGCAAGCGACTACGACGCGCACGTACAACTATCTACCAAACAACAGGTAATAGGATGTGGCCAAGGCAATATAAGGGCTGCAGGGAGGTATAACGGGATACGAAAACTATAGCATCGCAACACAGATAGCAATAGATCAACAGGAGGAAGTAAAGACTATAAAAGTAAAATAGGTAGAAAGGGGGAGATGCTCGCCTGAAAATAGTGCCGAAGGTTCAACCGAAGATCGGGGCGAAGCTCACATCAACTCAACGGCCTTATCCGCGAAGAAGCAAAACACTAGAAGAAACACCGGATGCACTATTTAATACTACGGCAAAAGATCGGGCATGATGCATGAATGATGTATGGCATGGCAAAGGTGCGATGCAATTAGGTCATATTAAGCAGAACCGGGGTCCCGACAATTAATTAAACGGTTCATGTTGTTTAGAAGCCCCACAATTTAAATGTTGTCTTAACATGGCAAAAGACAGCACCGGTTCGCTACACCAATTTAAATGGGACCAATATTAGACTAGATTTGCCCGCATATGGGCCCCATATTTAATTTAGGTGAATCGGCATAAGGCCCCCAAACCACAGACAAATATGCATGCAAGAACAATTAATATGCGACAAGTTGTATTATATTATAAAATAGGGTTTTCGGAAAGGGGTTCACACATTAGGGTCGGAGATCTTGGTTCCGGGGGTTCGGGGTTCGACAGGGCTCAGGGTTCGACGGAATCGTTCTCGGACAACTGAGGTAGATCTTGGCGTTCCGTGAAGGAGGACTTGGTTGGCGTCGGGGGCGCATCGTACTCGCCCTGGTCGGTGACGATCTTGTCGTCGTTGGCGAACTTGAGTGGGTCGGTTGCCGGGGTCTTCGGATCCGTGAAGTAGACCTTGTCGCACGGTGTCCGGGGTAGACGAACTTGGCGTATTCGCGTCGGCGATCTTGGCGTTCTCCAGGTTCGGGTCTCCGGGGTGCCGGGGTCTCGGCGTCCGTGACGAAGATCATGGCATCCGTGTCGAAAGCATCGGGGGTTTCCGTGTGGGCGATCTTGTCGTTCCGGGGGTTCTCCCGAGGTTCGGTCTTCGGATCTGGATTCAGGGTCTTCGGCTTTCCATGGGTCGGGGTCTTCGGATGCCCATGAAGGAGGTCTTGTGGTCTTGGACCCGCGCTTTGGTTCCAGGATCGTGGCTTGGTGCCTGTCGAAGATCTTGGGGTTGACTTGAGTCCCCGGAGCAACCATGTGTGCGGCAGAACTTATGGCGTGGCTCCGGCGACGCGGTGCCGCGCAGGGCGGCCGACACCGACGGCGGTTGCTGGCCGGGACGAGCACCGACAGGGGCGTTCCACGGTGCAGGGCGGGGACGAGGCTCGCCAGGGACGGTAGCGGCGGTCGGAGGTTACTCGTGCGAGGGAGTCGAGGAGCCGGCGGCCGGGGCTTCCAGGGAGCGGCGGCGGCGCTGGCCAGAGAGCGAGGCCGACGCCGACCAGGGGGCGCCACAGGAGGGGGGGTCGCGGCCTGGGGAGCGGGTCTTGGGCGAGGCGGAGCTCGGGGCCGGCGGGCGGAGGCGCTGGGACGTGCGGGGCCGCGGGACTGGGGGAAGCTCGCCGCCGCGTGCAGGGCCAGAGGGCGACGGCGAGGCCACCGGCGGGGGATCGAGCTTGCGCGGACGGCGAGGCAGAGGGGACGCCTGCCGGAGGTTGGCGGAGGCCGGCGACGACGGAGGCGAGCGGGGGCGCGGCCGGCCGGACTTGAGGAAGAGGAGGCCCGGGGCGACGGGGCGGATGAGCCGGCGACGAGGAGGGGGAGCTCGGGGCTGGGAGAGCGGCACGGGGCCTGGAGGCGGTCAGGGGCGGCGGTGGCGACGCGGGGCGCTGGAGAGGGGGAGGTACAGGACGGCGAGGAGGCCGGCGAGGCGGGGGCCCGCAGGGCGGCGGCGGGCGGGCGGTTGCAGAGCGGGGAGGCGGGAGCGCGAGAGGCGCGGCCGGCGCAGAGGGGAAAGGGGCTCGCGGAGGCGAGCGGAGGAGGGCGGCGGCGCCGGCGGGGAGCGTCGCGGCTCGCCGGAGGCGTCGGGGCGATAGGGGGAAGGAGCAGAGGCGGGCGAGCTTGGTGGAGGCAGGGAGGGAGCGCTTCGGGGGGAGGAGAGAGGCGTGGGAGGAGGGGGCCGACAGGTGGTGGGGCCGGTGGGCCAGGGGTCACGCGGGTGGAGGGAGTGGACCAGGGCCAGGGGGAGGTGGGATCCGGGGGAGATGGGCGCGCGTGGCGTGCGTTGTGTGAGCGCTGGGTGGGGTGGTGGGGCGGGACCCACGGGCAGGGAGAGAGGGGCTGTGTGGGGTGGTGGAAGAGGGCAAGGAAGAGGGAGGGAGTGGGATGAGGTGGCGGTGTCTGGTTGGGTGGGGATTTGGGGTAGGCTGATGTGGCGAGCTGCGATTGGGGGAGGTGATGTGGCTGGAGGGGTGGTTAGAATAGGTCTGGGTAGACTAGGGATTTTGGGGTGGACCGATTATTCTGGGGGTGGTCGACTGGGTCGAATCGGCCCGTTCGACTGCCCCACTAAAAATAATTAAATATGTTATTTGTTTAAAACATGACTTTGCAAACCGATAGCAGACAACACAAAATAATCCGGAGACCTGGTTGTGGATGTTTGAACAAAGACGGGGCGTTTAGAAAACACAAATAGGTTTTTCCGAAAATAATTTTATGCGAACCAACGCAAGATGATGACGATGCTCCAATGCAATGTGGCATGATGACATGAGCATGCGGTCATGATGATGCAATGCACAAAAACAACGCGATTTTCTAGTAGTGGTTTGGCGGGATGCCACACGCCGCCACCTCCTCTCTCCTAGCCGCTGCTGCCGCCGGCGCCGGCGGTGGCGTCCGCGCCTGGCCGTCGAAGGCGGCGGGCGAGGGAGGCACTCTCCCGATGGCGCCCCTTCACATGGAGGCGGGTCGTCACAGGGGAGTGAGGGTGGATCTTGGGAGGCGGCGAACCTTGGAAGGGATGGAAGCGGCGGTGCGGGGAAGGTGGCTCGGTGGCGCGAGGCAGCATGGAGGGCGGCGAGATCCATCCGGAGTGCTGGCGCGCAGCAGCCTCCCGTCCCCCGTGTGGCATGTTCTTTCCTCCAGGGCGGCGGAGTATGGCGATCTGGTGGAAGAGGTGCCGATTCCGTTGGAAGACCTAGATCGGCTCTCTAACCCTAATTACCTGCTCGATCCATTCTTCGAAAACTGGTCGGCGGTGTGAGGATCGCTGTGTCGGATCTAATAGTGGTGGTGGTCCTTTGGTTTCTGTTGCACGAAGACGAAGATCTGCTTGATGTCTGCCCTCGTTGATCCGATCTGGAGAGGCGGGTTCCGGAAGGCTCCGCCAACGAACGAGGGGCAATCTTCTATCAGCTTTAGGCGCTTCATTTTTTGTTCACTTTCATTTATACCTTCTACACTTCCAAACAACCTATTGTTCATGCTATCGCATAGAATAGTAGAATCTGCAACTTTACAACCTTCAGGAACAGTTCCTGAGCTTGTTGTTATTGCCATCTGGTTGTTACGGTTTGCCCTTGCTTCAGTTCTAGCAAACGTACTTGACCTTCTTGGGCTAGGTGAAACAACTATCACATCTTCATGGACCAGCTCCTGCTTTTGCCGAGGACTTGCTTTGGAAGTGGCAACCAATGATTTTAGAGGAGACATTGATCTAGTGATTGGTCTGCCAATTGGACTCCCTCCTAAAGCTGTACCTTTGAGTTGCTCAATAGGTGATGCTTTCACTTCAGCAGAGATGTTGTTGGACTGCATGCATTTACTTTCGTCTTCCTTTTCAGATTCCCTTAATTGGTCCACAAATGATACACATTTCTTTCTCTTGCCTGATGATACTTTAGGTTGTTGCTGTTTGCAAGGAGGCGCAGCTGGTAAAGGAGATAGCAGCGGGGAAGCCCCACCAATGTTATCTGCACTGGACTGTGACCCAGACCCATATAATTGAAGCAACTTCAGTGGGTCCAGCGGCAAAGTCGAATGCTGTCCTGTTGGCACATGTTCAGGTTCTGCAAGACTAAGCTCACTCTCTTTTGAAATCTCTGGAGTGCCACTACCAGCTGCATGTAAAAAGTGGCATTCCAAATTAGCCTCCTTTTCTGTCTCTTTTTCTCCATCCCCAGTCTGCATTTCATCCTCGCGATCCTTCCCTGTTTCCATCTCAGGTGTTGTTTTTTGCACGCCTCCATTTTCAGCACAGCTCATGTCTCCAACAAATTGTTTGTCCCCATTTTCTCCCTGCATGTTATTATTTCTGACAACAACTTGCTCCGTCAACTCTACTTCTGTCGGCGCAGATTCTGTATCAGCTACAATCTGTTCACTTACTTCCACCAGCAGTGGCCTTGATCGGCGTCTCCACATTCTTCGTTTGGGCTGCTGCACGACTCGTTGCACCTCCTCCGCAAAAATTTTCTTCTGCTCTGGTCTGATATCCTTGTGTTCTTTGTTCGACAAGGTAAGAAACTTGGCAATCCCATCTTAAAACACATTACACATCTCTATTACCACTTCCCTATATTTTGCCAAGTCCTGTGTAGTACACATACAAAAAAAGCTAACTTAGTAAAAACTACACTTGAATAAGCAAAAAAAGAAAGAGAAAAAAGGAACTGCTAGATGTAAATAAAAGAGACACTATGGTCCAAACCTCGTCAGTATGGTCGCCCGGAACATGGCGTTTGACGAACATATCCACATCAGAAGGCTCTGCTGAGAACAGAGAGAGCCTAATCCTGAAACATTTCTTTAGCTGTAGATGAAAAAATCATGTGAATAAAAATTTCAGAAAACAATGGGAAAAACACATGAAAAAGATATGCTTAAAGCCTAAGAAAACACTGCTTTATGAGAACCTACTGGTAATTTCCCAAACGAGCCATCGCCGTTTGTATCAAGGTCAACTATAAGTCTCACCATCTTGTTTGTCCAAATGCATATCCTAGTTCCATCCTCGGGTATATCTAATGCATCTGTCTCAAGAGAATCAACATATAAAACCTGTACAAGACAAAAAGATAATATATATCATATGTATCAGATTTGTCAAACAAAACACATACTAAAAAAATCCACAAGAACATATCTCTTAAAAAGGCAAAAATGCAGAAAGTTACGTGCAGAAATGCAGGTAAAAACACGATAGGGTAAGCTTATTACATCCTAAAGATGAGTTATCCTACATAGCAGAATGTAAAATCATTTTATGAGCATGTAGAAGAAATGATGCATCAGAAACAACTAGATAAACATGCTCATATACATCATAGGTATAAAAATGATGCACCACCTATCTAGTGATTCCCATGTAAAAAATGAACAATACTTAAATGCAGCCTAGTTTCTAATGGCATAGTACATTAAATATTTGTCCATCTTTGAACATGATATTTACATCCTACCATGAACTACTACTAATCACGCGGTGGATACTACATCAGGCAAATTAACCATGAAAAAAAATACATCCTACATAGCATAAAACATAACTTGGTAAAAAAGTAAAAACAAGAGATGGATTATGTAAACTCACCATGAGATATGGCATGCATGCTTTAAACCAATTCTTGGTAACGTTAGCAGTTGTTGTCTGGATTAGAACATCGATAATGAATCTGGCCCAGTTGAGATGGCGAATTGCGTTTGCGTTGATGACAGATGGGTAGCATCTAGGGCTAACAAGATTCCCTGTGTTTGGGGCGAAAACTGAGGACACACTGTAGATGACAAACTCTCTCAAGTAATCCTGATTAGGAGGGTTGGTTGGGACTAGCAGCTTCTCGACAAATGCTACTGTTGGCTGCTTCCCATTGTGGATCCCAAACATCTCCAGAATCAAGCCGGTGGAGTTCACATCTAGACAATAAGGAACTTTATTTCCGCCCCAGGGTACTCCCATAACCCTGACAACAGACTGAGTGGTTATAGGGATCTTCCCCCTATCACCAAAATCCAGCTCGCATGTTTGTGGATTGAAGGATCCCATTAAATATCTGCAAAACTCTGGCATAAGCTTGGAAACATTCATTCCTAACAAGCCTGTTAATTCTGCTTCGCGAATAACAGCCCTCTGATCATCTGTCATTGATCTGCAAACCCTGACAATCTTCATCGGGGATGGGCGGTTGAATAAATTGCTCTGAAAAAGAAGCACAAAAGGGGACTAAATATATCAGAACTAACAAGCTAAAAATGACAGTAAAGAAAGTAAAAACAGAGAGAAAAGTGACTGTCCATTACTTGATTTTTATTGTTTCTGGATGGTCCTTCCACATCTCCTTGGTCTTCATCCCCGTGGTCTTCATTTCCAGGTGGCTCCGTGTGCTCTCCTTCAGTAACATTCGCCTTGTACGGCAACCGTTGCTTCATCCTCCCTAACTTGGACTGTCCAATTTTGGGTGTGCGAGAGACTTTCTACAAGCAACAAAAAAAGGAACTATTAGTACACAAAAATGAAACTACTAATATTTTTAATTCTATATGTGTTCATACCGTAGCTACTGTTGGAATCATCTTATAATAGAGGGAAACAAAATAAAGGATTTCCTTCAGAGCCTGCAAAACAGTGGCAAAAAAATGTGTTAAACACCATTTAAGAAGCAGCATGTAATTATCCCCCTATAATTTACATCTCATGCTGTCAAAGTATAAAGGTGTGGTAATCATTTTGAAAACAACATGTATTTATTGTCATGAATCAGGGTTCAAACCCCCATAGCATGAATCAGGATGAATGTTTCCATACTGAATAACACCTTCTATCTACCAAAAAAGGCTGCAATTATTACATCCTGATACCAGTAAACAAAATATAGTACTGATTTCTGGTCATTGTACATCCAACATGTAGAAAAGGTGTTTTAACCATTTAAAAATGTATTTATTGGCAAAAGGTTTACATCTCGTGCTAAATCATTAAAACCATATATGCGTATGAAAAAATGTACATCTCTCAAAATGATTCCAGAGGGATCTACAAACAAACTACAAATCAGATCATAATATGCATGTAACAAATGTCTTGCAAATGTAATAAAATGGGTACCACAACACATAGGCTAGCAGTACAAACACAGCCTGGAACATTGTTATGAGAGAAAAAAATACATCCTATGTTAGCGATAGTACAAACATAGGCTGTAATAATTATTGGAAATTTACATCCTATGATGCTTGTATTGTAGGGTTTCGTAGCATGGAAAACAAAAAATTTCTATCGCATACAAACAAACAAGCCAAGATCTATCTACTAGATTATAGCAACGAGTCGATGGAATAACTTACCCTCGAAGATTCCAAAGTGTTTAACGAGAGCAGATTCTCATGGGTGATGTAGTCGTACTCTTTCCGATCTCAAGATCGCGTAGACGATCCTTCCGGCGCTGCGTTCCGGCAGCGCTCCCGCAGTCGGTCACACGTTCGGTACTCGACGAAGACCTTCCTCTCCCTTGTTCCAGCAGGCAGCGGAGGTTGTAGCACTCTCCTCGCGATTCCGGCAGCACAACGGCGTGGTACCGGAAGTAGAGGGGAGATCCCGCAGGGCTTCGCCTTAAGCCGGTGCGAGTATGGTGGAGTATGAGAGGGGTTTAGTGGTCTAGGGTTTAGACACACCAATTAGAGGGCTCTAATCCACGGGCTAGTGCAATTAGAAGCTCTAAACCGAAATAGCTCTAAACCGGGGTCTAGAACTAGAGTTTAGATTAGAGGATAGGAACTTGTGTGTCTAGAGGAGGAGGCCCTGCCCCTCCTCTTATAGGTGGGAGGGCCGGCGCGCCAAGGGGGAGGGAGAGGAGTCCCTCCCCAACTCGGCTTGGAGGTGGGCCGCCGGTTGGAGGAGGGAACTCCTCCCCAACTCGGTTTCCACTTTCCTCCTCTTTTCCACTTTCCAAATTTTGGCCGTTTGACTTTTCAAACTTGCTATTTGACTTTTCAAATTAGGATTTGATATAATCCCTTATTTGGAACAGCGATGACACTAAATACATGATGCAATCATTCCAACATGCAATGACACATTCATGTACCCCTTCCCCTCCGGAGTGCCGGACATTCCGGAACCTTCTAGAACATTCCTGATGAAACCACCGGAATCATTCCCGAACTCCGAAACGGGACTTTCCTTATATGAATCTTATTCTCCGGACCATTCCGGATCACCTCGTGATATCCCGGATCCCATCCGAGACTCCGAACAACATTCGGTCTCTTTCTCATAATACCGTAACTACTCAAACAACGTCGAATCCTTAAGTGTGTCTCCCTACGGTTCGTGAATTATGCGGACATGATCGAGACACTTCTCCGAACAATAACCAATAGAGGAATCTGGAAATTCATATGGCTCCCACATATTTCTACGATTACTTTGCGATCGAATGAACCACTTACATACGATACCAATTTCCCTTTGTCTCACGATAGTTTACTTATCCAAGGTCATGATCGTCGGTATCTCTGCATACCTAGTTCAACCTTGTTACTGATAAGTACTCTTTTCTCATTCCCGTGATATGTGATCCCTTGTGAGCCAGTCACATGCTTGCAAGCTAATTGGATGACATTTCACCGAGAGGGCCCAGAGTATATCTATCCGTCATATGGATGGACAAATCCCACTCTTGATCCATGTTTCTCAACCAATACTTTTCGAACACTCAATGCCACCTTTATAGCCACCCTGTTACGGTGTGGTGTTTGATGTCATCAAAGCATCCATCCGGTAAAGGTGATATGCATGATCTCATGGTCGAAGGAATTAGGTTACTATGTATCAGAAAGCATATAGCAATTGAACTATTAAAACGACTTGATCTTTATGCTATGCTTATCTATAGGAGTATGTCCACCATATCATTCTCCTAACGATATGATCTTGTTGTTGATAACATCTCAATGTTCATGATAGGGAAACCACAATCATTTATCAACCAACAAGCTAGTGATGTATAGAGGCTATACTAGGGACTTCAAATTAAGTTTACAAATCACACAAGTATTAATGTTTCCATGTTAATACTATTATAGCATGAATGTAAACATTTATCATAAACACAAAGATATAATAATAACTACATTTATTATCCCCATCCTGGATATGTTCTCGAATAGCGTGAAAACGCAGCTTGATGTGCTTCAGCTTCTTGTGTGACCTTGGTTCTTGCGCATTGGCTATGGCGCCCATGTTATCACAGTAGATAGACATTGGGTCCAGCGCACTAGGAACCACACCCAGCTCTGTAATGAACTCTTTCATCCATATCGCTTCTTGTGAAGCCTCCGAAGCAGCCATGTATTCCGATTCAGTTGAAGATCTCGCCACAACGCTTTGCTTTGCACTCCTCCAGCTTACTGCTGCACCATTCAAAATAAATACGTATCCAGATTGTGATTTAGAATCATCCGGATCGGTGTTCCAACTAGCATCGGTGTAACCATTAACAACGAGCTGTTCATCACCTCCATAAGAAAGAACCATATCCTTAGTTCTTCTCAAGTACTTAAGGATGTTTTTGACCGCTGTCCAATGATCCACTCCTGGATCACTTTGATATCTGCTAGTTAAACTAACAGCATATGCAATGTCGGGTCTAGTATATAGCATGGCATACATTAGAGATCCTATGGCTGAGGCATAGGGAGTCTTACTCATCCTTTCTCTATCTTCTGCCGATGTCGGGCTCTGAGTTTTACTCAAGACTGTATTGGGCAACATGGGTAAGAACCCTTTCTTGCTATCTTCCATTCCAAACCTCTTTAGAACTTTGTCCAAATATGTACTCTGTGACAATGATATTTGGCGTTTCGATCTATCTCTATAAATCTTTATGCCTAATATGTAAGCTGCTTCGCCAAGATCCTTCATTGAAAAACTATTATTCAAATATTCCTTGACACTATTAAGAAGGTCTACATCATTCCCAATCAACAATATGTCATCCACATATAGTATTAAGAATGCTACAGAGCTCCCACTCACTTTCTTGTAAATACAAGCTTCTCCATAAGTTTGTATAAAACCAAAACTTTTGATCACCTTATCAAAACGTTGATTCCAACTTCGGGATGCTTGCTTCAATCCATAGATGGACCGTTGAAGTTTGCATACCTTGTTAGCATCTTTAGGATCGACAAAACCTTTGGGTTGCATCATATACAACTCTTCATCAATGTCTCCATTGAGGAATGCTGTTTTGACATCCATCTGCCATATCTCATAATCGTAATATGCAGCGATTGCTAACATAATCCTCACAGACTTTAGCTTCGCTACTGGTGAGAAAGTCTCATCGTAGTCAACTCCTTGAATTTGTCGAAACCCTTTTGCGACAAGTCGAGCTTTATAGACAGTAACATTACCATCAGCATCTGTTTTCTTCTTGAAGATCCATTTGTTCTCGACAGCCTTCCGGCCATCCGGTAAGTCCACCAAAGTCCATACTTGGTTTTCGTACATGGATCCAATCTCGGATTTCATGGCTTCTTGCCATTTATTGGAATCTGGGCTCATCATCGCTTCCTCATATGTCTCGGGGTCATCGGTGTTGTCCACCAACATGACACTCATAACGGGATCATACCAATCTGGAGTGGTACGAGTTCTCGTTGATCTCCGAGGCTCTGTAGCAACTTCAACCGAAGTTTCATGATCATCATCATTAGCTTCCTCTCTATTTGGTGCAGGCACCACTGGAACTACTTCCGGTGCTGTGCTACTCGCAATTTCGAGAGAAGGTTCGACAACCTCGTCGAGTTCTACTTTCCTTCCAGTCACTTCTTTCGAGAGAAATTCCTTCTCTAGAAAGGATCCATTCTTAGCAACGAAAATTTTGCCTTCGGATCTATGATAGAAGGTATACCCAATAGTTTCCTTCGGGTATCCTATGAAGACGCATTTTTCCGCTTTGGGTTCAAGCTTGTCCGGCTGTAACTTCTTTACATAGGCTTCGCATCCCCAAACTTTAAGGAACGACAATTTAGGTTTCTTCCCAAACCATAATTCATACGGTGTCGTTTCAACGGATTTAGACGGTGCCCTATTTAAAGTGAATGCGGCTGTTTCTAATGCATAACCCCAAAATGATAGCGGTAAATCTGTAAGTGACATCATAGAACGAACCATATCTAAAAGAGTTCGATTACGACGTTCGGACACACCATTGCGCTGTGGTGTTCCCGGCGGTGTCAACTGTGAAAGTATTCCGCATTTCTTCAAATGCTCGCCAAACTCGTAACTTAGATATTCACCTCCACGATCAGAACGTAGAAATTTTATCTTCTTGTTACGTTGATTCTCTACCTCACTTTGAAACTCCTTAAACTTCTCGAAAGTTTCGGACTTATGTTTCATGAAATAGATATACCCATATCTACTCAAATCATCCGTGAAGGTAAGAACATAACGATAACCACCGCGCGATGCTACACTCATTGGACCCCACACATCAGTATGTATGATTTCCAACAAGTCTGTAGCTCGCTCCATCATACCAGAAAATGGAGTCTTAGTCATTTTACCCATCAGACATGCTTCGCATCTTTCAAGTGATTCAAAATCAAGTGATTCAAGAAGTCCATCGGTATGGAGCTTCTTCATACGTTTCACTCCAATGTGACCAAGACGACAGTGCCACACATAGGTCGAATTATCGCTTGATTTCAAACGTTTAGCTTCAATGTTGTTGATATGTGTATTTCCACTATCGAGATTCAATAAGAATAGACCATCTATAAAAGGTGCATGTGCATAAAACATATTACTCATATAAATAGAACAACCATTATTCTCAGATTTAAACAAGTAACCGTATCGCAATAAACAAGATCCCGATATAATGTTCATGCTCAACGCAGGCACCAAATAACAATTATTTAAGTATAAAACTAATCCCGATGGTAGATGAAGGGGAGCGTGCCGACCGCGATCACATCAACCTTTGATCCGTTTCCCACGCGCATCGTCACCTCGTTCTTCGCTAGCTTCCGTTTATTCTGCAGCACTTGTTTCGAGTTACAAATATGAGCAACCGAACCAGTATCAAATACCCAGGCACTACTACGAGTACTAGTGAGATACACATCAATAACATGTATATCAGATATACCTTTCTTCTTGATGTTGCCGTTCTTCAGATCCGCCAAGTACTTTGGGCAATTCCGCTTCCAGTGACCTTCTCCCTTGCAGTAAAAGCACTCAGTATCAGGCTTAGGTCCAGCCTTGGTCTTCTTCGCCGGTGTGGTAACTTTCTTACCACCCTTCTTGAAGTGTCCCTTCTGCTTAGACTTGCCTTTCTTGAATTTGGTGGTCTTATTGACCAACAACACTTGGTGCTCTTTCTTTATCTCCACTTCTGCAGATTTCAACATGGCAAAGAGTTCTGGCAACGTCTTGTTCATGTTCTGCATGTTGTAGTTCATCACAAAGTTCTTGTAACTTGGTGGCAGTGATTGTAGGACACGGTAAATCCCCAAAGCATTAGGAATCACTATACCCAAGCTTTGAAGTTTGTTTGCGTGCCCAGACATCTTAAGCACATGCTCACTGACGGAGCTGCCTTCTTCCATCTTGCAGTTAAAGAACTTTTCAGAAGCCTCATAGCTTTCAATTGCCGCATGAGTCTCAAAAATTAATCTGAGATCCTCGACAATATCATATGGGTCTGACTCTTCAAACCTTTTCTGAAGCTCCGATTCCAAACCATACAAGATAGCACACTGAACTATGGAGTACTGATTCTTCCGAGCGAGGTAAACATTCTTTACTTCATCGGAAGCATCATCTGCAGGTGGGTCACCCAGTGGTGCATCCAGCACATAGGTCAAATTACCAGCTGCGAGGACAATCCTCAAATTGCGGAACCAATCCGCGAAGTTGCTTCCATTGTTTTTCAACTTTTCTTTCTCTAGGAACGCATTAAAATTGATGGTAGGGGCTGCCATTGATCTACAACATATTTGCAATAGTTTAGACTAAGTTTATGACAAATTGAGTTCAAATTAATTAATGAAATTAACCTAGGTGAACTCCCACTCAAAACAATATCCCTCACATTGTTTTAGTGATCACACGAACCAAATTCACTACATCAACACCGATCATCACGAGAGTTGATATAGTTTCAATGGCGAACAATCATCATGTTCATCATATCTACTATATGATTCATGCTTTACCTTTCGGTGATCCGTGTTCCGAGACCATGTCTGTACATGCTAGGCTCGTCAAGATCAAACCTTAGTTTCCGCATGAGCAAATCTGGCTTGCTCACGTTGTATACACTTGCAGAATCTAACACACCCGATCATCACGTGGTGCTTCGAAACAACAAGCTTTAGCAACGGTGCTAACTAAGGGTGAACACTTTATGACTTGAAATTTATGTGCATGAGGGATCATCTTATAATGCTACCGTTGTCTACTAAGCAATACAAGATGCATAAAGGATTAACATCACATGCAATTCAAAATATGTGATATGATATGGCCTTTCTTCTCGTGCTTCTGATCTCCATCTTCAAGCACGAACATGATCTCCATCATCACCGGGATTGCATCAAGGTCCATGACGCTTCTCCATGGTTGTCGTCCACCAGCTTCAACTATTACAACTACTTTGAATAGACACGCGGGTCTTAACAGAAATTAAAGACAACCATATGGCTCCTGCCGGTTGCCAACTTACAATAAGGAACATTGCATACATCAAATATAATCACAATCATGGCCATATCACATCACTGCACACCCCTGCAAAACAAAGTTAGACGCCTCTACTTTCTTTGCATATTTTACGTGGTTTGGGGCTTTCAATAAGTGTCGTTCTAACTTACGAACAAGAACCACAACATTGATACTAGTATTGTTGATCACCCGTTGTAAATTGGATCTTAACTATGCTGGGAGAAACAGGCACCCGCAAAGCCACTTATGCAATACAAGTTGCATGTCAAGCGTGGAGCAAGTCTCATGAACGATGTCATGTAAGGTTAGCCCGGGCCGCTTCATCCCAACATACCGCAAGATGCAAAGTACACAAGAAGCAATCGACAATAAAAACATCAATGCCCACAATGACCATTGTGTTCTACACGTGCAACAGATCTACATATAGACACGGCTCTGATACCACTGTAGGGTTTCGTAGCATGGAAAACAAAAAATTTCTATCGCATACAAACAAACAAGCCAAGATCTATCTACTAGATTGTAGCAACGAGTCGATGGAATAACTTACCCTCGAAGATTCCAAAGTGTTTAACGAGAGCAGATTCTCGTGGGTGATGTAGTCGTACTCTTTCCGATCTCAAGATCGCGTAGACGATCCTTCCGGCGCTGCGTTCCGGCAGCGCTCCCGCAGTCGGTCACACGTTCGGTACTCGACGAAGACCTTCCTCTCCCTTGTTCCAGCAGGCAGCGGAGGTTGTAGCACTCTCCTCGTGATTCTGGCAGCACAACGGCGTGGTACCGGAAGTAGAGGGGAGATCCCGCAGGGCTTCGCCTTAAGCCGGTGCGAGTATGGTGGAGTATGAGAGGGGTTTAGTGGTCTAGGGTTTAGACACACCAATTAGAGGGCTCTAATCCACGGGCTAGTGCAATTAGAAGCTCTAAACCGAAATAGCTCTAAACCGGGGTCTAGAACTAGGGTTTAGATTAGAGGATAGGAACTTGTGTGTCTAGAGGAGGAGGCCCTGCCCCTCCTCTTATAGGTGGGAGGGCCGGCGCGCCAAGGGGGAGGGAGAGGAGTCCCTCCCCAACTCGGCTTGGAGGTGGGCCGCCGGTTGGAGGAGGGAACTCCTCCCCAACTCGGTTTCCACTTTCCTCCTCTTTTCCACTTTCCAAATTTTGGCCGTTTGACTTTTCAAACTTGCTATTTGACTTTTCAAATTAGGATTTGATATAATCCCTTATTTGGAACAGCGATGACACTAAATACATGATGCAATCATTCCAACATGCAATGAAACATTCATGTACCCCTTCCCCTCCGGAGTGCCGGACATTCCGGAACCTTCTAGAACATTCCCGATGAAACCACCGGAATCATTCCCGAACTCCGAAACGGGACTTTCCTTATATGAATCTTATTCTCCGGACCATTCCGGATCACCTCGTGATATCCCGGATCCCATCCGAGACTCCGAACAACATTCGGTCTCTTTCTCATAATACCATAACTACTCAAACAACGTCGAATCCTTAAGTGTGTCTCCCTACGGTTCGTGAATTATGCGGACATGATCGAGACACTTCTCCGAACAATAACCAATAGAGGAATCTGGAAATTCATATGGCTCCCACATATTTCTACGATTACTTTGCGATCGAATGAACCACTTACATACGATACCAATTTCCCTTTGTCTCACGATAGTTTACTTATCCAAGGTCATGATCGTCGGTATCTCTGCATACCTAGTTCAACCTTGTTACTGATAAGTACTCTTTTCTCGTTCCCGTGATATGTGATCCCTTGTGAGCCAGTCACATGCTTGCAAGCTAATTGGATGACATTTCACCGAGAGGGCCCAGAGTATATCTATCCGTCATATGGATGGACAAATCCCACTCTTGATCCATGTTTCTCAACCAATACTTTCCGAACACTCAATGCCACCTTTATAGCCACCCTGTTACGGTATGGTGTTTGATGTCATCAAAGCATCCATCCGGTAAAGGTGATATGCATGATCTCATGGTCGAAGGAATTAGGTTACTATGTATCAGAAAGCATATAGCAATTGAACTATTAAAATGACTTGATCTTTATGCTATGCTTATCTATAGGAGTATGTCCACCATATCATTCTCCTAACGATATGATCTTGTTGTTGATAACATCTCAATGTTCATGATAGGGAAACCACAATCATTTATCAACCAACAAGCTAGTGATGTATAGAGGCTATACTAGGGACTTCAAATTAAGTTTACAAATCACACAAGTATTAATGTTTCCATGTTAATACTATTATAGCATGAATGTAAACATTTATCATAAACACAAAGATATAATAATAACTACATTTATTATTGCCTCTAGGGCATATCTCCAACATGTATATTGAACCTGATGTGTGCTATGAACACAAACTTATCTCATGGAAACATCCCTGTGAGCAAATCATCTGAGATTAATAGACGAGTACCACAACATAGTATTAGCAATAAAAACACATAGACTACTAGAGGAGCACCATAGGGAGCACCGCCATGGCCAAAAATTTGGGCTAATCTATACTAGTTTCGATCTAAAAGGCCATCCCGATAGCAATGATGAATTCGATTCATAGCTAAAAACACCAGCATCTGAACGAACAAATAGCAGTGAGACGGAAGGACGGAATCACTAACCACCTCGAGCAGATCAGAAGAAGTGCTCCATTGTTTCGAAGCAGAATGATGCCGCCGATGCTGACTTGACTACACCTCCGAGCATGGCCAACCCGCCCACTCAAAAAATCACCTCCGCCGGACTCGGACACGTCGATTCACCGATCCGCCCTTCTGATTCTCCACTCGAATGTGCCACACCCGATCTGCTCGTCCCCGCCGTCGACGGAGCTCCACTCGAATGCGCCACACCCCGATCTGCTCGTCCCCACCGTCGACGGAGCTCCACCACTGCTCCACCAAAAAGGAAAGAAACCCCGCCCTTCGCGGCTTCCCGTCGGACAGCTTGCCGCCGCGTGGAGGGGGATTTACTGCCGGAGATCGAGAGGGATGTGAAAGGGGCGAGATAGGAGGAAGGGGAAGCAGACGAGCTCGACTCGAGGAGTTTGAACAGTCGACGATAGCGACGGAGTGTTGTATGTTTTTTTGGATGCTAGCGCCGCTTTATCCAGGCCATCCGCTAGCGATCCGACGCGCGCCAGGCATGAGCACCGGGTAAGACCGGAGCGTGCTCACGCAAGAAATAGAAAATGCGATATGGAAATGCTACAATTGGTCAACCATTAGAGGCACATATGAGTGCCTCTAAGGACAAACCTTTTGTGATATTTTCACGTGCGCCTCAAATATTATATTTTTTGTGGCTTTTTAATAATAGTGCCTCTAAAAAACTGTTCTTTTGAGGCATAAATAAAAGTGCCATAAATAGTTTAACATAGAGGCACTGAAATGTTCCTCTATTGTTCAAAATATTATAGTCATTATCAATAGTGCCTCCAAAGGCTTAACTACTAGTGGCATTTTAAAAACTGCCTCTAAAATTGCACAATTTAAGACGCTATTTTCAAAGTGCCACAAAAGGCTATAATTAGAGGCAGTTATAAATAGTGCCTTTAAAAGAGTGCCTTAATATTTAGAGGCATTCTCGATATTGCCTACAATTGTTAACCTTAGAGACACTTTTATACAATTTCCTCGAATAGTTTTTGTCTACAAGTTTTGAAAGTGCCTTCAAAGATGGTCTATTAAAGGCACTTTTATTTTTTGTCTTCAAAGATGATTTATTAGAGGCACTCTAATTTTTTGCCTTGTATTTCTAATTTTTTAAGGCACCTTATATAGCAGTTTAAAAAGTGCCACTACAATAATGCCTTAGAAATCCGGACGTGAGGTAGTGTAATGCCACCACAAGCCGCCCATGAGAGAGGCCACCGTGAGTTGTTGGCAACGAGGACAAGAAATCCACGAGTTGCTGGAGACGAGTACCTGGCCACAAATACTCTGCGGAGTTGTACTGATACTAGAGGTCGAGAGGTCACGCGTGGTTGCGGCTCCGGGAGGGGACACCGGCGTCGTATTATACGCTGGTGGTATACGTACGGGATTGGATCTTACGGTCCATCCTAATTAAAACAAAAAATTATCTATTACTCCCTTCGTTTTAAAATATAAAATGTTTTAGGTTTGTGAAGAGAATATATTTAGACTTGTTTTAGTGTGTAGATTCATTCTAAGCATGAGTAAACCTATATACCAAAAATAGTCTAGATACATTTGTTTCACAAAGCTAAAACATCTTCTTATACTAAAAGCAATATAAGGTTGTTTTTTGAGGCACCACGTTAAGCCACATCATCTGAATTATTTTGACAGTTAGATTTATAATTTATGGCTAGGATTTAGTTCAAGATTATTAATTACGTAAAAGCGTAGTTCCGTTTGTCACGCCTAATAGTCTGTCCAGAACTAAAAGCGTACGATTCTGTTGCAAAATAAAAGACTAGACGGGCGAGCTGGCCAAATCCGTCAGAAAAAAAACAAGAGGTTAGCCAGGTCACTTTGAAAATAAGAGTAGGCCAGCTATACGTTGCCGTGATAGTGTTGTATGCATGGGTGGAGAGCCCACAACAAAACTAATGGGTAGTCGGCAGAGTCCATATATGCAATCCGTATTTCCATGTGAACACAGAATTCCTAAGCAAACAAAAAGATATAACTGCACGTGGACGTACCAGGGAAGTGGACCTATGAAAATATTTAGCTGATTTCATTGACCGGTGGACCCATATATATTCCAGGATCGATTCTTTCTGGGGAATCAAAAGCTATTTGAAAATAATCTTCTTCATCGATGCTCAAGTTAGTGAAAAATGGACTTGGATGAGAGGGTTTGCAAGCGAGGCAACAAAATTATCCGTAATTTTTCTATTTGTTAATATCTCCCCATGTACATACATGATCTACTTGGAGTTGATATCTTCCTTACTTTCACGCAAACATCATTGGTTTGACTTTCCTATATTCATTGGCCAAATAAGAGAGAAAATCCTAGATACTAAAATCCAAAGTTGAATATTGATAACATGAAAAGTTCGCTTAACTCCAAAGGAAACCTAAAGTAAGTTTTATCATGGTATTGACTGTTACCATGCCCAAGATCAATATATCTCTGTTTGGATGGAATTACTTTAGATCCACATAAAAATTACTCGCATCGGTCTGAATCTCTGTAAACCAAGTTGTCTTACATCTAGCTGAATATAAATATCTCACTATTTCCATCGTTCTTATATATTTTGAAATATACAAAGAAACCATAGGTGTACATTTGACTCAAAAACTACCTTGATAGTATTATTGCATGTTTAATTTCCATAATAACATTTTATAGGAACAATAAATATCTAAAGCAACAATAGTATGAAAACAAAATATATTATTAAAAAGATGTTTCAAAGAAGATAGAGAAAGTGGAGGCTTATAGAGCAATGGAAATCAAGAGATGGACGGAGGTGGAGGTAGAGACTCGGTCATTAGTAATTAAGCATGTAATTGCTTGGGACCATTGATACAGTTGAAATATCAATACCGGTAAACATGGTTTGTTGCTAAGAGAGCTTAGCAAGAAAGTTTAATTTTCAGCATAAGCAACACATATCTTCACCGTTTTTATTCAAAGAACCTTTTGAAATGATTTTCCAATTCACGTTCTTAGGAAATATTAGTGTACGATTTGTTTCGATTGTATTATCATAAGTCTTTTCATTTTTCTTTGTACATAGTTCAATTTTACAAAGGAAAATTTTAATTGGGTTGAATCAAATATCGCAGTTGTATGGTGAAGCTAATGGGATGTTGATGGCCACCGTGGACATATTTTGGTGGTACCATGGGAATAGAAAAGAATATCTAGGCGAAGAAACACGGTAAAACGGATGATTGATAATGACATTGACATACATATTATTAGACACCCATGTCCAATAGATGGTGTCTGGAAAACTTGCTCTTGCTTTGACTATGTATATGTAAAATGACAACTGGAATAGGATAAAAGAAAACCAAATAATAAATAACTATGCTAAAACATTTTTACATTTTTTGTAATATATTTACATAAAATTATTTGTCAGTTTTGCATGTTGGACACAACTACAAGTATAAAATGTAATGCATCTTATTGTGGAAAGTGATTACCAAGAATTTCCGAAACCACGACAATAGGTGAGAGGTGAATTATCAGAAAGAATAGATAAGTCAAAATGGTGTGACTTATGTAAAGTAATATCTAAGACAAAATCTATCATCGTTTAGTTACCCTTACCTATCTCTAAGGATTTAGTAGATTTGTCGGTTCAATAATCAGTTATGATGGTGTTATTAGTCGTACTATTCAAGGTTCTATCAACACATGAACATAAATAATATTCCAAAGCCTTTGTATGCTCTCCATTGCTTGTCCAAGTACAATAAGAAGGATGCAATTTGAGCTGCACGAAAAATCCATATCTCTCATGTATTTTTAACAATAACGTTCTACATTGAAAAATAAATTTACCTCTATATATACAACGACGCGGATTTGCTACACACTGCATAGCTGCGCATAGGCTTAGGACCGTTGGATAAAGAGATCACATACACTACTAGTTTAGATGGTAATGGCTGGATCTTGAAAGTAGTAACGGTTCCTAATGGCGTTTGAAGCGCCGCGTGTGTGTACTTGCATGCAATGCCTAGGGGCTCGTGAAAACCCTAAAAATTTTAGCTCGCTGTTTGGCAAAAAAACTTTTAGCATCTAAAATGAAAAGATAAGTCAACAAGGCTTAAAATGAGTTCTACATAGTATGCAAACCCTAGTGAAGGTTTGTGGTACTATGCAAACCCTAAAATTTCATTTAACTGGTTTAGTGTATTGTTTTTTTGGCGGGAGAGAGTTACATGTCGCGCGCATCCCTCCACATTTTTTTGTGTTCTCCCGGCACGAGGAGGGATGAGGTAGAGGGAAGAAAGCAATAACCGGTTCCACCTAGTTTTTCAAATGAGCAAGGAGAGTTGAAGAGAGACTAAATAAGTTAGGGTTTCTCAGCATGTTTTTCGTTAGGGTTTGCCTCACCTAAACGAAACTAGATAAGCTTTGTTGTGCATGTTGCTCCTTAGGGTTTGCCTCATGCAAACGAAATTAGACAAGCTTTGTTTTGCATGTTGCTCGTTAGGGTTTGCCTCATGCAAACGAAAATAGACAAGCTTTGTTTTGCATGTTCCTCGTTAGGGCTTGCCTCATGCAAACGAAATTAGACAAGCTTTGTTTTGCATGTTGCTCGTTAGGGTTTGCCTCATGCAAACAAAATTAGACAAGCTTTGTTTTGATAGGGCTTCATGCATGCATGCAAAAGGAACACTAACGGCGTTAGTTCTTAGACAAATCCTGGGTCTGGATACATGTGTTCCCTATATCAAAAGAGGATAGAATCAATGGTGGATACGCTATGCGCAGCTATGCCCGTGTTTAGCAGGCTATTTCCCATATATACAATGTGTATCATATTTCCTATATATTAAAAGCACACTTCCTTGACTAGAGAAAGTGAATCGAGGTGGAAATTTCATGAATTAGGGCTGACTAAAAATTTCACCCTCACATTTTATACCTTATTTAGCATCACATTTTGATGTCCTATTTAATCACATTTTTAGTCGCCATATAATCTGAATATTTAATTGAACCATTAATATCATGAGACACCAAATGTGATGCCCTCGCATTACGAGGGCCACTGTGCTAGTTAAACTAATGCCAAAATACTAAATTGCATGCCCTTGAGTTTTGGGAGAGGGGGTTGTACCGGATCAGACCTCCCACACCACAAGTGCACACTAGTAGAGGACATCTCACGCCCACAACACAACACTACTACACAATCTAGCTGCACACCAATACCGTCCTCGTGCTGCTCTGCCTCACGCTAGAGAAGTTTTCTCGGAGACGCAGCCACTTTAGGCTTTATTCTTTTAAAGTGGATTGGAGTGGTTTGGAGAATATTAAGAAGACGAGAGATGTTCTCTACTAGTGCACTTGTGGTGTGATGGAGTTCGTAGTATAAATAGACATCAAAGACGCAATGAGAGTAGCGGAGACGCAATGAGAGTAAATGAGGGCGAATCAGAAACAAGGAAGGTAATCGCGAGCCAATCAAGGCTGAGCTTATAAATATTTTACACCTGAGCGGCCTGCTGAAACCATTTTGGTGTCGGGTTCTATAGTTAGGACAAGACTTGAACTCTGTTACTCTAGGCAACACGCTCTAGTTACAATCAGCATCAAAGCAGGTTGGCCAAAGGACAGTCAGTCAGTCATGAGCAAATGGTTTCCGAGGTCAGGATGAGCCAACGCTCGTAATCGCCAGGCTGTGTGTTGATGATGTGCACCATTGGTATCATCAATGACGCGATCAAACGACTTAAAGACATCCGTATTAGGCGGTGTAATTTGTTTGACCCCCCCTGGAACCCCTTGTATCCTGCTTATTTTTATCCTTCTCTGCTCCCTTATGTAAACCATGTATAGTAGTACTCCCTTGGATGTTAATATAAAGTTCAGATTAGATTTTTTGGCCCAACCGTAGTTAGAGTGAAAAATCATAATATCCCGGCCTGTCCGTAGACCATCACGCGTAAATACATCCACGGAACACACAGGCGCAAAATTGGGTCATTTTGAAATTTGGGAACAATAAACACTCTGAGCTTAGAACATTACGCAAATGAGATGACAGGTACTCCAAGTCTAAAAGGCCAGGGGTTACTCGTAGATATCACGCCCATGAAAATATTCTTCTCGTCCGCACATGCACCCTTCTGTGTGACTTGGAGAGGGGACTTCGCCGCACTACAAACTGCATGCATGACGCGAGGCAGCCGATGTTCAGTATTAGCTCTCTCGGATGCGCCTGCGATGCTCTATAACTTCAATTGCATCGTCATGGAATTCGCGTGTTAAATAAGCGGAGGAGCTGAGTATGATGGCAGGTGGGGGGAATGTAAGTGAGTCTAGTCAGCAATTAATCATGAGGAGTAAATTTGCAGGAAATGGAGGTGGGCGATACCATTGAATCCGTTACTGCTGCTTCCGGAAGACCGGGGCTACAAATTCTGGTACTCCGGTCTTGAGGAGTATATTGTTGAGCAGAGAAGGATAAAAATAAGCAGGATACAAGGGGTTCCAGGGGGGTCAAACAAATTACACCGCCTAATACGGATGTCTTTAAGTCGTTTGATCGCGTCATTGATGATACCAATGGTGCACATCATCAACACACAGCCAGATAATTAATTAGTACTGCATCGGAGCAGATGGACACGACAATTAATATTGATTTCAAAACAATATAAGTAATAATTAATTAGTACTGCATCGGAGTAATAGCATCTACAGAGTTGGGGATAAGTCAAGGACCGGATCAAACTCAACTAGCTGCATGCATGGACATTTTAGAATTGATCTTCAAAATAAAGAACTATTCGGAATTAAGGGGCAATATCCACCCACACCGCCGCAACGTGTACATACTGCTAAAATCATTATGCAGATGATCTGGTGGTTGGTAGCTAGTGTGCTCTACCTAGCTCTATCTGATTTCCAAGTTCAACTTCAAATTCAACATAAATTTCAGAAAATGGAAACATTTTTTCCCTGTTAGCATTTTGTGGGTTCTTCTATTTTTTCAGTTCATCTTTTGTCGGTAGTGGTGTGTGTACCTCACACATATTGGTGATACTATACTCCCTTCTCGTTCCAAAGTATAAGATGTTTTAGTTTTTCTTGAAGCACGTGTATATAGACGTGTTTTATTATATAGATTGAAAACAAACATCCTACTACTAGCTAGCTAGACAAACATCCTACTACTAGCTAGCTAGCTAGACAACCGCGACGACTCAAGGCGCACGATGCCTCTGGAACCTACTCCAACGGCATACACGGGCCGAATGAACGAGTTGCCGCCATCAGCGAAACCTTGCTTGGAACGGGGTACAACCCTTGCAACCGGTACTGTAACCACCGGAGTCGCTCATCATGGCACACCTGAGGCCGCAGAGTGTGCCTGTAGCAGAGGTGAAGACGCCGCCTCCATTGTTGGCGCCAATGGCAAGGAGGCCTGGAAAGTTCCCCATGCCTCCCACGCCCACGGCTCTTCTCTGCGGCTTGAAGACGGGATTTCGTCCCGCCAACAGCTTCAGGCAAGATGCAGAGGATTGGGGACGATGTTCTTGGCCTACATTACTCTACTAGTGCACCTGCATCCTTGTGTAGTTGGTGGGTTAAATAGCCAGAGGAGGGGGCGACAGAAGGACGGTGCATGCAGAGCAATTAATGTACTCCTCGTGCAGGCCGAGTCACCAATCTGGAGTAAATTGCGCCGAAATGGAGGTGGGCGATGCCATTGAATCCGTTGTTGTTGCTGGCTTCCGGAAGCCTGGACATCTAAGCTTGTTACTAGGTCTATAAATTCTTGACTAGAGTGGCTCAAATCCCTGCTTTAAGCGCAGACCAAGGATATACCCTATTTTCTTTTATTGAGATCTCTTGTTTTTCGTTTTAAACGTGTAGCATTGAGCTTTGTTAACAACAAGTTCTGGTTACAAGCTGCATTAGAAGGGTCGGTTGACATAAAGAAGGGCAAACAGCCTCCTGTGTGATCACAAAATATGTTCACCATTACAACTAGAAGAGCAATCGCTTCAATAACGACTGGATTTGTGATTGCACAAAGAACAATATCAGTTTGAACATAGATAAAAAATATGAGAACTTCACGGTACTATGAAAACTTGCACCAAAATGTACGGGCTTATAGCTCCTATGCGACGTCTTTACATGGAATTGGAAGGAAAGCGACATCGTTCCAAACAATAGCTGGCATGCGACGGTTGTGAGGCGGCAAATAGCTCCCGTGCGACACTTCTACTTAACCCCACGAGACCGTCAACGAATTCGAATCAGCTGAGCACAGTAGGACCCACAGCCTCTCCACGTCACGGCGGAACTCACCTGATGTCCACCTCATATCGTGGGACCCACCCTGTGGTCGAAGAGAGCCGTTGGCCCCGATCCGTCCCCGTACCTGAGCACTCCCGCCACCGTTCCAGCATCTCATCCCCTTCTGTTTTCTTCTCCGGCGAGCAAGTGCGGCAACGCCGGCGAGGGATGTCGAGCTCTGCTTCCTCCCACCGCTCATGGCCTCGGTATGGTGCGGTGCCGATGAGGAGGTGCCCCGATTGCCCCCGTACCGCGCCCCTGAAGCGGCTTGTCACATCCACCGACAAGAACGGCAACATTGGTCGGGAATTTGTGAAGTGTGAGAGCAAGCCCGAGCCGGGAAAGGTGAGATCTGAGTGTTCCGAGCGCCAATTTCTCGCTTTTCTTTCGAAATTTCATGCATTTCATCGAATTTGGGATTTAGGGTTCATCTCTGCGATTTCAGGAACTGCCAAAATGTGGGCATTTTGAGTGGCTTGATGAGTACATCGAGCGAATTGGGGTGGAGGTAGCATCCCGGGAGCTCGAAAACCCGTCCGTGGTGGAGCAATTGGGATGTGGCAACCCCATTTCCGCTGGTACTACGGTGGATGCGGAAGTGAAGGCCGAGCTAAAGAAGATGAACAAGCAGCTAAGGCAAATCATCGAATTGAAGAAGCAGGACAATCTGATGGCCGGTTTTTTTTTATTTTTGTGTAATTTCTCTCGGATTAGTTTATCTCCTCATCGTTAGTCATTAGACAGCGCAGTCAGTGTTCGAGTGATGCTTTGTAATGGATGTAATGGTCTATGTCTTTGGCTTGAATAAAATGCAACACAAATTCGGGCTAATTTTGAGTTGCTTTGTTTTCGAAATCAGTGTTTCTTCAGTTTCGTCAGTTTCGTCGGTGTTCCTTTTATCAGTGTGCAGGGGGCGCCCGTGTGCAGGGGAGGGGGAGGGGTTGAAAAGTAAAAAAACAATTGACGAGGATTGAAAAAGGCCAGGCCCAATATAACTTGGCCATGCCAAAATGGACGTATCCAGGCCCAATAGTAACTATATGTTGATTGGGCAAAAAAAATGGTACTCACGTTACAATCTAAATAGGGACGTGTGGATCTGCAGATACTCGTGCTCAGGTTGCAATCTTTTTTTTTGCAAAAGTAAATATATAAATAAAGTCCAAGGACATCCATTTAACTAACATAACTTGGGCGCTCCTTTAACTTATGTAAATATGTAAATGTCTTATTTGAAAATGAACCATGTGTTGTATGAACTTGTTTTTGTGTCTTTTGTTTTATACACTTGTAAATATATAAATATTGCACGAGTATTATATGAACTTGTTTTTGTGTCTTTTGTTTTATACACTTGTTGTTTTGGGTGTTTTGACAAATGACAATACAATAAAACACAGATTACAATGAAACAAGGGGATAGATAATATTGGGATAACATTACTTATAATAGATAGGGGGGATCGATAACATTACAATAAAAATAAAAAAGTACAATAATATAGAAGGGAATAGGCGCCCCGCCTAAACCCTGGGCTAGCCCCTAAACCCTAACCCCCTACTCCATCGGCGGTGGAGGCGGTGCCGGTGCAGCCGCATTCCACGCCGCCAGCCTCTCCCGATGGTCCCGCTTCCGCTGCTCCTCCCGGAAGGCCCGACCATTGGCCTCCCGTTGCTCCTCCTCCTGCCGTCTGCGCCTTTTCTTCAAGGCGCGCTGGGCCCGCTTCTCCTCCCACCTGGCGATAGCAGCCTCCTGCTTTGCCTCCTCCTTCGCCGCCTTAGCCCAGTAGGCTTCGGAGGGGAGGTCGCCGCCGTCGGGGAGGTTGGAGACTCCCGGGTTGGTGACGATGGGGCCCTGATCCCCCCAGGGGCAGGGCGGGGACTTCTTCTTCTTGACACGCTTGGGGCGCGTGGGCGCCCCCTGCTCCCACCACTGCTTGTGGTCCGGGTGGTTGTCCTCGTCTCTTAATTCGGTGTCGGAAGGAGGCGGAAGGGGGAGGTCGCCATGGTCGGAGTGTTTGGGGGCTGGGAGGAGGCAAAGGGACGGGCTCGAGGTTGAAGAGATGAGGAGGCAAAGGCGTTTTGCCTATTTATTGAGGGCGGGGCGTGAAGGGCGGCGTGGGAATCCAGCGTCGCGTTGGCGCAGACGCGTGCGCTGCGTTGCGTGTGGGCAGCGGGCGTGATCAATGCGAAAGAGAGAAAAAATAGCTAGGATGCGACGCCCCCGCCCCTGCATGCATGCATTAATGCGAAAGAGAGAAAAAAACGTCCAAGGTAGTTGTTCATTGGCAGTGAAAAATAAAAGGGAAAATATAATTTGGCCTTGATTTACTTCGGTAATAAATGCAGGAATCTAGTACCAAGGTACTCGTTCGTTTTTACACACGCAAGAAAAATCGGTGGGAGTAATATTGACTTTTTGTATGGCGCATGAACCAGATGGAAGTAAGTTTGACTGAAGAAAGTTGTTCGACGTACACTTATTTAATGGGGCAGCGCTGTTATACGCAAAATAGCTAGACTGCGACGCTAGGGGCAGCTGCTGCATGCATGGTGCAGCCCGCCCAGGCGCCGAGACGAGACGCGTGCGCTGCGTTGCATGTGGGAAGCGGGCGAGATCAATGCGAAAGAGAGAAAAAAATAGCTAGGATGCGACGTACTGTACCCCTGCACCGCCGCCCCCGACCCTGCATGCTGCATGCATGGTGCAGCCCGCCCCGCCCAGCGCCCTCGCATGCCACGCTCGGTCCAACGGTCAATGGAGTGTGCTAACGCTGTACGTTATATTTATTATATATTTTAGATTTTGATATTTTTTCTGCTGGTCATAGTGACATGCATACTCCCTCTGTCCACAAATAAGTGTACGTTTGGCTTCAAAATTTGTCCACAAAAAATATACTTCTACCTTTCCAATGCACTTGGGCATCCACTATGTAGTCCATAAGGCTATCCACAAGCCAAAAAGTAGTCCATATGGCTATCCATATACATAGTGGAGGTTTACTTTAGAAGATTTTCCTTAAGGGTGACCTACAAGCTTATGGGTTGCCCACAAGCAATGAACAATTATTTTACTCTCTCCTCTCTCTCTTGCGTGTGTGTACTTTTAACAGACATGTGGGTCCCAGCTTATGGTGAACTTGACCTTATAGCCATTTCCATAAGCTGTGTGGGTCCCATCTTATAACAAAGGTTCCACCTTATACATAGGTGATGTGGTATCATGCATATGTTACTAGTCTAAGTTACTACTACATAGTGCAAAATAACATAGATGTGGTATCATGCAAAGTCTCATTTATTACAATGAACCTGAGGGGAGTAAGTTTGACTGAAGAAAGTTGTTACACGTACACTTATTTAATGCGACGGAGGGAGTAAATACGCTGCAGCGCTGTTGCACGTAAAATAGCTATACTGCGACGCTAGGGACAGCTGCATGCATGGTGCAGCCCGCCCCGCCCAGCGCCCTCGCATGCCACGCTCGGTCCAACCGTCTGCCACGCTCGCATGCCACGCTGTTGCACGTAAAAACGATGAAGCCAATCAGATTCCAGAATCATCCATCCCACGGATCGCCAAGAGCTAGCCACGAAATCCTTCTAAGAGACGCCAACCAATCAGGTTGCAGAACAAGCCCTTCCACGGATCGCCCAGAGCCACCCGCGGAATCCTTCTAGAAGACGCGATCGGACGTCCACAGTGTCGCGCTAGGGTTAGATCTACGGTCCTCATTCGGCCTTAGGGTTAGCGGGGTTTAGGATGCAGTCAACGGGGTTTCACAAGTTTGACCAAACATTCAAATGTGCATAACTAATTCAAAAAAAATCAAAAAAATACAAAACCTTCGCATGGTGTCATGTTATGTGAAATAGTTGTGAGGAAAAATATCAAACTTGGTCTATTGATCATATTTCAAAAAACCCTTCACAAAATGACCTATCTCCTCCGAGGTTTTCTGGCTTTCGGGTCAAATGACCAATGATATGGCTAGAATCAAGGCATAGTTTGTGATAATGTGCTCATATTTGGCATGCATGTCTATAATGGGATGACTAACAATGTTGTAGCACAAAGTTTTCCTTTTCGACGCACAGAAAAATCATTTTCTATTTTCTGAGTGCTGAAAGAGGGAGGGATTTGTGAAGCAACCACCAAATTGAAGTTTCAAAATGGTAACATCCTATTTTTCAAAAATACTAGACCACCTAGAATGTACAATTTCCCAACTTGAGTATCTCAAACCTTTTATTCCATCCCTGGTGAAAAAGACAAATCCTGCCGAATCGGCTGGAAGTGGGTAAGATATGAACTACAGGTACATGATTCCATGCTGATGATTTTTTGTAAAAATAATTTTTAGGTTCACAACATGCTATTTCATCAGAGATCCAATGCTAGTTTTGCGAGCATCAGCCCCTAGCTAAGAATATTTATGAAAACCCTTCAAGTTTGACCAGACATTCAAATGTGCATAACTAATTCAAAAAAAATCAAAAAAATACAAAACCTTCGCATGGTGTCATGTTATGTGACATAGTTCTGAGGAAAAATATCTAACTTGGTTTTAGAAATGGTCAAAAAAAAACTTGCTTAGAAATGGGGTGGTTTACCCTAGCTTTGGAGCCCATTTCTACTCCATTTTGGGTGAGGGTGAGTTGTACTTCACAAAAGGGATCAGGGTGAGGATGAGTTGTATTATATATATGAGAAAAACGTTGGAAGCTCATACAAACATAGAAAAGTGATATAGCTACATATGTCTAAATTATCAACAAGTGTTTACAACAACAAGTGCCAAATTATTACAACAACAAGTGTCAAATGTTTACAACAATAACAAATGTTTACAATAACAAATGTCTATTTCTTTTGCCTCTTCTTACCCCTCGTTTTCTTCTCCTTCACAAGTTTCACACCACACAATAGGTTTATGCTCTTCTTTTCCTTACCATTACCATCTGGCCTCCCCACAGCACGTCCAAGAGTCTCCTTCACCTCCTGCACCTCCTCAACAACCTCATGATCATGATCCAGAGCCTCATCAACATGGTCACTTTGAACCAGAGCCTCAACAACATGGTCAGTTTGCACCAGAGCCTCAACAACTTGGTCAGTTTGCACCAGAGCCTCAACAACAGGCTCATTTTGCACCAGAGCCTCAACAACAGGCTCATTTTGCCCCTCATTTTGCACCAGAGCTTCCAAATCAGAAACGGTGTGCCCTAAAGCCTCAACAGTTTGCACATCATCCTCCAAAACAAGTTCAGATTGCACCTCAGCAACACCAAACATGATCTGGTTAGTTCTCTTCTTTCTTTGGCCATTGATTCTTGCCCTTTTCACTGGCCAGCATTCGTCAACAACAAGAGGTGGGCCTTTTTCTCCACGCTTCCTCCTGAAAACAAGCAAGTTAGCTGGGGGAGAAAAATCATCAACAAGAAATGGGATAGATTTTGGATGAACATACTTTGGCTTTTCAGTAGTGTATCTGCACTTGGTAGAGCCACCTCGGTGTCCAAGTTCTTCACAGAGTTTGCATCTATTCTTGTTACCTTTTTGGGCCCTATTTGGCTTGGCATATTTCTTTTCATCTTTCTTTCCCTTCTTGCTGCTCCCACCTTTCTCAAACCAAGCCTTGAATCTACTCTGCTTGGGCCTGCCAGCCTTTCTTTTCATCAAAGGAGGACACAAGGAGAACTAAATGTCCACTTCAGGCCACTGAGACTGATCTGTAAGTGCTGGAATTGGTGTTCCATATGCAGCCTTGAATTTTGCTACAGAATAATACTCATGCAAATATGGGTGCATATTTAGCTTGTGTTTGGAGGCCAAGAAAAGTATGGCATGCTCACAAGGCTTCCCAGTGTGTTGCCACTCAAGGCATGTGCATTCATGCAATTGAGTGTCAACAACATGCCTCCTGCCAGTCTTTGTATCTCTGACTTCAGCACCCCACAATGAGGATTTCTCAACACGCAAATGTGCAAGATTTCTGCTCCTGTTGACCACCTGCTGCACAACATCAGGAAGCTTATCTCCTTGAAGAACATCACCAAGCCTTCTTCTCAATTCCCACAACCTCATGATCATGATCCTGATCTGGTCAACCATGTCATGGACAGGCAAGTCTTTTAACTCCTTCACTTTGTTGTTGAAACTTTCTGCCAAATTATAGTTGATATGATCATATTTGATGGCAGTGTTAAAACCAGACCTGTACCATAAAAGAGAATGGTAGGTTTCCAACCATGTACAAAACTTGACCCTATCCTCCTCAGAGCATGCCGCCTTAATCTTCTCAAGGTGATATGAATGTGTCTGCCTGGTGTAAGATCTTGCTGCTGGCCACATGCGTCCAAAATCATCTCCTCTGAATTTTTTGATCAAATTCATCCACATATGGCCGAAGCACTCCCTCTGCTCAGCATGAGGGAAAACAATCTTCACTGCATTTTCTAAACCTTTACATGCATCTGTGTGCACTGCCAATGGAGAGACTGGCCCTATGCATCTTTTCAACTGCATCATGAACCATGTCCATGATGCCTCTGTCTCAGACTGAAACATGCCAATAGCTACAGGGAACATCCAATTGTGTCCATCTAAAGCATTGCATGCTGCTAGTTGACCATTCCACTTTCCAGTCAAGAAAGATGAGTCTATACTCAAATATGGACGGCAACCTGCTTTGAAGCCATCGATGCAAGGCTTTAAAGCCATGAAGAATTTAGAGAAGAAGACTTTTCCATCAGCTGTTACCTCAGTACCTATCTCCACAACACTGCCAGGTGACCTCTTCTCTACTTCTGCTTTGAAGTTATAAAGCATTCGAAAGGTATTTGCCCAATCACCATATAGCTCTTTCATTGCCCTTTGCTTTGCCTTCCACACTATAGTATAATTCAGCTTAATGGGGTACTGCTTTTCCAAGTCTATTTTCAGTCTCTTTGCAGTGTTGTTTGGTGTTGTGGCTAAAATGGGCTTGATCTTTTCTGCAACCCATAATTGTGATGTCAGCTTTGTAACTGTTTGAGAACTTGTAATGCAAGTATGAGGTTTTGGAATTTGATTCACTCTTATTGTCCTTCCATCAGGTTGGCGTCTAGCAGATATATACCACTTGCAAGGCTTGGCACCACCATCATAACCTATGCATTTTGCATAGAACTTCTTTTTATCAGTCCACATAGTCTTGGTAGCAAACTCATGTTTGACTGCATATGTCCTGAAACACATCCTGAATTCATCCATGCTTGAAAATAATCTCCCAACTTCAATAACTGGGTCCTCTTTGTCATAAACTGTTACTAGCTCATCATCATGTGCATCATCTACATGAACTGCAGCATTTTCCAACAACTCTAGATCTATATCTGCCTCTTCATCTCTTAAATGGTTGTCACCATCATTTGCAGCTTCATCCCTCTTCTTCTCCTTGTCTCTGTCATCTATAGGAATGCCAAAAATCTTTGCCATTTCAATGTCATCTATTGGTGCAATGACCAAATCAGTGCGGTCATGTATCTCAACTAAATTCCAATCAACAGTTACAATCCTTTGTGCATTACCATCTGCAGCCTCCCCTTGTGCATTAGCATCATCATCCTCCACTGTTAACACTTCCAACTCAGTAAGTATAGGCATTACTTGCCTTTGTGCAGCCCAATCATCCTCGACCATCTGAGCAGCAAGCTTCGAGGCCACATATCCAACCCTCGAATCAGGTTTCAGATCAATGAGCTCTGCTAAAAACAGAACATTTTTGCTTGTCCAACCGTTTCGCTCATCGATTTCATCAACTATATGTTCCCCTGTCTCAACCCTAACATAGTCACATTTGCAATCATCAAATCGTAACAAAGAAACTTCTTGCTTTGGCCCCCAAACCACACTATCCCCAGTTTTTTCCACCATTTTTCTTACTGCCTCCTCTCCCATGTTTATTAGCTCTTGGGGATCAACATGTTCTAATTCCACCTCCCATTTAACAACCGTGTCTCTCTCAATGATCTGCGTGCTGCCATCAACTAAAACAGCCCTAGAGGGAAAGAAATTGATGCGAAATTCGAAGGTTTGGCGCGCAACATCGTCTCCCCTGTTTTTGGTGGGCACTGTGAGCTAGCGGAAGCGAACAAAGAGCTCAACCTTAGAGAAATTAAGTGCAGAGATACGGGATATACCGATTAGAAGTCCCCTCTCCATGCTCCATATCGTTCCCCCTCGCCCCGTTCAGCACACCCTCGCCTCCACAATCTAGCATCAATGGGCACGCTCAGATCTCGAATTGAGAAGAATGGGAGAGGAATTAGCTTTCAAATGGCACTCACCACCTTCGTCGTCGAACGAAAGCGCCGCCGCCTAAATTAATTGCCGTGCCGCCGCCGCCGCCGCCGAGAACGATGGGTGAGGTCCGCCGCCGCCGTCGGGGAAGCTACAGTCAGTGTTACGCGCGCTCTCGGTCGGAAGCGGTTGGTTTGACTGGCTGTCCCAACCAACCGGTTTGGCTTAACCCTAATATTGGAACAAAGTAAAATGTGTCCTTACGACCGTTTTAAGGCCCGTGTGGCCCTGGGATATTAGCTGCCTCACAACCGTCGCATGCGAGCTATTCTTTTCAACGATGTCGCTTTCCTTCCAATTCCATGTAAAGACGTCGCATAGGAGCTATAAGCCCAAAATGTACCTGGCACGCTGGCCCGTTGGAGTGGAGCAAGTTATGTATGACGTGCGCCGATTCAGAGCTTGGTGTGGCCTTGAGTGGGGCGCCATGAATAATGTTGGCCGGAGGTTGTCCACCTGACCACTCGTGAGAGGATACTATGTCGTAGTATAATTAAGCATAGGTAGACAAGATTCTACCAAAATCACCACCTCTAAGTAATCTATCTAGTCTAGTATATACTAAAAGTAATATAAGGGTGTTTTTAGAGACACCAGGTTGATCCACATCATCTAAATTATATTAACCATTAGATCTACCACTTACGGCTAGGATTTTAAGAAATGATTTGTACGCTGTTTTTCAGTCTGACACGTAAAAGTCTAAGCATGTAATTAAAAAGATTCAATGACACGTCCCATGTACATCGACGAAATAGAAAACTGATCCGAGTCTAATCCCATAGGTACGAGTCGTTCTAATCGGACTGTATATCAATAGAGTCCATGCCATTTTTTCTTTCTTTTGCGATCGGAGTCCATGCCAGTTTCGATCCGCATCATTAGGTTTCAGTTTTTTTTTTCAAATGACCGTCCAAATATATGTTACTATATTGTTTCGGTTTCTAGACTACTTCGTATTAAAATTTCTCTACAATTAGTAGTACATGCGTTGGTGTAGCACACACGTATATGTGAGGGAACTATAGGGGTCTTCATGCAGTCGTGTTGCAATATGCCACATAGCTAGCCAGCTAGGACAGCCATGAAAATAAATGAATTAATTAACTAAGGCAAATCAGAGATAGGATGCAGGTGCGCACGATTAACTAAGACAAATTAGTACTCCTTCCGTTTAAAATAGTTTCTCATCGTGGTTTCCAAAATCAAACCTTTTCAAGTTTATTCAAATATGTCGTTTTTTATCAATGCACTGTACTACAAAATCAATTAATATTATTTCTACTCTCTTAAAATATATTATATATATTTTTGTATTATCGACGTCATTTTTTCCCCTATATACATGATGAACCTTTACAATGTTTTATTTTTTTAACACATAACATAGGGCAATTAAGAACAGAGGTCACATGTAGGCTGTTGTTGTTTGAATTCCTCGCTGTTTGCAAAATTTCTTAGACGTCCTCTTGTATGAAATTGGAGGAATTGTCACCTAAACAGTTCCCTCTAGCTATTCTTATTTTCAAATATTGATTATGTATTAAACAAAACACAATAGATTGAAACAAATTTGATAAAAATATGAAGCTCCATAATGGCCTTTAAAACCAAGGTCTCTGTGTACACCATATCCATTCATGGTCATTCATGGCTCTGGTCACAATATAGCAAAAAAAACAAAAGCTGACTAACTTAATAGATACCAAAGAGATTATGGATCGCTAAACACCCCGCTAGGTACAAACAACTACCAAACATGAAAAGATGAGTCGTATGATCCACTAACTCCATAGTGTTGCAATAGCCATACTACGAAGGGGAGCTACGATCCTACTTATTTTTACAACATCATTAGGACAATCGGCATACCATCACAAAGAACATGTATAGATAACAAGGGGTATTTTAAATACAAAAATACGAGCACACATGCTCCATGAAGTATTTTGGCAGTCATGCGGAGGAGACGTAAAGTCATGAGACCTTATTACTTGTGACTTTATCTTAAACGTCGGGTTGCATCACATAGAATATAACCTAATAATGAATAAACTGAAATACACCCAAAGGTTAATCTGGGGCTCCTTTGCCCTGATTGTCTATTGAAGATCAAGAGAGCTAGCGAAGATTAGAAATGCATGTCCATGTGCCTTATTTAATCAAAGAAAATTACTTAAACTTACACGTCTATCTATCTGGTTCATATTAATAGGAAGACATTGGGCAAAAAATACAGAGATGAACTAAAACTTCCAGAAATAAATAAATACCAGTTGTCAATATGGTGATCATCTTTTCATTAGTAATATAACAATTATTCTATCTAGGTAACTGCCCCTAAGGATATCAAAATTGTGAGATCTACATAACCTTATGTTCCATATCACATTAATTAGATGACCAAAATTATGCATGAAAATAAATGGCATCCATCAAAGCTTCATAATTTGACCTAAGCATGTCAAGGCCATTGTATCTACAATACTAATTATAAATAAACATATCTCATTTGGTAGATCTTCAAAACTCTATCTCAAACTATCATAATCTGTTAGATCATCCAAACATATTACTTTTGCTTCTAAAAAATCACATATGTTAGATCTTTATAACTTCGCCTAAACAACTAAAAAACGATAGATCTTTAACTAGAGCTATCTAACCTTATCATAGCCTATAAGATCTATATAACCATTCCTCAACAAACAGCAAGTGTTAAATCTACATAGCTTTATTTCCAAAAACAATTATAATAGTCATTTTTCTTTCTTAGAAATACAATCATGTTTCAAAATGTCGAAGTCAAACATTTATGAATATATCCATGGCCAAGACATTGTGTATTTCACAACGAAGGAACTAAACAAAATGAAAATATTTATAACGTAAAATAATGCGGTGATGCCCTCGCATTTGCGAGGGCCACCATGCTAGTTATATACTAAAAGCAATATAAGGGTGTTTTTTGAGGCACCACGTTGATCCACATCATCTAAATTATACAGACAGTTAGATCCGAAATCTATGGCTAGGATTTTAAAGTACAACCACTAGAGTTACGTAACAAACATGACACACCATGTTTTTCCAATTAACCCAACACGTTCCCTCAAGAAAAAAAAAGTCCAACAGGTAACGTTGGGTCCTTATTAAAAAGCCACAATGGGTCGTGTCCAACACATCGCGTGTACTACCGCCGCGATTATCCACCATCAGCAAATGTTTAATATGGTGGCCATACCTAAAATTCTCCACTTATTTTCCGGTGTGGACGATTCAATTACTCCGCCGGCCGCCGGCCGCCGGCCGCCGTGAAAACATATGATTTTCTCGATATGCACCACCATCTAGCAGGTTACTACTCTACAAGTACGAGCAGGATTGTTGGCGCCAGCCGCCGTGAAAACATATGATTTTCTCATATACACCACCATCTAGCAGGTTACTGCTCTACCAGTACGAGCAGGATTGTTGGCAAGGTCTGCTGGCTCTATGGAATAAAGGATCTGCATCAGGCATCATACCGATCCACTCAGCATGATGCAACTCCACGCATGAGCGAGGGTAAGAAGGATGCATGGCTGCATGGCAGGCACACACGAGGAAGAGGATGTAAAGTGTTAGAAATAATGGGGCTAATCCATTTAGCCCATGAGTATTTCAGATTTTCCCTAAATCTCAAAGCCCAAATTTGTGGCAGCCCATATGTGTTTGGGCCCGTGTTTGTGACAGCTCACATGGGAGTGGAGTGGGAGCTAAAGTTTAGTCCCACATGGAAAGTTGGAGGAGAGTTGCACCACCTTATAAGGTGGAGTGTTGCACCACTTTGTAAGTGAGTGGGAATAAGAGAGATACACACGCGCGCTCCTCCTCCGACGCCGCCGCCGCTCACACGCTCGCCTCGTCACGAAGCGCGCGCGCGCGCCGCGGGTTACTGTAACCGACCCAAACGTGCATAACGTGGACTCGGCCCGCGTTCGCCTCCGTTAGGGTTTCCTGAGCCGCTCTATATAAAGTCCTGCGCGGCTACCTCCACAACACCACCGAAAACCAATCTAGGGTTTTGCCCATCCTCTCTACTTGCGCCGTCACCGTAGTTTACTCCATCCCGCTTGCCGGCGTGCACCGGCGGACGGGAGAGCAGGTCTCCGGAACCACTCGCCCTTGTGATCCTGTACGGGAGAGGGCGAATAAGGTTTTTGGGAAGCGCTCTGCGCGACTGCTCGAGTTCTCCATCACGGGTCGTCTTCCATCCAAGTCAGGCGGTGCTGCCTACCGCCGTCTTCGTCGCCATCTGCTGCGATCACTCTTCCCCAAAGTTTCTACTACGACAACCGAACGGTACGTGCTACGTGCTCCAGTTTGGTTATTCATCATGTTCTGCGAGTACATGTTAGGCTGCTATTTGTTCCCGATCATCCTGTTGTTTAGTACATCTAGTATGTTCGAGTTACATGAGCTAATAGCTGGTTTTGTCATGATTTATATTCTGGAATTAATCGTGGAAATTATGCCTAATATTCCAACATAAAGCAGATATAGGTACATATTGATACATGAAACACTTTTTCATGCAATTTCAGTATTAATTGATTAGAGCTTAAGATTTCTTTCAAGTGTAAGCTCCTTCATGCCATCCATTTGTGCTCCACGCCTCCACCCCTAATGCTATATATCCACATAATGTCATAGGCTGTCTTTTCCAGATCTACGTGAAGTCAATCCTTGATCGTTAAATATTAAGAATTAGAGGAAGAAACCTTGGGAATGGAATTGTATAATAATTTACCTTAATAGTATTATTAATAAATTAGTTGCTACAATATAATTTTCTAAAACAATTAGTATCTAGATGAGAATAGAATTACAGTAGAAAAAATAGCTTTGAACATAACGTTGTATGGGAATAGCAGGTGTCTAAAGCCACAAGTTTATACACCTTTAAGAGGAGCAGAAACATTTATATGCATCAGGATTCAAATAGATGCACCAAAATTATGGTGAAGGGAACGTGTGCAGGTTATGCACTTTAGCAACAAATAGCGACCACAAATATATATGTTCATGTCTAATTTTATGTTGTTGCATTACTTACTCACAAAAAGATAACCAAAAATTTGTACTCACTTCTTGATTAATATTTTACGGGGAAAAAATCTAGCTAGGTCAAGATTTGAATTCGACGTAAATATTAACAATGTTACAGTATCATAGCTGTAATTCTACCTACTGCATAACATGACATACTAATCATCCGATATGCATAAAACCTAATATATAACTAAGTTATCCAAACTTTATTTGCATACAGAGGCCTACAATCACATATTCATAGTTCTCCGTACTATTATGTGATGTGTGTCTTCGGGATTTCAACATAAATAACTCATGTGTGCTTGGTGTAAATGGTCAATGACTCGTGGATTATAATTTGTTTGGCCTGCCAGTTCAATTTCAAGCAGATATGGTTCATAAGATCACATTCAAACCACCAGCAACATGGTCTTTAAAACTTCACCTTTAACCTTAAATGGAATTATAGTTGTATAAGAGGTTAAAACATACATTAGACATCTAGCAGACATCCGAAGTACAGTTTTTTATGTACTAATCCAATAGCAAAAACCTACGATGGATTGTCTCACTCTGAAAGTACTAGCAAGCTAATGTAGAATTCATCAACTATTTAGTAATGTAACGTCACATTGAAGGATTATGTTTTCTAAATATTTCCTGTAAACCAGGCACATCGAGATGGTATTGAAAATTCATGTTTGATAGGAAGATTTTAAGAGATAAAATCGTATATTTTGGGAGTAGTTTTCATGATAAATATTCAGATGTAGTTTTCGAGTATCCAATCCAAAGTACTACTATGATATTGGTAGCTAGAAAAATTTCTTATGCGCAAAGCGGCAAAACTATAACTTATTATGAAACACAAATAATATTGTAATAACAAAGTTATAGTTTATGAAATTATAGATGGTCAAAAATAATTCCCACGTTTCCTACCACATATTTTGTGAACGAAAAGCTAACGGCAATGTCATGTGGGAATGCGATGTTAAGTACCATACAATGACATACACAAGCTAGATCTTTCATTACTCGCCATGTAGATGAACTATTGTCTATATCTCACTAATAGCTCATAATCCTCTAGATTTTTTTGGTAATCACTTATGATACACCAAAGATGATGCCCTCGCATTTGCGAGGGACACCATGCTAGTTGGAAATAAAACGATATGAATAAAACAAGTAAATCAGGCCAATCTAGTTAGAAGCTAAGATAATACACGAGCTGCATCCTTGTGAATTAGATGTATTTTTTTCCACCAAAGGTAGTTCTTCATGAATAATGATGACGACCGACAATCTAGAAAATAAATTCGGTACTAGTTAAGGAGGTGTTTTGTCAGATAATGCACATGTCCACGTTAGCTCCACAATATATAGATGGTATATATCTAGGCTGGTCACAAATTAGATTAACCATGGAGCTGTCGGGGTTTCTTAGCCTTAGCCAATTCGATACCCTAGCGAATGAGGATTAATCGTGGACCAGTATTTGATCACTTTAAACTAAGTGGACTTCTGGTAGTACGAAATCCGCTTATGATGTGGTGGTAGGTTAACACCATAGTGGTAGGATGAACCTATGATCCCCTTTTGGCTAATGATTATGCAGGCATCTCTTAATTAGCTTATGATCCGTTATAAAGTTTCCATTACCTATTATGTGTTGGTTCCTGACCTGTTCTTTCTGTTTCATCCTAATTCTATGTGACATATGGAGGGCGACATCCAGATGTGTATGATTTATGGAGGATCTACCAAGAGTATGTCAATGGATTCTTGAACAACAACTACAAAGGATATCAAACACTATAGAGGAGGCAGAGAAGGAGTATGAGAAATTCTTGGCTGATGAGACAATGGGTGATGAAGCAATGACTCTTGAGGTAATGGCTGATCAAGCAATGACTGTTCCACCTGTGACAACGCTTCAAGCTTTGACTGTAGGTGAAAATCAGGACCGAGATACAAACCTCAACCTCAAGTTCATCATCATCGTTCTTCTTATGGTGAACGTGAAGCTCGTTTTGTTCTGATTCCTTTTTCTAGTCTACTATCGGTGTAATATGTAATGACATGATAAGCTCACCATTTTTAAATTATGGTAATCATATACACCCTCATATGGGCAACAAAATAGCAAAAATTTGCATCAGTGGAGCCAAAAAAAGGTGTGTGCAAACTAGAAAACAAACCGGGGAGATTTGTCCATCCCATGCAACCAGTCAAAAACCGGACAACCAAGTAAATCGCACAACATGACTCAATGCCCGTTTTATACTGCCAAGCCCCACAGAGTGTAACCACAGCGACATGAAAATTTGATGCTAACACCCAAACGCGCCCCAGTCTTTGCATCACATGCGAAACTCTTCCACCGTACGTACATGCAGTGTGCATGCGTGCAGGAACTAACAAACACATCCTAGCTAGCTAGACAACAGCGATGACTCAAGGCGCAATGCCTCTTGAACCTACTCCAACGGCATACACGGGCCGAATGAACGAGTTGCCGCCATCGGCGGGATACTGTAACCACTGGACTCGCTCATCACGGCACACCCAAGGCCGCAGACTCGGTCTGTAGCAGAGGTGAAGAAGGCGCCTCGATTGTTGCCGCCAATGGTAAGGAGGCCTGGAAAGTTCCCCATGCCTCCCACGCCCACGGCTCTTCTCGATCTGCGGCTTGAAGAGGGGATTTCGCCCCGCCAATAGCTTCAGGCAAGATGCAGAGCAGATTGGGGACGATGTTCGTGGCCCGCGCGTTACTCTAGGGTAGCTGCAGCTAGATTCTGTGTTCGCTCTCACGAGTGTGTCGTCAGATGCTCCACTAGTGCACCTGCACCCTCGTGTAGTTTGTGGGTTAAATAGGCGGAGGAGGGGTAGGACAAAAGGACGCTACAGGCGGAGCAATGTATCCTCGTGCAATCATAAGTAAATTGCGCCGAAATGGAGGTGGGCGATGTAAATAAATCCTATGAGACCAGGTCTATAAATTCTTCACTAGAGCGGCTCAAATCCTTGATTTAAGCGCAGACCAAGAATATACCCTATTTTCTTTTACTGAGATCTTGTTTTTTCATTTTAAACGTGTAGCATTGAGCTTTGTTATTAGTCTAACAAGTTCTGGTAACTTGTTATTACTCTAACAAGTTCTGGTAACATCAAGAAGGGCAAACAGCCGCCTGTGTGATCACAAAATATGTTCACCATTAATTGCAACTAGAAGAGCAATCGCTTCAATGACGAGTGGATTTGTGATTAAAACAACATCAGTTTGTACATGGATAAAAATACTAGAACTTCACGGTATTATGAAAACTTGCAACAAAATGCATGGCACGTCCGTTGGAGTGGAGCAAGTTATGTACGATGTGCGCGGACTCAGAGCTTGGGCTCGCCTTGAGTGGGGCGGCATGAATAAAGGTTGGCCGGAGGTTGGCCACTCGTAGCATAATTAAGCATGTGTAGACAAGATTCTACCAGAATCACCACCTCTAAGTATTTGGAAATAAAACGAGATATCAACAGAACGAGTAAATCAGGAATCCAATCTAGTTAGAAGCTAAGATAATAAATGGCTGCATCCATGTGGATTAGATGTACTCCTACTTCCACCAAAGGTAGTTCTTCATGAATAATGATGACGACCAAAAATCTAGAAAATAAATTCTGTACTAGTTAAGGAGGTGTTTTGTCAGACATGCACATGTCCACGTTAGCAACAATAGATGGTATTTATCTAGGCTGGTGAAAAATTAGATTAACCATGGAGCTGTCAGGTTTCCCAGCCTTAGCTAATTCGATACCCTAGCAAATAAGAATTGAACACATATCTAAGTAATACATGCACCTCTCCTCTCTCCTTCCCCGTTTCTCTCCCTACGCGGCCCCTTGAGAGTCTTCTAGAGTACTCGGCCTGACCTAGAGCTCTTTCCACCGGCAAGGACGGTTGGAGTCGGCCATGGAGAGGTGCCGATGTAGATTTTAGGAGTAGTTTAGGAGCTTGTTGTTGTGTGTATCCTAGATGGGTGACTAGGAGTAGGCCTCTCGATCTTGCCGGTCGGATCCAGAGCATCTTGGTTCTCTTTGTCGCGGCGATGCTACTCCGGTAGCAGGTGGTAGAGTGGCTGGCGACAGGGAGGCTGAGGATCTCCGACAATAAGACTGGCCTCTTGAGCCTATTCAATCGGGCATAGTGGCGCAACGCCGTTGCGGTGCTGTCGATGCTCTCGACCGGGATTCCTTGGTGGAAGACGATGGTGGGTCAATCTCCAGCAGGCTCTTCAAATAAGCGCCCGTACCTTCGATTCTTCTATCTCGTCATGCTCCTTCTTCCTCTTGCCACCCATGGAGGATGGAACTAGAAGATTTGGTGGCGGGAGATGGTTGATGCTGGAAGGTTGAGGAAGGATGTGGGTGGTGCCCAGGCGCTGCTCCGCATCGAAGCTGCGGTTTCTTGAGCGGATCACACGGCATTCTCTATCGGCGTCGTGATCCTCGGCCAGCAAGGTGGCCCTTATCCAACCTCCATGGCGGAGGCCCTTCCTGGACCATTGTGTCGGTGCTCGACGGCTAGAGTCATCTCCAAGTGGTTCTTCCCCGGAGGAGATTAGGCGGCAGGAGGCAATAGTTCATCGCCGGAATGGACAGCCAAGCGAGCAACCTCATCTCCGACCTCGGCGTGGCTGCCGTGGCCTTGAGGTCGCTGCCGATTGGCAGAGGAGGACGTCAGGGACCTGATTGCTTTTCTTGCTTTTGTCCTACGGTCCTTTTTGCATTGTTATTAGAAGCCCTTTCTTGGACTTTTAGGTCGATCAGGGCTATAGAAGCTAAAGGGCCTCTATAAAATGTACCTGTCTCATTTTTAATGCAGCTTCATGGCCCTTCTGGGCCATTCCTTGCTTCAAAAAAAAGAATTAGGATTAATCGTGGACCAGTATTTGATCACCTTAAGGTCACTCGAGATTACGTAGATTCCAGCAGAAGCTATGCCTCCCAGTTGATATCTGTGCCGGAGCTTGACCGACGAAATCAACACACATATGACATATAGGGTAACGGCCCTGACCATGGTGGTACCCTCTGTGACTTAAAAAAAATTGGGGAGCCGAGCCCGACACGAGCTATGGAACCTGAGTGAGTATAGCCCCCTGCCCCCGACGCTACCATTCAGTGCATAGAGCTATGATGCAGAGGGCAGCGCCCGACAGTAGGCGCTATGAATTTGGTTTATATTTGTAAATAGTTTCGAAAATAGGGTTGTTTTTTCCTGAAGTTTCAACGACCAATTTTGGACAACTTAACTCAGACTTCAAACACCAATAGAATAAACAAGAGTTATTTGTCCTTCTTTTGGTTTGCTGACACATCTTTCTTTACTTGGTTATATATTTTGTGTACTCATGTTTGTCAACATTAATTGGCTTTCAAAATTGTTTTGGTATATATTCAGCAGAGCAGAGCAACTTGAGAACATCATCAGAATAATGAAATGACACGCCAAAGGATTTGCAAGTCTGATCCACGAGTACTGCTCCCTCGGTTCACAAAAGAGTGTACATCCATTATTGGAGAGCCCAATTATTTTAGTTTGATGGCCCGGCACCAATCGGGATTGCTGTTGCTCTAAGTACGTACGTAAGGTAGTTTCTTGTCGGAACTGCATGATCTGCATGATGTAATGTGACTGTATCCCTTGCATTAGCTAGCCACATGTACTCCTAGATTTTAATTTGATCAGAGGAGTTGGACAGAAATCGTACTACCAGAAACTTCGGATGTATATATAGGTCCGTACGTTCCAACGTATGTGTGAGCAGTACGAGCAGCTCCACTACAACTCCCGTCGTACCCGCCACCGAGACAACCACAGTCAGAGCTGCCGCCGGCGAACTCTTAGAACAGGACAAAACCAGCCCCACCGACACAGCCAACTTTGTAGGCGCTCCCCACGCCGCCCCCGACGTCCCTGAGGGACCCGACGATGGTGCTGAATGCTCAAGAATGGATTTTGCCCAAGCGCTCCAAGAAGCCTGGAAGGTCCCGCATGCATCCCATGCCCACGAAGAGGCAGTGAATTAAATTTCGTCGAAATTTCGATCGAAATTCGCGAAATTACCGGTTTTCGCTAGAGGGCGAGAAAAGCCTGGTATCGTCCGAATATTTTGGCCTGTTTTAAATTTTTCGGCCCATCCTGGCCCGCTTGGCCGCTTTTCCCTTTATCAGAGGCAGCAGCGTCGTCTTTAGGTTTTCCCGTTCCCTGTTTCCTGGAGCTGTACGGCGGCACCTTTTGTGAGTATGGCCGGCGGCGGAGGTGGAAGTACCAACGCCGGTGACAAGAGCAACCAGATTTCTGGGAAGGGAAAAGAAAAAGAGCACGGTGATGCCATTGCTTCTAGCAGTCAGCGTCGGGACGACGACAACAGTGCGAGAGATGGTAGCGTCGCCGGCCGACGTGCTGGTCAGAACGCCGCGTCCGCCGACCGACGTGCTGCGGCCGTGCCGACCGGCCGAGGTGCTGCAGAAGATGTTGCGCGACAGAACGGTCCTCCAGGTAGTTCTCTAATATTTCTAACTCTGAACCTGTGTGTTCTGAAATCTGAACATCGATGCAGAGGTGAACGCATCCATCAAAGCAAATAAAAAAGTTGCCTGAAATTTTTTGCTTGACCCTTGCTTCCGATCTCCAACATGGTCCAAAGGTCGTTGCTCTTTTGCCCCCAGATTGTTTTCTTGCTGGCGATGGATACAGAGCATGGTCCCCGGCTGTTTTGGCGCGCCTTGCTTATTACTTATTTAATCTCTAGAGCATGCCTTTAACATCACTGAAACTAAGTGTATTCTAAGATTGCTTGTTAATCCCTAGAGCATGCTCTGAACATCAGTGAACTGTGATTAATTATTGCCTAATTGTATCTGAGCTTTAAACTGTTGGTGAATAATACTGCTTAGTACATTAATATGCATGTGACGACCATTAACTAGACTGACCATTACAAAAATAAAAAACTCTTTGTCGTAGTGCAGAATATATATATATATATTTATAATGAATGGAGCGGCTCTCATAATAAATTGGAAGTATACCATGGTGCATTATTTTAACTGCTAAGAACATCAGTATATGCTATCAACAACAAATTTGCTCTCCCATTATTTCCTCTACTTTTTACTTTCTTCTTTGTTTGCGTCAAGAATAGATAAATAAATTGCATCCTAAAGATCCACTCACGCCATGTTATGACATTTTCTTTATAAGGATGAAATATGTATGATTTGTTTCAGTTAGCATTCTGTTATTAGTCAGTCTTTACACATGTAACATGTTCATATAGATAGTTGCTAATCATTTAATATTTAATGTAACATTGGCCTATATTTGCATGATCAGCTGATGATGGAGTATCGTATGCATGGAGCCATGGAAGGGCTTATCATGGTGGTTTCAAATGTAATTACTACGGCCTTGCAGTAAAGAGTGGAGGTGTCACAAGGCTTAAGGTACATTTAGCCGGGGTCAAAGGAGATGTGAGACCTTGTGATGTTGTACCTGCAAATGTTCGGCGAGCAATGCTTAGGTCTGTTTCGTTACTCAAGGTGAAGCAAAATGCAAAAAAAAGGAGAACTCAAGCGGTGGAGCGTGATGTCCTCATGAGGATGACCCGTGGCCGTGCACATGAAGGCATGTTTGATGATGAGGATGACGATATGCAGCGAGCAATAGATGAATCACTACCGGAATACCAATACAGGGAGAGAGTTGAGCAGAGGGGTCGAAGGTATGAGCATGGTAGTTCAAGCGGTGGCGGTTCCTTGGGAGATGGTAAACGTGTGACGAAAGGCTTTGATTCTGACCTCGCACGTGCCAAGGCACCGGTGCAAACTAGAATTGATACAATTTGGTCCGAGAAAGAAAACAAGGAGATGCTCGCATTAGCTTGGTCCAAGTGGTTTCATGCGAGAGATATCCCCGGCCGCAAAGCTGATTGCCCATATTTTGTAGGAGCCATGAAGTTAACTCAAAGACTTGGTGAGGGTGTTCCTATCCCAAAGGGAGCCATAATAGATGGTCCGTGTTTAAACTCAAACTACAATGAACTTAAAGAGTATGTGCTGCATTTCAAGGAGGATTGGCGTACATACGGCGTCACGATCATGTGTGATGCATGGACAGGCCCTACAGATATGAGCATTATAAACTTTCTAATATTTTGCAATGGTCGCATGCTTTTCCATAAGTCAGTGAATGCAACCGGGGAAATGCAGAATGCAGCGTATCTCTGTAGCATCATTCGGGAGGTGATAGTTGATGAAGTGGGTCATGAATATGTTGTCCAACTTTTCACTGACAACGGTTCCAATTTCAAGAAAGCATGTTTGATGGTGGTAAAGGAGTTCCCATCTATTATTTGGCAGCCATGTTGCGCTCACACTGTTAATTTGATGCTCAAGGATATTTCAAAGTTTCCTGAGGTGGTTCAAACTGTGACCAGTGCAAAGAGGATTAGCAAATTCTTTCACAGCCATAGTAGGTTGCATGATGAAATGAGGAAACGGGTTGGAGGAGAGATCATACAACCTAATGCCACAAGGTTTGGGACACTGTTTGTATTTTTACAAAGTTTCATGGACAAGAAGGATGCATTTCAGAAATGGATGGTGTCCGAAGATTGGCAAAATAGTGAGTGGAGTAATAGCCTAGACTACGACTACACATATGATCAGTTGATTAGTCGTCATTGGTGGGTTAATATGAAATGGGTGTTAGATGCTGTTAGACCTATATATAAGCTTCTTCGCTATGCGGACAGAGAAAAGAATGCAAAAATTTCTGGTTTCATACCAACATCATGCAAAAGCTCAGAAGAGTTAGCTGCAGCTTTAGAACATGACAATTTCAGCTATAACAGATTTCTTGATGTAAAGGAAAAAAGGCTCAATATGATGCGTGATGACACCCATTTGGTGGCAGGTGAGTATTACTACTTGACATTATATTTCTTCCAATGAACTCATATTGTCGATACACTAATAAATTTTGTTTGCAATGCAGCCGGTATACTTGATCCAGCCGGAGATTATGAGTTCAATATGAGTGGTCAGCCTGAGCTTGTCAAACAATTCGGCGAAAGCATTCGTAGAATTGCAAGCTCACCTGAGAGCACAGTGGAGGCACTACGCCAATTTGATGCGTACCGGAACCGTCGAGGAATTTTTGGTACCATGGAGGCTCGTATGGCTGCTAAAAGTCTTACACCTAGTATGTCATGAAGTAAAATATGCATAACATTCTTTTCTTATTCTTTGATTTCATGGATACTTAACTTGATATGATTATTGCAGCATCATGGTGGATGCATTATGGATCAGATTACCCAGAGCTACAAAAATATGCATTAAGGATTGTGTCCCAATGCATGTCCTTTAGTGGGTGTGAACGAAACTGGAGCACATTTGCTCTGATTCACACACTACTAAGGAATCGACTTGGCTATGAAAAGCTCCATAAGTTGGTCTATGTGCACTATAACTTGAAGCTGTGAATCCAACAACAGGAACTTGACATGCAGGAAACTGAAGTAGATCCATTTAGCTTAATGATGGATGTCGCATTGTATGATAGAGACAATCCAATAATGGACTGGCTAAATGGATCAATGACCAATGCAAAACCCATTTTAAATGAGAAGGATGATGAGCTTTTTGAAAAGGAAATTAATCGTGAGAATGCCAAGGAAGACCTGACAGAGCAGCCAGAGAAGGATTTGAATAAGGAGCTTGGCAAACATGGAAGGAGTGGGAAACGCAAGATCACTCACAGCGACGATGAAACACAAAGCCAACCTGGTAGCCTGGGCAATGATGACACTGATAGTAACGACGATGTAACAGAAGCTCCGGCAGCTAATAAAGGTGAGACAACTATAAAAGTATCTTGATGTCTTGTTTTTGTTTCACCCAATACAATGCTCTTATTTACATTTTTATACTGTGCAGGTCATGAGGAACAATTTGAAAAAAATTAGTTTACTTGTGAACAAAATTTCACACACGCCACACAAGACGAGGATCACGGTTCAAGGCGCCAACAAAGGAAGACAAAGAGTAAGTATAAGCGTATGGCTGATCTATCAGGAAAGGGTACTAATAAAAAGAAATGGTGAGCCTCTAATTTTATAACTCAACCTTACATGCTTACACGTCTGATATCCATACAATCCTCCCTTGAACTAGGAAGTCTAATCAAACTCATACTTTTTTCGCAGATGTGAGCAGTATGATTCTCTGATAAGGATTTCTTAATCGGAAGGCATTGTTCAGCCATTGGAACATTCTCAAACTTCTATAGGACACTTTATTATTAGCTATTTCTGCCTAGTTTTTGTTATGTGAGAACGTCACATTTCTCTTTCGATTGTACCCTCGCAACTTATGTTTCCAGTGCCAAGTTAGTAATTTCCATGTTGAATTTTATGTCAGTTAATTAACTGGTCCAGTCTATGTGGAAATATTTAATTATTCTTTCAACACTGTATGTGTATCATTCTGGAAACAAGCCATGCCCAAGTTGTTGCTGTTAGAAAAGTTTTCTTCCTTCTATGAATGTAACGTGAATTATAAACTTTTGTGTTCCTGATTGTTTGGAGCTGCAGCGAAGCGGCAAATTTAGCTAGCTGTACTTGGTACTAGAAAGACTTATGAATCTGAACTGATCTACTAATGACCTTCAACTCTAAATGTCATTTTCGTTCTTTAACTAAATTTCGTTCGAAATTTCGTTTGAAATTCACGAAGTTTTTTAAAAAGTTCGCTCGAAAGATTCAAAACGAGTGCATTCGTATTTGACCGAAATTTTTGAATATTTTTTCGAAATTTCGTTTTTTTCTCGAAATTCTCGAATCTCTGAGTGGAGCGACATATTTTTGCAAATCGAAATGCAGAACACTGCGAAGAGGTTCCTCGATCTCATCCGCCGCTCTTTCCTCCGGCTGCGCTGTTCTCGCCGGAGGCTGCCGAAAGCGAGGCCTCCACCGCCACAGCAGCTACGGCATGAGCTGCTATAATGCGAGACAGAGAGCAATGCTCTCCAGTACTGTCTCGTTTGAGTGACGCTAGTTGTGATGTCTATGTGCTACTGCTACGTTTGTGGTGTGGTGCACTTCGCGGTTTAAATAGACAGCGAAGTAGAAAAACAGGCCAGGTGGAGGGTTGACTTGATGCTGTGCAGTGAATGCTTGTTTACCAATCACACTTATAGGAGACTAATATTTGCATGGTTCGGGGTTGGTCAGGCCACAAACTGAGGGGTGAATTCGAAGATGGTTACTCTATTTCTGATGATGCTTCACAAAGGCTGGGTTTCTGGAATGCTCCTCAAAGCACTGTCCCCGAAAAGGATTAGAGAAACCCCACAGAATAGATTAGGCATCGAGAATATATTGGAATTAATCACTTGTGTAGTCCAAATAAAACACAATGCAACATGAAAGTACACAAGTATTTTTAATGGTCAAGGTCAGAGATCACCTACCTCGTTAGTGTTTTTTTGCAAAGCACCTACCTAGTTATTAGTTTGATCGACCACAGCTTTCAACTTCTCTTTCCAATAAGAATCGAGAAATTCCAGAAAATTATGGCTGAGTTTCTAACTTATGGGGTTTCCACTTGGTATAATAATCATCATGCCCAACCTCTTCGCCTTGTTGCGCTTCTTCGACTAGTTGCTTGATGGAGGTGTCAACTACAGCGAAAATATCAGATGATCCCTACTTTCACCTGATACCATGATGATACCTTCTTAAAACTTGAATTTATAAGTTTTTAAAAATTTGAAAAAATGTGTTATTGTTTGCACGAAGTGCATATACAATTCCTAGATTTTTGGAACCAAATAGAAAGTAGCAGAAGAAAAACAAAAAAGTCATTGATATGTGAATAGTATAATGCATGGTATCATGGTATGTGAATAATATAATGGTTTAAAATTTTAGAAACTTAGAAATTTGAATTCTAAGAAGCGGTATAACTTAATCATGTGAAGTTGACGAACATGGTATCATGTGATTTTTTTTACTTGGTGGTCTAAAGTTTGAGATATGTGATCTCTAGACTAATGCAACTCTATATGAGTGTTGGGACGAAGAATCGGAGGGAGCTAAATCAGATAATTGATTAATGGTAAGCTGATATTCTAGCTAGAAAACTCAGCACAATGGGAAGGATATACACTCCGAGATCTTGGAACATCCACGCCTCAATGCGGGTTATTCCCTCACTTGTACTCATTGAGTCGGAACATCAAATCCATCACAAATTTGAATTTTTGAGAAGCGGTACATCTTAATCATGTGAAGTTGGCGACCATGCTATCCTGTGAATTTTTTTACTTGGTGGTCTAAAGTTTCAGCCAATGTTAAAGATTTGTGATCTCTAGACTAATGCAACACTATATGAGTGTTGGGACCCAGAATAGGACAAAAAAAATTCAACACTATATGAGTCTACGGGGAATCTTGGTGTCGCTGTCGCGGCAAAACACGTCATGGCCGCTGCCCATCGCCGGGAGGCCCAGCAAGTTCCTCATGCCTCTCAGGCCCTCGAATAGGTTCCTCTGGTCTACCACCGCTCCTGTTCTGGCGACACCTAAAAGAGAGGCCTCCGTCATAGCTTTCGAGTGTGCTATGTGCGTGTGGTAGCGTGAGATTGTTGATACTTCTGTGCTACGATGGAGTGACCGGCCCTGGCAGTTGGAGGGTGTAAATGAGGCGATTGTCATTGCTATTTAAAAGACGGGGGTTCATAGTTTGAGACTTGAGCATCTCAAGTATGGCCCAACAGCAAGTTAAACAAGGTAATGATGGACTGATCCACACATAAGAAAATAATGATAATACTAGTTAACCAAACTAGTGTGCTATCAAAGCGAAGAGAATGTGGATAATGTAGATCGCTAGACCTAGAGGAAACACTTTATGAGTTAGGTTGTTCTACTTGGAATATGTAGAATCTTAATCAATCATCTATCATAAATAGCACTACTATGGAAATTACTCCAATATGAAATAGCTCTAGGGGTCGTGGCTCACCTTGATATTGAAATCTTTGCGCCTACCTAGTTGAATGTGAGCTAGAAGAACCGAAGTTTCGCCTATGCAACATTGCAAAGATAATTTTACAATTTTGACAGGTAATAAACGAATAATTTTTTTATTTCAGTCATCTCGTGTTTCAAACAAAGAAGAAATGTAGCATTTAAGAAATTCAGATCAAACATTTGACTAATCAACAGAAACATCACCCACCTCTAGCGAATTATGGTGAGTTCTGATCCTACGTGTTTGCATGTTATCAACATTACAAAATTTACTTCCATTGTGCTAGCCTAAAATGTATTTTTTTAGTAAATTATGGTCCTTCATTAACAAACACACAACATACCATTGCTTTATCAATGAAATTTCTCAGAAACATCATGGTATTTATGAACTATGTTTAACTGAAATATTACGTGTGCATCATTTTCAAGTAAATGTGCTAATGTATGTTGTATACATAAATTCTTTTCGTTCAAAGTACTTGCAATTGTTACCTTGACTAGTAGAATTTGCAATGGTTATTTAGTACATAATTGTTTCTTCCTAAATGTAGGGTCTGTTTTGTTGTATTTTGATGGGCTTACAGTTAATTTTTTAGCCTTGTATCTATTTTCTAAACAAAGGGCATGGTAGGTAGTGTAACCATGCATAACATGTGGGAAATAGTACATTGTATCTATGAATGAAGCACCAACCGACACGAGAACATTGTGCACATCCGAAGCAAAATATAGCTCTCTACATGCTTCAAGTGGACAAATTCCCGGACCGGCCTTCTTCATTTAGATAGAATAATGGCTTGTTAAGTTGCCCGTGGTGAATGATACAATAGAACATATATTTAGGTGTGCTCGTTTTATTGAGATTTCCCCTTTTCCTCATAGTCAAAATAACAAGTCTTTGATTCTTAATAAAGAGAAATGTAAAGGTTGAATAAGACATTCACCGTTGCCCGAAGACCCAAAGGGTTAAAACGGAAACTGAAGCTTGTTATGTGATTTGAAGTCTCTCTCTATAAAAGACACATATGGTGCATGTCTATAGTTTTAGGAATATTACTATCATAAATAAATAGCGGAGCGGAACAAGAAAATTGTAATCATGTTGGGTTGATAAAAAATCTTAAACCTCAATGTAGGAGATGGTCAGGCCAAATTCTTTTGACCATACCATCTTCTGTAACTAAAATAATAGTCATATAACTGCACTTCTAAGTAGCAAATAACCACACTATATCTTGAACACCTGATTCATGACACCTCACAATAATTTTTTGGTAGCTCTTATAGTCCGAGACTTCCCAAGGCCGGCTAGTCTAGCCACAAAATAAAGATGGTTGAAAATAAGACTATATATGAACCATGTTGCATCATAGTTTATCACACCACAATTTCTAAGTGGAAATTTATAGTGTACGCGCCACAATGACCAAGAATGTCACTCTCGTTGTCTACTTTCCTATACCTTGTATACATGTAAGGGATTTAGCTCTGTTTGAGACCAAATAGATGCCCCTATAAACTTTACACCGCTTTCCAAACTCTGGCGGCACAAGCATGCTTGGCGTTTGAGAGGGAAAGATTAACGCTAGTACTTTCAGTTGTTCTTCAAGAATAAGTTAAGGTTGTGAGAAACATACCAGTTTTTTCATTTTTCGGATACAATATATCAAGTAGTGGTTGTGGCGTTGTGGGAAAGTTCATGATTAATTATGTATGAATAATTTACTCTCCAATATAATCATCAACATATTAGAAAAATGAAGATACACTTTACATGAACACTAGAGTAATCACTCATGTCACTTGTGATTGTGATGCACTCACTTAGGTCAGCTAACTCTGAAAATGCCCATTTACTCTACTAAACTTGGTTAAGAGGTCCAACCATTATCATATTAATATGTTGACTTCTATTTTTTCTTCTGAGAACAAGATTGTTTGTGCCAATCGTACGAAATGGTAATGTACTCATACATGAATGGTTCCATTCTTCAAGTGTTCACATAAATGCAAAATATTATTAGATATCATGATTCACCACCAAACCAACCACCTATACTTACTACAAGAGTTTCCATACACCATATATTCATACACGGTCATGCCCAAGTTGGATGTTCTAGTACAATTCCATGTTTTCCATACTAATGCAGAGGTAGTTTCTCAAAGCCAGTGCATATATCAAAGCCAGTGCATACTAATGAGAATCATTATTATCAACCCGCAAAAAAGAGAATCATTATTATCTGGGACTCCTAATGTTGTTGTTGTATCGGGATCATGATACACCAACCATTATTCTCTAGTGAACAAGCCTAGTATTCCAAGGAAATGTTGCTTGCTAGCCATGTAACAATTTTTTTTTTATAAAACATAAGAAAATTTGAGATCTTGTCCGCAAACTAAACCTATTATCCAAGTCTTAATTACCAATGATCAGAAAACAATATTGCACACTTATCTGTTCAGATGCATGACTTACATATATCTTCACTTGGATATCCATCATAAAGAAATTTTCTTGATGGGGTGTTATTTATTAGTGAAGTTTGTAAAGCCTATTATGGATCTACATGTAGACAAAATATAGTCATTCAAGAACCTCTTCACACTTGGTAATACGAAGTACGCTCCCCCTCGAATTAAGTGATATTCGATTGTTAGATTAGCAAAAACACTGATATGATCCTTTTAAACTCCTGTTAGACGGCGTGCAAGTAAAATATGTACCCATAACAATTATATAATGTCCGCTACGGACTATAACTTACCATCAATATTTGCAGTGATACGTCGTGCGTGGAATTATGCTGAAGTGCATATGTAATAATGTGCACAACCAGTATGCTACAATGTGACAAGGTTAGAGATCATATTTAGATTTTAAACACAAGCTTTAAGTATTAGACGATGATAACACACATGACTTCAACAAGAAAATTGTGGCTCAAAGCCATCGAGAAGAAAACAATGAATGAGCCGCATTCATGTGAAGAACATGGTTGCATGCACAAAACATAGTTTTCTATAAAAAACATTGAGAGCAAATTACTTACCAAATGCTTTGCTGGGAGCTAGTGGGTGGAGATCGATGAGACATGTGCGTGTCCATGCGGGAAACTAGACATGGCAGATGTATATATATAGGCTAGTTATTACGTACGTGAATGGGTGATGAACCATCGAGCTCGATCTCAACCTTCTTTGCATAGTAGAGTTCGATAGTAGATAACCTAGAGGCTACACGGTAACCAATTGATGAGTCTAAATCCACCCGGGCTTCCTTGTCATTCAGACGCACACACGCCCGGTTACATGGGTTCGTCCTTGTACGTAGCCAATGCAGGCAAGTGCAACACAATGCGGGCCAGAAGTACTCCAACTGCTGGTGCTGATCGAGCGGGTAAGAACATGACCCCATGTCCGTCAGATCTGCACAGCTGCTAGTAGTGGACATCATGGCGCGATGCCGGCGCAGGCTGCTCTGCTCTACACACCTCTGAGCTCGCCGAATGGGGTGCCAGCAGTTGCAGTGTATCTGGTTGGGATTCTGCCGGCGCCTCCGTCACGACCATCCGGCCTGACGATCCCGACACCACCTCCGATCCCACGGAGACGGCGGATAGCGCTGATGAAGACACCAGCGCCGTTGCTGTCCAAGACCCTGCCCTAGTCGGCGCCCGTGGCCGGCAGGCCTGCCAGGTTCCCCATGCCTCTCATCCCCACGAATACGTCCTTCACGTCCGCCACTGCTGCCCAAGGCTTGGTGCTGTTCTCTGTGGCTATGGGCTCCGATGCTTTTGGTTTGCTGGGCATGACTATGGGCTCGATCGAGTTGCTGTTTATGTTTAAATAGGAGTCGTGAGCGAGCGAGTGAGATGGAGGAGAGACCGGGGCAGGTGGAGGGCGTCCTGAGCCAGCCGCTATTTATTTCAGTCACTCCACCAACGTTCGTGAGCGTTTATTAATTCGTGGTGAAGATTAATAGGGACAAACTGAGACAACTGAGGACCAAATACTAGCAAAACCACATGTCGTTAAAGCATGTCTTGCTTCTTTTGCATCCTAGACTAGACTCGGAGGTAGCTAGGATTTGTAACCCAGCTAGAGCTAGAAGGAGAAGCTAGCTCGATTCGGCATGCATTTGTGGCTTGAGCAATACGAAGAGCTACCTAAGAGCATCTCCACTCGCCTACCCAGGACGCCGATCCGGACGCCGAAAATCGGCCTAGTCGCGTATCCAGGGACCTGTTTTCCGAATTTCGGCGTGTTTTGGTCCGGCCTACTCAGGCCGAACCCAGGTTTCCGGGTACGCCCTGAGACGCTGAACGCCGCAAAAAAGGGCGTGGGCCAGCTTTGTCGGCGAGACAGTCCCATTCCCACCCACTCCACTCGCCCAGACTGCCGCGAAGCCCTTGTCGCCATGACTTCGCCGGCGGAGCTCCACCGCACCGAGACATGCCCACGCCTCTAGATACGCTCGCCGTAGTTGCCGCTCACCACGACGCCTTGTCCGTCGCCGCTCTCGCCGACCTAGCCTCGTCGTAGATCTGCTTCGCTACGTGCTCCCACCACCACGTCCGCCAAGTGTTCGGCATTTGGCCGGATTCGGCCATGGACTCTGACGACGACGAGATACTCGCCATTGACTCCGACAAGGACGAGATACTCGCCATGGACTCCGACGACGAGGAGATGCTCGCCGTACTCCTGGAGGAGGAGAGCGCCGAGGTCGCCGAAGGTGAAGAGCACTTGCAGATCCTCGCATCGCTCGTCCAACTGTACATGCAGATGGCGAAGCCAAATCGCAGTGGTTCGGCGCCAGGTCGCCGGAAGTGCAAGGCGAGACAAAGGATAGAGGGCTACTGCATGTTGTACGCCGACTACTTCGCCGACCAGCCACTCCATGAAGAGGACGTGTTTCGCCACCGTTTCAGGATGAGCCGGAAGCTCTTCCTCAAGATCGTGCATGCCATCCGGGAGTTCGACCCCTATTTCCTTTGCAAGAAGGACTGCACCGGCTTGGTTGGGTTTTCCTCGCTTCAGAAGTGACCGTGGCGATGAGGTTGCTTGCATATGGAGCGCCGGCTTACAGTGCCGATGACTATCTCCGCATCGCGGAGTCCACCGCCATTGATTGCTTGTACATGTTCTGCAGGGTAGTGATTGTAGTGTTCGGGGAACAGTTCTTGAGATCACCCACTGTTGAAGACACTGCTCGGATCCTCGTAGTCAATGAAAGTAGAGGATTTCCTGGTATGCTTGTAAGCATAGATTGCATGCATTGGAAGTGGAAGAACTATCCATTTGAATGGCAAGGAATGTACAAAGGTCACAAATGAGGTTGCACTGTCATACTTGAGGCAGTTGCTACACATGATCTTTGGATCTGGCACTCCTTCTTTGGCATGGCAGGATCGAACAACGACATCAACGTCCTCAACTCCTCAACTGTCTTTTCCAAGCTTGTTGACGGTCATGCTCCCCCCGTGGAATTTGAGATCAGTGGGCACCACTACAACAAGGGATACTATCTAGCAGATGACATCTATCCAAGATGGCCAACATTTGTGAAGACTATTTCAAGCCCAATGCTCCCCAAGCATTCTCACTTTACCAATGAACAGGAAGCTTGCAGGAAGGACGTGGAGCGGGCATTTGGTGTGCTCCAGCAGAGGTTTGCAGTTGTCCGGTTCCCTGCTATGACCTGGTCGAAAGATCAGATGTGGGAAGTGATGAACTGTTGTGTGACCTTGCACAACATGATCATTGAGGATGAGAGGAAGGATCCAGTGAGTTTGCTCTAGGAGGACGAGCCATACTACAGACAGGGTCCTCTTGCCGAGCCTGATCATCAGGTGCCTCCAACCTGGGCTGCATTCATCGTAATGCGTCAGGAGATCCGAGATCCGGCGATGCATCAACAACTGCAGGATGATCTTGTTGAGCACCTATGGATACGCAGGGGCAACACGTCGTAGATGCCCAGCGTGAACTAGGCCGAATTTGGCCGAAATATGTTGTATTTTCACTTCCTGCCAAACTATTACATTTACGCCGAACTCTGTTTAAAATTTCGCCGAACTTTGATCTTAAAATGTTCTGTACTCATTGTGTGACGCACTATGCCGAAATCTAAATGAACTTGAGCCGAATTTGAACGGAAACGGACGACCCAAAAAGTCGGGCTGAATACGCGAGTGAAAAACTGGACGTAATCAGGCCAAAAACTTGCGCCGTCCGGCCAAAGTTTAATCCGGATTTTGGCGTGGGTTCGCCCAGGCGAGTGGAGATGCTCTAAGGCACGACAACGACTTGCGCCTTCGCGACAACGGAACTGAGAATTGCTGCCGGCGAGCTCTTATAACCGGAAACCGCCAGCCCCACCGACACCACAATCTTTCAGGGTGCTCCCCGCGCCGCCACCTACGTCACCCAGCCGGCCCGTGATGCCGCTGCAAACCTCAGCACACTTGTTACCGCAGGCCCAGCCGTAGCGGCCGCCAACTGCCTGGAAACGCGGCAGGTCCCGAATGCCTCCCACGCCCACGAAGAGCGAGGTTCCTCTCATTCACCTCACTTTCCTCCGGCGGTGCCATTTTCGCCGGGAGGCGGCAGAAAGAGAGAGGCCTTGACCGTCCCGCGCTGACAGCTTCTAAGTTGTAACGCAGGGCAGAGAAGGACGACAGAGGCACAGGACTGTGCCTGGCGCCTCTCTAGCTAGCCAGCTATGGATCGATTCTACTCGCTCTCAAGTCTCGATTGTGTTGTTGTGCACGTGAGATCCTTCCTGTTGATACTCATACGCTTAATTGTAATGTGGAGTTCGAGGTTTAAATAGGCGGCGGACCAAGAACGAGAGATAGTGGGGCAGGTGGAGGCTTTGAATGAGGCGAAGCGTGAGGTGTTGATGCTCATGTCTGTAGGTGTTGTGCATATTTGACACTAGGCGAGGCAAAGATGGCTAATCCATTGCTTGTGTTTCGCAGAGACTGTTGCTGATCCCAGTTCTCGACTTATGCACCCTCAAAGCTCATCCATGAACATGTTTAAGGGCATATCGTTTTTGGGTGCAGTGGTAGAGTTTAGGAGTGACGATAATCACAAGAAACCCAATGAATAGATTGGCCAATCCAATTGAGCACATTTTCAGCATTGGTCTTTGAGTCTTTCATCGACTCCAAATGACACACCACCACTGCAAGTGTCAAGCTAAGAGCTCAACACCTAACTACTTAGTATATGTCAGAGAGCTTGAACCTTAAAATTTCGGTTTCAGTAACAATACTCAATACCATTCGGAAAAACCACAATAATCTCAACGAACGAGATATTCTAGAAAATTATATATTGCGAGATCCTAACTTAGGATTTCACACCCAATCCTTGTCACGGCCAACATATTCGACACGGTGTGCTTAATGGACTAGTCGGTTCATGGAAATGTGAAAAGAGCTCTGCATAATCCTTATCACCATTCCGGAGGGCACTATCAAGTTCATCAATAAATTGGAGAGAGCATTATTTCTTTGGGTGCCTAAGGATCCAACAACCGGTCCAGAATGCAAGGTGAATAGGGATACCGTGTGTCACTCCAAAAAACTTGGTGGTCTTGGGATACTTAACATGGACAAGTTTGTGGCGGCTCTCCAGCTAAGGTGGCCATTAGCTTGAATGGAAAGACCCCACTAGAAATTTGGGTGAGATCCGGTTACCATTGTACCAAGGAGGACATGAACATTTTCTATGCCACCACTACAATCACTCTTGGAAACGGACAAAAAGCAACTTTTTCGCATGCACCATGGTTGGAAGCAAGAAATCCAGTTGACATCGCTCCACTAATATATGAGTCCTTTAGAAGAAAGAAGTGGATGGTTCATCGAGCTATGCGAGACAACACATGCATTAGGAATAAAGTTGGATGCTAATTTCTCTTCGGATCACTTATTTCAATATGTGGAGCTTTGGACGAGCCTAGAAAATGTGGACCTTGATAGTGACATAGAAGATCACATTTCTTGGAAGGTTAAGTACACGGCTGTTCCGGCTTATGAAGTGCAATTCTTGGGAACAATTGCCTCCAATGTGAACAAGATGGTATGGAAAGCTTAGGCACCTCCAAAAACAGAAGCCTTTGTTTGGTTTGCGACACAAAATAGGCTATGGACGGCCGCCCACTTGAGATGCGAGGGGTGGCCAAATTATGAATTGTGCCCCATTTGCAAGTAAGCTATGGAGACGGTCACTCACCTCTTTGTCGAGTCTCGTTACATAAAGAGGCTTAGGGGGACTAATAAGATATTTGATGGGTATTCATTTAATTCAACCTACTCAATGGGAAGATCTATCAATCAAAATTTGGTGGGCCATGATGATGGAGCACATAATCCCTAACCGCAAATATATTGTCTCCTTCACTTTGTTAATCTCTTGGAAGATATGGAATGAAAGAAATGCTCAGTCTTCCACAATAAGCACGCGCCTACATTTGTAGTTCTAAATGTTGGAGATATGCCCTAGAGGCAATAATAAATGTAGTTATTATTATATCTTTGTGTTTATGATAAATGTTTACATTTATGCTATAATAGTATTAACAAGGAAACATTAATACTTGTGTGATTTGTAAACTTAAATTGAAGTCCTTAGTAAAGCCTATTTATAATACTAGCTTGTTGGTTAATAAATTATGTGGTTTCCCTATCATGAACATTGAGATGTTATTAACAACAAGATCATATCGTTAGGAGAATGATATGGTGGACATACTCCTATAGATAAGCGTAGCATAAAGATCAAGTCATTTTAATAGTTCAATTGCTATATGCTTTCTGATACATAGTAACCTAATTCCTTCGACCATGAGATCATGCATATCACCTTCACCGGAAGGATGCTTTGATGACATCAAACACCACACCGTAACTGGGTGGCTATAAAAGTGGCATTGAGTGTTCGGAAAGTATTGGTTGAGACACATGGATCAAGAGTGGGATTTGTCCATCCATATGTCGAATAGATATACTCTGGGCCCTCTCGGTGAAATGTCATCCAATTAGCTTGCAAGCATGTGACTGGCTCACAAGGGATCACATATCACGGGAACGAGAAAAGAGTACTTATCAGTAACGAGGTTGAACTAGGTATGCAGAGATACCGACGATCATAACCTCGGATAAGTAAACTATCGTGAGACAAAGGTAAATTGGTATCGTATGTAAGTGGTTTATTCGATCGCAAAGTAATCGTATAAATATGTGGGAGCCATATGAATTTCCAGATTCCTCTATTGGTTATTGTTCGGAGAAGTGTCTCGATCATGTCCGCATAATTCACGAACCGTAGGGAGACACACTTAAGGATTCGACGTTGTTTGAGTAGTTATGGAATGATGAGAAAGAGACCGAATGTTGTTCGGAGTCTCGAATGGGATCCGGGATATCACGAGGAGATCCGAAATGGTCCGGAGAATAAGATTCATATAAGGAAGGTCCTGTTTCGGAGTTGGAGAATGGTTCCGGTGTTTTCATCGGGAATGTTCTAGAAGGTTCCGGAATGTCCGGCACTCCGAAGGGGAAGAGTACATGAATGTGTCATACCAAGTTAGAATGATTGCATCATGTACTAGGTGTCATCGCTGAACAAAATAAAGGGTTTAATCAAATCCTAGTTTGAAAAGTCAAACGCCAATTTGAAAAGTCAAACGGCTATTTTGGGAAGTGGAGGGGAAGGTGGAAACCGAGTTGGGGAGGAGTTCCTCCCCTCCACCGCCGGCACCCTTGGGAAACCGAGTTGGGGAGGGACTCCCCTCCCCTGGCGCGGCCCCTCCACCTATATAAGGAGGGGCAGGGCTGCCCCTCCTAACACACAAGTTCTCCACCCCAAAACCCTAGCCCGGCGCCGCCACCTCCTGTTGCCGCCGCCTAGGGCTCCCCTAGCCGCCGACTTGGGCAAACCCCAAGCCCTAGCCGCCGGCCCTAGCACCTCCTCCTTGGTGTGTCTAAACCCTAGATCGCCGAGGAGCTCTCTCATAGTCCACCATACTCGCTCCGGCTTAAGGCGAAGCCCTGCGAGATCTCCCCTCTACTTCCGGTACCACGCCGTTGTACTGCCGGAATCGCGAGGAGAGTGCTACAACCTCCGCTGCCTGCTGGAACAAGGGAGAGGAAGGTCTTCGTCGAGTACCGAACGTGTGACCGACTGCGGGAGCGCTGCCGGAACGCAGCGCCGGAAGGATCGTCTACACGATCTTGAGATCGGGAAGAGTACGACTACATCACCCACGAGAATCCGCTCTCGTTAAACACTTTGGAATCTTCGAGGGTGAGTTATTCCATCGACTCGTTGCTACAATCTAGTAGATAGATCTTGGCTTGTTTGTTTGTATGCGGTAGAATATTTTTGTTTTCCATGCTACAAAACCCTACAGTGGTATCAGAGCCGTGTCTATATGTAGATCTGTTGCACGAGTAGAACACAATAGTCATTATGGGCGTTGATGCTTTTATTGTCGATTGCTTCTTGTGTACTTTGCATCTTGCGGGATGTTGGGATGAAGCGGCCCGGGCTAACCTTACATGACATCGTTCATGAGACTTGCTCCACGCTTGACATGCAACTTGTATTGCATAAGTGGCTTTGCGGGTGCCTGTTTCTCCCAGCATAGTTAAGATTCAATTTACAACGGGTGATTGTCAATACTAGTATCAATGTTGTGGTTCATGTTCGTAAGTTAGAACGACACTTATTGAAAGCCCCAAACCACGTAAAACATGCAAAGAAAGTAGAGGCGTCTAACTTTGTTTTGCAGGGGTGTGCAGTGATGTGATATGGCCATGATTGTGATTATATTTGATGTATGCAATGTTCCTTATTGTAAGTTGGCAACCGGAAGGAGCCATATGGTTGTCTTCAATTTATGTTAAGACCCGCATGTCTATTCAAAGTAGTTGTAATAGTTGAAGCCGGTGGACGACAACCATGGATAAGCGTCATTGACCTTGATGGAGTGCCGGTGATGATGGAGATCATGTTCGTGCTTGAAGATGGAGATCGGAAGCACAAAGAAGAAATGCCATATCATATCACATATTATGAATTGCATGTGATGTTAATCCTTTATGCATCTTGTATTGCTTAGTTAACGACGGTAGCATTATAAGATGATCCCTCATGCACATGAATTTCAAGTCATAAAGTGTTCACCCTTAGTTAGCACCGTTGCTAAAGCTTGTCATTTCGAAGCACCACGTGATGATCGGGTGTGTTAGATTCCGCAAGTGTATACAACGTGAGCAAGCCAGATTTGCTCATGCGGAAGCTAAGGTTTGATCTTGACGAGCCTAGCATGTACAGACATGGTCTCGGAACACCGATCACTGAAAGGTAAAGCATGAATCATATAGTAGATATGATGAACATGTCGATTGTTCGCCATTGAAACTATATGAACTCTCGTGATGATCGGTGTTGATATGGTGGATTTGGTTCGTGTGATCACTAAAACAATGTGAGGGATATTGTTTTGAGTGGGAGTTCACCTAGATTAATTTAAATATTAATTAGAACTCAATTTGTCATAAACTTAGTCTAAACTATTGCAAATATGTTGTAGATCAATGGTGGCCCCTACCATCAATTTTAATGCGTTCCTAGAGAAAGAAAAGTTGAAAAACAATGGAAGCAACTTCGTGGATTGGTTCCGCAATTTGAGGATTGTCCTCACAGCTGGTAATTTGACCTATGTGCTGGATCACCGCTGGCTGACCCACCTGCAGCTACTGCTACCGATGAAGTAAAGAATGTTTACCTCGCTCGGAAGACTCAGTACTCCACAGTTCAGTGTGCTATCTTGTATGGTTTAGAATCGGAGCTTCAGAAAAGGTTTGAGAATTCAGACCCACATGATATTGTCCGTGATCTCAAATTGATCTTTGAGACTCACGCGGCAATTGAGAGCTATGATGCTTCTGAAAAGTTCTTTAACTGCAAGATGGAAGAGGGCAGCTCCGTCAGTGAGCATGTGGTTAAGATGTCTGGGCACGCAAACAAACTTCAAAGCTTGGGTATAGTGATTCCTAATGCTTTGGGGATTTACCGTGTCCTTCAATCACTACCATCAAGTTACAAGAACTTTGTGATGAACTACAATATGCAAAACATGAACAAGTAGTTGCCAGAACTCTTTGCCATGTTAAAATCTGCAGAAGTGGAGATCAAGAAAGAGCACCAAGTGTTGATGGTCAATAAGACCACCAAATTCAAGAAAGGCAAGTCTAAGCAAAAGGGACACTTCAAGAAGGGTGGTAAGAAAGTTACCGCGCCAACGAAGAAGACCAAGGCTGGACCTAAGCCTAATACTGAGTGTTTTTACTGCAAGGGAGAAGGTCACTGGAAGCGGAATTGCCCAAAGTACTTGGCGGATTTGAAGAACGGCAACATCAAGAAGAAAGGTATATCCGATATACATGTTATTGATGTGTATCTCACTAGTAGTCGTAGTAGTGCCTGAGTATTTGATACTGGTTCGGTTGCTCATATTTGTAACTCGAAACAGGTGCTGCAGAATAAACGGAAGCTAGTGAAGAACGAGGTGACGATGCGCGTGGGAAACGGATCAAAGGTTGATGTGATCGCGGTCGGCACGCTACCCCTTCATCTACCATCGGGATTAGTTTTATACTTAAATAATTGTTATTTGGTGCCTGCGTTAAGCATGAACATTATATCGGGATCTTGTTTATTGTGAGACGGTTACTTGTTTAAGTCCGAGAATAATGGTTGTTCGATTTATATAAGTAATATGTTTTATGCACATGCACCTTTGATAGATGGTATATTCTTATTGAATCTCGATAGTGGAAATACACATATTACTAACATTGAGGCTAAACGTTTGAAATCGAGCGATAACTCGACCTATATGTGGCACTGTCGTCTTGGTCACATTGGAGTGAAGCGTATGAAGAAACTCCATTCCGATGGACTTCTTGAATCACTTGATTTCGAATCACTTGAAAGATGCGAAGCATGTCTGATGGGTAAAATGACTAAGACTCCATTTTCTGGTATGATTGAGCGAGCTATGGACTTATTGGAAATCATACATACCGATGTGTGTGGTCCAATGAGTGTAGCATCGCGCGGTGGTTATCGTTATGTTCTTACCTTCATGGATGACTTGAGTAGATATGGGTATATCTATTTCATGAAACATAAGTCCGAAACTTTCGATAAGTTTAAGGAATTTCAAGTGAGGTAGAGAATCAACGTAACAAGAAGATTAAATTTCTACGTTCTGATCGTGGAGGTGAATATCTAAGTTACGAGTTTGGCGAGCATTTGAAGAAATGCGGAATACTTTCACAATTGACACCGCCGGGAACACCATAACGTAATGGTGTGTCCGAACGTCGTAATCGAACTCTCTTAGATATGGTTCGTTCTATGATGTCACTTACAGATTTACCGCTATCATTTTGGGGTTATGCATTAGAAACAGCAACATTCACTTTAAATAGGGCACCATCTAAATCCGTTGAAATGACACCGTATGAATTATGGTTTGGGAAGAAACCTAAATTGTCCTTCCTTAAAGTTTGGGGTTGAGAAGCCTATGTAAAGAAGTTACAACCGGACAAGCTTGAACCCAAAGCGGAAAAATACGTCTTCATAGGATACCCGAAGGAAACTATTGGGTATACCTTCTATCATAGATCCGAAGGCAAAATCTTCGTTGCCAAGAATGGATCCTTTCTAGAGAAAGAATTTCGCTCGAAAGAAGTGACTAGAAGGAAAGTAGAACTCGACGAGGTTGTCGAACCTTCTCTCGAAATTGCGAGTAGCGCAGCACCGGAAGAAGTTCCTGTGGTGCCTGCACCAATAAGAGAGGAAGCTAATGATGATGATCATGAAACTTCGGTTGTAGTTGCTACAAAGCCTCGCAGGTCAACGAGAACTCGTACCACTCCAGATTGGTATGATCCCGTTATGAGTGTCATGTTGGTGGACAACATCGATGACCCTGCAACATATGAGGAAGCGATGATGAGCCCAGATTCCAACAAATGGCAAGAAGCCATGAAAATCCGAGATTGGATCCATGTACGAAAACCAAGTATGGACTTTGGTGGACTTACCGGATGGCCGGAAGGCAGTCGAGAACAAATGGATCTTCAAGAAGAAAACAGATGCTGATGGCAATGTTACTGTCTATAAAGCTCGACTTGTCGCAAAAGGGTTTCGACAAATTCAAGGAGTTGACTACGATGAGACTTTCTCACCTGTAGCAAAGCTAAAGTCTGTGAGGATTATGTTAGCAATCGCTGCATATTATGATTATGAGATATGACAGATGGATGTCAAAACAACATTCCTCAATGGAGACATTGATGAAGAGTTGTATATGATGCAACTCAAAGGTTTTGCCAATCCTAAACATGCTAACAAGGTATGCAAACTTCAACGGTCCATCTATGGATTGAAGCAAGCATCCCGAAGTTGGAATCAACGTTTTGATAAGGTGATCAAAAGTTTTGGTTTTATACAAACTTATGGAGAAGCTTGTATTTACAAGAAAGTGAGTGGGAGCTTTGTAGCATTCTTAATACTATATGTAGATGACATATTGTTGATTGGGAATGATGTAGACCTTCTTAATAGTGTCAAGGAATATTTGAATAATAGTTTTTCAATGAAGGATCTTGGCGAAGCAGCTTATATATTAGGCATAAAGATTTATAGAGATAGATCGAGACGCCTAATATCATTGTCACAAAGTACATATTTGGACAAAGTTCTAAAGAGGTTTGGAATGGAAGATAGCAAGAAAGGGTTCTTGCCCATGTTGCCCAATACGACCTTGAGTAAAACTCAAAGTCCGACAACGGCAGAAGATAGAGAAAAGATGAGTAAGACTCCCTATACCTCAGCCATAGGATCTCTAATGTATGCCATGCTATGTACTAGACCCAACATTGCATATGTTGTTAGTTTAACTAGCAGATATCAAAGTGATCCAGGAGTGGATCATTGGACAGCGGTCAAAAACATCCTTAAATACTTGAGAAGAACGAAGGATATGGTTCTTTCTTATGGAGGTGATGAACAGCTCGTTGTTAATGGTTACACCGATGCTAGTTGGAACACCGATCCGGATGATTCTAAATCACAATCTGGATACGTATTTACTTTGAATGGTGCAGCAGTTAGCTGGAGGAGTGCAAAGCAAAGCGTTGTGGCGAGATCTTCAACTGAATCGGAATACATGGCTGCTTCGGAGGCTTCACAAGAAGCGATATGGATGAAAGAGTTCATTACAGAGCTGGGTGTGGTTCCTAGTGCGCTGGACCCAATGTCTATCTACTGTGATAACATGGGCGCCATAGCCAATGCGCAAGAACCAAGGTCACACAAGAAGATGAAGCACATCAAGCTACGTTTTCATGCTATTCGAGAACATGTCCAAGATGGGGACATAAAGATTTGCAAAGTACACACAGATCTGAATGTGGCGGATCCATTGACTAAACCTCTCCCGAGGGCAAAACATGACCAGCACCAAACTGCCATGGGTGTTCGGTATATTACCATGTAATCTAGATTAGATGACTCTAGTGCAAGTGGGAGACTGTTGGAGATATGCCCTAGAGGCAATAATAAATGTAGTTATTATTATATCTTTGTGTTTATGATAAATGTTTACATTCATGCTATAATAGTATTAACAAGGAAACATTAATACTTGTCTGATTTGTAAACTTAAATTGAAGTCCCTAGTAAAGCCTATTTATAATACTAGCTTGTTGGTTAATAAATGATTGTGGTTTCCCTATCATGAACATTGAGATGTTATTAACAACAAGATCATATCGTTAGGAGAATGATATGGTGGACATACTCCTATAGATAAGCGTATCATAAAGATCAAGTCATTTTAATAGTTCAATTGTTATATGCTTTCTGATACATAGTAACCTAATTCCTTCGACCATGAGATCATGCATATCACCTTCACTGGAAGGATGCTTTGATGACATCAAACACCACACCGTAACTGGGTGGCTATAAAGGTGGCATTGAGTGTTCGGAAAGTATTGGTTGAGACACATGGATCAAGAGTGGGATTTGTCCATCCATATGACGGATAGATATACTCTGGGCCCTCTCGGTGAAATATCATCCAATTAGCTTGCAAGCATGTGACTGGCTCACAAGGGATCACATATCACGGGAACGAGAAAAGAGTACTTATCAGTAATGAGGTTGAACTAGGTATGCAGAGATACCGACGATCATAACCTCGGATAAGTAAACTATCGTGAGACAAAGGGAAATTGGTATCGTATGTAAGTGGTTCATTCGATCGCAAAGTGTGGCATCCCGCAAAACCACTACTAGAAAATCGCGTTGAATTTGTGCATTGCATCGTCATCATCATGCATTGTTTGCCAAAACTATTTTCGAAAACCCCGATTTGTTTTCCAAACGCCCCATCTTAACTCAAATGCAAAGACCGGTCCCCGGATTATTTTGTTTGAGTGCTATCGGTTTGCAGAAGGTGTTAACAAAACAAATAAAAATTATGTTATTTTAGTAGGGGCAGTCGAACGGGCCAGATCGACCCGAACGACCGCCCCAGAAAAACTAAATCGGTCCGTCTTGGACACCCCAACAAAACCTAAACCTACCAATAATCCTACCCACCCTTCCCAGCCACCTCACCCCCACCAGTAGTATGCTGACACCTCAGCTTCCCTCTCCCCTCTACCCAATCCCCACCTGACACTTGTCCCAGCCCTCACCCCTCTCTATCTCTCTCCCTCACTCAGCCTACACGCCCCACCAACCTACCCCACACAGCACACACGCTGCGCAGCCCCCACCAGCTCCCCAGATACCGCCTCCCCCAGACTCCACCCACCACCGCGCCTGTCCCCGGTCCCACCCGGTCCCACCACCCCGCGCTCTCCCTCCTTCCTCTGTCACACGCGTGCGCCCCGCTCTCCTCTTCCTCCTCGCTTTCTCTCTCACCTCCGGCGACCGCCCGCCGGCGCGGCCGCCCCTCACCTCCCTCACGCCGCCCCCTTCCTCCCACCTCCCTCTCGCCCGCTGCCCCTTCCTCCCCGCCTAGCTCGCGCGCGCGCCTTCCCGAAGCCGCCCTGGCCGCTCCGATGCCGCCGCCTCGCCTCGATGCAGAGCCGCCTCCCCTCGCCCGCTCCGGCCGCCTCCAGCTCTCTCGCGCGCCGGCGCTGCGCCAACCCAAGCCGCCGTCTCGCCACCGCAGCACCTCGCCCGCGCCTCCCCGCTCACGCGCTCCCTCCCCCGTTTCCTCTCCCTCTGCGCCGCGCGCTCCCCCGCACCTTCACCACCGCCCCGACCAAGCCCTCCTCTGGCCGCCGCTCGCCCGCAAGCCGCCGCCTCTGCAGACGCCGCCCTCGTCCGCGACCTTCCCTCCTCTCCTCACCGCGCCGCCCCCAGCTCCCCCTCTGCTCGCTCCGTGGCCGCCGCGCCGCCGGACGCCCCGACGCCCGCAACCGCCACCGTCCGGCCACACCTCCTCGCAACCGTCGTGCTCCTCCCCTTCTCCTCCTCGGCCGCCTCCAAGCGCCGCCTCCCTGCAAGCCCCAGCCCGCGCCCTCGCCGAGCTCGCCTCACCGCTGCCGGCCCGCGCTCGAGCCGCCGGAGCCGACCTCGCCTCGCCGCTGCTGGGCCGCGGACGAGCCGCCCGCGTCGCCCCGAGCCTCGCACCGCCGCGCCCGCGCTCGCCCCGCCCTCCTCGCAGCGCTCCACCGACCCCCCGACCCGGTCTGCCGCTGCCGCCGCGTCCTCTACACCGCCGCCGCCCGCCGGTCTCCTCCCGGCCAAGCCCCGCCCCGGCCGAGCTACCCCTCTGCCTCGCCGCTCTCCCGCTCCGTCGCCTGCTCCGTCTGCGTGCGGGCTCGCCGGCGAGCCGCGTGCTCCGGCCGCCCTGCGTAGCACCTCCGCGCGCGCCGCAAGATCTGCCCCGCCGGGTTTCTCCTCGCGAGCCACCGCAGCGCGTTTCTCAGCCTCCAACCGTGCCCGTTTCGGTGTAGTACCAAGTTGGTACTAATCTGTTGGGTGTGGAGACGACAAAACCCCAACCTTCCGTGGACCGACATCGAGAACCGAGCCCGACACCGGCAAACCCAGATGGCCTCGCAAGACCGTTCCCCGGGCCGAAGAACGATCCAGGAACCGTCCCCGAAGACCTCCGGCCTGGACTCCAAGATCTGCCTCCCAGACATCGAGCCCACAAGATCTTCAGTACACAATGGAACCGCGACACTCCAAGCTCTCCGTCCCGGCGTCCGAAGACCGTGAAGCGTCGAGACCCCTTCACCGATACGAGACCCCGAAGAATCGCGCAAGACCTCGGGCGCGAGACTCCAAGACCGTACCGAGCCGAATGTGTCCGGATAATCCCCGACAAGAACTCCATCACGGAACATCAAGTACTCCGACAGGGAACCCTGGAGACCCGACGTCGAGCCCAAGTTCGTCCCCGATAATCAAGGTGGAACCCCAAGACCCCGATGCGCCCGACGCCACGCCAAGTTCGTCTACCCGGATGCGCCAAGATCTACCCCTGAGTCCGAGCACGACCTCGCCGAACCCTGAACCCTGAGACCGATCCCGAACCCCGGAACCCAAGATCGTCGAGCCCCTCTGATGTGTGTGACCCCTTTTCCTCGAACCCTATTTTATAACATAATATCAACTTGTTGCATATTAAATTGTCATTCATCTCGCATGCATATCATGTGGTTTGGGGGCCTTATGCCGATTCACCTAATAATTAAATATGGGGCCCATATGCGGCAAATCTAGCCTTATATTGGCCTCATTTCAACATGTGTAGCGAACCGGTTTCACCTGTTGCATGACTAAACAACATTTAATTGCGGGGAATCTAAATAACTTGCACCATCTAACTAATTGTCGGGACCCCGGTTACGCTTAATTTGACCTATTTTGCATCGCACCTTTGCCATGCCATGCATCATTCATGCATCATGCCGATCTTCTGCCGTTATATTAAATATTGCACCGGTGTTCTTCTAGTGTTTTGCTTCTTCGCGGATAAGGCCGATGAGTTGATGTGAGCTTCGCCCCGATCTTCGGTTGATCCTTCGACAATGTTTTCAGGCGAGCATCTCCCCCTTTCTACCTATCTTACTTTTATAGTCTTTATTCCCTCCTGTTGATCTATTGCTACCTGTGTTGCGATGCTTTAGTTTCCGTACCTGTGATATTCCCTGCAGCCCTATATTGCCTTGAACACATCCTATTACCTGTTGTTTGGTAGATAGTTGGACTTGCGCGTCGTAGTCGCTTGCTCAAGTGCTGTTGCGTGTCGTCAAGTGCCACAGTTGTTGATGTATTGCCGCGTGTTGATGTTGGAGATAATTCTAGTTTTACTTATCATTCACTTTACAGTCCTGTTTAACAACTAAAACTGAAATAAGCAGAGGCATCGGTGGGTGATAGACAATATTTGGTTTCCGAACGCCCACTTGTGTCCCGTAAGACCCCGAGTACTTGATACCTGTTCCTTGTTTTATCGCGCTATCCACATCCGGGAGGTATATGGGACCCCCCTTAGCCAGAGCTTGATTCCGTCTTATTTCTTGGGGCCACAAACTAGTTTGAGGTTTTATTTACGATCCTGTACTTATGCCATGCTTTACTGCTTTATTTACGATTGTGCGAGGAGCACACTGTACTGTTTAGGAAAGCGGAGTGATTACGCGGTATCGACAAGCCCCGTTTGGGGTTCCCAGTCGCTTACAGCCATTGTCGCAGACCTTGAGGCCGTCTCGGAGCTTGCTACTCCGTTGCGGGATCTACTTAAGGGGTGGCCCCCTGAAATATTTCTGAATCCTGTGATTGCTTTGTCGTGAAGGCCTCGTTGGGTTTTGATTTGGTTTTTCCGAGGTTGATCGAGTGTGTGTTGCTATTGGTGCACCCCGGCCGGGTAAAACTTTCTGAAAGCCGTGTCCGCGGTTATGGACGACTTGGAGCACAGTATCTCGACCATAGACAAGCATAACTAAAGTTTACTGTTATAAATTTGACTCTATAATGACTAGTAATCAGCTTTACTATAACGGAATGTCTAATTAATACTGCCCACAATTGCTTGTTTTGGAGTGTCGCTTGCGACCATTGTACCTGACTAGTAAGTAATGCAACTACAACGGAATGGCTGAATAAAAGTACCAACAACTGCTGGGTTTTGGGTTTATCTCATATTATCTGTATATGACTAGTAAGTGTTGCAACTATCACGGAATGGTTAACTAAAAGTGCCCACTGTTTACTTTGTCAGGATGAATAACTATAACTGACTAGTAAGTACGGCAACGATAACTGAATAACTAAAATTGCCAACCGTGTGAGTTCCTCGGTTGACTTCCTCGTTTTGGTCTCGAGGGGGAAACACCAGGATGGGTTTGTTTGGTGTTAGCTTCAGGTTTGATCCGAGTAGGTCATTCTTACCCCTCTCTTAAATCCGACAGTTGTATCGAGTCTCTATAGGTTGTCTAGTGCATGCTGCCGCTGCCGCTCAGTCCACCATACCTATGTAGGCGAGGACCGCCGAATTCTAGCCTCGCCGTGTACTGGCCTCAGTACTGACGCTCCTCTTTTTCCCTTTGCCCTTTGTCGGCACCCCTTTTGTTTAAGCAGGTTTGAGAACGACGCCGTTAGCAGGGTTACCCTTCCGGCTTGGCCTGGGCAGGGTTATGGACGCCATTGGTTATTCTTCAGGGCTCTTAGCCCCATTTGCATCTTGTCCATAGCTGGACGCTCTATCGTTTTCAAGGTGATTTGGATCTTTGTATATTATATCTGTATTCTTGACTCTTTGAGTCGCTGTTATATATATATATATCTGTTCTGTGGATCCCATCGAGGACTGTTGTGTAATGTTATTACTTCGTTTTCCACCTGCACGAAAGTGCCTGGTGGGCACCTTTGAATCGTTTCTATGCGGGTTTGGCGAATTTTGCTAAAACTTGCATAGGTCCGATTCTGAGGGTGTTACAGAGTGGTATCAGAGCCCAGCAGTTGCGATACCCCACAAGTCCAGCCTGTAGGATAACCTAGCTAACGGCCGAAGTAGAGTGTCAAAATTATTTTGCCAAAATCGGTTGGATAGTTCTGATTAGGTCTGATTTTACTCCTTACCCCTCTGCTGTTCTCCTCTTACCTCGACGTGTTTGAATCCGCTCTCTTCTCTTTCTTCGAGTCCAGGATTTCTCGTGGTTGGGTTTCCGTCGTACCTTCAGGGTATCTCTTTCTCCTCTTTTGTAATGGAGGTGCTACGATCATCAATCTGCAACTTGTCTGTTGTACCCTTCCTCCAAGCTTTTGTTCTTGAGCTCTTTGTCTATGTGTGTTCCTTGCTGGATATCAGTGTCGTTGAAAAACATATGAGAAGGACGAGCTTTGGTGAAGTTGGAGTATACCTTGAGCATGTGTTGTTCATGCCAATGGAACCATCGCGGAACCTAATCGTTGAGTCTTTCATACGATTTCTGCTGGCAACATTCCTTTGTTCCGGATACCATCTAAGAAGATCTTCAGTCTAATTCCGAGAGTTGGTTGCCTAATCCGTCTATTCGTGTGCAGACTAATGGTTTGAGTGCGGGACGGAGTAGCTACCCTACCGCTGCTCTTATCATTCGCTCCTGTACGTCGAATCAGTGGATCCAGCAGTTTTACTCCGTCCACGGAAGTTAGGGGTGGCTTTATTTGTTGATACCTCTACCTCCGCCCTTTTGTTCCGGAGTGCTCTCTCGACGATCACGGACAACGACCTCTTGTTAGTGGTGTCGCGAGGATCTACACGAAGTGAGAAGACGCAGATCGCCGACCTTCCTTCCGGTACCATGAGGCGGATCTCGAGGGCGAGATCCTTTGTTAGTGGTGTCGAATTGTGGCATCCCGCAAAACCACTACTAGAAAATCGCGTTGAATTTGTGCATTGCATCGTCATCATCATGCATTGTTTGCCAAAACTATTTTCGAAAACCCCGATTTGTTTTCCAAACGCCCCATCTTAACTCAAATGCAAAGACCGGTCCCCGGATTATTTTGTTTGAGTGCTATCGGTTTGCAGAAGGTGTTAACAAAACAAATAAAAATTATGTTATTTTAGTAGGGGCAGTCGAACGGGCCAGATTGACCCGAACGACCGCCCCAGAAAAACTAAATCGGTCCGTCTTGGACACCCCAACAAAACCTAAACCTACCAATAATCCTACCCACCCTTCCCAGCCACCTCACCCCCACCAGTAGTATGCTGACACCTCAGCTTCCCTCTCCCCTCTACCCAATCCCCACCTGACACTTGTCCCAGCCCTCACCCCTCTCTATCTCTCTCCCTCACTCAGCCTACACGCCCCACCAACCTACCCCACACAGCACACACGCTGCGCAGCCCCCACCAGCTCCCCAGATACCGCCTCCCCCAGACTCCACCCACCACCGCGCCTGTCCCCGGTCCCACCCGGTCCCACCACCCCGCGCTCTCCCTCCTTCCTCTGTCACACGCGTGCGCCCCGCTCTCCTCTTCCTCCTCGCTTTCTCTCTCACCTCCGGCGACCGGCCCGCCGGCGCGGCCGCCCCTCACCTCCCTCACGCCGCCCCCTTCCTCCCACCTCCCTCTCGCCCGCTGCCCCTTCCTCCCCGCCTAGCTCACGCGCGCGCCTTCCCGAAGCCGCCCTGGCCGCTCCGATGCCGCCGCCTCGCCTCGATGCAGAGCCGCCTCCCCTCGCCCGCTCCGGCCGCCTCCAGCTCTCTCGCGCGCCGGCGCTGCGCCAACCCAAGCCGCCGTCTCGCCACCGCAGCACCTCGCCCGCGCCTCCCCGCTCACGCGCTCCCTCCCCCGTTTCCTCTCCCTCTGCGCCGCGCGCTCCCCCGCACCTTCACCACCGCCCCGACCAAGCCCTCCTCTGGCCGCCGCTCGCCCGCAAGCCGCCGCCTCTGCAGACGCCGCCCTCGTCCGCGACCTTCCCTCCTCTCCTCACCGCGCCGCCCCCAGCTCCCCCTCTGCTAGCTCCGTGGCCGCCGCGCCGCCGGACGCCCCGACGCCCGCAACCGCCACCGTCCGGCCACACCTCCTCGCAACCGTCGTGCTCCTCCCCTTCTCCTCCTCGGCCGCCTCCAAGCGCCGCCTCCCTGCAAGCCCCAGCCCGCGCCCTCGCCGAGCTCGCCTCACCGCTGCCGGCCCGCGCTCGAGCCGCCGGAGCCGACCTCGCCTCGCCGCTGCTGGGCCGCGGACGAGCCGCCCGCGTCGCCCCGAGCCTCGCACCGCCGCGCCCGCGCTCGCCCCGCCCTCCTCGCAGCGCTCCACCGACCCCCCGACCCGGTCTGCCGCTGCCGCCGCGTCCTCTACACCGCCGCCGCCCGCCGGTCTCCTCCCGGCCAAGCCCCGCCCCGGCCGAGCTACCCCTCTGCCTCGCCGCTCTCCCGCTCCGTCGCCTGCTCCGTCTGCGTGCGGGCTCGCCGGCGAGCCGCGTGCTCCGGCCGCCCTGCGTAGCACCTCCGCGCGCGCCGCAAGATCTGCCCCGCCGGGTTTCTCCTCGCGAGCCACCGCAGCGCGTTTCTCAGCCTCCAACCGTGCCCGTTTCGGTGTAGTACCAAGTTGGTACTAATCTGTTGGGTGTGGAGACGACAAAACCCCAACCTTCCGTGGACCGACATCGAGAACCGAGCCCGACACCGGCAAACCCAGATGGCCTCGCAAGACCGTTCCCCAGGCCGAAGAACGATCCAGGAACCGTCCCCGAAGACCTCCGGCCTGGACTCCAAGATCTGCCTCCCGGACATCGAGCCCACAAGATCTTCAGTACACAATGGAACCGCGACACTCCAAGCTCTCCGTCCCGGCGTCCGAAGACCGTGAAGCGTCGAGACCCCTTCACCGATACGAGACCCCGAAGAATCGCGCAAGACCTCGGGCGCGAGACTCCAAGACCGTACCGAGCCGAATGTGTCCGGATAATCCCCGACAAGAACTCCATCACGGAACATCAAGTACTCCGACAGGGAACCCTGGAGACCCGACGTCGAGCCCAAGTTCGTCCCCGATAATCAAGGTGGAACCCCAAGACCCCGATGCGCCCGACGCCACGCCAAGTTCGTCTACCCGGATGCGCCAAGATCTACCCCTGAGTCCGAGCACGACCTCGCCGAACCCTGAACCCTGAGACCGATCCCGAACCCCGGAACCCAAGATCGTCGAGCCCCTCTGATGTGTGTGACCCCTTTTCCTCGAACCCTATTTTATAACATAATATCAACTTGTTGCATATTAAATTGTCATTCATCTCGCATGCATATCATGTGGTTTGGGGGCCTTATGCCGATTCACCTAATAATTAAATATGGGGCCCATATGCGGCAAATCTAGCCTTATATTGGCCTCATTTCAACATGTGTAGCGAACCGGTTTCACCTGTTGCATGACTAAACAACATTTAATTGCGGGGAATCTAAATAACTTGCACCATCTAACTAATTGTCGGGACCCCGGTTACGCTTAATTTGACCTATTTTGCATCGCACCTTTGCCATGCCATGCATCATTCATGCATCATGCCGATCTTCTGCCGTTATATTAAATATTGCACCGGTGTTCTTCTAGTGTTTTGCTTCTTCGCGGATAAGGCCGATGAGTTGATGTGAGCTTCGCCCCGATCTTCGGTTGATCCTTCGACAATGTTTTCAGGCGAGCATCTCCCCCTTTCTACCTATCTTACTTTTATAGTCTTTATTCCCTCCTGTTGATCTATTGCTACCTGTGTTGCGATGCTTTAGTTTCCGTACCTGTGATATTCCCTGCAGCCCTATATTGCCTTGAACACATCCTATTACCTGTTGTTTGGTAGATAGTTGGACTTGCGCGTCGTAGTCGCTTGCTCAAGTGCTGTTGCGTGTCGTCAAGTGCCACAGTTGTTGATGTATTGCCGCGTGTTGATGTTGGAGATAATTCTAGTTTTACTTATCATTCACTTTACAGTCCTGTTTAACAACTAAAACTGAAATAAGCAGAGGCATCGGTGGGTGATAGACAATATTTGGTTTCCGAACGCCCACTTGTGTCCCGTAAGACCCCGAGTACTTGATACCTGTTCCTTGTTTTATCGCGCTATCCACATCCGGGAGGTATATGGGACCCCCCTTAGCCAGAGCTTGATTCCGTCTTATTTCTTGGGGCCACAAACTAGTTTGAGGTTTTATTTACGATCCTGTACTTATGCCATGCTTTACTGCTTTATTTACGATTGTGCGAGGAGCACACTGTACTGTTTAGGAAAGCGGAGTGATTACGCGGTATCGACAAGCCCCGTTTGGGGTTCCCAGTCGCTTACAGCCATTGTCGCAGACCTTGAGGCCGTCTCGGAGCTTGCTACTCCGTTGCGGGATCTACTTAAGGGGTGGCCCCCTGAAATATTTCTGAATCCTGTGATTGCTTTGTCGTGAAGGCCTCGTTGGGTTTTGATTTGGTTTTTCCGAGGTTGATCGAGTGTGTGTTGCTATTGGTGCACCCCGGCCGGGTAAAACTTTCTGAAAGCCGTGTCCGCGGTTATGGACGACTTGGAGCACAGTATCTCGACCATAGACAAGCATAACTAAAGTTTACTGTTATAAATTTGACTCTATAATGACTAGTAATCAGCTTTACTATAACGGAATGTCTAATTAATACTGCCCACAATTGCTTGTTTTGGAGTGTCGCTTGCGACCATTGTACCTGACTAGTAAGTAATGCAACTACAACGGAATGGCTGAATAAAAGTACCAACAACTGCTGGGTTTTGGGTTTATCTCATATTATCTGTATATGACTAGTAAGTGTTGCAACTATCACGGAATGGTTAACTAAAAGTGCCCACTGTTTACTTTGTCAGGATGAATAACTATAACTGACTAGTAAGTACGGCAACGATAACTGAATAACTAAAATTGCCAACCGTGTGAGTTCCTCGGTTGACTTCCTCGTTTTGGTCTCGAGGGGGAAACACCAGGATGGGTTTGTTTGGTGTTAGCTTCAGGTTTGATCCGAGTAGGTCATTCTTACCCCTCTCTTAAATCCGACAGTTGTATCGAGTCTCTATAGGTTGTCTAGTGCATGCTGCCGCTGCCGCTCAGTCCACCATACCTATGTAGGCGAGGACCGCCGAATTCTAGCCTCGCCGTGTACTGGCCTCAGTACTGACGCTCCTCTTTTTCCCTTTGCCCTTTGTCGGCACCCCTTTTGTTTAAGCAGGTTTGAGAACGACGCCGTTAGCAGGGTTACCCTTCCGGCTTGGCCTGGGCAGGGTTATGGACGCCATTGGTTATTCTTCAGGGCTCTTAGCCCCATTTGCATCTTGTCCATAGCTGGACGCTCTATCGTTTTCAAGGTGATTTGGATCTTTGTATATTATATCTGTATTCTTGACTCTTTGAGTCGCTGTTATATATATATATATCTGTTCTGTGGATCCCATCGAGGACTGTTGTGTAATGTTATTACTTCGTTTTCCACCTGCACGAAAGTGCCTGGTGGGCACCTTTGAATCGTTTCTATGCGGGTTTGGCGAATTTTGCTAAAACTTGCATAGGTCCGATTCTGAGGGTGTTACACAAAGTAATCGTAGAAATATGTGGGAGCCATATGAATTTCCAGATTCCTCTATTGGTTATTGTTCGGAGAAGTGTCTCGATCATGTCCGCATAATTCACGAACCGTAGGGAGACACACTTAAGGATTCGACGTTGTTTGAGTAGTTATGGAATGATGAGAAAGAGACCGAATGTTGTTCGGAGTCTTGAATGGGATCCGGGATATCACGAGGAGATCCGGAATGGTCCGGAGAATAAGATTCATACAAGGAAAGTCCTGTTTCGGAGTTGGAGAATGGTTCCGGTGTTTTCATCGGGAATGTTCTAGAAGGTTCCGGAATGTCCGGCACTCAGAAGGGGAAGAGTACATGAATGTGTCATACCAAGTTGGAATGATTGCATCATGTACTAGGTGTCATCACTGAACAAAATAAAGGGTTTAATCAAATCCTAGTTTGAAAAGTCAAACGCCAATTTGAAAAGTCAAACGGCTATTTTGGGAAGTGGAGGGGAAGGTGGAAACCGAGTTGGGGAGGAGTTCCTCCCCTCCACCGCCGGCACCCTTGGGAAACCGAGTTGGGGAGGGACTCCCCTCCCCTGGCGTGGCCCCTCCACCTATATAAGGAGGGGCAGGGCTGCCCCTCCTAACACACAAGTTCTCCACCCCAAAACCCTAGCCCGGCGCCGCCACCTCCTGTTGCCGCCGTCGCCTAGGAGTCCCCTAGCCGCCGACTTGGGCAAGCCCCAAGCCCTAGCCGCCGGCCCTAGCACCTCCTCCTTGGTGTGTCTAAACCCTAGATCGCCGAGGAGCTCTCTCATAGTCCACCATACTCGCTCCGGCTTAAGGCGAAGCCCTGCGAGATCTCCCCTCTACTTCCGGTACCACGCCGTTGTACTGCCGGAATCGCGAGGAGAGTGCTACAACCTCCGCTGCCTGCTGGAACAAGGGAGAGGAAGGTCTTCGTCGAGTACCGAACGTGTGACCGACTGCGGGAGCGCTGCCGGAACGCAGCGCCGGAAGGATCGTCTACGCGATCTTGAGATCGGGAAGAGTACGACTACATCACCCACGAGAATCCGCTCTCGTTAAACACTTTGGAATCTTCGAGGGTGAGTTATTCCATCGACTCGTTGCTACAATCTAGTAGATAGATCTTGGCTTGTTTGTTTGTATGCGGTAGAATATTTTTGTTTTCCATGCTACGAAACCCTACACTAAATAATATTGAAAAAGAAGACCACTTGTGGGGTTTAGTGTGTGCTAAGCGCCTGGGTGAAATAATGTCCCTTTGGCAGAGGGTCGTTGCGCACGACCAAGGTTAGGTGGCCGGCGGCCATCCTCCATCCATGAGAGGAGCATGCCACCATCCTGAAGCCACCATACTGCCGCCAAAGGAAGCCACTCCCCCGCACTCCTCACTTGGAGTGCAGCCCTCGTAGGAGACCAATGCCCGTGTTTGTGGCCTCCGAGCGAGGGGTAGAAGGACCCCGCCACTTCCAGCGTCGGGCCTTCATCTGGCGGCACCGTCTGCAGATGGTGGGGACGAGGAGAAGCAGAAGGGGATGGCTAAGTCAAGGGAGGCTAGGGTCCCTCCATGTCGCTCACGGAAGAGGTACGAGAGGAAAGAGAAGGGGGGTTGCTCAGGATTGCATCAACCATCCTCATGGAGCAGATCAATGCACTACTCGCAAACATCAAAGAACACTCTGCACTTGGTTATCTCAAATACCTACTGATCTAAGAGATATGTGATCTTTGGACAAACAAAACACTATATGCGCCTTCGAACCTCATATAATACCATGTACCAAACATAATAAATTGAACTCATTAGAAAAGTACTCTCGTATCACAGTCAGTCTAAACCATTTTGACCTTTCTCTCAAGTTGATTTTCAACTTCCGCCTTATAGATTTTAAATTAATCTAAAGCCCCATCTTTAATTCTCACGAGATATCCATAACATTACATAGTATAACCATCAATCAATATCATGAAATATTTCTTTCCACATGTTGTCAACACCCCATTCATCTCAAAGATCTGAACGTACAATCTCTAATGGTGCAGAGTTTCTTTCTTACTCATGGTTTTGAGGCATGTGAGGCTTCTTTTCTTGCACACAAGCATGTCACTTAGAGCCTTTGACTATAGTGAATTTCATAATTAAATTCATACCAACAAGCCTCAACATACAACTAAAATTAATATGACAAAGTCATGAATGCAAAACAATAGTCCCATTACCACTAATGTCTACATGGTTCACAATAAAATCACAGAAATCTACCAAAGAGAAGAGGAACATGCCTTCATATGCATATCCTTTTCCAACAAAGGTTTTATAGTTAGACAGTAGAACTTTATTAGAATCAAATTCCAACTTAAACCCATTTTACCCATTTTTCAGAAGACGATATCCACTAGCTAGTTTCTTCTTGATAGAAGGGACATGCTACATGTTCTTCAACTGTACGATCTTGCTCGAGGTAAAATTGATCTAGTGTTTCTATCATGATGGAGGAACCTTGTGCCTGATAATAGGTTAACATGGAAATGTCAGCACACAACCTTGTTGAATTACTGAAAGAAAGTAGGTAACAAAATACCATACACATAGCCTGAAGTTCTTGTCTCAGTGTTTTCCAAAGACCATGTTGATAGATTTAGAACTCTATCTAGCTTGACCCTTCTTGCCTTTCTTTTGTGGGTAGCGAAAGATCCCAATGGCCAATCTCACCACACAACTAGCAAGTTCTTTCTTTTCCTTGTTATGCCCATTCTTCTTATTCTTGAAGTTGGTATTCTTATAGACTATGTTGTTTCCCTTGGACTTGTGGGCACTTTTCTACACCATGTTGGCAGCGGAATGCCCTCAGTTTCATTAGTTTTTTGTATTTTGCCATTGCATTCTCTTCAACACCAGAGAGACAATGATATACTCAATAGATAGATCATGCCTCTAGTGTTTAAGAGAAATGGAAAAGTTCCTCAACAAAGGGGGAAGCTTAGCAACCATGCATCCCGCGACAAACTTGTTCGGAAGCACACACTTAAGGAATTCAAGTTTCATAGTCATGACTGTAGCGCATGAGCGTGTTTGAATATAGATCTGTTTTCAACCATATTGTAGTCATTGAATTTCTCTATAGCACACAGTTCACCACTGACATTATAGTTTCACTTAAGTTAGCATCTTGTGCATCCCATTGTTCCTTTGCATCACGAATATGCATGTATGCATCAACCAACTTGTTTCCAAGCATATTGAGTATGGAGACCACAAGCGTACAGTAGCCTGCCTGAACACCATCTCTTCTTAAAGAGTATGCAAACCTCTAGGAGTGCTAGCTGCAACTAATTCTATGCTCATAGCATTGAGTCACATGATGGCTTTTATTTTCCATCTCTTGAAATGTGACTCGGTTTAAGCGCCAAGCAAATAAAGATGACTAGGAATGCCTAAAGACATGAGGTTTTTGGACTGTTAGATTATTAAGCAACATCCTCATGTGATTAATTACCAAAATCAACATTATGCAAGCACTAGGAGATCTAACCACATGCAGCCAAACATGCACATCTAGTAGATTTGTAAATCTAGCAAGAACTAGTGCAAACAAAGAGAGGAATAGCACATACACGTTGGCTGGAAAGGTCATCACTGGGGCAGACAAATGGTTATCGATGATTTGCCTTAGCTGCTTGTTCATCTTCTTTAGCTCGGCCTTCACTTCCGCATCCACCATAGTACCTGTAGAAATGGGGTTGCCAGATCCCAATTGCTCCACCACAGACTGGTTTTCGAGCTCCCTGGATGCTACCTCCACCCCAATTCGCTTGATGTACTCATCAAGCCACTCAAAATGCCTACATTTTGGCAGTTCCTGAAATCGCAGAGATGAACCCTAAATCCCAAATTCGATGAAATGCATGAAATTTCGAAAGAAAAGCGAGAAATTGGTGCTCGGAACACTCAGATCTCACCTTCCCCGGCTCGGGCTTGCTCTCACACTTCACAAATTCCCGGCCAATGTTGCCTTTCTTATCGGTGGATGTGACAAGCCGCTTCAGGGGCGCGGTACGGGGGCAATCGGGGCACCTCGTCATCGGCACCGCACCATACCGAGGCCATGAGCGGAGGAAGGCTGAAGCGGAGCTCGACATCCCTCGCCGGCGTTGCCGCGCTTGCTCGCCGGAGAAGAAAACTAAAGGGGATGAGATGCTAGCACGGTGGTGGGAGGGCTCGGGTGTAGGGACGGATCGGGCCAACGGCTCTCTTCTACCACAGCGTGGGTCCCACAATATGAGGTGGACATCAGGTGGGTCTTGTCGTGACATGGACAGGCTGTGAGTCCTGCTCTGCTCAGCTGATTCGAATTCGTTGACGGTCTCGTGAGGTTAAGTGGAAGTGTCGCACAAGAGCTATTTGCCGCTTCAGAAGCGTTGTATGAGAGATATTCTTTGCAACGATGTAGTGTTCTTTCCAATTTCGTGTAAAGACGTCGCATGGGAGCTATAAGCCCGATGTCAGCTAACCCATCAGCGAAGTTAAGAGTCTGTATGGACGTCTAAGATATAATATAATTACCAAATGATTTTATAACAGTTGTGCACACTTATTTGTTTTGATGCATGGTTTGCATTCCACGTTTATCGAATGGTTACTCGAGGAGATGTGAAGGGTATGTCTATTTGTTTGATACGAAAGGACATTGATTTGATTTGAATGTTTGCCTGCAACTTTTGTTGTTATAACATTGATGTAGATTTCCAAGATGTAAATCCTAATATGTGTACGCATCCAAATGAAAGATATACATGTAATAATTTTTTTACATCTGGCTATATTGAAGTAAGTAATATGCAATCTCTAAACTAATACAAAGCTAATATGATCCACTTAACCTAATGATTCGATGACATAATAGTGGATTTACGTATTAATAGGATGTAACATCTCTGCTACCATTGGTAGCCTGTATCCGCAATGTATCTTGCGGTTAATATTTCTAGCCTTAATATGCCGTGCATGGCACGGGGATATGTGTATCACCAGCAGACACAAACTACATGGTTATTCTCAATACTTATACTACATAAATCTAAGTAGTAGAAATCAAAACCAATATGAATTAAACAAGCAAATCATGGCTCGAAGCTACATAGGAGCAAGGCAATGAATTGGCTCTATTGATGTGAAATGGATGCATGCTTGTACCAAAGATCGTTGTCTATTAAGAACAATATTGAACATTCGTCCACAAAAAGCATCTGGAACTACTTAAGGAGGAGATTAATGAGCCATGTGCGCATCAATTATGACAACAGTGTGTGGTACATATATATGGGCTCGTCACATAATCATGGGAGGATCCATCATACTCTAGGATTTATTAGCCCCACTTAGACAACACGGTGATGATCAATGGCGAGTACGTATTATAACTCCCAAAAGGAAGAGGTTACATATATGATTAGGAGGTATCGAGAAATGGCATCAATCATCATATGTGCCTCTATCAGCAATATCAATCTATCATGCAAAAGCCAGGCTTGCACAAGAAACTGCAAGTGCGACGGTGGTTGCTCATTTCTTAGTGAATGTTCGTATGATGTTCATACGAAGTAGGATGGTTTCTAGTAGTGGAGTTAGGGAGGTGATGAAGTGTGGGGCCTAGATTGTGATTACACTAACATTTTGGTGTCTTGAAACAATGTGCTTGAGTGGTTCAGAGCCTAGGTCAAGAGATGGCGCCAAGTACGAATCTCGTTTGTGCCGGTTTGTGAGGGTAATATATTTTGTCATATCAAGCGTCTCATGCACGAAGACCTTGAGATTAACATCTTTTGCCCTTGAGGTAGCATCCATATTGGCAGCCTCAACAATCTTGGCCAGAATCAGAAGGTTCTCGATGGTAGCCTTAGCCTTGACAACGAACTTCTCCTTGTTGATGCAAAGATTCTCGGACGCGGCGGCGACATCTTGATGACACTTCTCATGAATTGTCTCCATGCAGCTCTTGAAACGCTCATCCTTTTTGAGTTCCCGAATCTATCCTCTTCTTCCACCTGAGTTCTGTTTGTCGGAGATGATATGTTTCAATGATTGTTGCAAGTAGATAGTAGATGCCTCACTCCTCAATTCTTCCTTTGAAAGATTCTTTTTGCGAGGTAGATCCGCGAGGGCTTTGCCAAACCACATATAAATTTTCTTTGGGAGTTTTTTGTAACTCGCAGTGTCGGCCACACAAATCAGCAAACACCTTGTGGGTGTAGCTCGACCGGACAAGCTTGATGAGTACATAGAACCAAAGGGCATCGGGAAGGGGCGGTGGAGCTAGCGGAGGTCGATGTCAACACGGTGAACCTCGTGTAGGTCGATGTCGTCGCCATGCAGCTCGTGATAGCCTGATCTACAACACCTATTGTCGGTGCTTCTCTAATGGATTTGGCTGCTACAAGCGCTCCTTGTCGGCCGAGAAACTGAGGAGCTAGGAAGGCAGGCATCGAGCACTGCTTTTACTGGCCATATTAATTAGGTACCACTGTTGCGCTTATAGTAGCAACGAATTGTACATTATCTTCACACAAATCACTTACACGGCCACAATATCATATTCAGGTAAAGGGAAACTCGTCCCTTTTTGACACACTTACATGAGCAAGAGCAATTGAACACCACTGAATCTATATGTGTACCGCGTACATACTCCAAGCTATAATACCACAAGTAGGCTCTCCACAGAAAGCCCTCTCGCTGCTCCTGCCGTGCATGCACACATACACGTACAAAACATGTACGGAGTCACACACATCATAATAACGAAACAAATTGACACTGCAGTCCGCACGCACACTGTAGATCAGACATCGTAGGCTCGTCGGCAAATGAATAAGTGAACTCTTAAATAAATGGCCTAACGAGCCGAGATATCTACCTAGCCGCGTCAATTCCCACCGCCTCCGATCCCGCCTATCCCGCCGACGCCGCCTCCGAGACTGCCACCGCCGCCGGCGCGGCCTCCGAGGCAGCCACAGTCAGATCCGGAGCCGCCACCCCTCGACCAAAAGGTCTTCTTGTCAGCAACGCCGGCGCCGCCAGCGCCAACTGTCTTGGCGGCAGCCGGAAGCGTCGCCGCAGCAGAAGTAGCTGGCTCGTCCCGTGCCGCTTCAACGGCATGTGCCAGCAGGAGGCACACAAGGATGGTGGCAACACCAAAGCAGTTCCACTTCGCCATGGTTCACTCTCGGTGTTTTGCTTGCTCTCTTGTGTGTTTGTGAGGAAGAGACATGGCTACAGAAATGTGCTACGGTTGTTGATGTGTTGTGCTTGTGGTGGCTGCATTGGGTTGGGGTTTAAATAGAACATGGATTGAGGTGCCGGAGAGCGCGAGGGGCCGTGAATGTTTATTGGGGAAGACGCGATATGTGCAGGATCCAGCTGAGGCTACTTGAAGCAAGGTGGGTGGTGAACGTGCATAGGAAAGCACATGCATGCGTGCGTACGTAGGTGGGTGGTGAACGTGTCACCCTGCTGGACATTTGTTATAGCCTGTGAATTCTGATGGGACTGGCCAGCTTGGATGGTACTGTGTGTGGTTTATAATCTCCTATATAAAGTTGCTACTGTGAATTCTGATGATAGTACTGGGGCCAGCTTGGATGGTACTGTGTGCTAGCTTCTCGCTCGATCAAGGTCACAAAAAAAAAGTGATCAAACTTATCCTCACAAGAGAGAGAAAGACAAGGTCTGGAAAATTTATTGTTGTGTTCTTAATCTTAGAGATAACTTGGTTTTTTCGACAATGTATAAGTTCAACCTTGCGGAATTCCATGTTGGTTGTATAGTGTGTGTTTTTACACATTGCAGGTCTAGGAAGCTGAATCCTGGTTGAGAGTTTAGAGGAGCTTGTCTCAATAAAAGGCGCAGGCTGGGTGTAATTGGTAACTTTGCAATATTAATATGTACTCTTTAAAAAATAATAAATTCACATTATTCCCACCGTGTAGCCACATACGCGTTGTCTATATCATACAAGTGCATGCAATTGGGCGGTGACATGGTTATACCCTACGGGTACGTAACTTCAGCATATCTAGTCCAGCCCAAGGAAGGCCCACTGCAGGCATACGCTGGCCCATGGAGATTTTCGGATGACCAAGGTCCAAGACATCTTCGGATCCTTGGAGAACAAGACTAGTTTAGATAGGAAACTCAAAAGGGCAAACGCCCTAGAACTTGTAACCGACTAGGACTATGCCCGGGACCTGCCTAAGTCTATATAAAGGCCAGGAGGGCACGTCCTAGGGCAACTCAACCAACCTCGACTCATACTTTCGCACACGCATCCACGCCAGATCGAATCTGCGCACCCTGTAACCTTCGGTACCGCCATAATCAAAGAGCAGACAAGCAGGAGTAGGGTTTTCCCTCCAGGGGCCTGAACCTGGGTAAATCTTGTGTCCCCTGGTTGCTTGTCTGTTAACCGTGCCACGATCTCCAGCATCCCCATCTTCTCCAAAACCCAAGTCCATAACAATGGGCATTGACGAGATCAAACCTCGTCAATTGGCGCCGTCTGTGGGAATTGGGGCTGCTGATTGTGCGGTCGTGACGGTTCCGACCCGATCGATCTACAACTCTGCGACGACGGAGAATCACCTCCTCTTCGGCGCTTTCGACTTCACCGCCCACTCGCCGACCACCATGAAGGATTTCGAGCCCGTAGGCGACGGACTCGAATTTTTGTTCGGGAGCTTCTGCTTCCAGGTGGGACAAACTGGCACCCTCCGCCTCCCTGAGCGGGTGCTCGTGCCGTCAATCAGGCCCGCTTCGTGGGCTTCACACCCCGTGCTACGCACGTCGCCATCAACAGATGAGTTCTACAGCAGCAGCTGCTGCAACTCCGATTTGTGTGATCCACCTTCGGATGAAGGGACCTACGGCTCCGGATCCGAAAGCTGTGGCAGCAGCCAACCAATCTGCAGGCGCTACCTGTGCGCCGCATTCATCCAAACCGACGAGGAAACGCCTAACCCGCCGCCCAACCCCAACCCGGATAGAAACGACGAAAACGGTGGAAACGGCGATAACGGGGAAAACGGCGGCCACCTCATCCAACTTAGCAAAGAAGGATGGGTCGAAGCACGTCGCGCTGTCGCAGGCGAAATAGTCCTACCTCTGGACTCCCCACGTGATCTGCTGAGGGCATACCACTACCTCCTCATCGAGGAACACAAGAAGCAAGTCGAGATGCAGAAGACGCTCGACAAACGCAAGCAAGCAGCCTCTGAGTCCAGTGCGCGACGAGCTGCGCTCTCCGCCATGGAACCCGGCTCTAGCACAAACAGAAACCAGGGAAACAAGCACCGCTCTCGGGTGGAAAACATGGACCCGAAGGAACGGCGTGATGTGACCCGAACTCTCCATACATCGTTCATGGACATGGACGCTGACGGCAACATCATCCCGAAGACGCCACAAGCTGCGATCATGGCAGCCACTGCATATCTCGCGGCTCACCCACCTCCGGAGGGGGACCCGAAAAGGGCCATGCATAAGTCCGCACTCACCGGACTAGGACTAATCGGAGCTGCGCTCCACGAAGACGCTCCTGCGGAGCCGAAGAAGAAAGCTCCGGCCAGGCGCGACCGGAGCCCCACACCCTCATCCGAAGAGGAAGAGGAGCACGATCTTCCTCGAAGGAAGAAGAGCTCCAACCGCCACAAACGCGACTACGACGCCAGAGACAAGCTTACACGGCGCAAGATCGAAAAGGCACGCGCCAAACGCGCATGCTCGTCTGAATCTGAGATGGACGAAGACGAAGGAGAACTCTGCGGGGCTCGATGCTTCAGCAGATCCGTCCGACGAACGCAGATGCCACGCAACTTCAAGCTTCCTTCGGATACTCCGAAGTTCAACGGCACACAAGATCCAAAGTCCTGGCTCAGTGACCATCTGTCATCCGTCAAACTTCACGGAGGCAACAAAGAAACCGCCATGCAATGCCTTCAGCTGCAGCTGACAGGCGCGGCGCGAGTCTGGCTCAGCAGCCTATCATCAGGATCCATCCGAAGCTGGGAGGAGCTCGCTTACAGCTTCATCTGAAACTTCAAAGGCACCAGCAAGAGGCCCGCCTCAATCTAAGAATTGCGAGCCTGCACTCAAAGAACGGGTGAATCTATTCGCTCATACATACTACGCTGGTCTACAACCAAGAACTCCGCAGCACACATCTCCGAAGAGAGGGCCATCGACGCCTTCAGGGACGGCGTCAAACGCCCAGACTTCAAGGAGGAACTTGGGCGTGTAAAGCCCAAGACACTCGATCACCTCATGGAAATCGCCAACAGTTGGGCAGACGGCGAAGATTGCATCCAGCGACCGCAATCAGATGAAGAGGACGACTACGGCCGAAGACGCGAACGCCGCAGCAAGAGGAGATCGCGCGTCTACGAGGACCGCGACGGACCCGACATGGTCGCGGCCGGCTACGCCGACCGCCGCAACAGCGGAGGATACCGCAGCGGAAACTTCCGCGACAGCGGACGACCAACGCAGTCGTGGTAACGCTGCGACCGCGACAGCGGACCCTCGGCATTCGACAAACTTTCGGGTCCATGCACCATCCACTTCTACATCGACAAACAGGATGGCAAAAAGAAAGCCAGCCACATGCTCAAGGACTGCCGCGAGTTCCAGAAACTCAACGAAGGCATGATGCAGATGAGGCAACAAGCTCCAATTCCTGCGTTCGGAAACGCACCTGCACCAGGTGAAATAGCACACGGAGCTCCTCCACCGACGCCTATTGGAGGCCAAAACCAGCCAGTCGCACCAACGCAAAACAACACCAGGGTCCCATATCCCCCATCAAAAGGAGCACTCAATATGATACAGAAGGGACGCCCCACAAATAGGGTGCAGAAGAAAATCACCCGACAAATCAACTTGGCCGTGGCAACTCCGCCTGCAATCCCTGAGTACCTCAGCGGATCGGAGTCCTGCATCACATTCACTCGCGCGGATCACCCTTGCCAGATACCTCGCCCAGGTCATGCTGCCCTGGTGCTGGAGGCGCAGATCGGAGGCTTCGAGATGAGTCGCGTCTTCATGGATGGCGGGAGCGGCATCAACCTAATGTTCGCAAGCACTCTAGCAGCTATGCGGATCCCGCAATGCAGCCTGGAACAATCAGATACAACGTTCCATGGCATTGTCCCAGGGAAGGGCATCTTCCCCCTGGGCAAAATAGGGCTCGACGTCATCTTCGGGAAGCCGGACAACTTTCGGCAGGAGCGCCTAGAATTCGAAGTGGTAGACTGGCCATCGCAATACCACGCCATCCTGGGACGTGTAGCATTCGCACGGTTCCTGGCCGTCCCACACTACGCATACCTACTACTCAAGATGCCAGGACCAAGGGGAATCATCACAATCCACGGGAGCTTCACCCGATCGGACCAATGCGATAGGGATTTCAACAAAATCTCCCAGTCCTTCGGCATGCAAGACAAGCTCGTAAGGCTCCGCGAAGATACGGACAACGGGCTACCCCCAGTCACAAGGCAGCACGCACTCGACATGTCCTTCGACTCCACCGTCAACACCAAGAAAGTGCAGGTCCATCTGACAGACACCTCCAAGACGGCGCTGATCGCCAATGACCTCAGCACAGCATAGGAAGGCGCGCTCGTCGAATTCCTCCGTGAGCACTGGGAAATATTCGCCTGGTGTCCTGCGGACATGCCAGGAGTTCCCAGGGAATTCGCCGAGCACGCACTCAATGTCTTCCCAGACACCAAGCCAGTCAAGCAGTCTATCCGAAGAGTGTTGGAGCCACGAGCCGAAGCCATCGGCAAGGAGATCAACAGATTACTCGCAGCGGACTTCATCCGGCAAATCAAGGAAAGCGAGTGGCTAGAAAATACGGTGATGGTCCCGAAGAAGGACACGGACATCCTGCGGATGTGCGTGGACTTCCCGTCACTAAATAAACACTGCCCAAAGGACCACTTCCCTCTTCCTCGGATCGACCAGATCATCGATTCGACTGCAGGTTGTGAGAAGCTCTCCTTCCTCGACGCCTACTCAGGCTATAACGAAATTCGACTCAAGGTCGAAGATCAAGAGAAGACGGCGTTCATCAAACCGTTCGGAGTATTCTGCTACAACACAATGCCCTTCGGGCTAAAGAACGCAGGTGCCACGTACCAGTGATGCATGCAGGCCTGCCTCAAGGACCAGATCGGTCGCAACGTCCAAGTCTATGTCGACGACATAGTCATAAAAACCAGGGAGGCAAAAACACCTCCGCGAGACGTTCGACAACCTTGATCGCTACAGGATCAAGCTCAATCCAGAAAAGTGCGCCTTCGGCGTCCCCTCGGGTCAGCTGCTCGGGTACTTCATCTCTCAACGAGGGATCGAAGCGAACCCGAAGAAAATCAAAGCTATCATGACAATGGAGAAGCCGAAAAACCTCAAGGGCGTTCAGCAGCTCGCAGGGCGAGTAGCGGCACTAAGCAGGTTCATCAGCCGCATGGGCGAGAAGGCCCTACCATTTTACCAGCTGCTGCGCAAGGCAGACAAGTTCGAGTGGACACCAGAAGCCAATGACGCATTCGAAAGCCTCAAGCGGCTCCTCTCCACCTCGCCCGTTTTGGTCACGCCAAAAGAGCGCGAGCCCCTGCTGCTGTACATAGCAGCCACGCACCAGGTGGTCAGCACAGTACTCGTGGTCGAACGACCCGAAGAAGGCAAGACCCACGGGGTACAACGCCCAATTTACTACCTCAGCGAGGTACTCACTCCAACAAAACAGCGGTACCCGCACTACCAGAAGCTGGCCTACGGCGTGTTCATGACGGCTCGACGACTGAGCCACTACTTCCAGGAGCATCAGGTGATGGTCGTCAACGAGGCACCCCTGAACAGCATCCTGAATAATCCAGAGGCCACAGGACGCGTGGCCCTGTGGGGCATTGAACTATCACCCCTGGACATCATCTATGAGAAGCGACACGCAATCAAATCTCAAGTCCTTCCAGACTTCCTGGTGCACTGGATGGAGCTACAGCTGCCTGACACCCCAGACATGTCGCAGTCCTGGACAATGCATTTTGACGGCTCCAAACGCGAAGCCGGAGCAGGGGCAGGGGTCATACTGACCTCCCCGCAAGGTGACAAGATGAAGTACGTCCTTCGAATGAAATTCAGAGCCTCCAACAACGAGGCCGAATACGAAGCCCTCATCCATGGCATGAAGATGGCAAAAATATGTGGCGCAACGCGCCTGGTCATCTATGGTGACTCCAACCTTGTCGTACAGCAGACGGTGAATGAGTGCGACGCACATGCCGAAAACATGATCGCGTACCGCGCGCTATACAACGCACTCGAAGGAGAATTCGACGGATGCGAACTTCGGCACGTCGGAAGAGAGAGCAACGAGGAGGCCGATAGACTCGCCAACATCGGCTCCACTTGTGCAAAGGTACCACCAGGTGTGTTCCTCGAACAGATCTGCGTGCCATCTATCAAGCGGAAATTCCTCAAAGGATCATCCGAAGAAGCAGAACACTCGGGGGCTACGCTACCCGAAGGTCACGAAGGACCCGAAAAGATGGACACCGAAGTTGCTATGGTCAACCTGATACAGGTCATGGCAGTCGAATAAACTTAGACACGTCCATACCTCCAGTTCCTGATAAACGGAGAATTGCCTGACAGCCCGACAGATGCCCGACGCATATCTCGTTGGTCAAAAGCCTTCACCATCATCAACGGCGAGCTGTACAAACGCAGCATTACGGGTGTACTACAACGGTGCGTCACCATCGACGACGGCAAGGCCATACTCCAAGATATCCATGAGGGCATCTGCGGCCACCACGCAGGCAGCCGCTCCCTCGTCGCCAAAGCTCTGCGAGCAGGATTCTACTGGCCAACGGCCATGAGCGACGCAAAGGACATCGTCCGAAGATGCAACGGGTGCCAACGGTTCGCCGACAAACCGCACGCACCTGGGTCCGAACTTCGACCCATACCCATAGCCTGGCCTTTTGCCCAATGGGGCCTTGACATGATCGGCAAACTGCCAAAATCTTCGAAAGGAGGACACGTCTTCCTCCTGGTCGCAGTCGACAAATTCACCAAGTGGATCGAGGCCATGCCAGTCACCAACTAGAAGGGCACAACCGCCGTCAAGTTCTTAGAATCCATTGTCTACAGATTTGGCGTACTGCACAGCATCATCACCGACAACGGATCGAACTTCATCTCCGGAGAATTCCAGGACTTCTGCGAAGGCCTCGGGATCAATATCACATATGCCTCAGTAGCACACCCGCAAACAAACGGGCAAGTGGAAAAGTCCAACGGCCTAATCAGCGCTGGCATCAAGAAACGCCTCATGAGCTCACTCGAGCACAAAGCTGGAAACTGGACGACAGAGCTACCGTCTGTCCTGTGGAGTTTACATACTACGCCAAACAGCTCCACCGGCTACACACCGATCTTCATGGTGCACGGAGCTGAGGCCGTGCTACCAGCCGAAGTACGCCATTAGGCTCCACGCGTCGTCGCTTACAGAGAAGCCGAGTCCACGGCTGCACTCGAAGATGCCGTTGACACACTTGATGAGGCACGGGATATAGCAGCAGCTAGATCAGCGGTGTACCAGCAGAGTCTCCACAACTATCACAGCCGCCGGCTGCGCCCAAGGTCCTTCGTCGAAGGAGACCTCGTCTTGCGACTCAAGCAAAAACGACCGAACAAACTCGATTCACCATGGGAAGGACCCTACGCCATCACCGAGGTCATCCCAGGTGGCGCCTATCGCCTAAAGCACGTGGAGTCCGAAGTCGCATACTCCAACCCGTGGAACGTCTCGCACCTGCGACGATTCTACCCGTAGCAACCTACCCCCCCCCCCTTTACTTTCAATAAGGCTTTCAGCCAAGGCTACTTAGCCGAACCATGTACCTCCTCCATTACGATATAAATAAAGCTAAGTGTCTCGCTCCCAACCTTCGGTTGACTACTTTTCTGCAACTTTACTACATGCTACAAACACACTCGGGGGCTCCCCCCACCTCACGATTTCATCGACTGAGGACAAAACGTGTACACCTGAGTATCTGACCACGTCAGGCAAACGAAAAGGACACGTACTCAATCAAAGCACTGCGTGCTCACAAACAAGAAATCCTTTACAACAAATGGCACATAAACGCCCAGCCGCAATACACAAATTTTACATCTATCTGTTTATTTTCAGGTCCTACCTATTCTGAAGAATATCTTGAGCACGCTGCTCAAACAAGTCCACAATTTGCTCGGCATACTGCCTTACAGCCGCATAATACGGACGCATGTTCCACTCGCCACCATCTGGTCGAGGAGGTGGCCCGGTCGCCACAGCAGCCAAATCTACGTCAGGGCGGTGCACCCTCACAAGAGACAAGGCAGCCTTCACTCATGCGACGAGCTGCTGCCGCACCAGCTCCTTGACATTTCCGGCATTCCGAAACTTCGTCAGAAGACCCGCAAGAGTCGTCGGCACGGCATCCAACGGAAACATGACGTGCAGTACCGAAGACAGTGATGTCTGCACCTGGCGGAGCACCCGCGAAACCTGGTAGACGCGATCCTGCACCGTCGCCAGAACCATGGCGCGATCACGGTCCATCCAGAAGAAGCCGCCGGCCTCCATGTCCTGTTGAGTCAAACAATTGACTCGAACAGCAATACGCTTCTTTTCTTCCCTCGGAGCAATATTGGCACCTGCGACAAACGCACAAAATAAGAGTAAGGCCAGCAGGCTCACCCGAAGAACTGGGCTACAGCCCGAAAGAAGGATCAACTTACATTGCAGCTGCTCGGCCAGTCGACCCAGCTCCGCCATCAAATACTCCTCTCTGGCTGCACCATGGTCTGCTTTGGATTTCCAAACATCAGCACGACCGCGTAACCTAAGCAAATCCCTCTCCAAGCTACGCACGCGATCCCGAAGAAAAGCAAGCTGCGAGGAATCATCCAATGATGCTCGCAAGGGCCTTTAGGATGAAGTGCCAACTGGGTCAGCACCCGAAGGAACCTATAGCAGCAGAAAGGTACTCAGACATTCAGCCAAGGATAAAAGCACAACACGGAGGAATTCATTAAAATAAGGCCACTACGTGGCACAAAGATGGTACTACAAAAGATATTTACAACCGAAGGAAACTACACACTACCCTACGTCTACTATGCCTCAGGTGCAGGACACTCGGTCGCCTCAGAACCAGACTGCCTATCTTTGGCCTCGCCCTGCTGCCGCAGTGCGTACTCAGACAACAAGTAAATGAGTTTAGGCCCATATCGTCGGCAGCGAGCGGAGTAGGCGGCGAAAGCTACCTCGGATCCATCCGCATCCGTAGGCATCCGAGAAGTAATCTGGGGCAGGTCCAGCTCCGCCCCAGACGCCATGGCCATCGCCAGCCCGACGGCCGCACCGATGCCTTTCTGCTTGCGCTTGTACGCTGCAGGCGCTTCGGATGACAGAGCCTCCGCCAGGGCATCCACATCTTCAAGGGGTGCGCCCTTCGGGAAGAGCTCCTGGTAGAAACGACCAAGGACCTCCTTCGCCTTGGCAAGGGAGTTGACGACGGTGCAGCAGCGGTCTTCAACCGCCACAGTGGCATCATCTAGAGCACTCCCGTGCTCCAGAGCACCGCGGTCGAACTCGATGCCTGCGGCATCTGAGACAAAAGAGAAGAAAACATGAAGAACGGCAACAACAGAAGAAGATCTGCAGAAAAAGAAACAAGTCCAAAAGCTTGTACTCACCCGAAACGGCCTTGGCAGCAGCCATGAGCTTATCTGCCACCCCCTTTTCACGAGCAGCCGCAACGGTGGCCAGCTGCTCCGCACGATCTGCAGCATCCTGCTGCAGACGCTCCTTTGCTTCGGCTGCCTTCGTCAGCTCCAGCTCAAGACGCTCTTTTGCACCTGCAGCAGCTTCGGCCTTCTGCTCTGCTTGGCCAAGGCTCTTCTTCAGAGCATCAACCTCGCGGAGAGAGTCGTTATGTTCCTCTGCATTTACAACAAGCAAGTGTCAAAGAAAAGGATCAGGATACGCAAGAAAAATACTACAAGGCAGACGAATACCTTGAAGCTGCCGCAGTTTTGCCTCCAGCGTCAGGCGCTCCTCCACCAGTCGCTTGGCCTCTTGGACAAAAGGCTGCAGGAAAAGACAACAGCAGTAAGAACATGACTTGGGGGCTACGCCCCACACAAAGAAGCAACAACAACATCAGCACTCGAAGACACTCGGGGGCTTCCCCCCATAACATCAAGAAGGACAACTTACGTGCTCCAAAGGCGAACCCGCAGGCCCGCCTCCGAAATTCTGGGGCGCAACCACCAGCCTCTCCTGCACAGGAGGAACTGGCGCAGCGTCACCAGAAGTCGCCACCGTCTGAGGAGGAGGCGACGCAATGTTCGACTCCCCCATCATCTCGTGCGCTCCATCACTAGAGCCGTCGGAAGATTGCCTACACACGAACCAATCAACATGGGTGCCAAAATTGCAAGGAAACAAAGAAAAACAGTGGCACGAAGAAAACTTACGAGCCCAACGCGCTCAGGTCGAAGATAGGAGAAGCCCTTCGGGACCTCTTCTCTTCCTTCTTCTCCTCCTTCTTTTCTTCCTTCTTCCGCTTTGCTGGCGGCTGCGGAGCAACAGCCCGCACAGGAATGGCAGGAAGGGGAGAGGAAGAACCCCCCTGAACATCATCATGACGCTCAAGGCCCAGCGGATTTCTGGGAGTCGGAGGAGTCGAGGCATCCGAAGACTCGCTGGAGCTCCGTGATCGCTTGCGCGAATGGTCATCACTCGACTCGTCGGCACCCTCCGCTGGAGATCGCGCTGACGGTAGCTCGGACACGGAGTCCACGACTTCATTATCCGGGGTATTCGGATACCTTTCGGGCAATGGTGGTGCCATGCCCGACACTTTGAAGCTCTACAAAAGGAGACGGAACTTGTTAAGCAAACAAAGGAAAAAGTACACAGCTGACAAAACAAAAAGGGAGCACTACGTGCGCAAATCTACACCTTCGGTACGGCCAACGTCGAAGAAAAGGGAGGAGTCTGCGACTTCCCCGGAATTTCTTCGTCTGCCTTGAACTTCAACAGCGCGCGAAGAGTCTTGTCAAGTTCCGCCACGGAGATTTTCTCACTCGAAACCCTCGTCGGATCACGGCGCCCAGAGTAAAGAAACATCGGATGCGCCCTCGCTTGGAGAGGCTGCACCCGATGCTCAAGAAACGTTCGGATGACGTCAACACCGTTCACCTCCTTCTCAGGAATCAGTTGGAGATCCTCCACTCGACGGTACAGGGCCTCAATCTCCGCCACCTCACCATCTAAGATTTGGTTTTTCCAGGATCTTTTCTTCTCAATCAACTGGTGTAGGGGTTCGTAGCATGGAAAAACAAAATTTTCTATCGCATACAAACAAACAAGCCAAGATCTATCTACTAGATTGTAGCAACGAGTCGATGGAATAACTTACCCTCGAAGATTCCAAAGCGGTTAACGAGAGCAGATTCTCGTGGGTGATGTAGTCGTACTCTTTCCGATCTCAAGATCGCGTAGACGATCCTTCCGGCGCCACGTTCCGGCAGCGCTCCCGCAGTCGGTCACACGTTCGGTACTCGACGAAGACCTTCCTCTCCCTTGTTCCAGCAGGCAGCGGAGGTTTTAGCACTCTCCTCGCGATTCCGGCAGCACAACGGCGTGGTACCAGAAGTAGAGGGGAGATCTCGCAGGGCTTCGCCTTAAGCCGGAGCGAGTATGGTGGATTATGAGAGAGGGCTATTAGTGGTCTAGAGATTAGACACACCAATTAGAAGGCTCTAAACCGCAGGCTAAAGCAATTAGAAGCTCTAAACCAAACGGCTCTAAACCGGAGATTAGAGGTAGAAACTTGTGTGTCTCAAGGAGGAGGCCCTGCCCCTCCTTTTATAGGTGGAGGGGCTAGGCGCGCCAGGGAGGGAGGGGAGTCCCTCCCCAACTCGGCCTAGGGCTGGGCGCCGGCTTGGAGGAGAGGAACTCCTCCTCCAAGTTGGTTTCAAACTCCTCTTGCTTGTTTCCCACAGTTTCCTGTTTCCCACAGTTTCCTGTTTTCCACAGTTTCCTGTTTTAGCCGTTTGACTTTCAAACTGGCAGTTTGACTTTCAAGTTTTGGAACAGCAAGAACACTTAGTACATGATGCAATCATTCAATGACACATTCATGTACCCTCCCCTCCCCCCCGGAGTGCCGGACAATCCGGAACCTTCTAGAACATTCCCGATGAAAACACCGGAATCATTCCCGAACTCCGAAACGGGACTTTCCTTATATGAATCTTATTCTCCGGACCATTCCGGATCACCTCGTGATATCCCGGATCCCATCCGAGACTCCGAACAACATTCGGTCTCTTTCTCATAATACCATAACTACTCAAACAACGTCGAATCCTTAAGTGTGTCTCCCTACGGTTCGTGAATTATGCGGACATGATCGAGACACTTCTCCGAACAATAACCAATAGAGGAATCTGGAAATTCATATGGCTCCCACATATTTCTACGATTACTTTGCGATCGAATGAACCACTTACATACGATACCAATTTCCCTTTGTCTCACGATAGTTTACTTATCCGAAGTTATGATCGTCGGTATCTCTGCATACCTAGTTCAACCTCGTTACTGATAAGTACTCTTTTCTCGTTCCCGTGATATGTGATCCCTTGTGAGCCAGTCACATGCTTGCAAGCCAATTGGATGACATTCCACCGAGAGGGCCCAGAGTATATCTATCCGTCATATGGATGGACAAATCCCACTCTTGATCCATGTGTTTCAACCAATACTTTCCGAACACTCAATGCCACCTTTATAGCCACCCAGTTACGGTGTGGTGTTTGATGTCATCAAAGCATCCATCCGGTAAAGGTGATATGCATGATCTCATGGTCGAAGGAATTAGGTTACTATGTATCAGAAAGCATATAGCAATTAAAATATTGAAATGACTTGATCTTTATGCTACGCTTATCTATAGGAGTATGTCCATCACATCATTCTCCTAATGATATGACCTTGTTGTTAATAACATCTCTATGTTCATGATCAGGAAACCATGATCATATATTAACCAACAAGCTAGTTTAACAAGAGGCTTTACTAGGGACTCTTATTTTAGTTTACAAATCACACAAGTATTAATGTTTCCGATTAATACAATTATAGCATGGTATGTAAAAATTTATCATAAGTGTGAAGATATGATAATAACCACTTTATTATTGCCTCTTGGGCATATCTCCAACAACTGGGAGGGGTCAAAAGGAACGAGACCAAAATCTTGCCCAGGCAGTACGGAATCACGGATGTAAAACCATTTCCTCCGCCAGTACTGGACAGATTCAGACATGGAAAAGGAAAAGAATTGGACATTGGGACTGAGAGAGATGATGAAACCCCCAATGGGATACACACCATCCGACCCAGATTGCCTCTTCACGGAATAAAGCTTCCGGAAGAGGCCAAAGTGCGGCTCAATGCCAAGCCAACACTCGCAAAGCGTGATAAAACACGCAATGTGGAGAAGGGAGTTGGGAGACAGATGATGCAACTGAACCCCATAGAAGAAGAGCAGTCCACGAAGGAAGTCATGGACTGGATACGAGAAACCACGCAACACAAAGGCAAGAAACATAACCCGATACCCAGCTGGGGGACGGGGGATTACCTCATTGCCAGGGAGTAGCACAGCCATCGCATCTTGCGGGATCAGGCTCCGCTCGCGCAGTTTGCGGAGATCGCTCTCTCGCGTCTCCAATCGACGCCAGCCACCATCGGTGACGCGAGCAGCGGCGGTGCCCTTCTTGCCTCCGGCGACGCTGGTCCCAACCGCGGACGAGGATTTCTTTGTCTTCCCCATGACGCTGCAGCGGTGGTGGCGTTGGCAACGATAAGGAACAAAGGAAGTGTGGAAGGAAAGTTCAAGCGCGCAACAAGAATCGCTCAAGAACAATAGGCCAGTGAACAGATGAACTGGTGCGGTGAAAAACAAAAACACGATTTCACCCATGATTATAACAGCGAAGACGACGCACGCCAGCCGTCCATCGAGAAGACCTAACGCCAACGATAGGTCTGACCGTACACGTGTCAACACCACAACAAACCGTCGTTACCACGCCGTCCACTACGCGCGGAAATCGAGGAGGCGCCGTAATCATCTCCACGCCCCGCGTGACCGGTCAATTCAAAGTCAGCAAGTGGGACCCACGCTTCGTCCCGTCAAGTCATCTCTGGCGCGGCAGACGCTTGAGGTCATCAATCGTAAGCACTGACGTCATCAAAAAGCTATACTAGCACCACTTCGGCTACACAGCTAAGAGTACTCACTCGAATCTGCGATTCGACTAAATACTCGAGGGCTACTCCTATCAGGAGCGCTGGCCGCGCACCCGACAGACAAATGAGGACAAAATTGCTTCTCTGAGTCCTACATCGAGTCTACGACTCCACTAAGGACTCGGGGGCTACTCCCATAGGGAGGATGGATTTTAGCATCCGAAAATTTTCGAGTCCTGCGGACCTAAAGACTGAAACAATGCTTGAACTAAAAGTCTCCGTTCGAGTCTACGACTCGAACAGACACTTGGGTGCTACTCCCATAGGGAGCGCTCGTCGCGCACCCTATGAAGTCTTCGACTGCGATCTTTCGGATCAGCGCGCAAAAACTTTTTTGGCAACTCTGCCCCAACAAAACGCTAAGTGAGCAACAATCTCCTTGGCCACCCGAAACACCTCCGAAGTGATAAATGTTCGGATGCTGCGTCTGCGACGCAAAGATAAGACCTATAGATATCATCTGATGGCCTGGCAACGCACCTGACTGCGCTCTGCTAGTATGAATCCGTACCAACAGGTACGATGAAAAATCCTGACGGACGCGTTGGGTACACCAATTAAGGGACCCGAACCTGAAGAAGATCGTGTTGTTTCGTCCTAAGACAGTTAACTGACCCAGATCCGTAGGGTGAGTCAGGCACACGTATCAACAATCCCTACACATTCTCTTGAAAGACAGAGTTGCACCCGAAGGATTGAAGAGTCCTCAGCCGAATCTACGATTCGACTGATCACTCGGGGGCTACTGACATGGTTATACCCTACGGGTACGTAACTTCAGCATACCTAGTCCAGCCCAAGGAAGGCCCACTGCAGGCATACGCTGGCCCATGAAGATTTTCGGGTGACCAAGGCCCAAGACATCTTCGGATCCTTGGAGAACAAGACTAGTTTAGATAGAAAACTCAAAAGGCCAAACGCCCTAGAACTTGTAACCGACTAGGACTATGCCCGGGACCTGCCTAAGTCTATATAAAGGCCAGGAGGGCACGTCCTAGGGCAACTCAACCAACCTCGACTCATACTTTCGCACACGCATCCACGCCAGATCGAATCTGCGCACCCTGTAACCTTCGGTACCGCCGTAATCAAAGAGCAGACAAGCAGGAGTAGGGTTTTCCCTCCGGGGGCCTGAACCTGGGTAAATCTTGTGTCCCCTGGTTGCTTGTCTGTTAACCGTGCCACGATCTCCAGCATCCCCATCTTCTCCAAAACCCAAGTCCATAACAATGGGCATTGACGAGATCAAACCTCGTCAGGCGGCACTTCATGCGGTACATATTTAGCCATATTTAGATGCAACAAACGAGATTACAAACCCCGCGGCACATGCGAGCCTCAGAGGAAGTGGCGGATCTAGTGGGGGTGCCATAGGTGCCATGGCACCCCCTCCAAAAGTATAAAAACTCTTTTAGCTTGTAGTTTTTGGACTAATTCTTGCTCAAATCAGAGCCTAATAGAGAGTTTTTCAAGCTTGGCACCCCCATCGATTTTGTCTTAGATCCGCCACTGCTCAGAGGTAACACCCACGATGAGATACAACAGAATTAAGCAAATCACAGTTCAAAGCAACCCATATATGCAAGGCAGAATGAACATAATTTATGTGAATTCTATGCGACCTTACCCCAAACATTTATTTCCAACTGTGTGGTAGGTAACAATCAAACTTAAACCGCAAAAGAACTAGCTATCCATGAATAAAACTGACCAACCATCCAACCAATTCATTTAGAACTTGGTACACAGAGGTCGACGAGGCATGTGCTTATCTACGGTGGCAACCAGATGTGGTATATATAGGCTGGTCACGTAGGTTGAATAATCGAGCCCTCGGTCTTCTTAGCCCCATCTAGGTCAATCACCTACCAATATAAGATCATATGAAAGTCACACTGAACAGATAACTGGCAAGAGATAGAGAACACGGGATTAGGTGGTATGCGGAATTACAGCCAACCATGATAGAGAAAAACAAAGTTACACGACTGTGAGCAACAGCACATAATACCATGGAATGGTGGATTCCGCTGCTGTCAGATTTCTGTGATCCAGTGATAGAGTTTGGAGTAGAACTAGAGGAACCCAAGGTACACATTTGGCAATTGAGTTAGGAAAGTTGAAGCTTAATCACCTATGTACCGGGTATAATTACGACCGCTAGCATTGAATTACATAAACAGTGTAGGGACATGTCTCGCCTTATTGTTACGAAAGCTCTGCGTCTAGCTTGTTGGATTGATTGTAGCTATCAATTCAACATTAATTAGTTAATAACAATTAGCAAGATAATTTTACAGGTGATGTAAGAAAAAGGTTTAGCGTTTGAGAACTTTTCAAAAAACATTTGAGAAATCGGCCCAAACATAACCCACGGTGAGGTTCTAGTGAATTACCGTGAGTTAGCACATACGGTTTCTCTCCAATTTACTTATCTAAGTAACAAGCTCCATCTGTTCATGAAATATTCTTACCGTCTTTCAACAATGATATATATTTGTTCTGAGCAATATTATGAAATAGGTTTTATGAATAATTGTATATTATATCGTTTCGCCTGAATGTTTAATATGTACTTCAGTTATGTTGCATATGAATGGTATTTATAGATTTTGTGACAAGTATCCTTATTTTTTCACACTTTCATTGTGTTATTATATAGATACTATTCTAAGTCGAGTGTCTTTTTTCTCCGACTTTTGGGCGTTCCGGCGATTTTAACTGGCCAACCACGTACCGTCTTCCGGCTCCCCTCCGCGGGTGACGCCCGAACGGTCACTCTATTTTTCCCTTTTGCTCGGAATATGTTTTGTACTTGGATGGTTGTGCTTTATTTATAAAGCAGGACAAAAGCATGTTTCGAGGAGGATGGTCTAGGAACAATGGATGGCTCTCGGCTAGTGATGGACCAATGCAAACATATCCAATTGTATATTATTTGAAATAGATCAAATTTGTAGGATTGAATAAGCGAATCACAGTTCATAGCAACCCATAAGCAAGACGGAATGACCATAATTTAGGTGAACTCTATGGATGCTTACCCTGAACATTTATTTCCAGTTGTTGTGTATGTGACAAGCAATCTCAAACCCAAAAACACACCAAAAAAAAATTAGCTATCCATGAGTAACGCTGACCTACCATCCAAGCAATCCTAGATAACTAAGAATATATCTAAAATATGTGGTTTGGTGGGAGGGAAAATCCGTCCGAAAGAGTGTTGGACGAACAAGAAATCTTACGCACTATATTATTAGTTATAGAAATAGATCTCTAACATTATCTGCACACAAATCACGTAGAGATGACCACAACATCATATTCAGGAGAAGGGATACTTTTCCCTTTTTTTTGGAACACTTACATGAGCAATTGAACACAACTGAAATGTATGTGTACCGCGTACATGCCAAGCTATAATACCGAAAGTGACAAGTAGGCACTCCACGCAAACCCCACTCGCTGCTCATGCCATGCATGAACATCATCAGAACATATACACGTAGAAAACAAATTCAGACAGCAGTCTGGACGCACACCGTACGTAGAACAGACGACGTACGCTCGTCTCGGCACATGCATATAGTGCACGCTTGCATGGCCTAACGAGCGAGCCTGTGTGGTCCGAGATCCAGCAGCTAGCCGCGTAACTTAATTCCCACCGCCTCCGATCCCGCCTATCCCACCGACGCCGCCGCCCAGGCTGCCACCGCCGCCGGCGCGGCCTCCGAGGCAGCCACAGTCAGATCCGGAGCCGCCACCCCTCGACCAAAAGGTCTTCTTGTCAGCAATGCCGGCGCCGGCGCCGACCGTCTTGGCGGCAGCCGGAAGCGTTGCCCTTCCCACGCCGGCAGCAGAAGCTGGCTCGTCCCGTGCCGCTTCAACGGCGTGTGCCAGCAGGAGGCACACAAGGAGGGCGGCAACGCCAAAGCAGTTCCACTTCGCCATGGTTGGCTAGCTAGCTGCTCCCTCTCGCTGTTTTGCTAGCTCTGTGTGTTTGTGAGGAAGAGACTTGGCTAAGATACTATTGTTGCTATGTTGTGATGATTGTGGTGGAGAGCTTTGGGTGACTGCATTGGGGGTTTAAATAGAAAACGGTGTGAGTTGCCGGAGAGCGTGACCCATGTGAATGTTTATTGGGGAAGACGTAATTAATATGTGCAAGCATCCAGCTCAGGCTACCCGAGCTCAAAGCCTAACACCTAGGAAAGAACACATGTGCATGCGTGGGTACGTACGTGCAGCTAGGTGGGTGGTGAACATGTCGCCCTGCTGGATGATTGTTATAGCGTGTGAATTCTGATGCGATTGGTCAGCTTGGACGACGGTACTGCGCGCGGTGTACTCACTATGTAAATGGTGTGGTTGATTGAGGTGCGAGCTTGTCGTTCGATCAATATCACAAGAAAGGAAAGAGAGCGTGTGGAGAAAAAACCCCAAACTTCACCCACCGTGAGAGTCTAGCAAATATGCATGGTGAATTCGTAGCATACACTTTCACCATCTTCATTAATCGTGGCCATATTAATCTAATCATTTATATCCCTATAAGAAGTTGCGTCCCCTAATGATTCAGTTCGAACAAGTAGAAGATCCAAATAAATCATTGATCACTAGTAGAAAACATGCCATCCGTTCCCGCCCCCTCGGAGCATTAGTCCCGGTTGCGCCACCAACCGGGACTAATGCTGGCACACGTCCCGGTTGGAGCGAGCACGGGGCCAGGGGGCATGCGTCCCGGTTGATAAGGGGGAATACGTCCCGGTTGGAGCCACCAACCGGGACTAAAGGTTTGGCCACAGCCACGTGGCGTGGCACGCACCTTTAGTCCCGGTTGCTGGCTCCAACCGGGACGTATTCTTCTGCCCTCTATAAATCAACGCCCCAGCCCCCTCTGCCTCCACTCTGTTTTTTCGAATGGTGGAAGGTGTGAGGGGTGTGCTAATTTTTTCTCTTCTATGCATGCATTGAAGGTGTTTGATGAAATGTTTGAGTGAATAATCCCGTTGAATTTCTCATAGAACAAAAATATAGGTGTCCGAGACGCACTTGAGCTTTCTCCTCTTTATTTCCCTCGATCGAGGTTAGCAATCTTATCTTTTCTAGGTCATTGATACAATTCATGTGTCGGTGTGAATTGGTTATTTCACTATTTATGATGTCCTGTTTTTTGATAAACTTACTTATATGATGCAGATGAACGGTCGGGAATGGATGTATGGTGACCGGTGCGTAGCCGGGTATATCAAAGGCATGGATAAATTTATCGATGTGGCTACGGCAAACAAAGAGAATGGATTTATACGTTGTCCATGTGTTCAATGTCGGAACAACAAGGAGTACTCTTCCTCGAAAATCATTCGCGACCACCTGATTATGAAAGGTTTCATGCCCAACTATAATTGCTGGACCAAGCATGGGGAAAGAGGGGTTATGATGGAAGATGGTGAAGAAGAAGATGATGATAACAACTATCATCATATGTTTCCTGAATACAGTGATACTGCAATGGAAGACAATGGAGAGGAAAGAGGTGAAGGACGGGCATCAGATAAGCCGGCTAATGAACTTGGTAGGGTCATTTCTGATGCAAAGCGAGACTGTGAAACAGAAAATGAGAAGTTGAAGTTAGAGGGCATGTTAGAAGATCACAAGAAATTATTGTACCCAAATTGTGAAGATGGCAGCACAAAGCTCGGTACCACACTGGAATTATTGCGATGGAAGGCAGAGTGTGGTCTAACTGACTCCTCATTTGAAAAGATGCTGAAAATAATGAAGCCGAAGTTTCCAAAACATAACGAACTTTCCGAGAGTACCTACGAAGCAAAGAAGACTCTCTGTCCTCTGGGATTAGATGTGCAAAAGATCTGGGATTAGATGTGCAAAGGATACATGCATGCATTAATGACTGCATCCTCTACCGCGGTAAGGAGTATGAGAATTTAGATAAATGTCCGGTATGCAATGCGTTGCGGTATAAGATCAGACGAGATGACCCTGGTGATGTTGAGGGAGAGCCCCTCCGGAAGAGGGTTCCTGCTAAGGTTATGTGGTATGCTCCTATAATACCAAGGTTGAAATGCATGTTCAGAAACAAAGAGCATGCCAGGTTGTTGCGATGGCACAAAGAAGACCGTAAGAAAGACGGGAAGTTGAGACACCCTGCTGATGGGTCACAGTGGAGAAAAATCGAGAGAGACTTCCCAGACTTTGCAGGTGACGCAAGTAACTTATGGTTTGGTCTAAGTACGGATGGCATGAATCCTTTTGGGGAGCAGAGCTGCAGTCACAGCACCTGGCCCATGACTCTATGTATCTACAACCTGCTTCCTTGGTTGTGCATGAAGCGTAAGTTCATTATGATGCCACTGCTCATCCAAGGCCCGAAGCAACCGGGCAACTACATTGATGTGTACCTTAGGCCATTAGTTGAAGAACTCTTACAGTTGTGGGGCAAACCAGGTGTACGTGGGTGGGATGAGAACAAACAGGAGCCATTTGATCTACGAGGGTTGTTATTCGTAACCATCAATGATTGGCCTACTCTTAGTAACCTTTCAAGACAGACAAACAAGGGATATAAGGCATGCACCCACTGTTTAGATAAGACCAAAGGTACATATTTGCATAAATGCAAGAAGGTTGTGTACCTGGCGAATCGACGATTTCTTCCGACCAATCTTCCCGTAAGAAAGAAAGGCAAGCATTTCAAAGGTGAGGCAGATCACCGGAAGAAGCCTGAACTCCCTGCTGGTGATGATGTATTTGGTATGGTCAAGGACATAGAAGTAATCTTTAGAAAGGGTCCCGGTGGTCAATCAGTTCCGAACGACGTCGCTACAGGACACGCACCCATGTGGAAGAAGAAATCTATATTTTAGGAGCTGCCATATTGGAAAGTCCTGCGTGTCCGCTCTTCAATCGACGTGATGCACGTGACGAAGAATCTCTGCGTGAACCTGCTAGGATTCCTAGGCGTGTATGGGAAGACAAAAGATACACCTGAAGCACGGGAGGACCAACAAATTATGAAAGACCCAAAGAACATGCATACACATAACAAGACGGATAAAGGGCGTCACTTAAGTCGTGCCAGCTATGCTCTTACCAAAGCAGAGAAGGAAATCTTTTTTGAAGTCCTTTACAGTATCAAGGTGTCGTCGGGCTTCTCATCTAATATAAAGGGGATAATAAATATGGCAGAGAAAAAGTTCCAAAACCTGAAGTCTCATGACTGTCATGTGATTATGACGCAGTTGCTTCCGATTGCATTGAGGGGGCTTCTGCCGGAAAATGTTCGAGTACCCATTGTGAAGCTGTGTTCATTCCTCAATGCAATATCTCAGAAGGTAATCAATCCAGATATTCTGCCAAGGTTACAGAAGGATGTGGTACAATGTCTTGTTAGTTTTGAATTGGTGTTCCCACCATCCTTCTTCAATATTATGACGCATCTCCTGGTTCATCTAGTGGAAGAGATTGCCATTCTCGGTCCGGTATTTCTGCACAATATGTTCCCCTTTGAGAGGTTCATGGGAGTCTTAAAGAAATATGTTCATAACCGTGCTAGACCAGAAGGAAGCATCTCCAAGGGATATGGAACAGAGAAGGTCATTGAGTTTTGTGTTGACTTTATTCCTGACCTTAAGCCGATTGGTGTTTCTGACTCGCGGCATGAGGGAAGACTAAGTGGAAAAGGCACGCTGGGAAAGAAAGCAATGATATGTAGGGACGGGGATTCTTTCACTAAAGCACACTACACAGTTCTACATAATTCCACCTTGGCAGCTCCGTATATAGAGGAACACAAGAATATTGTACGCTCCAAAAACCCGGGGAAGCCTGAATCATGGATTGCAGATGAACACATGAAGTCTTTCGGTGGTTGGATGCGGACACATCTCTTGAATGACACCACTGTTGGAGATCAGCTATACTTGTTGGCCGCGTCACCATCTTCTACTGTATTGAATTTCCAAGGGTACGAAATAAATGGGAATACATTCTACATGATCGCCCAAGATAAAAAGAGCACCAACCAAAATAGTGGTGTCCGCTTTGATGCAATAGACGAGAATGGACAAAAGGACACATATTATGGTTACATAGAGGAGATATGGGAACTAGACTATGGAGTCTCTTTTAAGGTCCCTTTGTTTCGCTGCAAATGGGTCAACCTGAATGGGGAAGGGGTAAAGATAGACCAGTTGTACGGAATGACAACAGTGGATCTCAACAATCTTGGTTATAGAGATGAACCATTCGTCCTAGCCAATGATGTGTCTCAGGTTTTTTATGTGAAGGACATGTCCTCCAGACCGAAAAAAAGAAAAAATATGCAAACGAATACATCATATGATGAGCCAAAGCGTCACATAGTTCTTTCAGGGAAAAGAAACATCGTGAGAATCGAGGACAAGACAGACATGTCAGAAGATTATAATAAGTTTGATGAAATACCGCCCTTCACAGTGAAAACTGACCCAAGCATTCCGTTAAGTAAAGAAGATGCTCCATGGTTACGTCTGAAGCGATCATAAGGAAGGACATATGCCAAGAAGTTCATGCTCATATTATGTAACTCTAGTTCATGTCTTTCGCGGTTTGTGGCTTGATCGAAGGATATCTTTCGCGGTTTGTGGCCTTTAGTCCCGGTTTTGTAGTATCAGTTTTTAATATTAATAAATGTCTTGAGGGTTAGTCCCGTTTTGTGGCTGGACCGGGACTATGAAGAAGTTGTCCCGATTCGTACTTACCATTAAGATCTTATCTCCAAACGCGCGCAGTCACATATTAGGGAGTGCCTATATGACCAGTTTCTTGGAGATGCCGGAGGACTGGGATCCGGCGGCATCTCCCTGAAACTGGTCGTAGTGGTGTCCCTGCTCTCGAAAACCATCTTGCAGCTTGTAACTTCTCTAACTAGATCAATACGCCTCGGAGCTAATATTTTTGAATTACTTATTCAAATCCAAACATTTTTTATGTTTAAAGTTTTTCTAAATTCCAAATTGATATTAAAAAAATATAAGTTAATTCATTTTAAATTGTAAATGGTTCATATTTTAAATGGTTACATTAATTATTTTTTAAAACATAAAATGGGTTTTAATTATTTATTCAAATCCAAACACTTTTTATGTTTAAAGTTTTTCTAAATTCCAAATTAATATTCAAAAATATAAGTTAATTCATTTTAAATGGTTACATTAATTATTTTTTAAAAATAGAAAATGGTTTTGGATTATTTATTCAAATCCATACACTTTTTATGTTTAAAGTTTTTCTAAATTCCAAATTGATATTAAAAAAAAATATGTTAATTCATTTTTAATTGTAAATGGTTCATATTTTAAATGGTTACATTAATTATTTTTTAAAATAGAAAATGGTTTTGAATTATTTATTCAAATCCAAACACTTTAAATGTTTAAAGTTTTTCTAAATTCCAAAGTAATATTCAAAAATATAAGTTAATTCATTTTAAATGGTTACATTAATTATTTTTTAAAAATAGAAAATGGTTTTGGATTATTTATTCAAATCCATACACTTTTTATGTTTAAAGTTTTTCTAAATTCCAAATTGATATTAAAAAAATATAAGTTAATTCATTTTTAATTTTAAATGGTTCATATTTTAAATGGTTACATTAATTATTTTTTAAAACAGAAAATGGTTTTGAATTATTTATTCAAATCCAAACACTTTTTATGTTTAAAGTTTTTCTAAATTCCAAATTAATTATTATTTAAAAAACAATACAAATTTAAACCCCAAAATAAAAAATAAGGCGGGAACAGAGAGAAAATACCTGAATTTTTTTTGAAAACAGGGGAATATGTCCCGGTTGGAGCCACCAACCGGGACTAAAGACCCCCTGCGCGCCAACCCTTGGTCTGCTGAAAATATTGGAGTATACTTCCCGGTTGGTGGCTCCAACCGGGACGTATGCCCCTTTAGTCCCGGTTAGAGCCACCAACCGGGACTAAAGGCCCTTCGTTTATAACTGACGCCCCTCCTCTTCTTCTTCCCTTCCCCATCTCACTTCTCTGCTTCACCGACGCGCGCACAACCGCCCCCGACGCCGGCAGGCTGCCCGAGCTCGCCGCCCCCGACGCCGGCAGGCTGCCAGAGCCCGCGCGTTCCGTCCGCCAGCACCGCCGCCTCTGTCCGTGCGCGCACCAGCTACTTCCCCCCTGCCCGACGCCGCCGCCGCTCGAGCTCGACGGAGGCGACGCTCCGGTGACCAAGAAGGAGCGGCGCCGCCTCTCTCTAACGCGCGGTGAGCCTCTGCACCTCCCAGTGCCCTCCGTTTTCCCGCTTGCTTGTTGTAGCCGGCACGCGCCGTGTCGCTGCAAGCACCGCCGCCGCTGCCCGCCATGCGCCCAGCTCCGGTGAGCTTCTTCGAGCGGCGTCGCCACTTTATTGCCTACCGCGACGCGCTTCTTCGATCAAGCCTAGGCCCGTCGCCCCGCACGCCTCACAGCGCCATCCCCGGTGAGCACCCGACGGTGGCCGCCGAGATGACGTCACCCCAGCGTCACGCTGACGTGGCCCACGGGCCCGCTGACCTTTGACCACCACGGTGGCTTGCTGATGTGGCCTAGGGCCCAGCACTCAGTGACAGTGGCTAGGTTCTGTCTGGGTAAAAAAAAACCAACCCTTTGCTGATGTCATATTGACACAGTAATTCAATTTTAAATGATTTAATAATTCCAGAAATTGATATAAACTTGTAAATTCAATATCTTTTTATTTATAAGTCAGAAAAATACAAATAATATATCAAATTGTTAAGAAAAATGAAACCTATCTATTTAACCTATAATCATGCATTGTTCAACAACTTAAATGACAAGTATAATTAGAAGAACAAATGCACCCCTCTCATATGTTCCGGAGTTTCCCCGAGTTAGGGTTTTCACCCCTCGGAACCCCGATTAAATCGTCGAGCATGTCTTAGGGTTACAGTCCAATGCAAATTAACTTGTCATATCATCATACTTGCTTGAGCATTGCATCGATGCCATGTGTTGATTGTTTCCCTTTCTTTTCGGTGTTTCGATTATTAGGTTTATTATTAGTTAGGTATTATTAGGTTTATTAATTAGTTTGGTATTATTGGTCTTCGGCCCCACTGGTCAGTCACTGTGGGTAGCCCCAGACCCGATTCACATTGTCAAGCAACTTAAAAGCCCTATCTTAGATAAGGAATCATTAATACCCCTTAGGTGCATGAGGGTTCGACGATGTGCCTATCTACTACACGGTTTCCTTTTTGTAGCTAGGTTTAGGGTTTAGGGTTTCTCTTCATTTTTATTATTGTGTATGTATATATTAGGGTTTCTCTGAATTAGGGTTTATATCTCTCAACACCGTACCTAACTTTCTCCTTTAGCTGCTTTGACTTATTCGTTTTTCCACCTATGCAGAAAATATGGACCCACACGTCAGAGACGAAGAAAAGGAAGAGTTGATCCAAGGTGTGATCCGTGGGAAAGAAAATTTAGACGTATCAACGTTTATGAACAACTCCGGTGAGGGTGATCCTCTTTTTACCGGAATAGACGACTTGTTTGAGGTTGAAGGTGTTGCCTTCCGCGAGGGAGAAGGCGATGCCTTGTGTAATCGAGAAGACGACCGCTCCAGCGAGGTGCATGTAATATAATCAATTCATTAATTAATCATCTGCTATCTATATAGAAATAGTAACGACGATCTTTCTTCTTTTAGCCCTCCGGATCGAAGGAATCTACTGAAAACAGCAGACGAGGCCCAACCAAAAAGTTGCAAGACCATGAGAGGTTCAGGATCGAAGATGTCGCTGAAGACGGCAAGCCGACGGCTCCCGAAGTTGTCGCAAACAAATTTGTGGCACAATGCGGAGTAATCGTTAGGGACTTAATCCCGATCACCATTAGAAATTGGAATAGGCCTGCTAATGCGGATGAAGAGGGAACATGTTTATTTGTCCCTAACCACGCCAAAGATTTACTGTGGAAGAGGCTCATGGTTAATTTCAAACTACCGAAGATAGAGCTGGATCCAAATGCGGACGATCCAGTTGAGGACGCCTTACAACATGGGAGAGCCATGGAGGCTAAGGTCAGGGAGTGGGCTTTGAAGAAGATAGCCCAGTGTTTCACCAACTAGAAGAAAAGATTGCACCTTGACTATGTCGTGAAAGAGAAGACTCCCGATTTCAAGAATATTCAGTTTGAGAAGATAAAACCATTCTGGGCTGAGTTTGTGGAATACAAGACATCAGAAAAAGCTAAGAAAATGTGTGCAACGAATAAGCTGAATGCTGCTAACAAGAAGTATCACCATACTATGGGGCAAGGTGGCTACAGGGCTGGCATTCCTAAGTGGGAGAAACTTGAGAATGAACTGCGTGATAAAAAGATCACCCCAGAGACAGACGATTGGGTAGAACGTGCAAGGAATTGGTTTTACGGGCATGGGGGCACGTTGGACTCGGAAGGGAGGTGTATATATAACATACGACATAAAGAAGACCCCTTGCCAATCGAGAGGATCAGAAAAGCAGTGAAGGCTCTTAAAGATGGGGACTTCATTCCCGATAGAGAGAATGATGAGCTCACACTCGCCCTTGGAAATAAGGAACATGATGGACGAACACGAGGCACAAGAGGCTCCCAACCATGGAGGACTGGGTTTCCCGAAGAGAGGAAGAAATATCCTGATAGAAGCCGTCAGAGGAGAAAGGACAGGGCGGAAGTTGAAGCAGATAGTCAGAAAGAGCGAATGCGTTTAATTGAAGAACAATTAAAGCAACAACAAGATGAAATTAACGCACTTAAAGAGCAAAGTACTACCGGCCCATCTCAGCAGCACACTGCATTCGATGCTACCGGCCTATCGAATAATCGAAAAAGCAGTGTGGCTTCCACCGAGGTCCCGAGTGATGACAATGGCGATGACGATGATGCACCGACGATGGCTCCTATTGGCTACCCAGTGGATGATATCACAGAGATGACACACTGCGAGCTACATGTCAAAGTTGTGAACATATCAATGAAGGTGGCGGTCGGCTATGCCTTACCAATTGGACCCACACCAACTTACCACAGTCGTCTGGTTCCAGAGGGCTACGCTGTTGTAGGCGTGGATGAAATCATGCCCACCTTTGAGGTTTTGGATCTTCACTACCCTGCAGGTGAAGGGGATGTGACTGTACTGGGAGACGCAAAAAACGTCACCATTCTATGGCCGAAGGAATGTATCGTGCTTCGAAATCACACGCCAAGGCCATCTTCGCCGCGGCCTCACCCGTCTCCAGCGAGGTCGTCGCCGCCGCGGCAGCCGTCTTCGTCGCCTCACCCGGCTCCGTCGCCTCACCAATCTCCGGTGCAGCCATCGCCGCGGGAGCCATCGCTTGCGCCTCAGGATAAAAAGCGTAAGCGTACCGCTACTGTGCGTCGTAAGCGATCGTCGAAACGTAAACAAGAGCCTCTTCCAAAAGTACCAAAGGTTCCTCCCAGGAGAGCTTATGACTGTACTGAAGAGGAGACTGCGGCGATCGTTGATGCGGAAACGACAGCGTTTTTCGCTAAGCTGAGGCGGCCGAAAGAGCCAGAGTTCCCCAGCACCAAAGAAGAAAAAGCCAAAGTGTTGAAAATGCTAAAGACTCTTCATCAACCCGAGCCAAAGCTGTCATCAGACTATGAGCGTTCTATTCTCAAGTCACATGCGGCACAAAAAGCCTCGAAGAGCAGTACTGATGCAAGCGAGAAATCTGTTGCCCAGCTCGGAGAACAAGCAAAACAGACTTGCGCCCCTCTCAAGGTGATTTCTCAAACCAATGTGGGGTCGAGCAAATATGGGGCCGAAGAGCAGTATGATCCAGAGGTAGTTGCACAATACGGAGAAGCTGCCGCTGCTCAAGTTATGAGTATTGCCCAGTACTTATCCCAGTTAGAGTTCTTCCCCGTGAGTGAAGTAGCATACAAATACCAGTACAGCAAACCTGTCGTCAAACCTGAGGAGGTAAACAATCTTCCAACAAAAATGCGAAGATTGCATAACTGGTACATGCATGCCACAAGGGTCGGGGCTAACTGGATAGTGCTGAGGGTTACAAAAAAGCATCATGGGAAAGAAAAGGATGACATGATATCCATTGAATTTGATGAACTATTTCAATTATTCAATCAAGACGCCTTGGAAAAATCGATCATCAGTGCCTATTGTCTGTAAGTACTAATTCTGTAATTAATTTAGTCTCCAGCTATATTATTTTGTTTATTGCATGTATATAATCATACTGTAATATGCAGAATGAAGATTCTCGAATGCAGTAGAGGACAAATCTATGACATTGGCTTCATTGACCCATATTGGGTTCATGAAGCTAATCTCAAAATAAGCCCCCAGGATACGGAGGATAATATAGTACACGCGTTAAGGTTTCAAGAAACCAAAAGGGAAATACTATTTCCTTACAACTTCGAGTAAGTGTTATTGTCTTGTATACACTTTCTATTTCGCTTACTCGATGTTAAGTATATAATTGATTAGTTATGCATTTGCAGCTTCCATTATATTCTGTTAATCATTCAACTTGACAAAGGGCGTGTACTAGTCATGGACTCGAAACATAAACCCCTTGAGACGTGGAAGGACATGCAGATACTTCTTCAGCGGTAATTCTAATCATTACGACACTATATCGGCAACGTTCGTGAATTTTATGATATCAAGTACTTAATAACTTATTTTATTCGTTTTCTACGCCGGGCAGCGCTTGGAAACGGTTCACCAACAAGGCTTGGGGTGTTTGGAAAGAGGAGCTTACATTTCAACCACTAAATGTAAGCACCACTAGCTATATCCGCGCATCTTTTTGATTCTAGTTTTGATACAGTTATTATCATGCTTGATTATTATTTTGATTGAACTCTGTTCCCGTAAAGTGCCTAACACAGGGACCAGGTAACAATCTATGTGGATACTATGTTTGCGAGTTCATCCGGCAGACGTGCGATGAGAAGGGCAGAAATTTAGAGCAACTCCACGTACGTAAACAATTTCTATAGTTTTTAATTACAATCAAATTGTGTTTAGTTTCATTCATATAGGCTGACTCCTTTTTTAAATCAGATCGAACGTCTACGGGACGGTCTTTTGCCAAAGGATCGCGTACGAGCAATTCAGGAGGAATTGGCGGGATTCTTGGATGCAGAAGTCCTAGACCCAAAAGGGGAATACTATTCGGCTGTGTATAGACAATAGGGATTGTAAAAATAGCAACTTTGAAGGAATTGGCCGGTATCATCGAATAGCAACTTTTGTATGTAGTGCATGAACTCGATCCTTGTATTCAATGTAATATTGTCATGATATTCATGATGTAATATAAGGTTCCTTCATTGATAAGTGCAAATCACTAAATAAACAATAAAACAACCTAAATGAATTCTCTGCCGCGGCAGAGAAATGGGCCAAATCTCTGCCGCGGCAGAAGGTTATTAGTCCCGGTTCGTGTGCTCCACCCCCCTCGCCCTCTGCCGCTGCCACGTGTGCCCCCTTTTGTCCCGGTTGGTGGGGCAACCGGGACTAAAGGTTAGGGCTTTAGTCCTGATTGCCCCGTCCCGGTTGGGCAACCGGGACTAAAGCCCCGTACCAACCGGGACCTATAGCCCCGTTTCCACCAGTGGATCCTCAAAAAGTAGAAACACTTTAATTTGTTTGACAATTGGCATGTGTAGTATGTTTCATGAAAAATTGTATAGAAGTATATAGTAGAAACTGTGGCACGTGGGACAATTGGTGGTCCATCAAAGATGACACCCACCATCAGATGGGGAACTAATTGGTGGTCCAGAAAATTTTCCCTTAGCTAGAGCGCCTGAAATGGTAACTAAATTCAGGTACATGTACTTAATTTGGGGGAGTATTGATATCAGAAATAATTAGCTTTATGTTGATGTCAAGTATGGCGAATTGAGCGGAAACGATACCCTTGTTCTGGGGTTCGGGTGCGTGTTATATTGCTCGAGAAAACCCCCCACGGTGGCATATACGACGAGTTCGTACAAGGTAGAGTACTACTCTATGCCTTATTGAATTGATGCACTAGCCATCTAAACCAAAAGTCTGAATTGATGAATATATTTATATTATTAACACTGCCCCTCACGGTTAGGTTATTTTAGTCCTTAACACGAGTTCAGTGTAGGCCACGGAATCTTGTTTAATACTGCGTAAGCTGGTCTTGAACTTTATACATCTTGGCTCTGATGCCATGTCGAATTGAGTGGAAACGATACCCCTATTCTGGGGTTCGGGTGCGTGTTATATTTATCAAGAAAATCCCCCGGCGGTGGCGTATACAAGGAGTCCATATAAGGGTAGATTACTACTCTGTGCCTTATACAGATATAATACATGTCTAACAAAGTAACCCATAACTTACCACAGCGAAGAGGGCATCAACTTTATTCTAATAAAAATAGTTTTCAATACAATGATATGAAAAGTCTCTTGCTAGGAGTGTTGGTACAAAAACAAAAGGAGAGAAAATTGATCCCTTAGTTTATCTGGCTTTTTTTCCAAGGGAAACCTAGCATGGATATGTTGGCGAGGATAGTTATGGCAATTCAGTTTTTCCAAGAGTTAATTGTAGAGGAAAAATAGGTGAAACAAATTTTTTTGACTGGACCATAATAGGCTCAAGCACTTACTTTGATCATCCAACTGCTAAAATGCCCACCGGGCCTTGGACATTATAAACATGGCCAAATATTTGCATACTCAAAATTTGACTACTTAATTTTTTGATATATCGTACATCCATATATGGATCCAGGCTTTCATACTTCTCATAAATACAAAAGATTATATCAGGCCCGGTCACCAATTCAATCACACATGGGACCGAAACTTTGATCCGTGCATACATATATAAACACACATGGTTTGTCTAGCTAGAGAATTTTCAGCATGTTTTCCCGTTGAGATCATATGATGGGGGTCTATAGGAAGTGTGCTCGACTTCTTAGTTGGGAGGCATCAGGAATCAACCATCTACTTTAGTCCACACTATGTCGTGTAGGGGTCGCATTATCCCTACAATATGGTTTCGTGGATCGGTGAACTACGAGAATGTTCACGTATATAAGGTTGCGACTAGCACTAAACTCAAAGAAGGATACAACTACACGCTTAGTGTATGTAAACATACATGGTTTGTATGGATTGCATCATTATTTTAGTATGTTTTACCTGAGAGATCATATGATAGAGCTCGGCAGTCGCTCCTTGCGTGGGTATCAAGTTATCCCTACCATATTATTTAGTGTGGCGGTGAACTATGATAATGCCCATATAAAGTGGGGGATACCAGCGAAGTTCAGCATGCGTAAGCATACTAAACATAATCTTAAGGTACTAACTACCAAATGATTTTAAGCTAATTGAGAAAGCCTATTTTTATGATGCATGCTAATGGACAACTTTGGCATTCTGCGCTTTGAACTGTTGTTTGTTGGAGAAGTGAAGTGTATGCATACTTGTGTGTCTAAAAAGATATTTCTTTTGGTGTTCAAATTTTGTTGTATCTTGAAGTTGCCAGTTTTTAGAAAAAAATTCATAATGGATATGTAAACCGAGTTGGTTCCTAATATGGAGCAGCATCCTCATTACAAACAAACATGTAAGAACTCTTTACACTTGGTGGTTGTCTAAGTTTCTGGTGAATTAAGTGATATGTAATCTGTAGAGCAACACAACACTGATTTGAGCCACTTGAACTCAAATATTAGGAGATGCACAAGTAAATTCACTTTTTTAACAAAAGGAATAAATCAATATAGCGAAGATAGCATTGAAACTCAGTCCTTATACCATCAAAGTGTCTAAAGGACATTAAGGATGCACATAGACAAAAAGGAAAAGAAAAATGGCACTACCATAGCAAACAACCACTCGCGGTAGTACCACCTACAACAACACCGGGACTACAAAAGAGGTTCCTCGAAATCTATGCCTCCAAGAAGAGAACATTTACAAGCACCGTCATGGACCGATCAGCAGATCTCAAATTTTCACCTTAGAGAAAGTCTAAGGTCACAAAACAATGCCTTCAACAAGTCATTGTCAGGTATAACAAATAAAGGTTAGACATTGGGTTTTCACCCTAGAAATAGAGACTAGGTACTAAATGAGAACCGCCAAAAACAAAATCCTACAATGTTGCCGCCCCAACTTCCAAATGTTGCTGATGTAATTCATCGAACACGAGACACTTTTTATCAGAACCAATACCACCCACTGGCATTGTCAATATCAAACTCAACATGTGTCATGAAAACATTCTAGCCCTCCTATCGTAATCATCATAAAATGCTCCATCTCAAACAACACCATGAAAATCTAGACGTTTTTTCTCAAAAATAGGAGTATAACCAGGCCTCTAAATCGGTTGATTCACACAACCTTTTATTAAGGATTCATCATCCAAAAGTATTATAAATCACATATTGCTTCAAGTTGATACATGAATCAACCAGCAGAAAATATGAAGCATACGAATACTAAACATCTCGTAGTTGACTCAAAATCTACCAGCCAGACTAACTGAAGATAAATATGAGACCCTGGCGCATGGCTCAATAGGATTGATAGGAAACCCATAAAAACAAGTTACAACTTATTTTTCGGAAGCTCATTCGAAAGAACTCTAAGGTTAAGCGTGCTTGGCCTAGAGAATTCTAGGATGGGTGACTGGCCGGGAAGTGGGTACCGGGTGCGCATGAGTGAGGACAAAGTGCACAGAAAAGACTAGTATTGGTTTGTGGGGTTAGTCTAGAGATCCTATTGAGCTGCCACAAGTGATAGTCGTCAGTCCGAAGTGACCGGGGGTGTTACAAGTGGTATCAGAGCCGACCCTCGCGGTTACATGGGCATGTGCGGGTCAGTGGCGGACATGTGTAGCATGGCGCGTGTGGCCCGGAGTGGACACGGCATGGCAATGTGCCGGCACTGGACGCACAGACGTGTGCCAAGAGGGGACGTTCCTGGCTTGTGGTTGATCGACGAGGACGTCGATCTTCTAAGGGTGGGTGTATGTGAGACCCTGGCGCATGGCTCAATACGATTGATAGGAAACCCATAAAAACAAGTTGCAACTTCTTTTCCGGAAGCTCATTCGAAAATAACTCTAAGGTTAAGCGTGCTTGGCCTAGAGCAATTCTAGGATGGGTGACCGACCGGGAAATAGGTACCGGGTGCGCATGAGTGAGGACAAAGTGTGCAGAAAAGTCTAGTGTTGGTCTGTGGGATTAGTCTAGAGATCATATTGAGCTGCCAGAAGTGACAGCCGTCGGTCCGGAGTGACCGGGGGTGTTATAATAAACCATGCGATCATCAGGAGACGACTCGCCCAGTAGCCATAATATCTCGTTGGTCATGCTTTTGTAGAAGTGGCCAAAGCTGAACCCAATGTGCCACCATGTGAATAACCTAGAAAATGTTAATTTGTTTTGTTTTGTTAAACATAATGTCATTTTTGCAACTCCATGATGGCGTGTGGTAGCGCTTCGTTGGGAGACCCCAAGAGTAAGGTGTTATGAGCACAGCAGCAAGTCTTCCCTCAGTAAGAAACCGAGGTTATCAAACCAGTAGGAGGAAGGAAACGTCTCAAAGGTGTTGCTAGCAACTTGGAAACCTGCAAAACACAAACTCAAGACTTTGCCCCAACGAATAGTGAGGTTGTCAATCTCACCGGTTGCTGTAACAAAAGATTAATTGTATGGTGTATAAGGTAATAGTGGTTTGCAGCAAGTAAACAGTAACAGTGGAAGATGTATCAATGGTAAAGATTGTACCGGGGTCCATAGTTCACTAGAGGTGTTCTCCTTAAGATAAACAAACATGGTATGCCGGGTAAACAAATTACAGCAGGGCAGTTGATAGGACTGAGCAAGGCATAACAATGCAATACTAGACATTCATGATTCTATGAGATTCAATTGGGCAATACAACAAGATACATAGACCGCCATCCAACTGCATCTATGACTAGAAATCCACCTTCAGGTTATCATCCGAACCCCCTCCAGTATTAAGTTGCAAGCAATAGATAACTGCTTTAAGCAAAGTGTGTAAGGTAAACAATCCACTTGTTCCATGAACAATAGACCGTTGTTTTCTCCCTAGTGGCAACATCACATCTACAACCTTAGAGATCTCTGTCACTTCCCTTAGATTAAATAGAGGCATGAACCCACTATCGAGCATAAATACCCCCTCTTGGAGTCACTAGCATCTACTTGGCCAAGATGGCTACTAGAAACAGACAGCATGCAAGATCACAAACAACACAGGCATGATAGAATCAATAAGACAAAACCATTAATCAATCTGACATAGTAATATCAATATCCATCGGATCCCCGTAAACACAACATGCATGATTACAAATAGATGATCTTGATCATGAACGGAGCTCACAAGATCTAAGCATGGTAGCAAAAAGGAGCAGATACAACCATCTAGCTACTACATGGACCCGTAGTCTAAGGTGGAATTACTCACACTTCGTACCGGAGGCTGGCATGATGAAGAAGAAGGCCTCCGGGATGATATCCCCTCCGATAGGGTGCCGAGAAGAGCTTCAGATCCCCTGATCTAGGGACGATGGTGGCCGCGGCTATAGACGGTTTCGTAGAATATTGATCAGGTACTTGGGTTTTGGCATCGGGGGGTCATTATAGGCAAAGAGGCGAGGCATGGGGGCGGCCAGGGTGGTCACCCCCCAAGGCGCGGCTAACCCTAGCCCGCCGCCAGGGGATGTGGCCCCCTGGTGCCTCCCCTCCGTCTCATACTCTGGCTCCGTGTTACCCACGGTAAAATATTGACTTTGGCTTTTGTCCTGTCCAATTCTGAGAATATTGATTTTATGCCTTTCTGGAACCAAAAACAGAAGAAAACAGGCAACTGGCACTGTGACATTGTGTTAATAGGTTAGTACCAGAAAACATATAAAAACACCTCAAAGTGTAGACAAAGCAAAGCAAAGTAGATACTAAACAAGCATGAAACATCAAAAAGTATAGATACATTTCCGATGTATCACTCCAAATAGATCAACATAAGTCCGAAACACCAATGCGAATTCTATCCTTAGATTTCTTCTCCACACCATTCAACCAATTTTCAAACATATTTTTTATATTAGACGGAGAGGGTAGATCATAAGAAAAAATGACAATGTGCCACAACTAGCGAGAAAAAGGTCAAAAATAAACAAATGCTCTATGGTTTCCTAGCTATGACCCACAGAAATAACATTTGATACATCCTACCCAATTAATTTTGAGAAGGTTGTCCTTTATAAGAACTAATTTATTATTTAGGAACCACATAATTTTTTTAATCTTAATTGGGATTTTTAATTTTCAAATATATCTCCGAAGCAAGACGTATTGTATGATCATTCATAAAGTCTTCATACATGGGCTTCACTGAGAACACACCCCGGATGTTGTTAAGTTCCACACAAACATATTTGTATCCTCCGATATTTGAACCATCATAAGCCTCGACATCTGAGGAGGGGCGCTCTGGAAGTGACGAACTGCGCCTCTCATCTAGGTGTCGGTTAGGGTTAGGGCTAGTAGAACTAGTAGTTCTGCCCTATTGTTTGCTTCTATAGTGTATAATTAGTCTAGTCCCCTACCTATGTTAATTTCATGTTTGCAACTTGTTATAGTATCTAGTCTAGGATTTCATGCCGCCAACCATTTGGTATAAATATGTAGTTTACTTATCTAGTATTTGTTCTGCCATGTTTGTTTCTCATATTGGATACGATTTTCTAGCTCCCATGATCCGATTTTATCTGATCTGCTAGAGATGTAAGGGCCGGAGGGTGGTTTGAATGTTTCTGGGGAATGTCACTTTATATACGGTTCAGCTTCTTCGAATTAAAACCACATTATATCTAGCGCGTGTGTGCAGCTAGGCGGACAGGAAACGTGTTGATGGCATACGTACGTGTAGCCACACGCTCGACATTCGTTATATGGTGTGAATTCCGATGGGATTGGACAGCTTTGATCATATTGTGTCTGGGTTAATCGCCAAATGATGAAGAGTTGGTGTATACTAAATTTACACTCAGTCATGCAGAGCTCTCCCTCTTTGTGGGTGCCCTACTATGTGGAAATTGATTGTGAGGTCAGGCTGTCAATGGTGAAGCTGGATATATTGTGAGTGCTTGTCTAGCCATGGTCTCAAGGATCAAGATAATTAATCCTCACTGACGAACTGGAGAGAGATCTAGATGTAAATTTTGCACTAATACTCATTTCGTAGCTCGATGTCCTAAAAAGGGAAAATGAATCCCGGTATTGTGGTAGTTTGGGGTGTATTGTTATCAGAAATATTTAGCATTTGTTGATGCTAAATAACCATATTTTATCAGTGTGTAGTGTAATAATCTAATATTTTCATGTACCACAATGAAGAGGGCATCAACTTTATTCTAAAGAAGATAGTTTTAATACGATGACATGACAATTCACCAAGTCTTATACAGGGCCGCTCCACACAAAAATTGGGCCTAGGGCAAATAAATATATTCTATACTAAACTTTTATACTTATTTAAACATGTACTTATGTTTCCTACTCTAGCATTGATAAGTACAATTTTATTTAGTTAGATGGCATAACTAAACATATAACAATGTTTGTGAAAAATAATTGTATTATTGTTTGTTATTAAGTTGTAGTGTATCACTCAATAGTTTTCTTGATCTAATTTAAATTATGTGTTGTAATAAAAATTCTCGTTCAGTTAATTATGCATGGTGTATTAAATCATGCAATAGATGCATAAATATTTGTAGTCTATCTATTAGTATATATTTTAATATCATTAAATATAAAGATAGAGATCTTTAAATATCCTAACTAGGGTGGTTCTAGTGTATTATTTGAATATATATATCTTACAATTCTCTTACCAAAAGTTTAAACCATGCTTAAGTTTTTATAAACTTTTAGAAAATTCTCATAAACTTAAAGGTTCCAAAATTTCAAAAAATCTCAAGTATCAGAGAGTGAATTTAAAAACTACAACACCATTATAGAATGATTTTAAAACAAATAGAGAAACTTTCCCAAAATTGAACTTTAAGAAAAAAGAATAATAATATATGAGTACATATGAACATACTTCTAAAAAATAATTAAATATATCATGTGTATAGATATTGAGTGGAAAGTTAGTGTTGAGAATTTTCTTAAAAAATGGCTATCAATGATCTGTGTAAAAATCTCAAAATAAGTTACCATACAAAAGGATAAATAGTTACGAGTTTGGTTTGATTTTTAGATTTTTGTATAAACTCTCTCGCTTGTTTGTGCCTTGAACCTTCCGGTATCCACTTACATAGTCAAAATTTAGGAAAATACTTTAATGCCATGAAAAAATAAGAGAATACTTAACTTATTAGGTTGCACATGTGCTATTTAAGTAGTATTAAGAAGTAAAAAAAACACGTCCAAACGAGGGCAAGCTGAGTTGAAGAATTAAATACAAATAATTAGAAATTTACTTAATGAAGCAAGATACACACTAGCCTAATATCCTATCAATGTAGTACATGGTTTGGGGCCCTTGTTGCTAAGGCCTAGGGCGGCTGCCCCTCTGCCCCATGCTATGGACCGGCCCTGCTGGTCTTATATTGGTTGTTACAACTAGCTAGGAGTGTACGATGCAAAAAACAAAAGCTTGTTTTTATCCAGCTTAGTGTTTATCCATCTTGTTTTTCTTTCGAAGGAAGCCCATCATGGATATGTTGGTGTCATGACAATTCAGTGCTGCCAAGAGCTATATTGTTGAGGACAAACGGGACAAACATGAAATATGGAATGGGCCATGATAGGCTGAATTACTTAATTTGATCATACAACTGCTAAAATGCCTGTTTATCCATGAACGTTATAAACATATGGCCAACTACTTAATTTTATGCATTCAGACTTCTGTATGTTCAGCCAGTTGTACCAAAAGGTAATGTATATGTGGCTCTAGGATTTAAAAATTCACATAAATACACAAGATTTGATATTCGGACCGGTCACCAAATGGTCCAAAACCTATTACATGGGATGGAAGCTTTGATGCATGCATGCATATATAATCACGCATGTGTCCCAGGTGGAGCATTTTTCCTTAGGGCCTCTTCGGTTTGCAATGAATTGAGCTGGATTGACATAGATTGAGAGGGAATAAATCTCATATAAGTTAAAATCCAAGCAAATCCCATTCATTCCACTCCAATCAACATGTGGGGTGGATTAACCGAACATGCCCTTACGCTTTCACGTTTCGATGAAGTGAAATGGGTAGTAGCCAGTGGGTTTTATGTCTACGATTATTATTTTGCGGATATGACATCTAAGATCCGGAGGCACCGGGAATCAATCTTATCCTTGGATCCACACTCTAACTAGGATCACGTTGTTTGTCCTACCATATCTTCTGGTGATGTAGTGAACAACAACAATGCTAACCAAAAGTTGTGACCTCCAAGAAGACAGTAAGTACACTCTTTGTAGAATGGAGGGAGTATATGTAAACATACACGGTGTGTCTCAGTTGGAGCGTGTTTTTCACATGCTTTCCCCTGCATTAGAGCATTTTTCTTTGATTTTGTTTCTTTAACATCAACAAGTTTAGAATGGCATTTCCACTAATACTCCCACTTCACAAAGATCTTGTTGGACCTTATTCGTATTTGGGATAACCTCTATCACACCTGGCATGTTCTTTACTAGTTACACATGTTTGTGGCCTCTTCTCCATCCACCAACTATGTTTTGTCTCCATTGTTTCATATTCTTTCTCCTAGAGACAATGAAGACTTATCTAGAATTTGTTAAAGCCGAATCAATTGAGAACAACCAGTGCAAGAATCGTTGCGCCAAAATTCTGAGTACTCATGCATCAAATGTGCTTCAATTGTCTCTATAAAAAATCAACATCATCGCATGTATGACAGTCTTAGTCAGAACTAACCAATTTGAACCATTCCAGACCAGTGATCAATCACAATCTAGTTGTTGTCTAGTATTTCAATTATAATGTAGGATGGTCATTTTTGGGCTCAAATATGCTCATGTCTAGGACTACATGACAAAAAATAATCGTGTGCATGCATGCATGGTGTGAAACTCGAAAGAATGAATTCATCGTGTTTATGTAATTACTTTTTAGTCTTGCAATTTCCTTATGGATTCAATATGTCACGATCATATTTGTACACCAAATGTGACAAGTACACCATGTTTATAAGCGTATGAAAAGAAGTTACTGCAATACATTATAGTTGTTGTAGACTTTACTATGCAAGTAATGATAAATACATAAATATGGACATGCGCATCTAGTCGTATCAAATGACTAGTACCAAGTAGTTGTATGTCAATTAATGAAATGTGTCAAAATGTACGTGAACCCATGAGATAGAAAATTTATATGGTTCTACGTTCAATGGTGCAGATGACAGGTCAGGAATAAACTTAAGAGCACCACATGGGATGAGGTTGAAGGATCCAATAACCTTACAACATGATAAAAGGAAACTCAGTGGAGTGCTTTGCAATCAATTTATACTAGCCAATTTTTTTGAATGAGTCCCTCATAGCCTGATTAGTCTCAGTTCCTATAGCCTCTAACAATGGTGACCAAGGATCATCAATTGAGTGAGCATGTCGACTCTAAATAAAGTTAGTTAGGTATGGAAGACAACAGGAAGTACTCTTCGGTATTTTCTCTATATCCTTTGACAATGGTAATCCCTCCAACTTCCTCTAGTGCAAGTAATTGCACTAAGAGCAAAAGACACATTTGTTGTCTCTTGTTTGAAAGTTGAAGTAGAAGTACAGATGGTACATATATTTTCTATCACTCTAAAGGTTAGTTTTGTACAACAAAGTTAAATAATTGATATCAGTCATGATTAGTTGTTTGCTGAGGCTATGTAACTAAACTATATCAGGTGTGTGAACTATATAATATTTGCATGTAACACAAAGCAAAGGGTATCGACCATATTCGGAGAAAAGTAGCTTTAATATGATGATAGGACAATTATCCATGTCTTAATCGCCAATGAAGATTTGTTGTACTATACATGTGAGACAGGAGAGATAGAGAGATTGAGCATCGTAAATGCCAGCGCTTGTATTCCTCAATGCTTTATAGTTACAAGTTACAGCTGTTGTGCCGAGTCATAGTGCGCGTACAGTGGAGGACCAAGTCATGTGTAGACCAGCTCATGCTGGGAGTACATATGATATAAGTTGATAGTACAGGCCCAACTATGTGGAAATGGACTCTGAGGTCAGGTTGTCAATGGGGAAGATTGATTGATGTTTATTAGGGGGTGTTCATTGTGATGGGATTGGCCAGCTTTTAACAATCGCTAATGAAGAGTTGTTGCACCATGCCTGGTCAGTCTGTCATCAATGGTGAACAACTCGATTGACGTGTGACATGATCCCAAGGATAGAACTAATTAATCCTCGCCCGAGAACCAGAGAGAGATCGATATGTAAATTTTGAACAAACATTCATCGTAGCCAGAGAGCCTGGAATGGGGAACTAGATCCTATCCCCTTGGTGCGTGTTTAGTTTGGGGAATATTGGCGATAGAAATAATTAGCTTTTTGTTGAGCCTAAGTAAACATAATTTATCAGGGGTGCAAACTTTGTAATAATCTAATATTTGTAGGTACCAAATCAAAGAGAGCAGAAGCATACTTTTTAATATTATCATCTAAAAACCCGCTACGTCTTGTATTTGTTGTTGCAACTAGCAAGGAGTGTCGGTACAAAAGGAATAGGAGATAAAATTGATCCCTTAATTTGTTTTTTATGCTTATTTTCATAGGAAACCGAGCGTGGATATGTTGGTGAGGAAGGTCATGACAATTGGGTTTTCCCGCGAGCTGAATTTGGAGATGACAAATGTGTGAAACAAGGAATGACCATGATAAGCTGAACTACCTACTTTGATCATTCATTTGCTAAAATGCTCATTAAACCACGGACATTATAAACATGGTCAGACTATTGCATAGTCAAATTCTTACTAATTATTTTCATTTTTCCTTTTAGACTTTGGTATGTCCATCCAGTTATAACAAAATTTAGTGTATTGTACATTCTTCGCACATGGCTCTAGGACTTCAAATTTCGCATAAACACTAAAGATATATTTCATATCATGCCCGGTCACAAAACCAATCACATGGGACCGAAGATTTGATGCATACATGTGTATATAAACACACATGGTGTGTCCAAAATACATCATTTTTGAATGTGCTTCCCCATTCAAAATCATATGACAGAAGTCTGTAGCAAGTGTGTTTGATATATAAGATTGGGAGGCACCAGGAATCAATCCCATCCTTTAATCCACACTATGTCATGTAGGGACCTTGTTATCCATACAATATCTTCCAGTGCTAGGTGAAATATGATCATGCTCTCACATGAGTACGTATCATGTGAAACGTCTCAACTCATGCACGAGATGCACCTGAAGTTTATGGACAAGTAGATGTGAAACTAAGGGACAAGATGCAACAATGAGATGGGCTGATGGTATGTTTACAAAATGAACCTTGTACTGAAGCTGAATTGCACGAATCATCCTTCATGGACCCATTGTCTCCCTCCCCTTTCCCTTTTCATCTGTCCTCTACCACGAGAGCTAGGGTTAGAAAAATTCTCCCATGTCGTCTCTATCCCTCTCTTGCCGTCTCATGTACCTAGGTGGAGATTTGTGGCATACAAGTCCAGTAGGTGTCATGTTCCCATGAAATGACCGTGCGCGTCGAAGTATTTTGTAGCGTGGTGGCTCATCGAAGTCTCTTTGTAGCTCCGGAAATAGAAGCAACGCGGCACATGAGTCAAAGGTCTGATGCAGTTTTAAGGATTAGGGGTATGTTCTCTTCATCCTTTATCCATGTGTTACTATCGTATTTGTTCTTCCAATTTGGGCATTATTTTCTATCCCAATTTCGTTTGAATCAGTGGCATTGGGAATACAATATTGGGTGCTCTGAATTGATGCATGTTCTGCAATTATAACGATAAAAGTATGTCCTTGGTTCTAATAATAAGATTGGGAGGACAGTCAAATGAGGTGCTCCCTATTTGGATCCTTGACATTTATAAACAACTTCCATGTACTTTTCCGAACTCATAAAATAAAATTTTCATATGATTGTTAGTACTCGTATATGAAGAAATCAGTAGTTGGTAGTTTCGATAAGGTCGGCAGTACATTAGATGCTATAGCCTAATGCTATGGGATTCACTTTATTAATCTTAAATGGAAGTGTCCATTTTAATGTCCATTTTCCAGTTAGACTTTACCAAATCATTTATAGTTGTTCATGTTCCTGATTTTATATCTCTATAATCCACATTGATGTGTGCACTAAAGATATTGTTGACGTGTGCTTCTTGTTAGTACATTCTATCATACAACCCGTATATGAAAAAAAATAGAAGGGAAGTCATGTTTTACGGCTTAGATTGTTTTCAGAGCCATGATGGTGTTTTAACTTTTATGTGGGTGATGACGAAAGGTTGTGGGCCATGAATGTTAGCAGGATAATTGGTCTGGATGCACCATATTTTTGTATGAACTGTAAAGATGATGGTAATTTTTATCTAGGTGTATGGTGTCATTTGTAGAGGGTTCAGATGCACCCTATTTTTGTATGAGCTGCAAAGATGATTGTAAATTTTATCTAGATGTATGGTATTATATATTCTTCTAATTTGGAATATCTCCAATTCGTTTTGAACCTCTGGCATTAGGGAAATTGAATGGTGTGTCCACCGAATTAATGTAAGAGATGCAAATAAAGAATTTATTAGTGATTATAGCCGTTAGAGTAGAAACTAGATAAGGGGATGTGCCCTATGTTCTCATCAATAATTAGTAAATAATTTCCATGTAACTTTGCAAACTCAAAAATCATTTTTGTATGTGAAGGTTGGACTTGATGTGAAAAATAATCATCTTGGAGCCTGCGTACATGATATAACTACACGACGTCTACTAAATATTCTTGTGATTCATTTTATTGACCTTAAACTGAAAGAGTCTTTTACAATGTCTAGTAAACTTTCTGATATCATTACTAATTGCAATCCATATTATAGGAGTGCTCTGAAAAATTAAGGTTTCCCACTAGTTAGCAAGTTATCCTTCTTAGTAGTTCCTGCATGTAATGTTATGTAATTATAATGGAAAGTGTTGTTGTAACATAAATAAAATATTATAGCTTTACTAATTACAAGATTACACTATCTATGGTGATGCAATGCAAACTTGCGCAAGGTTTGGATAAAATAATGTAATCATTTTTCACTGGCAACTCAGGCAAACCCGAAGATGAACTACAATGAGGGGTCAAAAAATTGCCTCAATCCATACACGAAAATTTCGCTTGCAGATCACCGTTTGTCCAGATTAGAAACCATGCGCACCAAATATGTCCACTTGTTGGTGTGTTATTGTTCCATTAAAGTTCTGCAATATTCGTGTGTTCTTGTGGACATGGGTCATACATGTATCTGCAAATTCTTTACTCAAACTACCTGTAATCTGAGCTAGGATGTACCTGAATCTTATGATATCTACGGAAATTTTGTATGTAATAGCTGTAATATCTTTAAGAGTCCAGGTTTGAAATAATTGCTAAATGGAAGGATAATGCAAAGCTACCACTGATATATATATAACAGAAAAATATGCATTGTTTACTTGATATAATGTGAATACTATTGAGAAACCTTTCTCGGTAGCATGGGTATGCATGTTTGAGACTGCATGTCAAATTATTGTTTTAATAATGCTTGATGCTTCTATGAAGAAAAGGTAGCAGTAATAGAAAATCACTTAATCTAACATGATCTGTGCATAATAAGTTCAGTTTGATAGCTAAAATATTTTTTCCTCTTCATGAAAAAGATGTATTTTTTGTGGCTACTATGAACCAAATCTAGATAGCTTGTGAAAAAAATATTTCAATTTGCGACAGATTGTTTTTTGTGAGTAGCACGAACCAAATTTAGCACATCTCCTTGTGGTGCAACGGTACAATAGAGGGCAGAGGAAGAGGGACGGTGACTTTAGGCAGGACTACTCACACAATTCAGTTGGAATTTAAGGTTTATTTTGTAAATGTGCCATCAGCCATCAACTAGCTGTATCATGTCCCTTCCATTCACATCCAGTGGTTCACAGTAGATCGGTGCAGCTGGTGCATGAGCTGGATTGTTTCACTGAATACGTTATCATGCTCACATATATAAAGTTGTGACTTGCATTGAACTCAAAGAAGTTTACAAGTACACTCTTTCTAAATAACTTAGATCAGTACTCCCACACAACCCACTCACATCAATTCCAACTCCACTCATTTTGTATTTAATGTCTACTGAATTAAATGCATTTTCTTATGAATAAAAACACTTTTTAATTATTTTATTTAGAATTTTGTCAATTACTTTAATTAACAAACATTTGCCCGAAACCCCTTGCATCATTCCAATATCACATCTGAAACCAATTTTAGCAATTTGACCCAAAACAATTCCGGCGATCATCGAAATAATTAGGACACTTACAAAACCTTTCTTTGATATATATTATTTTCCCTTTAGTGTCGTTATACCTTAAGTCTGTCACCCTACGGTTCGCAAATAATGCAAACATGATAGAGACACCTCTCTGATAATTAACTATAATTTTGAAAAACTATTTAGTGGGAAACTGAATTATGGTACATCCATTTAGTTTGTGGAAATATTGATATATGAAATAATTAATTTTCTGTTCAAATTCCTTAACTATAATTTATCAGGATCAAATTTAGTAATAGTCTAATACCGGCATGTACCACCGTGAATGTGCATAAACTTACCTTTATTCTAAGATAAGTAGTTTTTAATACGATGACATGACAATTCTCCACATATCTATTTGTTGTTGCAACCAGATGGAGATTTCGTCATGAAAAAATGAGAGAAAATTGATCCATTAGTCTATCCCGCTTGGTTTTGTTTTTAAAGGGAAACCCACAATGGATATGGTGGTGAGGGACCATCATGAAAATTCAGTTTTCTAAAGATCTTGACTGTAGATGTCAAACAAGTGAAACAAGAAATTTTGGCATAATGGACCATGGTAGGTTGAAGCACTTATTTTTGTCATCAAACTCCTAAAATGTATGTTACCCATGAACATTATAAACATGGACAGACACTTCCATAGTACAATTTCGACTACTTATTTCTTGCATTTAGACTTTGATATGTTCAGGACCCCTTCTTCTGGGCTTCTCAGTCGGCTTCTAGGTCCCAAACCGCTAAAGCCCAAAATTCTTTTTCACACCACTGTTTAGGTTTAGTGCAAAATCGGCGGGAGAGAGACAGTAGCTCCCTAGGATTCCTCACTGAAAATCAAAGTGATATACGGTCACTTTCCATGGTATCCCAGAACCTGCAACGCTGGAAGCAATTGCATGCCTTGAAGCCCTGGCGTGGGTGTCTGTTCTCCAAGTTACCAATTGTGTTATCGCCTTAAACTGCAACAAAATAATCACAGATCTATAGAATAACCTCATGCCTAGTTATAGAACCGTGCTTCAGGAAATAAAACAATGTATTGTAGATTTTGTGGTTGTTACATACTTCATACATCCAACAAATACACCATTTAATGGGCACGCTCTCTTGATCAAGCTCGTATTTCTCTCGATTTGTATAGGGACGTCGCCTGTGGCTCCTGAACTCACCTGATACCAGCATTGCACCTCTTACGTACGATTGAGCAATAAAGAGAGCTATGATCCTACAAAATTCTCTCGTCATTTGTTTGATGAGTCTGTTCTTTTCTTTTTGTTATTGCTGGAGAAAATCTTCTTTGCCCATCGCTTAATCTGATAACCATAGACAAGCATCGAGAAGCCAGTATACAACTTTGCTCATCTCTTTTTATTGGAAAAAAAGAACAACTGGGCCTATTTTTTGACACACTTACATAAGCATACATTACATACTCCAATCACGCGCAAATAATATGAAAAAAATATATACATAGTCAAACTCGACGCAACCTTCATGCCAGCCATCCATGCATGTATATATGCACGTGTATACAGCCAGACACACTCAAATCAGAAGTTCAGAAGCAAACCATATCACCGCACGCACGATACCAAGCCACATATCTTTCGAAAAGTCGGCGGCACATGCATCCGCCTCCGACGACGACCAAGACGCAACAAACCCATCACTATGACCAGGGCGCGCGTTAGTGTCCGCCATCGCATCCGCCTCCTCCGACGACTCCGGGATGGTCTCCTCCAGGTCCGGGGTTGCAGCAGCCGGACCCAGAGTCGCCACCCCACGACCAAAAGGTTTTCTTATCGCCCACGCCGAGGCCGGCGCCGGCCGTCCCGGCAGCAGCAGAAAGCGTCGCCGTTGCCATACCGGCAGCAGCCGCTGGTTCGTTCCTTGCCGCTTCCACGGCGTGTGACAGTGCAAGTGCAAGGCAGAGCAGGAGGGCGGCAACGCCAAAGCAGCTCCACTTAGCCATGACTATACCTACCTAGCTTCTCTCGCTCGTGTTTTGCTGCGTGCTGTGCACCCTGAGCTACTGTGATTGTGTTGCGATGGTGGAGAAGTCGGGGTGGAGTCCTGCGGTTTAAATAGAAGACACGGAGCACGTAAAGGCTAAAGCAGTGAAGAGCCAGTGAAGTAAGTGACACCAGCGGGATTGGTGATGTGAGCTGTGAACATTATTTCGTGGGCGACGTCACGTGGCATCCAGCTAAGCCTATTCGAGCTAAAATCCCTATATTATATAATATATAGGGGATCAATACGATGGAATTGCACAGCTTTGATCATATTGTGTGTGGATTAATCAACCACCAAATGCAGTCATGCAACGCTCCCCTCCGTGAGGTCAGTCTATCAAGGTCTCAAGGTCAAGCGAATTAATCCTCACAAGAGAACACGAGAGAGATTGTGATACGCTAAATTTTGAACAAATATTCATAGTAGACCGAGGGCATAAAACTAGAAACAAATACTCACCCTAAATTTTGAGCAAATAGTCATCCTAGCTAATTAATCATGGTATGTTACATATATAACGTCGGGGCCGTCGGCGAAGCCATCGTCCAGACCAGCCCGCCAAGCAGCCGTCGGCGTATAATTTCTCTCGGCGTATCCTATGCTACGCCGACGGCTGCCCTCGGCGTAGCTATTTTTTCTTTTACCTCATTAAACTTTGAAAAATCATAACTAAATCATTATAATTCAGAAAAATACAAATAATATATCAAAATTTGCAGAAAAATAATACCTATCTATCTACACTCAACTATTATACATTTGTAAATAAAAATTAAGTGAAACATAAAATATTATATATAGTTTAAAACGGGCATAAAAAATTCAAAAACGATCGAAACAATGCGAAACCTCCGCGTGGTGTCATATTATATGACATAGTTACAAGGAAAAATATCAAACTTGGTATATTGATTATGTCTGAAAAAACCCTTCACAAAATGACCTATCTCATTCGAGGTTTCTTGGCTTTCGGGTCAAATGACCAATGTTATGGCTAGAATCAAGGCATAGTTTGTGATAATGTGTCCATATTGTGCATACATGTGCATCATGGGATGGCGAACAATGTTGCAGGAGGAAGTTTTCCTTTTTGTCGCACCAAAAAGTTGTTTTCCATTTTCCAAGCACAAAAAACGAACGGTTTTGTGAAGCAACCACCAAATGGCTAATTCAAATGCTACCACCACATTTTACAAAAATACTAGACCACCTTATATGGACAATGTCTCAACAGGGGGATCTTAAACCTTTCCATCCACCCCTGATGAAAAAGATAAATTCCTGCCGAATCGGTAGGAAGTGGGTCAGATATGAACTACGGGTACATGATCCGATGCTCATGTGTTTTTTAAATCATTTTTAGGTTCAAAATATGCTATTTTATAAAAGTTCCAATGCAAGTTTAGTGAGGCTCGGCCCCGAGCTAAGAATCTTCATGCCCGTCGTTCGACAAAGTTTGACGATAGTTTAAACGGGCATAGAAATTCAAAAATGATTGAAACAATGCGAAACCTTCGTGTCGTGTCATATTATATGACATAGTTATAAGGAAAAATATCAACTTGGTATATTGATTATGTCTGGAAAAAAACTTCACAAAATGACCTATCTCATTCGAGGTTTCTTGGCTTTCGGGTCAAATGACCAATGTTATGTCTAGAATCGAGGCATAGTGTGTGTTAATGTCCACATATTGTGCATACATGTGCATCATGGGATAGCGAACAATGTTGCACGAGAAAGTTTTCCTTTTTATCGCACCAAAATGCCATTTTCTATTTTCCGAGCACAAAAAACGGACGGTTTTGTGAAGCAACCACCAAATGGCTAATTCAAAATGTTACCACCACATTTTACAAAAATAATAGACCACCTTATATGGACAATGTCCCAATAGGGGATCTTAAACCTTTATGTCCATCCCTGGTGAAAAAGACAAATTCCTGCCGAATCGGTAGGAAGTGGGTCAGATATGAACTACAGGTACATGATCCGATGCTCATGTTTTTTTACAAAAATCATTTTTAGGTTCAAAATATGCTATTTTATTAAAGATCCAATGCAAGTTTAGCGAGGCTTGCCCCCGAGCTAAGAATCTTCATGCCTGTCGTTCGACAAAGTTTGACGATAATTTAAAATGGGCATAAAAAATTCAAAAACGATCAAAACAATGTGAAACCTTCGCGTGGTATCATATTATGTGACATAGTTATAAGGAAAAATATCAAACCTGGTACATTGATTATGTGTGAAAAAAACCTTCACAAAATGACCTATTTCATTCGAGGTTTCTTGGCTTTCGGGTCAAATGACCAATGTTATGGCTAGAATCGAGGCATAGTTTGTGATAATGTGCCCATATTGTGCATGCATGTGCATCATGGGATGGCGAACAATGTTGCAGGAGAAAGTTTTCCTTTTCGTCGCACCAAAATGCTATTTTCCATTTTCCGAGCACAAAAAAGGACGGTTTTGTGAAGCAACCACCAAATGGCTAATTCAAAATGCTACCACCACATTTTTCAAAAATACTAGACCACCTTATATGGAAAATGTCCGAAACAGGGGATCTTAAACCTTTATGTCCACCCCTGGTAAAAAAGACAAATTCCTGCCGAATCGGTAGGAAGTGGGTCATACATGAACTACAGGTACATGATCCGATGCTCATGTTTTTTTACAAAAATTATTTTTAGTTCAAAATATGCTATTTTATCAAAGATCCAATGCAAATTTAGCGAGTCTTGGCCCCGAGCTAAGAATCTTCATGCCCGTCGTTCGACAAAGTTTGATGATAGTTTAAAACGGGCATAAAAAATTCAAAAACGATCGAAACAATGCGAAACCTTCGCGTGGTGTCATATTATGTTACATAGTTACAAGGAAAAATATCAAACCTGGTACATTGATTATGTGTGAAAAAAACCTTCACAAAATGACCTATCTCACTCGAGGTTTCTTGGCTTTCGGGTCAAATGACCAATGTTATAGCTAGAATCGAGGCATAGTTTGTGATAATGTTCCCATATTGTGCATACATGTGCATCATGGGATGGCGAACAATATTGCATTAGGAAGTTTTTCTTTTCGTCGCACCAAAAAGCCATTTTCCATTTTCCGAGCACAAAAAACAGACGGTTTTGTGAAGAATCACCAAATGGCTAATTCAAAATGCTACCACCAAATTTTTTCAAAAATACTAGACCACCTTATATGGACAATTTCCAAACAGTTCCGAAACCTTTCCGTCTACCTCTGGTGAAAAAGACAAATTCCTGCTGAATCGGGAGGAAGTGGGTCATATATGAACTACAGGTACATAATCCGATGCTCATGTTTTTTTAGAAAAATCATTTTTAGATTCACAATATGTTATTTTATCAAAGATCCAATGCAAATTTTCCTTTTCATCGCACAAAAAAGGCATTTTTTATTTTCCAAGCGCAAAAAGGGGAATTTTCTGAAGCAACCACCAAATAGCTAATTCAAAAATAGAGGGTTAGTGTTTAGTTGATATGGATATCATATTTGGATTCCTCTCATTTTTCCGATCAATTTAGACATATTAGTTATCGAAATCCGATTTACGGGTTTAAAGATATTAATTATTCCATATTAAATAGAAAAATACAAAAAAGTAAAATTGTTATATTTTTATTTGAATTCAATAATATTTTTACTTATTCATTAATGTTTACTTAAATAATTATTTGTAATTTCAAAAAATGCAAACATGTGACATGATGATATAAGAGTTAATAGGATTGATATCATATTATTGACAACAATGTATGAATTACTTTGCGGAAATAGATTCTGAAGGAACCAGGAAGTTAAGCATGCTGGAGCTGGAGTAGTATTAGGATTAGTGACCGGACGGGAAGTTTGACCAAGACTGCAATTTAATCAAATATTAAGTGCAATTAGTGTTAAAAATGTTGAAAGTGAGAGATTAACAATTCTAACAATTCAAAGATTAAAAAAATTAAAAAAAATGTTTTTGCAACCTGCTGACAGGCTATGCCGACGGCCACTACGCCGAGGGCAAAGCCGCCGGTGTAGCATACGCCGACGGCATTTCTATACGCCAACGGCCTGTATGTGCTCCGCCGAGGAAGACCTTTGCCGAGAAGGCTACGTCGAGGACAGCCCTCGGCGTACCATACGCCGAGGCCAATTTGGCCTACGCCGACGGCTTTTTGCGCTCTGCGTAGCGCGCGTGTCCTGTAGTGATAGGGACTATTGATATCAGAAATAATCAGCATTTTGTCGATGCTAAGTAACCATAATTCTTCAAAAAAAATCATCAGGGAGCAAAGCGAAGAGGGCGTCACCTTTATTTTGAGAAAAGTTAGTTTATTTATGGTGATAAGACACCTCCCGAAGTGTTCTATTGGTTGTTGCAACCAGCTAGGAGTGTTGGTACAAAACAAAAGGAGTGAAAATCAATGCCTTTGTTTATATTACCTAGCTTTTTTTTAAGGGAAACCCAGCATGGATATGTTGGCGAGGACGGTCATTCAAATCAGTTCTGCCAAGAGCTTGATTGTAGAGGACAAATGAGTGAAACAAGAAATTTGGAATGGATCATGATAGGCCGAAGCACTTACTTTGATCACCCAACTGCTAAAATTCCCGTTTAGCCATGAACATTATAAACATGGCCAAACGCTTGCATAGTCAAATTTTGGCTACTTATTTTATCTAGTTGTACCAAAAGGTAGTGTATCGTTCATACATGGCTCTAGGATTTCGAACTTCACATAAACACAAAAGATTTGATATCAGGACTGGTTACCAAATCAATAACATGGGATGGAAGCTTGGATGCATGCATATGTATATGTATGGAAAGACACATGGTGTGCCTGACATGCTTACATGCAATAAACTTGAGATGTACACGTGTGGATACAACAACTGAACCGCTAAGATCTCATGGAGACAAGACATAAATAATGAGATAACCACATTAAGGCTGATATCGGGAAAATGTGTTGTAGCTCAAACCGTTTGTCCGATCCACTTTTTTTTCACAACTGACTTCATATCAACTAGATCTTCAAAACTAAATCAGGTATGGATATATTTCAACAAACTTCTTTTGGCATTACCAGCCAGTAACACATAAGCTGCAGACCTTATATTAACACGACCACATGGTAAATTCAGTACATGTACCATCACAACTTCACTAGTTATCGGATGGAAACTTCAAATGTAATAGTTATCAAAAACATGCCAACGTAGAGTTTAGTTTTGATGATCACGTCGAGAGAAAGTTGATAGTGAAGATGGATCATCAGAAAGTTGATAGTGAAGATGGATCATCAATAAAATTTGTGCATTAGAAGATAGAACATTTAAAAAATTTAATTTTGCAAAAATGCTTGATGGCATCTGTTTATTTATTCATGTAATGCATGGTAGCACCAATTTTCGTCAATGTTGTGAGTACTAGGATCACACCCTCACACAATATTTATGTTCTTTTCTTTGAGAGGGCAAATCAAATAGTACACACAATCCTAGGTAGGCAAATCATGATGCTACTCCAACCTTGTATACATGACATGGATTTTAATCGACTTTGGGGTGTGGAAGTCGTTGTGGTAACTAAAATTGAAGTTGTAGAGTTAGTAGTTTATGTTGTTCTTGCTGAGTTAATTGAGGTTGTCAAAAGATAGTTAGTTATTTAAGAAAAGATTTAGTTATGGTTGTGTGAAGGCGTTTTTTGTCTATATGAATGTGTGGGATTAATCGTGTATGCCTAACTTTCTCAGTATAAAACTCGTCGAAACATGAGCTAGTTAAATTAGGTCACCAACAAGAGAAATCACATCTAGTCCACTGAACATGGTAAAAGGGTCCGAACACTAGGACACTGAATTTTAACTATGCAATATGCTTTCTTTCAAATAAAATTTTGTTTCTACCAATCCTGCCAAAAGTTAATGGTTTGTACACACATGGTCCAAGGGTGTGAGCCTTCATTAAGGAACAAAATATTGGAGATCAAGACTCACAGCAAAGTTAATCACTTCCATGTGTGTATACATAAACATAGATAATGTTACCTAGTTGGAGCATTTTAGCATGTTTTTTGTGAACACATTTGTATGTAAATATCGCTTCTCGGTAGCCAACATGTCAATTACACTCTTAAAATACACGAGGTGAATGGAGGTTTTTGTGCATATGGTGGTTGTTTGTTGATTTTTTTAGATGAAAAGGGATCGCTCCCTCGGCCCCATTTTATTAAAAAACGAGACCACACCAAGTACCAACACACACTCAGGTCCGAAACGAAAGCTACACAGTCTTACAACCAAGCGTTCAAAAGAACACAGCCTGAAGAAACGCTACAAACTAAGCTACCGACAGAGCCGGAGGTGGAAAACGAAACAGACGCCCACAACTGGAGAGAAAACAGAGGAGCAGACTGAAGCTAATCATCCCAAGACCACATGAACCGAGTCTTCTTCCTCGGGCTGAGCCTTCAAGTACTCCAGGGTTGCGCGTCCAGCATGTTTTGAAGTAGCACTAGTCTTTCAAGTGGAAATCCACTCAACACCAGTGCACTTCAGGTCACCGGGAGCCCCAAGGGTGTTCTTAAGTTGTGGATCAGTCTGTTCATGAACATCTCCAGCTCCCCCCCCCCCCTCCAAATCCTTGAAAGGAACCTTCCAGTTCCGAAGGTAAAGGAGGACGAGACGCCACACCTGCTTCATGTTAACCCAAGAACAAGAGTTAAAAACTAAACTGTTTCTATTATTCCAGATGCCCTAGAGAATTACCGAAGATACAATATTAAAATGCATATATCTCTTGTTAGCAATCCATTTAGAAGCAACAGAATAGAAACTATCTACTGTGATACCAAAGACCTCAAAAACATCATCCCACAGAACATTAAAAACAATGCATTCAAAGAAAAGGTGATTCACATATTCAAACTCAGAGCACAGATTACATTTTTACATTTTTTTTCTTTAACATGAAAGTTCTGGAATGGCATTTCCACCAAAATCCTACTTCACAAAGATCTTGCTCGAACTGCTTCCATATGTGGGCAAAACCTCTATCACACATGGTGTGATGTCCTGTACTAGTGATATAGGTTACGTAGACCATTGCTTGTGTTTTATCTCATGTTTCAAATTCCTTCTCCTAGACACGGTGTAGACTTAACTAGACTTTGCTAAAGTAGAATAAGTTAAGACCATCCAGTGCAAAGATACTCATGTTGAAATCCAGAGTATCCATGTATCTGAGGATTAATATAATAAGATATTCATGAATGTTGAAGAAACCGTTATTGGTGTTGGTTAACAAGTATGTTTAATTGGATATCATCAGTGGCTTGATGATCTTTGAGCGAGCAGCAACTCATCTCAACCATTCCACAGCTGGTCAACTAAAATGCACTTGTTGGCTACTATTTGCAGTTATAATATAGATTGGTCATTCACTTTCTCGCATATGTTTATGGCTAGGACTATATGATAAAAAAAATGCATGCATCGCGATAAAACTCAAAAGAGAAATGGATTCATGATTTATATGCCATTACATTTTAGACTTTAGTACGTCTAGAAATTCATACATATGGATTATTATGTCATGAAAGTATATGGACACTAAATGTTCCATGCACGCCATATCAAAAGAAGTCAGAATAATACATTGCATTTGTTGTAGACTTTATTTCAACAATAATGTTAATTACATCAGTATGATTCATTGACATGCAGACATAAGAAATGACTAGTAATCGTATGTGAAAGTAGATGCATGTGTATTAAGGAGGTGCATACAGTCATATCAATTGTATGTGAGCCCATGACATAGCACATTTATATTGTTTACCTAGAAAGATGACTACGAATGATTGGTCACATACTCGTCAAGAAGAGCATCGCATGCACGGAGGTCAAAGGATCCAATAGCCTCAGAAGGTGATAAAAGGCAATGCCACTGGTGAACTTTGACATCCACAATGGCTACCTGACATGAACGAGTCCCTTGGATCTTCGGTAGTCTCAATTCCTATATACTCTATAGATGGTGACCAATACAGAGAGCATGCTCTAATAAACTCTCTTAGGCTTGGAAGACAGCAGGAATTACTCTCAAGTAGTTCTCCTTCATCTTTTGATGAGAAACAAACTTTCAACTTCTCTATTTGTAAATAATTGCACCATGTGTCCAAGTCATGTTTGTTGTCTCTTGTGTGTGTTAGAGATAGGAGGTAGGACTAGTTTGAATAGAGCGCGGCTTATGAAACTGTGCGTATGAGTCCCATGTAACATACAAGAGTACGAGTCGATGTATCTCCATGTACGAGTCAGGCAGCCTAGCATTACCGACTATCTCCTTTTATTTATACGTGAAACCAGAACTCGATCGATGTATCGACGAGGAATCAATCTAGCTAAAACTTTGCCATGGTATCAGAGCCAGGTTTGATCATGGGACCTGTTGGTTATTTTCCCACCATGTTTTGTTATGATCGTCAACAAGACGGTGATGCCGAGAGAAAACACTGTCATATTGTTGAGGTTGGTCTCACTTCTAGCACATGCATTTATGCCTTCGAAATTTTCAGATGAAGCCTTTTTAACAACCACCTATGTTATAAACATGCTTCCTAGCAAATTTGTCAACAATGATATCCCATACATCGAATTCAATATACATCACCAAATTACACCTCACTTCATGTTTTTGGATGTGCTTGTTGGCCTAATATCCGTCCATAACGGAAGTTTGCTAATCGCTCTAAACGATGTGTCTTTTTAGGCTATATCCCAATGCACAAGAGAGTGAAGTTCCTTGAAGTCTCTACGGGTCGAATTTATATATCTCGTGATGTTATCGCGCACACATCCCCTAACCTGATAAGTGATAACCATAGACAAGCACCTACAAGCAAGTATACAACTTTACTCATCCTTTTATTGAAGAAAGGAACAACTCGTCCCTTTTTTGACACACTTACACAGTAGCATATTAAACACAAACGCACAAACATAGCCAACTGCGTATAGCAATCGAGCCCAAATAAAATAAAAACAGTAGGCAAACTCGACGCAACGTAACTTCTCTGGCCATCCATGCATGTATATATGCACGTGTATGCACAGCCAGACACACCCATATCAGAAATTCAGAATCAAACCATATCACTGCACGCACATAGCACAATATACCAAGCCACATGCACATGCCCAGCAAACCCGTCACCATGACCAAGGCGCGTCAGTGCCCGCCATCGCATCCGTCGGATCCAGAGCCTCCGGGGCGGTCTCTTCTGGGTCCAGGGTTGCAGCAGCCGGATCGAGAGCCGCCACCCCACGACCAAAAGGTTTTCTTATCGGCCACGCCCAGGCCGGCGCCGGCCATCTTGGCAGCAGCTGGAAGCGTCGCCGTTGCCACACCGACAACAGCCGCTGGTTCGTCCCTTGCCGCTTTCACCGTGTGTGACAGTGCGACACAGAGCAGGAGGGCGGCAACGACGCCAAAGCAGCTCCACTTAGCCATGACTATACCTGCTAGCTAGCTTCTCGCTCGCGCGTGTTTTGATGGCTTGTGGTGCGTGTTGTGCAGCCTGTGCTACTGTGATTGTGTTGCGATGGTGGAGAGGTCGGGGTGGAGTCCTGCGCTTTAAATAGAAGACACGGAGCACGTAAAGCAGTGAAGTAAGTGACACCGGCGGGAGTGGTTGTGTGAATGTATAGTTTCCCGGGACGTCACGTGGCATCCAGCTCGGCCTATTCCAGCTGAAACCCCTATATATCTAGCGCTTCCGTGGAGCTAGAGTGTGAATGTTGATGGGATTGGACAGCTTTGATCATATTGTGTGTGGGTTAATCACCAGCGAAGAGCTGTTGTACCGTACATGCAGTGGTGCAATGCTCCCCTCCGTATGTGGAAATTGACTGTGAGGTCACTCTATCAATGATGAAGCTTTTTTTTTTACTTGTGCTTGTCTAGCCAAGGTCTCAAGGATCAAGCTAATTAATCCTCAGCGGAGAACTGGCCAGAGAGAGATCGATGCGTAAATTTTGAACAAATACTCACCAATCACCATAGCCCAAGGGCATGAAACGGGAAACAAATACTCATAGTAAGTTTTGAACAAATACTCATCATAGCTAATTAAACCTTTTATCGTGATACATGTATAGTTTGGGGATTATTGATATCATAAATAATTAGCAGGTTTTATTTGCCGATACTAAGTAACCATAATTTATCAGGGGTACAAAGCGACGGCATCACCTTTATTTTGACAAAAGATAGCTTTCAATGAGATCATGTGACAATTCTGGACGTCTTGTGTTGGTTGTTGCAACCAGCTAGGAGTGTTGGTACAAAAAACAAAAGGAGTGAAAATCGATCCCTTAGTTTATCCATCTTGTTTTTTTCTAGATGGAAACCCGGCATGGATATGTTGGCGAGGACGGTCATGACAATTCATTTCTCCCAAGAGCTTTATTGTATAGGACAAATGACTGAAACAATAGATATGGAATGGATCATCATAGACTAAAGCACTTACTTTGATCATCTAACTACTAAAATTCATGTTTAACCATGAACATTATACTTAATTTTTTGCTTTCAGACTTTGGTATCTTCAACCAGTTGTACTTAAAGTTAGTGTATGGTACATACATGGCTCCAGGAATTCAAACTTCACATAAACACAAAAGTTTTGATTTCAGGACCGGTCACCAAACCAATCACATTGGATGAAAGCTTCGATGCATGCCTAGGTATTGAAAGACACATGGAGTGTAAGACTTTTTTTTTTTGACAAAGAGCGCCTCTGCAACAACGTATGTCCTAGCGCCCTTACGGATCCACACACATCCCAGAAAAAGGAAGAAGAATTAAAGAAAGAAAAGTCCTGCTACAAAGAACGATTCCTCAAAGCAACGACACTAACACCACCAAAACAACATCAGTAGTCCAACCACTCCAATAGCAGCATCTTCAAGAAGGAAACAGTGCACAAGCATCGTCATCGATCGTTCAAAGATCATAGGTTTTCACCCTGAAGAAAGTCGTCGCTCGCAAAACAGTGCATTCAACAAGACCATTGCCAGGCCAAAAAAAAGATCGATGTACACGGATGGATACGACAATTGAACTGCTAAGGGTGAATAAGTTATGGAATGGCAATTTCACCACAAAAACCCTCTTCACAAAGCTCTTTCTCAAACTCATTTAATATGTGGACAAAACCTCTATCACACATGGTGTTATGTTCTGTACTAGTGATATAGCACTACGGGAAAATATGTCGCTGCCATGTAGACACGGCTTTGCCGTGTGCCAAATAGACCGGACACGGCAAAGACAAACTTTTCCATGTGTAACCCAGAAAACACACGGCAAAGTACACTGATGATGCTCGACAGGTTGACATGGAGCACTTCGTTGGTAACCCCAAGCGTAAGGTGTGAAGAGCAAGCAACAAGTTTTCCTTCAGTTGAGACCGAGGTTATCGAACAAGAAGGAGGAAGAAAACGTCATACAGGTGTTGCAAGCAACGCGGAGACCTGCACAACACAAACTCAAGACTTTGCCCAACGAATCAGTGAGATTGTCAAGCTCACCGGTTTGCTGTAACAAAGGATTAAACGTATGGTGTGAAAGGTAATGGTTTGCAGCAAGTAAACAAGTAACAGTGGAGGATGTAATAATGGTAAAGATTGGACCGGGATCCATAGTTTACTAGAGGTGTTCTTCTTAGATAAACAACATGGCATGAATGGTAAACAAATTACAGCAGGGCAATTGACAGGAACTGAGCAAGTCATAACAATACAATTACTAGTCAGAAAGATCCTATGAGATTCGATTAGGCAATATAACAAGATACATAGACTGCCATCCAACTACATCTATGACTAGAAGTCCACCTTCAGGTTATCATCCGAACCACCTCCAGTATTAAGTTGAAAGCAATAGACAACTGTTTTAAGCAAAGTGTGTAAGGTAAACATTCCACATATTCCATAAATAAGAGACCGTTGTTTTCTTCCTAGTAGCAACAGCACATCTACAACCGAAGAGATTATTGTCACTTCCCTTAGAAACTAGAGGCATGAATCCACTATCGAGCATAAATACTCCCTCTTGGAGTCAGTAGCAACTACTTGGCCAAGATAACCACTAGCAACGGAGAGCATGCAAGATCACAAACAATATAGACATGATAGAATCATAAAGACAAAACCATTAATCAAACCAACATAATAATCTCAATATTCATAGGATCCCCGCAAACACAACATGCATGATTATAAATAGATTAGATCTTGATTATGAACGGAGCTTACAAGATCTATACATGAAAGCACAAAGGAGGAGATACAGACAGCTAGCTACTACATGGACCCATAGTCCAAGGTGGAACTACTCACGCATCATACCGGAGAGAAGGCCTCCGGGATGATCTCCCCTTCGGCAGGGTGCCGGAAAGAACTTCAGATCCCCCCGATCTAGGGATGATGGTGGTGGCGGCTACAGACAGTTTCGCGGATTTTTGATCGGGTCCTTATGGTTTTTGCATCGGGGGCTTCTTATAGGCGAAGGGTGAGGCCGAGGAGCCGGCCAGGGGCACCAAACCCTAGCCAGGCGCGGGCCCACCTGTGGACGCGCCTGGGGGGTGGACCCTCTGGCTCGCCTCCCCGGCTCCCCTCTAGTCTTCTTGTTTCCCACGGAAAGTAATTGACTTTGTCGTTTGTCCCGTCCAATTCCGAAAATATTTCTTTACTATCTTTTCTGAAACCAAAAACAGCAGAAAACATGCATCTAGCACTGTTGCAACTTGTTAATAGGTTAGTACCAGAAAACATGTAAAAAACACCTCAAAGTGTGGACAAGTAAAGCAAAGTAGATACTAAACAAGCATGGAGCATAAAACATTATAGATACGTTTTCGACGTATCATACACGAACACGACAAATTTCAAAAAAAGAACACGACAAAAAAATATACACGGCAAAGACCCACAAAGGAACACGGCAAAGAAAAAACACTCGGCCAAGTCGACGGTGGCACACGGCATAGGTGTCGACACTTCAACAAGGTGGGACCCACGACCCCACAGGTCCACTTGACGGGGAGTAGCTAACGGCTGCAGACGGTGGCCTCTTTGCCGTGTGCCATTGCCGGTCCTTTGCCGTCTGTATTTCGCAGTATACACGGCAAAGGATATTTGCCGTGTGTATTCCGCAGTATATACGGCAAAGTCTTTTTTTTCTTTTTTCCCCTTTTATCATATTACTTTTAGGAAAATCATAAAAAAATCATTCTATTCAGAAAAATACAAATAATGTATCATAATTTGCAGAACAATAAGATCTATCTATCTAAACACAAATATTAGATATTTATGCTGAATAAGAATCTTCATGCTCGTCGTTTTGATCATAGTTTAAATCATGCATAAAAAATTCAAAAATAATCAAAACAATGTGAAACCTTCGCGTGGTGTCATATTATGTGACATAGTTGGAAGGAAAAATAGCAAACTTGGTATATTGAATATGTCTCAAAAACCCTTCACAAAATGACCTATCTCATTCGAGGTTTTCTGACTTTCGGGTCAAATGACCAATGTTATGGATAGAATCAAGGCATAGTTTATGCTAATGTGCCCATATTATGCATGCATGTGCATCATGGGATGCCGAATAATGTTGTAGGAGAAAGTTTTCCTTTTCGTCGCACCAAAAAGCCATTTTCCATTTTCTGAGCGCAAAAAACAGGGGATTTTGTGAAGCAACCACCAAATGGCTAAATCAAAATACTACCACTTCATTTTTCAAAAATACTAGACCACCTTAAATAGACAATGTCATAACAGGGGAATCTCAAACCTTTTCGTCCACCCCAGGTGAAAAAGACAAATTCTTGCCGAATCGGTAGGAATCGTGTCAGATATGAACTACAGGTACATGATCTGATCGTCATGATTTTTTACAAAAATCATTTTTAGGTCCATAATATGCTATTTTATCAGAGATCCAATGCAAGTTTAGAGAGGCTCGGCTCCGAGCTAAGAATCTTCATACCCATCGTTCGACAAATTTTGTCGATAGTTTAAAAGATACATAAAAAATTCAAAAATGATCGAAACAATGTAAAATCTTTGCGTGGTGTTATATTATTGTTGGAGATATGCCCTAGAGGCAATAATAAATGTAGTTTTTATTATATCTTTGTGTTTATGATAAATGTTTACATTCATGCTATAATAGTATTAACAAGGAAACATTAATACTTGTGTGATTTGTAAACTAAAATAGAGTACCTAGTAAAGCCTCTTTATAATACTATCTTGTTGGTTAATAAATGATTGTGGTTTCCCTATCATGAAAATTGAGATGTTATTAACAACAAGATCATATCATTAGGAGAATGATATGGTGGACATACTCCTATAGATAAGCGTAGCATAAAGATCAAGTCATTTTAATAGTTCAATTGCTATATGCTTTCTGATACATAGTAACCTGATTCCTTCGACCATGAGATCATGCATATCACCTTCACCGGAAGGATGCTTTGATGACATCAAACACCACACCGTAACTGGGTGGCAATAAAGGTGGCATTGAGTGTTCGGAAAGTATTGGTTAAGACACATGGATCAAGAGTGGCATTTGTCCATCCATATGACGGATAGATATACTCTGGGCCCTCTCGGTGGAATGTCATCCAATTAGCTTGCAAGCATGTGAATGGCTCACAAGGGATCACATATCACGGGAACGATAAAAGAGTACTTATCAGTAACGACGTTGAACTAGGTATGCAGAGATACCGACGATCATAAACTCGGATAAGTAAACTATCGTGAGACAAAGGGAAATTGGTATCGTATGTAAGTGGTTCATTCGATAGCAAAGTAATCGTAGAAATATGTGGGAGCCATATGAATTTCCAGATTCCTCTATTGGTTATTGTTTGGAGAAGTGTCTCGATCATGTCCGCATAATTCACGAACCGTAAGGAGACACACTTAAGGATTCGACGTTGTTTGAGTAGTTATGGAATGATGAGAAAGAGACCAAATGTTGTTCGGAGTCTCGGATGGGATCCGGGATATCACGAGGAAATCCGGAATGGTCCGGATAATAAGATTCATGTAAGGAAAGTCCTGTTTCGGAGTTGGAGAATGGTTCCGGTGTTTTCATCGGGAATGTTCTAGAAGGTTCCGGAATGTCCGGCACTCCGGAGGGGAAGGGTACATGAATGTGTCATACCAAGTTGGAATGATTGTATCATGTACTAGGTGTCATCGCTGAACAAAATAAAGGGTTTAATCAAATCCTAGTTTGAAAAGTCAAACGCCAATTTGAAAAGTCAAACGGCTATTTTGGGAAGTGGAGGGGAAGGTGGAAACCGAGTTGGGGAGGAGTTCCTCCCCTCCACCACCGTCCCCCTTGGGAAACCGAGTTGGGGAGGGACTCCCCTCCCCTGGCGCGCCCCCTCCACCTATATAAGGAGGGGCAGGGCTGCCCCTCCTAGCACCCAACACCTCCACCCGCAAACCCTAGCCCTAGCCTCCGGCCCCTCCTGCAGCCGCCGCCGTCCTAGGGCAAGCCGCCGCCGCCTAGCTAACCCTAGCCGCCGGCCAAGCCTCCTCCTTGGCGTGTCTAATCCCTAGATCGTCGAGGGTCTCTCTCATAGTCCACCATACTCGCTCCGGCTTAAGGCGAAGCCCTGCGAGATCTCCCCTCTACTTCCGGTACCACGCCGTTGTGCTGCCGGAATCGCGAGGAGAGTGCTACAACCCCCGCTGCCTGCTGGAACAAGGGAGAGGAAGGTCTTCGTCGAGTACCGAACGTGTGACCGACTGCGGAAGCGCTGCCGGAACGCAGCGCCGGAAGGATCGTCTACGCGATCTTGAGATCGGGAAGAGTACGACTACATCACCCACGAGAATCCACTCTCGTTAAACACTTTGGAATCTTCGAGGGTGAGTTATTCCATCGACTCGTTGCTACAATCTAGTAGATAGATCTTGGCTTGTTTGTTTGTATGCGGTAGAAATTTTTTGGTTTCCATGCTACGAAACCCTACAGTGGTATCGGAGCCGTGTCTATATGTAGATCTGTTGCACGAGTATAACACAATGGTCATTGTGGGTGTTGATGCTTTTATTGTCGATTGCTTCTTGTGTACTTTGCATCTTGCGGGATGTTGGGATGAAGCGTCCCGGGCTAACCTTACATGATATCGTTCATGAGACTTGCTCCATGCTTGACATGCAACTTGTATTGCATAAGTGGCTTTGCGGGTGCCTGTCTCTCCTAGCATAGTTGAGATTCAATTTACAACGGGTGATTGTCAATACTAGTATCAATGTTGTGGTTCTTGTTCGTAAGTTAGAACAACACTTATTGAAAGCCCCAAACCACGTAAAACATGCAAATAAAGTAGAGGCGTCTAACTTTGTTTTGCAGGGGTGTGCTGTGATGTGATATGGCCATGATTGTGATTATATTTGATGTATGCAATGTTCCTTATTGTAAGTTGGCAACCGGCAGGAGCCATATGGTTGTCTTTAATTTTGTTAAGACCCATGTGTCTATTCAAAGTAGTTGTAATAGTTGAAGCCAGTGGACGACAACCATGGAGAAGCGTCATTGACCTTGATGCAATGCCGGTGATGATGGAGATCATGTTCGTGCTTGAAGATGGAGATCGGAAGCATAAAGAAGAAAGGCCATATCATATCACATATTATGAATTGCATGTGATGTTAATCCTTTATGCATCTTGTATTGCTTAGTTAACGACGGTAGCATTATAAGATGATCCCTCATGCACATGAATTTCAAGTCATAAAGTGTTCACCCTTAGTTAGCACCGTTGCTAAAGCTTGTTGTTTCGAAGCACCACGTGATGATCGGGTGTGTTAGATTCTGCAAGTGTATACAACGTGAGCAAGACAGATTTGCTCATGCGGAAACTAAGGTTTGATCTTGACGAGCCTAGCATGTACAGACATGGTCTCGGAACACGGATCACCGAAAGGTAAAGCATGAATCATATAGTAGATATGATGAACATGTCGATTGTTTGCCATTGAAACTATATCAACTCTCGTGATGATCAGTGTTGATGTGGTGTATTTGGTTCGTGTGATCACTAAAACAATGTGAGGGATATTGTTTTGAGTGGGAGTTCACCTAGATTAATTTAACTATTAATTAGAACTCAATTTGTCATAAACTTAGTCTAAACTATTGTAAATATGTTGTAGATCAATGGCGGCCCCTACCATCAATTTTAATGCGTTCCTAGAGAAAGAAAAGTTGAAAAACAATGGAAGCAACTTCGCGGATTGGTTCCGCAATTTGAGGATTGTCCTCACAGCTGGTAATTTGACCTATGTGATGGATGCACCGCTAGGTGACCCACCTGCAGCTACTGCTACCGATGAAGTAAAGAATGTTTACCTCGCTCGGAAGACTCAGTACTCTACAGTTCAGTGTGCTATCTTGTATGGTTTAGAATCGGAGCTTCAGAAAAGGTTTGAGAATTCAGACCCACATGATATTGTCCGTGATCTCAAATTGATCTTTGAGACTCACGCGGAAATTGAGAGCTATGAGGCTTCTGAAAAGTTCTTTAACTGCAAGATGAAAGAGGGCAGCTCCGTCAGTGAGCATGTGCTTAAAATGTCTGGGCACGCAAAAAAACTTCAAAGCTTGGGCATAGTGATTCCTAATGCTTTGGGGATTTACCGTTTCCTCCAATCACTACCACCAAGTTACAAGAACTTTGTGATGAAATACAATATGCAAAACATGAACAAGCAGTTGCCAGAACTCTTTGCCATGTTGAAATCTGTAGAAGTGGAGATCAAGAAAGAGCACCAAGTGTTGATGGTCAATAAGACCACCAAATTCAAGAAAGGCAAGTCTAAGCAAAAGGGACACTTCAAGAAGGGTGGTAAGAAAGTTACCGCGCCGACGAAGAAGACCAAGGCTGGACCTAAGCCTGATACTGAGTGCTTTTACTGCAAGGGAGAAGGTCACTGGAAGCGGAATTGCCCAAAGTACTTGGCGGATTTGAAGAACGGCAACATCAAGAAGAAAGGTATATCCGATATACATGTTATTGATGTGTATCTCACTAGTACTCGTAGTAGTGCCTGGGTATTTGATACTGGTTCGGTTGCTCATATTTGTAACTCGAAACAGGTGCTGCAGAATAAACGAAAGCTAGCGAAGAACGAGGTGACGATGCGCGTGGAAAACGGATCAAAGGTTGATGTGATCGCGGTCGGCATGCTACCCCTTCATCTACCATCGGGATTAGTTTTATACTTAAATAATTGTTATTTGGTGCCTGCGTTAAGCATGAACATTATATCGGGATCTTGTTTATTGCGAGACGGTTACTTGTTTAAGTCCGAGAATAATGGTTGTTCAATTTATATGAGTAATATGTTTTATGCACATGCAACTTTGATAGATGGTCTATTCTTATTGAATCTCCATAGTGGAAATACACATATTAATAACATTGAGGCTAAACGTTTGAAATCGAGCGATAACTCGACCTATATGTGGCACTGTCGTCTTGGTCACATTGGAGTGAAGCGTATGAAGAAACTCCATTCCGATGGACTTCTTGAATCACTTGATTTCGAATCACTTGAAAGATGCGAAGCATGTCTGATGGGTAAAATGACTAAGACTCCATTTTCTGGTATGATGGAGCGAGCTATGGACTTATTGGAAATCATACATACCGATGTGTGTGGTCCAATGAGTGTAGCATCGCGCGGTGGTTATCGTTATGTTCTTACCTTCACGGATGACTTGAGTAGATATGGCTATATCTATTTCATGACACATAAGTCCGAAACTTTCGAGAAGTTTAAGGAATTTCAAAGTGAGGTAGAGAATCAACGTAACAAGAAGATTAAATTTCTATGTTCTGATCGTGGAGGTGAATATCTAAGTTACGAGTTTGGCGAGCATTTGAAGAAATGCGGAATACTTTCAGAATTGACACCGCCGGGAACACCACAGCGTAATGGTGTGTCCGAACGTCGTAATCGAACTCTCTTAGATATGGTTCGTTCTATGATGTCACTTACATATTTACCGCTATCATTTTGGGGTTATGCATTAGAAACAGCCGCATTCACTTTAAATAGGGCACCATCTAAATCCGTTGAAACGACACCGTATGAATTATGGTTTGGGAAGAAACCTAAATTGTCGTTCCTTAAAGTTTGGGGTTGCGAAGCCTATGTAAAGAAGTTACAACCGGACAAGCTTGAACCCAAGGCGGAAAAATGCGTCTTCATAGGATACCCGAAGGAAACTATTGGGTATACCTTATATCATAGATCCGAAGGCAAAATCTTTGTTGCCAAGAATGGATCCTTTCTAGAGAAGGAATTTCTCTCGAAAGAAGTGACTAGAAGGAAAGTAGAACTCGACGAGGTTGTCGAACCTTCTCTCGAACTTGCGAGTAGCGCAGCACCGAAAGTAGTTCCTGTGACGCCTGCACCAATAAGATAGGAAGCTAATGATGATGATCATGAAACTTCGGTTGTAGTTGCTACAGAGCCTCGCAGGTCAACGATAACTCGTACCACTCCTGATTGGTATGATCCCGTTATGAGTGTCATGTTGGTGGACAACACCGATGACCCTGCGACATATGAGGAAGCGATGATGAGCCTAGATTCCAATAAATGGCAAGAAGCCATGAAATCCAAGATTGGATCCATGTACGAAAACCAAGTATGGAATTTGGTGGACTTACCGGATGGCCGGAAGGCTATCGAGAACAAATGGATTTTCAAGAAGAAAACAGATGCTGATGGTAATGTTACTGTCTATAAAGCTCGACTTGTCGCAAAAGGGTTTCGACAAATTCAAGGAGTTCAATATGATGAGACTTTCTCACCAGTAGCGAAGTTAAAGTCTGTGAGGATTATGTTAGCAATCGCTGCATATTATGATTATGAGATATGGCAGATGGATGTCAAAACAGTGTTCCTCAATGGAGACATTGATGAAGAGTTGTATATGATGCAACCCAAAGGTTTTGTCGATCCTAAAGATGTTAACAAGGTATGCAAACTTCAACGGTCCATCTATGGATTGAAGCAAGCATCCCGAAGATGGAATCAACTTTTTGATAAGGTGATCAAAAGTTTTGGTTTTATACAAACTTATGGAGAAGCTTGTATTTACAAGAAAGTGAGTGGGAGCTCTGTAGCATTCTTAATACTATATGTAGATGACATATTGTTGATTGGGAATGATGTAGACCTTCTTAATAGTGTCAAGGAATATTTGAATGATAGTTTTTCAATGAAGGATCTTGGCGAAGCAGCTTACATATTAGGCATAAAGATTTATAGAGATAGATCGAGACGCCTAATATCATTGTCACAAAGTACATATTTGGACAAAGTTCTAAAGAGGTTTGGAATGGAAGATAGCAAGAAAGGGTTCTTGCCCATGTTGCCCAATACGACCTTGAGTAAAACTCAAAGTCCGACAACGGCAGAAGATAGAGAAAGGATGAGTAAGACTCCCTATGCCTCAGCCATAGGATCTCTAATGTATGTCATGCTATGTACTCGACCCGACATTGCATATGCTGTTAGTTTAACTAGCAGATATCAAAGTGATCCAGGAGTGGATCATTGGACAGCGGTCAAAAACATCCTTAAGTACTTGAGAAGAACTAAGGATATGGTTCTTTCTTATGGAGGTGATGAACAGCTCGTTGTTAATGGTTACACCGATGCTAGTTGGAACACCGATCCGGATGATTCTAAATCACAATCTGGATACGTATTTACTTTGAATGGTGCAGCAGTTAGCTGGAGGAGTGCAAAGCAAAGCGTTGTGGCGAGATCTTCAACTGAATCGGAATACATGGCTGCTTCGGAGGCTTCACAAGAAGCGATATGGATGAAAGAGTTCATTACAGAGCTGGGTGTGGTTCCTATTGCGCTGGACCCAATGTCTATCTACTGTGATAACATGGGCGCCATAGCCAATGCGCAAGAACCAAGGTCACACAAGAAGCTGAAGCACATCAAGCTACGTTTTCACGCTATTCGAGAACATGTCCAGGATGGGGACATAAAGATTTGCAAAGTACACACAGATCTGAATGTGGCGGATCCATTGACTAAACCTCTCCCGAGGGAAAAACATGACCAGCACCAAACTGCCATGGGTGTTCGGTATATTACCATGTAATCTAGATTAGATGACTCTAGTGCAAGTGGGAGACTGTTGGAGATATGCCCTAGAGGCAATAATAAATGTAGTTATTATTATGTCTTTGTGTTTATGATAAATGTTTACATTCATGCTATAATAGTATTAACAAGGAAACATTAATACTTGTGTGATTTGTAAACTAAAATAGAGTCCCTAGTAAAGCCTCTTTATAATACTAGCTTGTTGGTTAATAAATGATTGTGGTTTCCCTATCATGAACATTGAGATGTTATTAACAACAAGATCATATCATTAGGAGAATGATATGGTGGACATACTCCTATAGATAAGCGTAGCATAAAGATCAAGTCATTTTAATAGTTCAATTGCTATATGCTTTCTGATACATAGTAACCTGATTCCTTCGACCATGAGATCATGCATATCACCTTCACCGGAAGGATGCTTTGATGACATCAAACACCACAGCGTAACTGGGTGGCAATAAAGGTGGCATTGAGTGTTCGGAAAGTATTGGTTAAGACACATGGATCAAGAGTGGCATTTGTCCATCCATATGACGGATAGATATACTCTGGGCCCTCTCGGTGGAATGTCATCCAATTAGCTTTCAAGCATGTGACTGGCTCACAAGGGATCACATATCACGGGAACGAGAAAAGAGTACTTATCAGTAACGAGGTTGAACTAGGTATGCAGAGATACCGACGATCATAAACTCGGATAAGTAAACTATCGTGAGACAAAGGGAAATTGGTATCGTATGTAAGTGGTTCATTCGATCGCAAAGTAATCGTAGAAATATGTGGGAGACATATGAATTTCCAGATTCCTCTATTGGTTATTGTTCGGAGAAGTGTCTAGATCATGTCCGCATAATTCACGAACCATAGGGAGACACACTTAAGGATTCGACGTTGTTTGAGTAGTTATGGAATGATGAGAAAGAGACCGAATGTTGTTCGGAGTCTCGGATGGTATCCGGGATATCACGAGGAGATCCAGAATGGTCCGGAGAATAAGATTCATATAAGGAAAGTCCTGTTTCGGAGTTGGAGAATGGTTCCAGTGTTTTCATCGGGAATGTTCTAGAAGGTTCCGGAATGTCCGGCACTCCGGAGGGGAAGGATACATGAATGTGTCATACCAAATTGGAATGATTGCATCATGTACTAGGTGTCATCTCTGAACAAAATAAAGGGTTTAATCAAATTCTAGTTTGAAAAGTCAAACGCCAATTTGAAAAGTCAAACGGCTATTTTGGGAAGTGGAGGGGAAGGTGGAAACCGAGTTGGGAGGAGTTCCTCCCCTCCACCGCCGGCCCCCTTGGGAAACCAAGTTGGGGAGGGACTCCCCTCCCCTGGCGCGCCCCCTCCACCTATATAAGGAGGGGCAGGGCTGCCCCTCCTAGCAACCAACACCTCCACCCGCAAACCCTAGCCCTAGCTGCCGGCCCCTCCTGCAGCCGCCGCCGCCCTAGGGCAAGCCGCCGCCGCCTAGCTAACCCTAGCCGCCGGCCAAGCCTCCTCCTCGGCGTGTCTAATCCCTAGATCGTCGAGGGTCTCTCTCATAGTCCACCATACTCGCTCCGGCTTAAGGCGAAGCCCTGCGAGATCTTCCCTCTACTTCCGGTACCACGCCATTGTGCTGCCGGAATCGCGAGGAGAGTGCTACAACCTCCGCTGCCTGCTGGAACAAGGGAGAGGAAGGTCTTCGTCGAGTACCAAACGTGTGACCGACTGCGGAAGCGCTGCCGGAACGCAGCGCCGGAAGGATCGTCTACGCGATCTTGAGATCGGGAAGAGTACGACTACATCACCCACGAGAATCCGCTCTCGTTAAACACTTTGGAATCTTCGAGGGTGAGTTATTCCATCGACTCGTTGCTACAATCTAGTAGATAGATCTTGGCTTGTTTGTTTGTATGCGGTAGAAAAATTTTATTTTCCATGCTACGAAACTCTACAATTATGTGACATAGTTGGAAGGAAAAATATAAAACTTGGTATATTGAATATGTCTCAAAAAAACCTTTACAAAATGACCTATCTCATTCGAGGTTTTCTTGCTTTCGGGTCAAATGACTAATGTTATGACTAGAATCAAGGCATAATTTGTGATAATGTTCCCATATTGTGCTTGCATGTGCATCATGGGATGGCGAACAATGTTGCAGGACGAAGTTTTCATTTCGTCGCACCAAAAAGGCATTTTCCATTTTCCGAGCGCAAAAAGGAAGATTTTGTGAAGCAACCACCAAATGGATAATTCAAAATACTACCAACCCATTTTTAAAAAATACTAGACCACCTTAAATGGACAATGTCCCAATAGGGGAATCTCAAACCTGTCGAATCGGTAGGAATCAGGTCAGATATGAACTACAGGTACATGATCTGATTGTCATGATTTTTTACAAAAGTTATTTTTAGGTTCACAATATGATATGTCATCAGATATTCAATGCAAATTTAGAGAGGATCAGCTCCGAGCTAAGAATCTTCATACCCATCGTTCGACAAAGTTTGTCTATATTTTAAAAGAGGCATAAAAAAATTCAAAAATGATTGAAACAATGTGAAACCTTCACATAGTGTCATATTATGTGAAATAGTTGGAAGAAAAATATCAAACTTGGTATATTGATTATGTCTCAAAAAAACCTTCACAAAATGACCTATCTCATTCGAGGTTTCCTAACTTTTGGGTCAAATGACCAATGTTATGGCTAGAATCAAGGTATAGTTTGTGATAATATGCCCATATTGTGCATGCATGTGCATCATGGGATGTCGAACAATGTTGCAGGAGAAAGTTTTCCTTTTCGTTGCACCAAAAACCATTTTCCATTTTCCGAGCATAAAAAGGGTGGATTTTATAAAGCAACCACCAAATGGCTAATTCAAAATAATACCACCCTATTTTTAACAATATTATATGGATGTCATATTTGGATTCCTCACATTTTTCTGATCGATTTAGACATTTTATTTGTCAAATTTCGATTTACGGATTTACATATATGAATTATTCCATATTAAATAGAAAAAGGCAATAAAATAAAATAATTTTATTTTTTATTTGGATTCAAGATTATTATTACTTATTCATTATTGTTTACTTAAATATATAATTGTTTGGAATCTAAAACTAAGATGTGTGATATCGTGGTCCAAGAGTTAATAGGATCGGTAAGAAAGTATTATTGACAAGGTATGATTTCTTTCTTGAAAGCACATTCGGAAAGTTTGATTATGAGTGCAATTTGACCTAATATTAAGCATACTTAGGGTAAAAATATCCTATATAAGATTATCAAGTAAATAATATTCAAAAAAGTATGAAATAAGATTGAATTTTTTTTCATTTTTTTTGAAAAGGCAGTCTCTTTGCCGTGTACTTTTCCACGAGACACATGGCAAAGACATCTTCTTTGTCGTGTGTTTTTCGAGGAGATACATGGCAAAGATAGCTTCTTTACCGTGTACTTTTCGAGGAGACACACGATAAATAATAGACATCGTCATCTTTGCGGGAACCGTCATCTCACTTTAATTTGTCGTGTCTATCCGTAAGACACATGGCAAAGTCTTTGCCATGTCTTATTTAGAAAACACACGGCAAATAGCCTTTGCCGTGGAGAATATTGTCGTGTGGCATTTGCCGTATGTATACACACGGCAAAGCCTCTGCCGTGTTTCGAAAGGCCTTTGACGTGTCTTTTTGCCCACACGGCAAAGAGCCGATGTGTTGTAGTGTAGATTTTTAGCCGCTTCTCTGTAGACCATTTCCTGTGTTTAATCTCATGTTTCAAACTCCTTGTGTTGGAGATAGTGAAGGCTTAACTAGATTTTTCTGAAGCAATGAAAGTTAAAAACAGCTAGTGCAAAGATGCTCCCGTTAAAATCCAGAGTACCCAAGCATGTAGAAGCGAGTATAAAAGTTTGCTCATCTCTTTTTATTGAAAAAAAAGAACAACTCGGCCTCTTTTTTGACACACTTACATGAGCATACATAACATACTCCAATCGTGCCCAAATAATAACAAAAAAATAAACATAGTCAAACTCGACGCAACCTTTGTGTTTGTCCAGCCATCCATGCATGTGTATATGCACGTGTATACAGCCAGACACCCCCAAATCAGAAGTTCAGAAGCAAACCATATCACTGCACGCACGATACCAAGCCATGTATCTTCCAAACACATGTGTCTGTCCAGCCATCCATGCATGGGTTACGAACCGGGACTAAAGATCCTCCAGCCTAGCGCGTCCAGTGGGGTCACGTGGAGACAATCTAGTCCCGGTTTGTAACAAAATCGGGACTAAAGCCTTAACCTTTAGTTTCGATACGTTAGTCCAGATTGCAATTCGGGACTAAAACCCCTTACAAACCGGGACTAAAGTCCTATTTTTTACTAGTGGCTGGGGATCTCAGTCATGGAAAAATGAGAGAAAATCGATCCATTAGTCTATCCCGCTTGGTTTTGTTTTTAAAGGGAAACCCACAATGGATATGGTGGCGAGGACCATCATGAAAATTCAGTTTTCTAAAGATCTTGATTGTAGATGTCAAACAAGTGAAACAAGAAATTTTGGAATAATGGACCATGGTAGGTTGAAGCACTTGTTTTTGTCATCAAACTCCTAAAATGCATGTTACCCAAGAACATTATAAACATGGACAGACACTTCCATAGTACAATTTCGACTACTTATTTCTTGCATTTAGACTTTGATATGTTCAGGACCCTTTCTTCTGGGCTTCTCGGTCGGCTTCTAGGTCCCAAACCGCTAAAGCCCAAAATTCTTTTTCACACCACTTTTTAGGTTTAGTGCAAAATCGGCGGGAGGACAGTAGCTCCCTAGGATTCCTCACTGAAAATCAAAGTGATATACGGTCACTTTCCATGGTATCCCAGAATAACCTACAACGCTGGAAGCAATTGCATGCCTTGAAGCCCTGGCGTGGGTGTCTGTTCTCCAAATTACCAATTCTCATTGTGTTATCGCCTTGGACTGCAAGGAAATAATCACAGATCTATAGAATAATCGCATGCCTAGTTATAGAACCGTGCTTCAGGAAATAAAACAATGTATTATAGATTTTGTGGTTGTTGGCTTCGTACATGCAAATACTGAAATACACCATCTAATGGGCACGCTCTCTTGATCAAGCTCGTATTTCTCTCGATTTGTATAGGGACGTCGCCTGTGGCTCCTGAACTCACCTGATACCAGCATTGCACCCCTTACGTATGATTGAGCAATAAAGAGAGCTATGATCCTACAAAATTCTCTCTGTTCTTCTTTTTTTTGTTATTGCTAGAGAAAATCTTCTTTGTCCATCGCTTAAACTGATAACCATAGACAAGCATCTAGAAGCCAGTATACAATTTTGCTCATCTCCTTTTATTGAAAAAAAAGAACTCGGCCTCTTTTTTGACACACACTTACATAAGCATACATTACATACTCCAATCGCGTCCAAATAATAAGAAAAAATAAACATAGACAAACTCGACGCAACCTCTTTGATTGTCCAGCCATCCATGCATGTATATATGCACGTGTATACAGCCATACACACCCAAATCAGAAGTTCAGAAGCAAACCATATCACTGCACGCACGATACCAAGCCATGTATCTTTCAAACAGTCGGCGGCACATGCATATATGCCCAACAAACCCATTCACCATGACCAAGGCGCATCAGTGTCCGCCATCGCATCCGCCTCCTCCGACAACTCCGGGATGTTCTCCTCCGGGTCCAGAGCCTCCGGGGCGGTCTCCTCCAGGTCCGCGGTTGCAACAGCCCGATCCGGAGTCGCCACCCCACGACCAAAAGGTTTTTTTATCGCCCACGCCGAGGCCGGCGCCGGCCGTCTTGGCAGCAGCAGGAAGCGTCGCCGTTGCCACACCGGCAACAGCCGCTGGTTCGTCCCTTGCCGCTTCCACGGCGTGTAACAGTGCGAGGCAGAGCAGGAGGACGGCAACACCAAAGCAGTTCCACTTAGCCATGGCTATACCTAGCTAGCTGCTCTCTGGCGTGTTTTGCTGGCTTGTGCTGCGTGCTGTGCTGTGCACCCTGAGCTACTGTGATTGTGTTGCGATGGTGGAGAGGTCGGGGTGGAGTCCAGCGGTTTAAATAGAAGACACGGAGCACGTAAAGCAGTGAAGAGCCAGTGAAGTAAGTGACACCGACTCGAGTGATGGCGTGAACATATTGTTGACGTGGCACAGCTCAGCCTATTCGAGCTAAAACCCTATATATGTAGGGCGTGCTTGCAGCTAGAGTGTAAATGTGATGGGAGACAGCTTTGATCATTTCGTGTGTGGGTTAATCGCCAACGAAGAGTTGTTGTACTGTACATGCAGTCATGCAACGCTCCCCTCCGTATGTTGAAATTTACTCTAAGGCCAGGCTGTCAATGGTGCGTGAAGCTTGATTGATGTGTGCTTTGTCTAGCCAAGATCTCAAGGATCAAGCTAATTAGTTTTCACCAGGGAACTCGAGAGAGATTGATACGTAAATTTTGAGCAAATACTCAGCATAGCCTAACGGCATGAAACGGGAAACAAATAGTCATCATAATTTTTTAACAAACACTCATCATAGCTAATTAATCCTGGTATTGTGGTACATGTTTAGTTTGGGGATTATTGTTATCAGAAATAATTAGCCTTTTGTCGATGTTAAGTAACCATAATTCATCAGGGTGCAAAGCGAAGAGGGCATCACCTCTGTTATGAGAAAAGTTAGTTTTATTATGATGATAAGACACTTTCCGACGTCTTCTATTGGTTGTTGCAACCAGCTAGGAGTGTCGGTACAAAACAGCAGTGAAAATCGATCTTTTAGTTTATCCAAGGATCATTTTTGGTCTTGTTGAAGCCTTTCATGTGGCCCAAATAGGTGCAAGAGCCCACCAACTTTTGGGGTTGGGACCAATGGTCATGTTACCCTAATTGGAGAAGAAAACCAAGAGAGAATAGAAGAGGAAGAATTTGAAGGAGGAAGCTAAATCAACCACCGGGCGCTGCTCACAAGTTTGTGACATCTTGACCGAAGCACAAAAAGTGAGAAGAAATGATCCACCAAAAGAGAGAAATGAAAGTTGTTCCTCCCATCAAACTCTCTCTTTAGTGGACACACACGACATGATAAATGTGATGGAAGGCTGGAGACATCGCTCCATCGGGCATTAGACAGAATCCAGTGGGCTTCAAAATCAAGAACTGCTAAGAAACCAAGGATATAAGAATATTCATTAGGTTAATACTTCCTGATGAATTGTTGCTTTATAGTGGCTGACCATCCTTTCTAGACCTTCTCTAGTGCTCTTCAATGTAGGGTTCGCAGCATAGAAAACAAAAAAATTCCTACGATGGGAATAACTATGTATCAGGATCTATCTACTAGATACAAACAACGGGCGGATGTATATCCGTAGAGAACATACCCTTGAAGACCGACAAAGCTTAACGAGTCCAAACTCGTGGTTGATGTAGACGATCTCTTGCCGATCTCAAGATCGAGAGGAAGTCCTAGCGCCGCAAAACAGCAGCGCATCCGTGCTCGCACACACGTTCGAGGCACCGAGCAACCTCCGCCTCCTCGCTCCAGCGATGCAGCGGAAGCACAACTCTTTCTTGCCGAATAGCCACCGGGAACATGTATCTCGCTAGTCCGAGACCATGGGGAATAAATTCTAGAGGGGGAGAGAGATCCTTCACGAGGAGGTGTGAGTGAGAGAGAGGGAGGGGGCTCCTTTTATAGGGAGAGGGGGGCACCCAAGGGGCCATGCGCCCAGCCATGGGGCTGCCCCCACCTCTTCCACATTCATGTGGGTGGACACTCCACTCACTCAAATTCCTTTCAATTCCCTCCACTCAAAAACCCACTCAAATTTCTATTAAATTTACACCAAATTTAATGCAAGCTCTCATTAAATAAAACTCCTTTTATTTATTCAGAATTTTATCAATTACTTTAATGACAAATGATGGGGATGTGCCTACCGGGGTATATCCAGCAGGACGTTTCCGACTGGCCCAGAAACTGGCGAGTGGGCCTGTAAGACGGCGACTGGATCAAGGCCTGGTGTAGATCCAAGCGACTGGAAGCTGAAGGCCCAGGCGAGTAGATAGGCCCAGTCGGATTAGGTTAAACGAGTACCGAAGCCTTAACTGATTCGGTTGAGATATGTAAACCCTAGGGGAGGTGAGCCTATATAAACCTCCCTGCGGGGCGTGTAGAGATACGTTCCATCATACACCCAAGCGACTCGCCGCCTAGCCGCCGAGCTCGCCCATTGTACCACCTTCATAATACAATCTAGCAGGAGTAGGTCTTTACCCTCCGGGGGGCCGAACCTGGGTAAAACCCTGTGTCTCCGCCTTCATCTCGCACCGCAGATGGCTGGCCGCCCTTGCCCCTCGTTCTACTACTCGCTGCCGATTGCAGCATCTGCCGTGACCATTCCCACGACAGTGGCGCCCACCGTGGGGCCTGGCCGGTCTGGCCGGTGTTCTGCGGCGAGATCCAATCTGCCCATCAACGAGACGGTTGCCACCGGCCGCATGATAGCGATCGGCGAGATGCTCCAAATCTTGCCGAGCAGCTACGTCCCGGCGGCGTGACCCGTCACGCACAGCGTGATCCTGCCGATCGGCATGATCAGCCTCTTCGTCGGCCTCACCGACGTCATCGTCTCGGAGGACTCGGCTCGCATCCGCGAGTCGCCGCCACGTGATCGGCTCTCCGAGAGCCAGATCCGCACGATCCATCGCCTCGCCTCTGAGTACAACTCGGCCCACAGCAACGTGGCCGAAAACTCAGCGGCCGCAGAAGACGCGGCCCTCAACGACGACGCCGACTCGGCGACCCCGGCGTCACTCGCCGGGTCCATCACCGCGGCTTCACCCGCGGGCTCCATCACCCAGGTCTGCAACATGGGAGACTTCGAGGACCCCTCCATCCTTGGGATCTTCGACTTCGACTCCGGGTCGGAAAATTCCGCCGACCTCCGCGACGGGACCGGTCGTCACGCCTCGACCTACATGGTGACCGGCACCGATCCGCCAGAGGATCCTTTCTCCATCCCGATCCCTCCTAATGCCACGGCAACGGAGGTCGAAGAACTCCGCCTAAAGCTGGCGGAGGCAGTGCGCAAGGAGCAAGCCGAGCGCGAAAAATTTCGCCTCGAGCAGGTGACGGCGCAGGAGCTATCGCGCTACCACCAGCAGCGAATCAGGTCGCGCCTGAACCCCACCGTCCAGGGGCGCTCCCTGAACTTCGACGACGAAAACGACCCGGCCCGCGTGGCCGAGCGCGCGATCTGCGAGAACGCGCCACCAGGAGGAAGCGCCCGGCCCCCGCCAGGGTCGACGTCCATTCACATATAACACATTCCTAGTATTTCATTTCACATGCAGAAACACTTTCTGCAATTTCACCCGAAAACCCATTTCGGTATCTAGTGAAATAAATTCTTGCGCTTGTTATTCTTTTCGGCATGAAACTTTTGCTCCAAATGGATGTCGGTGTCTCTTAAGTGTGTCACCCTACGGTTCGCGAATAATACGGACATGATCGAGACCCCTCTCGGATCAATAATCAGAAGCGGGATCTGGAGACCCATACTGACTCCCACACATTCAACGATGACTTTCTTGTGATCGTCGGAACCTTTTACGCTAGTATCTTAATCCTTTTGTTTCGCGATATATTACATGTCCGAGATTCGATCATCGGTATCTCCATACCTAGTTTGATCTCGTTACTGACATGCACTCTTTTCTCGTTCCCGTGATATAACATTCTAGTGATCAAATCACTTGCTTGCAAGCTAACCAATGTGATATCACCGAGAGGGCCCAGAGTATATATATTCGTCATCTGGATGAACAAATTCCACTCTCGATCCATGGGCCTCAACATAACACTTTATTAGTTCTGAATCCATCTTTATAATCACCCTGTTACGGTGTGACGTTTGATGTTATCAAGAAACTCTTCCGGTGTTAGTGATTGACATGATCTCATGGTCTAAGGATTAGGATCACTTCGTAAGTTGTTATAGAAATATAAACTCAATGACTTTGATCGTAATGCTATACTTCGGATGAATGTTCATCACATCATTACACTAATGTTGTGATCCCGTTATTAACAACATCCAATGTCCATGATCAGGAAACCTTGATCATCTTGTTAATCAACGAGCTAGTTTATGAGAGAGGCATAACTAGGAACTTTCTGTTTGTTTATTAAACACACATGTATTAACGTTTCCGTATTAATACAATTATAGCATGTAAAATAAACATTTATCATAAACAAGGAATACGATAATAACCACTTTATTATTGCCTCTCGGGCATATTCCCTTCAGTCTCCCACTTGCACTAGAGACAATAATCTAGTTTGAAAACTTTGCGTATTGAACACCTATGGCTTTCTGGTGTTCCATATACGCAATTACAAGTGGTTAACATAATCTACGGATCTGACGCTTCAAGTCCTTGTGTATTTGCATGTCTTTGCGTCTTCACGCATCACTCATTCTCCAATGAGATGGCATTGTATAAATTTTGTCTTTCGGTGAGACCTTTAGTTCCTTGGGGTTAAATCATGTCGATACTATTGTCATACAATATATCTTTAGTGTTAGCCCGTTGCGAACCACACCTTAGTTTGATAACAAACTTCTTGACACAAATTCCCTCCTTTGCTGCTACTATAGCAGTCATATACTTAGCCTTTTTGTTGTAGTATTCGTCATAATGTCTTAACTATGGATTTCATCCAAATCCATCATGGAATCTTCTTTCCATTACATTATGACACCCATAGTTTAAATTGAGATAAACTTAATTTGTATCTTGTGACAAAACTAGTATCAATGTAACGCTTTACAATGAACTATTTGTAATTGTTTGTCACCTCTATACAAATATATTCTTAGTTCTTCCAAAAGATCATAAGAATATCCTCACTATCGTCCAATGATCATTTTCTGATTCATTCTGGTATATGCTCATAACACTTAGAGCATAGGACATATCTGGATGTGTACATATCATGGTATGATTGATCAAAACATCCTTGTGATTTCACTCATCAAGTGTCAAAGAACTTGAATCTTGTTTCACTTATCAAGTGTCAATACACTTGAATCTTGATTCAATTCCTTTCCATGCGACAAGAACCGTTTCTTGTTGTTTCTATATTGAACTCCTTCAATATCTCATATATGTATGTTTGGCACAACCATATTAGCGTCACAGTCTATCCACTTTAGACATTCATGCTAAATATTCGGGTTTTGCCTAAGTTTTTCATCGAAATGAAATTCTTAACCTTTGTCAATAAAAATTACATCATTTCTAATCAACAAGATGTCCTCCACATAATGTATTAGAAATATGTCTCAACGCTCCCACTTAATTTCTTGCAAATGCAAGCATCTTCATCGTCTCCTGATGAAAACTCTTTTCATCACGGTGAAGATTCCAACTCCGCGATGCTTACTTCAACCATTGAAGTTTGCATGCCCTTTTTAGCATCCATTGAATTAACAAAACCCTTTGGATCGTGTCATGTACACGTCCTAGGTAACCATTCTATTAGAAGAACTTTGTTTTGTTTATTCATCTACCATATAACAAATTATATGTAGTGGTTGCTACTTTAATCCGTCCAGACTAAATATCGCTATGAAAGATCAAATCTTGCCATAGTCAACTCCTTGAACATTGTCGTAAAATACTTTATGACATGTCGACTATTTCATAAATGTGAAACATCCATGTCTGTTTCTTTATAGATCCAAATACGACCGATAGGTTTTTACACCTTTTCGGAGGGTCTTCCAAGTTCAAAACTTGATTTCTCGTGTATGGAACTATCACGGATTTTATGGCTTCAAGCCATTTGACGGAGTCAGGGCCCATCATCGCTTCTTTGCATATAGTCGGTTCATCATTGTCAAACAATAATGATTTACTCTCAAATTTTAATCATTTGATTGTTTATCCGACCTTCTTCGTTCAATAGGAACTTTAGACCTCCGTGACCGCAACCTTTGAGGCACGTAATTCATGAGCATTCTGGCTGCCTCCGAAACATTTTCCGGCGCTGCGCAACTCAGCACATATATCTAAGGTTCGTTAACCTTATCAAAGTTCTATTGTCCTCCCACTTAACATTTATGAAAAATTCCTTCTTCAAGAAACTTCACGTTTCAAGCGACAAACCCTTTTGTCCTTGGTGTTATGGAGGAATAACCAATTGTTATTCGAAATAACCTACAAATATATGCTCAGCCGACTTCGGTTGTAAACATCTTACTTATGTTTAGCATACCAAAATTTAAGAAATGACAACTTGGGTTTTACCCCAAACCATAACTTTCATGGTGTCATTTCAACGGATCAAGATGGAGCTCTTTTCAGTGTAAAAGCGGAAGTCTCTAAAGCTTTAATCTTTTAAAACATAATGGCAGTTTTATAAATAACACCTTTGATCCAACCATGTCAAACAAGGTTTCATTACAAATCTCAAACACTCCATACTCCTATGGTGTTTCGGGAGATGTAAATGTAGGTGTTTTGCTAAACTTGCAACTCAAATAAATACCTTTATGATAAAATCATAATTCATTTATTTTCTTGTTACACTTGTAACTCAAACAAATCCCTTATGATAAAATCATAAACCATTTATTTTCTTGTTACAATGATTTTGCACTTCATCTTGAAAGTCTTTGAAACGTTTTCAAATATTTCATACTTCTTTCTCATTAAGTGAACATTCACTCATATTTTCGGAGAAAGCATATGAAGTTAAAATCCATCACTTACGACTATACATAATGGACTACATACATCGATATGTATAAATTCCAATAATTTAGTCGTTCGTTCTTCTTTGGCCTTTGAACAAAGTTTTAATTATCACGTGGAAAGTCTCACAAGCGTCACTTGATCAAATCAAAGACTCCAAAAATCCATGAATATGGAGATTCTTCATGTTTTCTTTCCAATATAATTTAAACATCGATGTCACTTCGTAAGTGATCTTTCAATCATTTGTCTGGCGACATTTTAGCATTAGGTTTTATGGATGTGATTTCTCCAACAAGATTTGTAAATCATCCATCTTATATGGAATACGGTAATTATTTGAACAACCTTTGTTCTCATAATACCTGATTTAAATAACAATTATTAGAACAAATCTTGAAGTCAAGCTTTGGTGTCAACGAGAAATACAAACAACGGTTTGTTTGTTTTCGATGAACATCATCACATATTCTCTTGCTAGTTACTTAGGCCATTGTGGTTCATGAATTGCGTCGTTCCGTATGAAATTTCATACCAACCAATTCGGTATCCAATACCCAAGAACCACATTGTTTAACAAGCAAAGAATACAACCATAACATGTATATGATCCATATACCTAAATTGGATATTTCCAATCTTTTCTTTTCTGCCAAGTATATTTTATAGATTCTCTTCCAACATTTCCTTTTCCTTTTAAAAGAATCTATCAACATCAACAGTGGCGCCATATACATGACACATAGTCCAAAGCGTGTATATTCAAATAATAATACCTTTGGACTTGCACTTTGAAGTAGATCACCATCATCAAAATGATCGGTATTCTTTCAAAATCTATTCTTTAGTACTCTTTTTAGTGTAGTAAATATTTTACATACATATTCTATTCACCCTTATCATGACGACATTCATGATCAAGCTACTGTAGCTTATAAAGGCGAATCATGAGTATAATATTACTTTCCAAAACCCTTTTGGATGATTAGGATGTCTAGCATCTCCAACCTTCGTAAATTCTCATCCAATATGAGAACATATATTATACTCTATCATATTGCAACCAAAACATTGTTTCAGATATCGTTATATCTGCCACACATGATGATTTCTGAAATAATTCTTCCAGCTCCTAGATAAACTTGATATTAAAACAATCAAGAATCATGGAGGCAAACATGATACTTAAGATACTAACACTGGAATTGTTACTCTCGATTTAATACCAATTATTAAATTTCACGGAGTAAACATAGTTTGCTGAAAGTTTGCAATAGGACTTTAAACTTTAGATTGACACTCAACACAATACGATACCAGTTCGTAAAGTATATATCCAGAATTCTATAGTTCTATTATCTCAATTATAACTAAGCATAAGGTGGTGAACGAATGCCAATGACTATAACAAATTATGCAAATTCACTTTGATTTAATTTATGATAAATTGAGTTCTACTAATCCAAATTAGAAATAAACTCCCATTCAAAAACGACATCCCTCGTGTCTTTTTGGTGATTACATGAACCAAATCCACTACACCAAGTCCGATCATCACGTGAGTCGGTATAGCTTCAAAGGCGAGCATCCATATGGTCATCATATCAAAACATATGACTCATGCTTAACCTTTCGGACCGTGTTCCGAGGCCATGTCTGTACATGATAGGCTAGTCAAGTAAGAACCTTAGTATTCGCATGTGTAACTGTCTTACACCCGAGATATGCTCGTGGATTCAAGTACACCCGATCATCACGTGATGTCTTGAAGCGACGAAACATTGTCGGTGCATACTTAAGGAAGAACACATTCTTATCTTGATATCTAAATGAGGGGTCATCTTATTATACTAATAAAACGCCAAACAAGCAATATAAGATGCAATCAAAACATCACATGTTTATTAGTGAAATGATATGGCTCCCGCATATGATCTCCATCATGTGCACCGTGGTATGATCTCTAAAATAACTTTATGTGTAAGGCCAAGGTCTATGGAACTTACACGCTATGTGTGTTGTAAAAGTATCATCTCATACTTCTACTTACAACATCCCCATATCATAACACTAGACCAGCAACAATCTAAACTAGACGCCTATAATTTATCCATTGCAAGTTTTACGTGGCTTAGGGCTTTCGAAGATAGAACCGTTCTTACCTACGAACATGAACCACAACGAGGATAACCAACTTGTTGACAACTCGTTGCAAATTAGATATTGACTATAGTAGGAGAGACGGACACCCTCTAGCCACTTATGCAAAACTAGTTGCATGTCAAGCGTGGAACAGGTCTCATGTGCGAGGACATGTAAAGTTTGTCCGGGCCGCTTCATCCCACTATGCCACCAATATCCAAAGTACAACTAAGAAGCAATAAAATGATCATCATCGCCCACATACTCATATGTGTACTACCCGTGCAAAGTATCTACGCATAGATCCGGCTCTGATACCACTGTAGGGTTCGCAGCATAGAAAATAAAAAATTTCCTATGATGGGAACAACTATGTACCAAGATCTATCTACTAGATACAAACAACGGGCGGATGTATATCCGTAGAGAACATACCCTTGAAGACCGACAAAGCTTAACGAGTCCAAACTCGTGGTTGATGTAGACGATCTCTTGCCGATCTCAAGATCGAGAGAAAGTCCTAGCGCCGCAAAACAGCAGCGCATCCGTGCTCGCACACACATTCGAGGCACCGAGCAACCTCCGCCTCCTCGCTCCAGGATGCAGTGGAAGCACAACTCTTTCTTGCCGAATAGCCACCGAGAACATGTATCTCGCTAGTCCGAGACCATGGGGAATAAATTCTAGAGGGGGAGAGAGATCCTTCACGAGGAGGTGTGAATGAGAGAGAGGGAGGGGGCTCCTTTTATAGGGAGAGGGGGGCACCCAAGGGGCTATGCGCCCAGCCATGGGGCTGCCCCCACCTCTTCCACATTCATGTGGGTGGACACTCCACTCACTCAAATGCCTTTCAATTCCCTCCACTCAAAACCCCACTCAAATTCCCATTAAATTTCCACCAAATTTAATGCAAGCTCTCATTAAATAAAACTCCTTTTATTTATTCAGAATTTTGTCAATTACTTTAATGACAAACATTCACATATAACCCCTTGCTAGTATTTCATTTCACATGCAGAAACACTTTCTGCAATTTCACCCGAAAACCCGTTTCGGTATCTAGTGAAATAAATTCCTTCGCTTGTTATTCTTTTCGGCATGAAACTTTTGCTCCAAATGGATGTCGGTGTCTCTTAAGTGTGTCACCCTACGGTTCGTGAATAATGCGGACATGATCGAGACCCCTCTCGGATCAATAATCAGAAGCAGGATCTGGAGACCCATACTGACTCCCACACATTCAACGATGACTTTCTTGTGATCGTCGGAACCTTTTACGCTAGTATCTTAATCCTTTTGTTTCGCGATATATTACATGTCCGAGATTCGATCATCGGTATCTCCATACCTAGTTTGATATCGTTACTGACATGCACTCTTTTCTCGTTCCCGTGATATAACATTCTAGTGATCAAATCACTTGCTTGCAAGCTAACCAATGTGATATCACCGAGAGGGCCCAGAGTATATCTATCCGTCATCGGGATGTACAAATTCCACTCACGATCCATGGGCCTCAACATAACACTTTATTAGTTCTGAATTCATCTTTATAATCACCCTGTTACGGTGTGATGTTGATGTTATCAAGAAACTCTTCCGGTGTTAGTGATTGACATGATCTCATGGTCTAAGGATTAGGATCACTTCGTAAGTTGTTATAGCAATATAAACTCAATGACTTTGATCGTAATGTTATACTTCGGATGAATGTTCATCACATCATTACACTAATGTTGTGATCCCGTTATTAACAACATCCAATGTCCATGATCAGGAAACCTTGATCATCTTGTTAATCAACGAGCTAGTTTATGAGAGAGGCATAACTAGGAACTTTCTGTTTGTTTATGAAACACACATGTATTAACGTTTCCGTATTAATACAATTATAGCATGCAAAATAAACATTTATCATAAACAAGGAATACGATAATAACCACTTTATTATTGCCTCTCAGGCATATTCCCTTCATTCAATCCTTCCTCCTAAGATCTAGGCTCACTTTTTCTAGCAATGGAATGACTGGTAGGCAATCCCAAGCTCGCTCGTCGTTGGGTAGTTTTCGATAGTTCTATCACCATTCCGGGCTCTTCGCATATAGAGGACTCGAGGGTTATGGCGAGAACGATCAGTGAGTTAGCATACAAGTGGTACTGAAGTTTACACTAATTCCGTTGTGTATTTTCATACCACATTTAAGAGTATGCTAATCAGAAGGTTGGGTTAATCGGTCTATGTTCTAGTCTTTTCCAACACTCAGGATCATCGTATAGTTTCTTCGTAGATGTGGAGAAGGGTCCATTGGAGGGTGAGAAGTGGCACTAAGGGCAAGAAGCGATAAATCTGCATCGAATGGTTTGATGGTGCATTGATTAGCTCCTTGAGATCCATAACGACCACTATGGAGATCTGCGAATTTGTTGCCCTTTGGATTTCCAAAACTGTAAACTAATTTTAAGAAAAATATATATGATATGTCTTGCAAAGATAGAAAATAAAACCCGGAGAAAAGTTATGATAGGGAATTAAACCGAGAAAAATAAACTCAAAATTTATCGACTTGTGAAGTATATTCTCAGTTTGTTGATCTAGCATCAAAAGTGTCCATCTAGCCAACTAAATCTGAAAGAGATGTTAAATATGGTCCATAACACGATACATAGGTTATATTTTCTCAAGTGGCATCCTACTCGGTATCTCTCTCTCTCTCTCTCTCTCTCTCTCTCTCTCTCTCTTGACAAGTTGGTAAAAACTAACCTTTGTAGAACGATATATAAGACCTAGTGACCAAGTTCAATGGGCTAGATACACATTTCAGAGATGGATGAGCAAAGAGAGTGCACTACAGAAGTTGAGTGGCAAAGAGTAATATTTTACCAGAAGGAATATGTATATATCTCATGTTTATATTTATTTATGGAAAAGATCATGTAACAATGTCAAGCCTATTATCCATGTATCCATGACTAAGATGGTAGGATTCACTTCTTTTTTTTTTGAAAGGAATGCGGTAGGGGGAAACCCCTATAACGAGTTTGTTTTTAAAATATAAGAAACCAAATCTGCTTATGTGAGGACTTGAACATGGATGGTTGGGTTGTACATCCACTTTCCTGACCAAGTGAGATAGGCTTACTTCTTGCGGGATTCACTTCTTGAAAACCAGATTTTGAGAAACTCTATTTTTTGAACCTAGTGAAAATTAACTCAATAATCTAGACCACTGAGACTCGATCTATCGGTTGTTGTTGATTTCATGGAAACGTGCCAACATAGAGTTCAATTTTGATGATCGCTTTGAGACAAAGTAGATAGACGGTGAAGATGGACCATCCATAAAAAAAATTGCCGTTTAGGACATATAACATTTCTAGTTCAATTTGGAGCTAACTTGGATCTAATCTATGGAAATATTGAGATTTCGAAATTTATTTAATCTAAGGAATCAATCCGATCTTTGATCGAGACCGGGTGTCGCACCCTCGAGGAGAAGAGATTGATCTTCAGAGGGGGGGGATGCGAAAGTGGTGAAAGGTTTAGTATCGGCGCCGTGAGGCTAACCGCTCTGATACCGTAAGAAAGTTTATGAATCCTATTATTTTATCGTTTTTATTTTTTAACCCTTGTGGGGTATATAAAGAGGTATACGATAACTTGAAGTACAAGATAGTCTAGAATCCTAGTCAATCCTAACTTATATATATATATATAATATTCTAACACTATAATCCTACAAAATTCTCTCGCCGTTCATTTGATCAGTCTGTTCTTCTTTTTTTTGTTATTGCTGGAGAAAATCTTCTTTGCCCATCGCTTAACCTGATAACCATAGACAAGCATCTAGAAGCCAGTATACAAGTTTGCTCATCTCTTTTTATTGGAAAAAAGAACAACTCGGACTCTTTTTTGACACACTTAAATGAGCATACATTACATACTCCAATCGCACCCAAATAATAAGAAAAAATAAACATAGTCAAACTCGACGCAACTCTTTGGCTGTCCAGCCATCCATGCATGTATATATGCACGTGTATACAGCCATACACACCCAAATCAGAAGTTCAGAAGCAAACCATATCACTGCATGCACGCACGATACCAATCCATGTATCTTTCAAACAGTCGGCGGCACATGCATATATATACGTGCATGCCCAACAAACCGGTCACCATGACCAAGGCGTTTGTCAGTGTCCGCCATCGCATCCGCCGGATCCAGAGCCTCCTCCGACGCCTCCGTGATGGTCTCCTCGAGGTCCAAGGTTGCAACAGCCAGATCCAGAGCCTCCGGGGCGGTCTCCTCCAAGTCCAGGGTTGCAATAGCCCGATCTGGTGTCGCCACCCTAGGACCAAAAGGTTTTCTTATTGCCCACGCCGAGGCCGGCATCGGCCGTCTTGGCAGAAACAGGAAACGTCGTTGTTGCCACACCTGCAGCAGCCGCTGGTTCGTCCCTTGCCGCTTCCACGGCGTGTGACAGTGCGAGGCAGAGCAGAAGGGCAGCAACACCAAAGCAGTTCCACTTAGTCATGGCTATAGAGTGAATTCTACTTTGTATCCTCTACTTGTGCATTTGTAACACTAATTATCCTATGTAGTGAAAAATCATCTAAATTATCATGTTTGGAAACTTTAAACCCTTATTTTCTGATGCATATCTGTTGGGCAAGGTGTGAGGTGATGATTGAACTTCGAAATTATCGAGATGACAAAAAAGAATAGAACATTTGGTGCAGAGAAGGGTAGATATGATCGACGACGGCGTCCTCCGATCTTGCATATTTTGTGGCGGCACATCGTACTAACATGTCAACCCTATCCAAGAACACGTGTTGAATGTTAAAACGAGATAAAATCATGCTTAGAATTTTCTTAAATAGGACATTCGGGTACAACTTCTACTAAATGGGATAATTAGTGTCTCAAATGCACAAATAGAGAGTAAAAAATGGAATTCACTAGCTAGCTGCTCTCGCTCGCGTGCTTTGCTGGCTTGTGTTGCTGTGATTGTGTTGTGATGGTGGAGAGGTCAGGGTGGAGTCTCACGGCTTAAAAAGAGACGGAGCAGGTAATGCAGCGATGAAGATCCAGTGGCGTGAAGAGGGAGCAGGTAATCCAGCTCAGCCTATTCGAGCTAAAACACCAATATATCTAGCCCCTGCGTGCAGCTAGAGTGTGAATGTGATGGGAATGGACAGCTTTGATGATATCGTGTGTGTTAATCGCCAACGAAGAGTTGCTGTACTGTACATGCAGTGATGCAACGCTCCCCTCCGTATGTTGAAATTTACTCTAAGGCCAGGCTGTCAATAGTGCGTGAAGCTTGATTAACGTGTGCTTGTCTAGCCAAGGTCTCAAGGATCAAGCTAATTAATCCTCACCAGAGAGCTAGAGAGAGATCGATACATAAATTTTGAGCAAATACTCGAGGGCATGGAACGGGAAACAAATAGTCATCATAAATTTTGAACAAACACTAATCATAGCTAATTAATCCTGGTACTGTGATACTCCACATTTTTGGTTTGGGGATTATTGATATCAGAAATAATTAGTGTTTTGTCGATGCTAAGTAACCATAATTCATAAGGGCGCAAAGCGAAGAGGACATCACCTTTATTATGAGAAAAGTTAGTTTTATTATGATGATAAGACACTTCCAGATGTCTTTTATTGGTTGTTGCAACCAGCTAGGAGTGTCTGTACAACAAGAGAGAAATGATCCACCAAAAGAGAGAAATGAAAGTTATTCCTCCAATCAAACTCTCTCTTTAGTGGACACACACGACATGATAAATGTGACGGAAGGCTAGAGACATCGCTCCATTGGGCATTAGAAAGAAGACAATGGGCTTCAAAATCAAGAACTGCTAAGAAACCAAGGATATAAGAATATTCATTAGGTTAATACTTCCTGATGAATTGTTGCTTTATAGTGGCCGACCATCCTTTCCACACCTTCTCTAGAGCTCTTCAATCCTTCCTCCTAAGATCTAGGCTCACTTTTTCTAGCAATAGAATGACTGGTAGGCGATCTCAGGCTCGCTCGTCGTTGGGTAGTTTTCGATAGTTCTATCACCATTCTGGGCTCTTCGCATATAGAGGACTCGAGGGTTATGACGAGAACGATCAGTGAGTTAGCATACAAGTGGTGCTGAATTTTACACTAATTATGTTGTGTATTTTCATACCACGTTTAAGAGTATGCTAATCACAAGGTTGGGTTAGTCGGTCTATGTTCCGGTTTTTTCCAACAGTCAGGATCATCGTATATATAGTTTCGCCGTAGATGTGGAGAAGGGTCCATTGAAGGGTGAGAAGTGGCACTAAGGGCAAGAAGCGATAAATCTGCATCGAGTGGCTTGATGATGCATCGATTAGCTCCTTGAGATCCATAACGACCACTATGGAGATATGTGAATTTGTTGCCCTTTGGATTTCCAAAACTACAAACTAATTTTAAGAAAAATATCTATGATATGTCTTGCAAAGATAGAAAATAAAACCCGGAGAAAATTTACGTAGAAGGAAAATAGGGAATTAAACCAAGAAAAATAAACTCAAAGTTAATCGAGTTGTGAAGTATATTCTACGTTTGTTGATTTAGCACCAAAAGTGTCCATCTAGCCAACTAAATCCGAAAGAGATGTTAAATATGGTCCATAACACGATACATAGGTTATATTTTCTCAAGTGGCATCCTACTCGCTATCTTCTCTCTCTCTCTCTCTCTCTCTCTCTCTCTCTCTCTCTCTCTCTCTTGACAAGTTGGTAAAAAATAACCTTTGTAGTACCATATATAAGACCTAGTGACCAAGTTCAATGGGCTAGATACACATTTCAGAGATGGATGTGCACCGCAGAAGTTGAGTGGCAAAGAGTAATATTTTACCAGAAGTAATATGTATATATATCATGTTTATATTTATTTATGGAATAGATCATGTAACAATGTCAAGCCTATTAGCCATGACTAAGATGGTAGGATTCACTTTTTTTAAAGGAATGTGGTAGAGGAAACCCCTACAACGAGTTTGTATTTTGAAATATAAAAAACCAAATCTGCTTCTGTGGGGACTTGAACATGGATGGTTAGGTTGTACATCCACTTCCCTGATCAAGTGAGATAGGCTTACTTCTTGCGGGATTCACTTCTTGAAAACCAGATTTTAACAAAGTATTTTTTGAACCTAGTGAAAATTAACTCAATAATCTAGAACACTAAGACTTGATCTATCGCTTGTTGTTGATTTCAAGAAAGAAAGTATAACTGGTCTTATTAAAACAACCCATTGTTTTCCTATATCTATGTTTCGTCTAATTGAGATTTCGTTTCACTCTAGTTCTATCGGAAAACGTTGTTCTGTTTCGTTTCCGCCAAAATAATTATGTTTATGTTTCTGTTTCGCTAAATTCTATATTCGTGATTTCAGTTTGTTTCCAGTTTTTCCATGGAGAAGTCAGAACGTTTCTGCTGCATTTTCATCCTACTCGAGATATAACGAGTGGTGGGGATCGGTTTCCACCGGTCATTCCTCAGAGAAAAATTTGAATTTAGCCACAACATATACGCCCAAAGTCCCTTCTCTATTTCCTTTGTTGCAAGATATTATGAAATCACTCCATTGATTTCACATGCAGGGGCATCAGGATGGATTTGATTGCATCCGAAACAAATGAACTTCATTCGAGGAACAAGCTGACATGTCATCACAATCATACCACTGATTTTTTTTTAGAAGATCGCCGTTTTGCAATCTTAAGGCCGAAATAAAAAGGATCATGACACGTCAACCGAAAGGAGTAGTGGTTATTCCTTCAATATGTTGTTCACTTTGGAGCTCCTTTTGGACCTCACTTTTACCATGGAAAATCTCGAATCTCTCTTCTTCCGCGCATATCCCATGTTCAAGATTGACTCTAAGATAAAATTATTTTCTGTTTCCTGTCTTACGTGCATGCAGCCTAAATTTTGTTTGTACTAGTTAATAGATGAAATCTCTTAATGAACACGTGAGTTCGATGTCCGGATAATTTCTGTCAGTGCTTCCAAATAAAATTAATATTTATTTGCAATATAAAACAAAACAAAACAAATCAAGAACTAAATTAAACTAAGCAAAGCAAATCAAAACAAAACAAAACAGTGCTTGTGTAGTAGCAGCAGGTACAAGTTGTACTCTCATTGAAACATGTTAAGGAGGTCAGTTCTGAACCATGTTCTAGAACTTTGTATTCAGTTTTAACTATCATGATGACGCAACTATAAGTAGTACATAAACCTTAATATTGCAGGACAATATTCATGATAAAACTGGCAAGAGGCAACGATAAAAGGCAAAGGGATTGAACTGAATCCATGTCATATACACAAATATATAGCTGCTCCTTTAGCTCCCACCCCCTCTCTGGGCCTAGAAATTTTAGAAAGCATGGGAAACCGAGGTTAGGATGCTAATTTTTTGAACAAACTCGCTATACAAAATTATAAAATACAAGTGTTGCGCCGCGGGCAAGCCTGGACGTTCGCCCGGGATGGATGGGTGGTAGGTCCACCTATGCCCCTCTCCAAATGTTGAAGGGTTTGTGATGATGGTTGTCCATGACAACATACCATGGCATATATTGCAAAAATGAGGGAATTGGAGACACCGGGATTGGAGCTTCAACACTAATACTTCCTTACATAGATCACATGGAGGATGGTGTGGATTTACTTTTGTTGAATTTCACTGAATCCTGTTGATCAATCTTCAATCTTCAGCACGCTAAGCATGACAGATTGATAGCAAAAATCAAGAAGCTCACCTTGTTTGAAAATTATATGTACAATGTGACAATCAAGTCTAGTAATTCTTCCCGGAGACCTTTACCAATTAGATCATCAACCGGTGTGAAGTTCACTCATTGCCACTTAAACTAAGTGGTAAGCTCACTTTGGTCATCAGATAGTTGAAAATATTATTAGCAACCTAATCAGGATGATGTTAAATACACAAAAAAATAGTTCTAAACACGCCTTGTTGGCACTACCTTCGCACTTACCAGCCTAGTCAGTGACATGCCAAAGTGGTGATTGGAATTGGATGATCTAATCAGAGGACCACGCAAGTTGTGTCACCAATGATGAATTTCAACAATATGTGTATGTAATCACACTTGTGCGCTTCAATGGAAAAGAGCATGATATTTAATCATGTCAACTATAGATGAAATCTCAAAGATGCAATAGATGTTGCGAGGAAATGCAATAGGCGGTTCCATGGAAAATAGTGGACGATGCAAGAATTAGCTTGATACTCGTCACAGATCGAGGAGATGCAAAAGTGCTAGCGCGATTCTCTTCCTAAAAACCGTGTTCACCTACCCTAGCGGAAAATCACATGGATGTCATAGATTTTGTACTCCCATACAACGCTTCTACCGAAAACTAGCCAAGAGGAAAGTCATCTTCCGTAGATTCACCCTAACCTTGCAAACAAGATCCAAACATTAATGCCAAATCATGCAAGGTGGTAACAAATTTCTCCCTCCGTTCCTTCGAGTGAGTGCCTAATATTTGGAGAAGGTAACGATTGGAACTGGACATGGTGTGTGTACTCCTTCGGCGAGGCACGGAATGGTTTTCGGGGGGAAAGAAGAGTGCGGCAAGGAGATTTCAATGCAGAAAACGAGACAGGATATGAGCAAGCGCGGCGGCTAAATTTTCGTCAAGACGAACGAGGTTCTGAGAACAGATATGTTGCACACACACTGATAGGGCAAAGGTGTCCGATCTTTCGATGAGATGGTGATAGTCGATTTGGTGGAGTTCGGGCTTGACGATCCGACTACACGTGCGAGCACGAGCGCCAATGCAATCGCTAGGCCAATCTCCTGGAGGTTACCGATCCTACGGGAACACGATCAGCCTGACCAGCAAGGGTCTTAATTCCTACCTGAAATCGAGAACACGTAAGAACTAATATTGCAATCAAGATATTGCAGATTAAGATGAAAGCTTTATTAAAAAGGTGGGATTCTGTATAGGTGCAAAGTACAAGAGGCCTCTGCGACGCTCGAGCCTTGGCGAAGTTGCTATGATGGCTAACTTAATGTCTAAACAAAATCCGAGTCTATGGTGATGGCTAAGGCGAGTATTTAAGGAGGAAAAGGTAGGGTTTCGGCCAGCCATAGAAGTGGTGGCCGAATCCAACCCTAGAAGTCCTTTTCTCCTCAAATACGGACTCTAAAAAGTGGCTATTTAAAATCCTGCGAAAATTACATGGGCCTGGCCCAAAATAAAGGTGTCGCAGCACCATATTAAGTTATGGACGAATTTGTGAAGTATTAATCTTGAATATTTCGTCCAAGCCTTCTTTCTTCATTATGGTGGCCTCAAAGTTCTGAAATCTTCATCCGTGGCCTTCTCTTGGATCATCACATGCTTGCTGCCATCTCCATGCATGACCATGCTCCAATGTTTGTCCCTCTCATCCATGCTTGGTCCATCATTCCTAAGAGTAAGAAATACATCTGATTTAGGCAGCATCATATTCTCTTGTATGTGAGGAATAGTTCCAAGAAACGAAAGTACCTGATAGTTAAGTTGTTTAGCACGAGATCGAGTGATAGGTCCTTGTATGTGTGTAGTTGTAGGTACAACGGTTGTATCAATAGATGGGATGTCCACATCACACACGATGCACAAACCGCTGCATCATTGGCCAGGTTGGACTCTAGTGGAGTGGTGGTCAATTCTCATGTATTGCTTTGACCTGTGGACAATTCTCTTAGGAAAATGATACCGTTTCCCCGGGGATCGTTTCCTTCGATCCCCCGGGTCGCTCGCTCCGGATCGTTTTCTTCGTCGTTTCCTTCCTTATCTCTTCCTGGCGGTCCCACTCAAGTGTTTCCTTATCTCTTACTGTTTCTCTGCTCCGTTCGTTCATCTTTGCGCCCCGCGCCGCCGCAGCTGCTCCGCCTCACCTCATCGTTCCGCCGCAGCTCTCATGTATTGCTACGAGCGGGGGTCAATTCTCATGTATTGCTTTGACTTGTGGGCAATTCTCTTATGAATTGCTACGAGCGGGTGTCAATGAAAACGGTGACATGATGTGGCCGTAGCAACCCTGCTTCGGGTTACAAGTGTGGGTTAGAGCATCTCTACTTGAATTACGAGGAGGCCCTTTTTAAAAAGAACTTCCCAAAAAATGAAATAACATGAAGCGGTTCGAGAGATGCAGCAGGCTGGGGTCGGATTTTCGCCCAACATGCGTAAGGGCTCTTGCGATTCTCGAAAAAAAAGTTAAGGGTCCCAGTTAAGTATGGCAATGGGACGGGTTTGGGTGGGTGGACCAAAATCATATCCAAATCCAGATCCATCACTCTCACTCTAGCCTGTCCACTAGGGTATCCATGGACCTGTATATCGCTCATCCATTGATACGGCCCAACCTATGGATGTTGCCATATCAAGCACTTCCCCTTATGCCAAGTCGTCATGGACTCCAAAGGTGAATCCTATCCTATACGCGAGTTTACTTCCTACCATATTGAATGGTATATTACTTTTATTCTCCATCATATGACCATGATAGGTTCACACCGACAAGTACGGAGATAAGGAAGGAAGACCGGAACCTCAAGCCCGACAAGACGGTGCCTTGGAAGAGGAGACGAAAGAAGCAGGCGACTACATGACCGGAGTCTCCGCCATCATCGTCCCGAAGTCTCTGCGCCGCTCGGAGTCTCCGCCACCCAAGCCCCGGAGTCTCCGGCCTCCCTCCGCTCGAAGCCTAGCTACGAGCCTGCGGTGACCCAGCAAACCACTACATGATGTAGTACACTATAGTTGTTGACATAACACCAATGAAACACCGTTCACTAGTATTACATCCCTTAGAATGGCACAACAGAAACACAGCGGGTCCAATACATGGCTAAAGGTTACAACTCACTCTTTACATAAGATCCAGAGAACACTCTAGGTTAAAGAGAGAGAAAGAACTTCTTACGGAGAAGAATCAAAGATAGACAACGCAAGATTTATTATGCTATTAAAAATTAGTATTTTAACTAAGTGGTTGGCATTGCTGCTACTACAATACGCTAAAGAAATATGTTCTATGGCTAGAGATTATATTTATATCAAAACAGTAACTTCGTCTTCACTTGAGTTAATGTATCTTTTTACTTCCTTGTCTTCATTAAAGATCTTTAGCTTTGGATGATGAGTCCTGGAGCATAACTTGATGTGGATGTTGTCTATTCTAACTTCAGAATCTAGCAAGGGTTAAGAAGATACTTTGAGTACGAGCGTACTCAGCAAATTCACTAGAAAAGGAGTGTTTGATGCACTATAACTACAGCCAAAGACCATAGGTCGTAGGCAATGCAAGTTTTCATAAACATTTCTTCAAAGGTTGCTTTTATTCTGAAAAGCTATGTCTGTCAGCCTTCATGGGTTTACCAGAACTTTCACGGAGTTCCTTTCCCGCCGCGTTCGCAGCTCCTTCCCGGAACAGGGAGTAACAAGTTATAGTTCTTACACTCTGTAGAGGTGCGTTACTTTACCCATGAGAGATCAACTCTTTGTTGCACAACCGGGCAGCTTATTCCCATCCACAATTCCATGATGTCGGGCCCAGAAGATGAGCCAAGCCAATCACTGTCCCCTTCGCGACCTCGCATGCCTCCTTGGTGTACACCATGCCCATATAAAGAATTACGGTAATGGTTTATACAAACCGTTAAATGCCAGAACTATCGTGGGACGATGAGGGTTCCCACCCATATGCTGCATATCCTCTACGAATTACCAATTAATATGCACGCTACGAGGATAACAGCCACGACCTGCACATCCGGCTTCATGCGAGAGGAAGAAGATACAGCTGACTTCTCCGTCCCATTCCAAATCTCATGGTCAACGCATAATATACGGCGCAAGAATCACTGGCGACATTAGTTGTTAAGTCCTAAGTGATATAGTTCTGAACAGTGGTATTCCAACTATCAGATTTAATAGATTAGCTGATCACCCTAGATCAGTAACCAATAGTTCACATTATTATTGAAAATAGTGTTTTCAGACCTTTTTCAAATGCATGTGATGACAACACTGGATTTGTAAAATACTTTACAGAAAATAAACAAAGGACATGAGCAAGTGTGAACTTGCCTTTTGTGATTGCAAGATTATGCACTCACGGTCTTCGGGTCAGTATAAGATCCAAAATCTGAAATCAGCATCATTGGTCCGGTAAGGACTAATGTTTAAAGAAGCAATATGCTTTTATGCATAAGTAATGTGATGCACATTCTAATTGTGAATCCTGGAGATAACGTTGTCCTAGGGTTTGGATTCCGGAAATGGTTACGTTGGAATGTGTGGTTCTCTTTTAGATAGGTTTCACATGTGTGCTTCTATTAGAGTTTATGAGTGGTTGTGAGCAATACATAAGTAGTAGTAAAATATATACTTATGATATACTAGTCAAAATTGCTTATATAAGAGTTTTTGTTTGAAGTGGCAAAAAGAATAACCTTCGAATAAAAGGTTTCTCTTCTAAGGTTTAGATAAGCTTTGTGGTTAGTTGAGTTGGTAGCTGTTATTTATGTTTGCTCGAATGGTTTGGGTTTGAGATGCTTTTATAACTTAACTACTTCAGACCAAAGTTAACTATAAAACATATAATAATGGTTTATTTAAGTTATTTAAGAATGGTTATTCTTTTACTTGGTGTAATGTTTTCTTGATTCTATATTAGAGTATTATCATTTATCTTTTATAAAGGAGTGGTTGTGGTTTTATAAACCAAAATATAATATTGCTTCAATACTAATGGACTTATTATAATGGTGGGGTAGTTTTTGTAATCTGGTAGTTAACATGGATGGAAAGGATCTAATTTATTCATAAAGTGTCCTTTAAGGTTTTTATTATGAATTGAAATACTTTGAGAATATAATCTTCACTTAGGGTTGATGATAATTTAATAAAAAGATATTTATAATGTTTTAACCATTATGGTCTTATATTATTAGTATTAAAGACTAATACTATTTATTAGATTTATTTTACTTATTTTAGAAATATTAATAAATTTTATTTATCCTTATATTTATTAATGAAGTAAATAAGTTTAAATTTGAGTTATTAAAATATTTAAATTTTTATTTAACTCAAAAGAAGAATATTAGATTTTTTTAACATTTAGATATTATTTTTGTGATCATTTTGGTATATTACATTTATTTTTGTGATTTATAAATAATAAGATATGATTTTTACAATTCTTATTACTTTATAATTACTTAATAAATAAGAAATATTTAACTAAGTGAAATAATAATACATGATTATAGTTTTAAATTAGATTCTTATTTTTCTAAGATTTTTGGTATTTTATTTATATTATTAACATTTATCATTATAAAAATATGAATTATCAAAGTTTTATTACTTATAAAACCTTTATTGAATAACATTTATTTAAATAATCATCATAATAATATTTGATAATAGTTTTATGTTGTAGATTTTATTTTTCTGAAAATTTTCATATATTATACATATATTTCTGAATTATAAATCAAAAGTTATTAATTAAACAAGATTTAATCATTTATTAGTTTTCTGGAATATTATTAATTGAATTATAACATTTTATTTATTTCCTAACAGAAAATAATTTTTACACCATACCAAGAGCTAGCCCCAGTCACTGACCCGTGGGCCATTGTCCACCTCATCTCTCAGACGAAAGAAATGCATTTGTTACCGACCCAGTCTTTACCCCCAGTCAATGACATACGGGCCCTAGGCCATGTCATCAGCCACGTGGGCAAGGACCAGTCAAACTAGCTGGCGTGTTTCAACCATGAGGTGAGCATGACGCAACGATGGCGTCAGCACCACCACCACTGTCGGTGAGTGGTCACCGGCGACGATCTACGGTGCCCTAGCAAACGAAATGGGCCTAGTTCGAATCAGCACAACCTACTGAACCTAAAAGTGACGACGCTGCTCGGAAATGGTCATCGGAGCATCAGCTCTGACGAGCTCCGGCGGTGGCCGACGGTGGCATACGGTGATATGGCGATTTTCAAAGAGATTAGGCGATTCAAGGATCCTGGAAGGTTCAGGAACTCACCCTGATGATGATAGAGTGGTCGACGAGGATAGGCGCGGTCGGGAACAAGCTTCGGATGACGATTCCGACGAACTGCTACAAAGAAGAACGGCCAAATTCGTCCCCTCCAGTGCTCCCCTTGACGCAGGACTTTTCTCAGAGGATCTACGGAGGACGGCGCTTCTCCATGGCTGCTCAGAATGGTGTGGGAGGATGTGATTCAACGGCGAGGGGTGGCTCTAGTGAGCTAGGGTTTCGGTCCCATTCGCATCTGAGAGGATAAGGAGGAATTGGGGATAGGGATTGAGGCAGGGCGTCGTGGTGGCCTTCTTATCCCTTTCTGGAACGACGGTGAGCATCTTGGCACACGGCTGACGACGATGGTATCGAGCGGCGGCGAGATCCGCCAGCGAGCTGTCTGTGTGCATGACGATGACGACGATGGTTGTTTTGTGGATAACCCCCTGGCGATTCTTTCAGCTCAACCCATGGTCCTCTCCTGACCCCACTTGCCAGTCACAGATAGAAAAGAACTCGGCTGGTTACTAGGCTGTTGTGGGCTGCACAGGGCGTCAGATAGGTATAGGGTTGTTGGGCCACGGCCAGGTAGTGTTTTTATTTGTTTTATCCTTTTTCTATTTTCTGTTTTCTCATTCAGATTTGTATTTGATTTATATTTTGAACCTTTCTTTGTAGAATTTATATACTGGATATTATCAATAATACTAGAATATATTTAATATCATTTCTGAACTTTTATTATATAATCTTTTATATTTCTTTTATCTTCTTAATATGAACCCCTTTTAATAATTTGTAGAAACTTTTGTTAATATTTTTCTCTCCTCTTTTAATTATGGATTTCTAAATGATATATTCTTATTTATTTATAACTTAACTCTAGTTCGCTCATAGTTTGAATAGAAACTTTTATATGTATAATGATCATATACCATTATTTGATGCATGAAATATAAAAGACATTGATATGGTTATTACTACTCCCATTGATTTGGACAATGGCAATGTGCATATTCTATTGTGATAAACAAAGAAGTTTAAGGTTTTGAATTATGAATATTTATCCTAGGGTTTAGGTTTTTTTTAATATACTTAGATTCCTTTATGGATATGAGCAAAGACTTAATAACTAAGCATATGGTCTTCTGTTTGTGATATTTGATGACATCACCTTTTATAAAATAAAATTATAATTAGAATGTTTTATAGAAAGGAATTGATAAAGATATACTTAAGTACATATAGTTATGATTGTTGGAATTAACAGAGATGTGCTTATATGTTTTGTTTTAGGGAAATGTTCCTATCAAGTGGTATAGTTATAAGATGAGGAATTATTAATATGAAATGGATACTATACTTGGTTTTAAGATTTGGAGTTGATTGTTTACCAAGAATTACTATCTTCCATAATTCATAATTCTAGACTTCTTATTAAGGAATTCCTTTCCTAGATATACTACCCTTTTCTATCCATCATCATGATTAACATGATGAGTTTTTCTTCATAGAAATATTCTCATTCACTTATTAACCTTCTAAACTCATGGATAAACCAAATGAGTTTGATACCTAAGTATTTCATAACTTCCTCATATCCTTGCTTGGTTGTATTTACTACTCTACTGTTGATAGCCTTCCATCCAACAAATAGTTCCTTCAAACTCTACTCATAATCAACCTTAATCATCCATTACTAATATATCTCCAATAGTTGTAGGCATCCAACTACTTTTCTCTAAGGTTGACTATCCTTTAAGATGACTAACACTACATTTATAACTCTATGCTATACTAGCTTTATTTGAATAATATCATCTTAGATTCCCTTTACTCCAATAACTCACACTCCAACCCTAAATCATATTTATGTGGTTTGTAGTGATCACTCTCGGATAACTTATCTCTACTAGGGTTTTAATCATGTTTTATCCACCAATACCACTTATACATGACATAAGTACTCAATCTTGGTGAATAAGGCTTGTTCATTATAATCTTGTGATTCTGGATGGTTTAGGTTTCCAGTTGGCTAATCAAGGCTTCCTCCCATACAACATTGCAGTTGTATGATAATTAGCTTCTGCTTAGTTCTATTGGATTAAGAGATATAATTCATTGACTATACCTACTTGATCCAATAGGACTACTCCTGGTGACTATCTTTAGTATTAATCCTTTTAACCCTCTTTGTTACCATATAAATCTTTATTTCAAATAACTCTTCTATCCAACCAGGAGTGAGTTTAACTCCTTCCATTATCTCATGGATTGGATTCTATTCAATCATTCCCATTCTATAACTAATTTCTAAAGCTAGCATTACTATTTATCCCTACTGAGTTGTTTCTTTATAGACACTTAAATGTGAGCTATGCTCAGGTCAAGAGTTGATAGATTGAGAATGGGTGAATCCATAGTTCATTCTTCAACATAGTTGAACAATAGACATGGATATATAACTCAACGGAGATGATAAGGATTGATATGGAAAGAAAGATATAGGTGAATGATCTAAACTTAGTTTCTTTCCTACTCAATCTTACTTAAGAAGTAGGGTTAAATATTACCATAATACTCATGGTATATGCAGATGAGATTAAGATATAATTGTTAAATTCATATTTGGGGTTATATCCTTAACTTGGTACTCATGAGTGATTATAATAAATACTATAATATGATCACCTAATGATCAAATATAAATCATATTGTATCAGGGTTTAACTTCTATTACATCTGATCTACCCTTAGATAAAATCTCACTTACCCAAAATAAGGTTTTAGCAAAGGTCATATTGAGACTTATCGCAGTAAACTTGATGATCTACTTCAATTCCATCAAGTTAAGAGAAGCTTCATTCAATTTGACAAGTTCTGTTTTAAAAGCGCGAAAATTATTCGGATTTTCTATGCATGAATGCAATGCACACATCTGGGTTCAGCTTATTTCTAGGATCTAATGTTGGGATGTTACAGACTCTCCCCCTTAAAATAAACTTCGTCCTCGAAGTTCGCAAACTCTCACGTTTCGGAGTAAGGAATTGACTTGTAGTGGTTGCTACGTTTCTCCACTCCATGATGACCTTAAATGTAATTATTTGTAGTATTCTATAACTTGAGTAGATATCCTAAACCAATTCCTTTATTTAATTACCAGACTCTATTACTATCTTAAGTACGGTTCAGAGGTCTCCTTAAATCAAGGTTTAAGTTTCTATATACCTCTGTTAGTAGTCAAAAGACTACCTTTCTTTTCCTGTCATAGTATAGTTGATACTGGTATTCCCTCCAAGATTGGATTTGAACTCATTTAGTCCATACCCATTGGAATTTCTTATTCTCTTCTGATGTCCAAGTGGAGGTTCTCTATTACTTCTTAAGGACCACTTAAGAGTTGTTTCTTCTAGAATTAGTCTGTTAAGACTAACCTTTTATCGCCTTCAAGCTTTTACCTTACTAAGTTTTAGATAACCTTTCATTATTACCTATAGAACTTCTTCAACTTTCATTTATAATGTCTACTCTCCCCCTTAGATTTTACTAATAGTCTTTAAACTACATACATAGAGACCATTGGTTCTTAAACTGGAATATTGATCTCGGTTCAGCTTATATTTTACCGGTTTAGGGTCTAATGAAAGATTATACTGTGTATCCACACAATTGTGGATCTCCGAAGCAAATCTTTGAGCACTACATGTCAACTTACTTTGGGAAATTTTCGCTTGGATAAGATTGACCTTGCGAAGCATCTCGAAAGACGATCGCCTTTGAATTTTATACTTCTTTAGGTCTTACTTAACTTAGGCCAAATTTAATGCTCTTTATGCAACTTTTAAAAAGATCAGGTGTCACATCCCAAGATTTTCCAAATCTTGTAATGTGAAAAATAAATAAACAAAATAAATTATTGTTGAAAATCAGGGTGAAAAGAAACTTGTTTTTAAAAGGAAACTTAAAATCCCATCTTGAACAAACTTTGGATAGAGTTTGAATCCAACAAAATCCAAATCAAGAGAAATGCATTCCTCAATGAATGTATCTTGAAATTTTAACACTTGGAAAATAAATCCAAATCCTAAAACCCTAATGGAAGAAAAACATTTCCAAGTTATCTCCAAGCCTATGGATTTGATCCATATAAAAATTTGTCAACAAACATTTAAAAATGATCAAGAAAGACAAATAGAAATATTATAAAATCATATAAATTGGTTTCACTTAATTTGGAACCATAAATAAAATCTTATGAATATAATAAGATAAGGAAATTAAATTTCCAAAGCTAATAAAGAACCTATCTATAAATCCATACCAAATGGTGAGAAAATAATCTTAAAGGGATTTAAAAAGATAAACAAATATTAAACAAGATTTTATAAATTGGAATCACCATGTTTGGATCTATAAATAAAAAGATATGGATTTTATAAGATAAAGAAAGAAAAATTAAATAAGGAATATTTGAAAAACCAAATAAATCTTGGCCTAATCCATAAGAAAATGGAATTAATATAACCCAAATCCAAATAAAAATAAAAGGATAAAGGATTTTCCAAAATAAAATAAAATGGCATAAATCAAATCCTATTCTAATAAAGACAAACCTCTAATAAGAATAATTATTTAAATCATGAGAAAATAGTATTTTCGAATTTACCCAAGTGAAATAAAAGTTGTTTAATTCAACTTAATTAAGATTAAAGAAATCTTCCAAATAAACTTTAGGGAATTAAAACTATATTTAATTCCATTGGAAATTAAATGGAAACCCAATCCAAATGATTTATGAATCATATTAAATACTTTCCAAATAATTCAAGATGAATTATTTGAAGCCAAATAAATAAATAAAAACCTACTGAAAAGATTTGGAAAGTTTAAAGAATTTAAATGGTGTTTGAAATATTATTAAAACCTATTTGATTTAAAACAAAGACCTACTTTAAATAATTAAAAAGGCACTAAAGGAATAAAAGTTTTAGAATGTTTATAACCTATTATAAATCACTTTTTGTAAATAAAACAATCTTTGGCATGCTTGCATGCATTATTTTGTTTCTATTATTTTATGTGATGAATTGCTTGAATGGTAGATTGAAATATTGTTTGCTTGATTGAATTGTAGTGACTTGAAGTGTGTGAACATTGCAAAGATCAAGGAGTGAACTTATACCCTCTACCAAAAAGGCAAGTGATGCTTCATACTTTGTCCCATTATTTTCACTATGCATTAGTGATATTTCTAAAGTAGGACTTGCATGGAATTTTTGCTCAGAGTAAACTATGCCATGGGAAATCCTAGTAGATGTAACCTTAGTAGAAATTTCCTAAGTTAAGATTCCTACTACTATCATGCTTAGCTTAGCTAGTAGAAAACAAGGGTGGAAATATATATTCATGCTATGGAAAAATTTCTAAGTCTGAGGACTTGTGTTTTGTTTAATAAAACAACTAAGTTAATGAATCACCTGGGTGGAATGGAAGGAATGGTTTGTGTTGAGTGGTTACACAAGGCCAGGGGACTCGTGAACCTTGTGTATCTCACTTGTGGATGGCCACCCAGGAACAAAGAGATTTGAGATGTCAAATGTTGAGAAGCTTCAAGTGCAGCCACTTGGCATTATGGGCTCTGCCTGGATCATATAGGTTGCAATAACTTAGCCAAATGGACAGTTGGTGGTAGGGGAATGATAGGTTGGAACGCGTCCATTCTGGTCTAAGGGAAGGTTTCTGAAAGATCTTGTCTTGGTGAAACCAAGTCTTGTGGGGAAAGTGCACCACCTCTGCAGAGTGTAAAATCTAAGTACTTAGCCATGTCCCTGGTAAAGGACAATTTGAGCATCAAGACATGGAAGCTATCAAGAATCTCATGATCCAAATTTCTAAGTTAAAATCTTGTGGGTGAACAAGGGATTGAAGGATCACCAATTTCTATTGGGAGATGCCTTGGGAAAGATTTTGTCAAGCAAAAACTTAGTGTTTTCAAATGATAAGGAAAATCTATTTTGAGCAATGCAAGCCTAAGCTCCACTTAGCCAAATGCATATAGATAATAGACTCCACTATATTACCATAGTATCACTTGCCAATACAATTCAAATGTATTGACCCTTGTGGCTGTAACTTGTTATGTTGCAGGTTTGTTTGATATTAGTGAAGTTTAATGATTAGGATTACAAGTCTACAACCAACATGTCTGCCTGTGGCACTTTGAAGATGAAGGACCCCATGCTATTGTTATATTATGCTGCATTGAAATGAGATAGCCAAATGAGCTATGTAAGATGTAATAAATTATTTTATTCCTGGTTATAAAGTTGTATTATGACCTTTGTTTCTTGATATTACATCTTAACTGTGGATGCTAGCTATTGATCCAGGGACTAGCATTGTAAACACAGGGATCTCTACCTTATTAAAGGTTGGGAACCTTACAGATGGTATCTGAGCATTGTGTTGCCTGTAGGATTTGTAACCCTAGGAATGGACAAAACCCCTTAGAAAAATAGGTGTTGTATTTGTTCCAAAACTTATTTACAAACAATCTTGTAAACTCTTTCCTCAACCATTTTGGTTTTGATTCTACATCTCTTCTATTTCAAACTTGATGGACAAAGCCTTTCCCATGGCCAAAGACTTCATCATGTGCAAAGGACTTCATCGACTCTAATGACTTCAACATCTTCAACATTTTCACCAAGGACTTCAACCTTAGATATCCCTAAGGACTACAAGTGAGACAAGAAATGTTACTCAAGACTTGAAGAGTAAGGAAACACAACTTAGAAGGAACCATGATCACTTTGAGGTTTTGTGACCAAGACACAAGAAATTTTCTCCAAGGATACAAAGATCTTGTTCAAAGAAGAATCAACCAAGAAGGATAGAATGATCTCAAGTGAACCATATAGATGGACCACCATATTTAGTTTAAGTCCAACCCACCAACTTATGTGGTGTAACAAAAATATTTTTGGTTGCCTAAAAATATGTTTGAAACTTGATGATTGAGTGGAATGCCTGTTTGTGATTGCTTGCACATTGCTTGTGTAAATTGTGATGTGTGTGATTAGAATTGATTCCTTAGAAATCTTTTGCCTATTCTAATCCCAATCCAACCCAAACAGATGACTACTCCAAGAGACTCCAACATCAAGGATGGCAACAACAACAACCAAGAGGTCAACATGAGAGACCAACTGCTTGCAAGACAAACCCAGTTGAACCAAGTGACAACTCAGTTTTTAGCCAACAACAATGAGTTAGACGCAACCATGCAAAAAGTTTTGGAAACTCAATCCCAATTGTTGCAAGGGATGGCCACTCAAATGATCAACATGGGAAACAACTCTTCCAAAGGAGTTTGTGACAACAAGGATGACAAAGATGATATTTTATAAGGAACCCAAGCTTGCAATATTTGTGGAGACAAGGATCACACTTCCAAAGAGCATGAAGATCAATGCCCCAATTGTGAAGAGAAACATCCAGTTGACCAATGCCCCATAACCCAAGCTACTTGTTACTTGTGTGAAGGAAATAAGCATGTCCCTATCCAATGCCCCATCTATTCCATAGTTCAACAAAGGAAACAAGGTGGAGTACAACAACTGATTGCAGACTACCATGAGAGAGCCAAGTCTACCAAGAAGGATGAAGACAAAGGAAAATCTCAGCTTGCACCTCCATGCAACATGACTCAATTTAAAGGACCAAAAAGGAGACATAAGTATTATCCAAGGAATAAGAGAAGGTCAAGGAGACCAGAAACTATTCCTACCTTTGAGATAACATATGAAGAACATGAACTAGAAGCACTCTTGGCTTTGGAGAAACCCAAGAAAAAGAAGGACAAAAGCCATGTGCAATGTAGTCATTGCAAAGAAATGGGACACTATGCCAGTGAATGTCCAGAGAAGAAGAAGTATAAGGATATTAGCCAAGTGTGGTGCAACAACTGCAAAGAGCTAGGCCATTATGTGGCAACTTGTCCACAGAAGATATGTGAAGAACTCAATCTTATCACATGTTACAATTGTGGTAACCAAGGACATTATGCAAGCAACTGTCCAGAAAAGATGAAGCACAAGATAAAGCCTATGAAGGATCTCAGCCTTGTCACATGTTTCAAGTGTGGAAACAAAGGACACTATGCAGATGTTTGCCCAGAGAGATTTCAACAAAATCCCAAGCAAACCAAGATGTAATTTAGTTGGAAAATTTTTAAGGGTGGTAGTACCCTAGTTGCTTTGAGCCAACTTGTAACCCCTAGCCTCCCCAAATATCGGGACGAGATTTATTTTAAGGGTGGTAGCCTGTCACATCCCAAGATTTTCCAAATCTTGTAATGTGAAAAATAAATAAACAAAATAAATTATTGTTGAAAATCAGGGTGAAAAGAAACTTGTTTTTAAAAGGAAACTTAAAATCCCATCTTGAACAAACTTTGGATAGAGTTTGAATCCAACAAAATCCAAATCAAGAGAAATGCATTCCTCAATGAATGTATCTTGAAATTTTAACACTTGGAAAATAAATCCAAATCCTAAAACCCTAATGGAAGAAAAACATTTCCAAGTTATCTCCAAGCCTATGGATTTGATCCATATAAAAATTTGTCAACAAACATTTACAAATGATCAAGAAAGACAAATAGAAATATTATAAAATCATATAAATTGGTTTCACTTAATTTGGAACCATAAATAAAATCTTATGAATATAATAAGATAAGGAAATTAAATTTCCAAAGCTAATAAAGAACCTATCTATAAATCCATACCAAATGGTGAGAAAATAATCTTAAAGGGATTTAAAAAGATAAACAAATATTAAACAAGATTTTATAAATTGGAATCACCAAGTTTGGATCTATAAATAAAAAGATATGGATTTTATAAGATAAAGAAAGAAAAATTAAATAAGGAATATTTGAAAGACCAAATAAATCTTAGCCTAATCCATAAGAAAATGGAATGAATATAACCCAAATCCAAATAAAAATAAAAGGATAAAGGATTTTCCAAAATAAAATAAAATGGCATAAATCAAATCCTATTCTAATAAAGACAAACCTCTAATAAGAATAATTATTTAAATCATGAGAAAATAGTATTTTCGAATTTACCCAAGTGAAATAAAAGTTGTTTAATTCAACTTAATTAAGATTAAAGAAATCTTCCAAATAAATTTTAGGGAATTAAAACTATATTTAATTCCATTGGAATTAAAATGGAAACCCAATCCAAATGATTTATGAATCATATTAAATACTTTCCAAATAATTCAAGATGAATTATTTGAAGCCAAATAAATAAATAAAAACCTACTGAAAAGATTTGGAAAGTTTAAAGAATTTAAATGGTGTTTGAAATATTATTAAAACCTATTTGATTTAAAACAAAGACCTACTTTAAATAATTAAAAAGGCACTAAAGGAATAAAAGTTTTATTCTAAATTTGACATCAGAATGTGGTAGTAAACAGTGTTTGATTATTCACAAATTTTGGCAAAGGTTTGAATTCAAATGAGTGTTTGAATTAATTAAACAAAATCAAAACAGAAAAACCAAATGAGAAAAAAGAAAAAGAATCAGGAACAAAAAAAAATGGATCAGACTCAGCCCAGCCCATTAAACCCAGTCCATCCCACCTCTCCCTCTCACCCCGGGTGAAACGTTTTTCACCGCGGACAGAACACGGAGCGACACTGACGCATGGACCCCACCCCCACACTCTCGCTCTCGCTGCCAAGCGACCCCACCCTTCCCAATCATCGTCTTCACCCACCCCGCTGACCACGCCCCCCTCTCGCTGGCCGTTGCTGCCAAATCAATGCCGGCGTAATACGCAGTAACGCCGTGATAAATCGGCCCCTCGATCACGCGTACTAAAGCGCCTGCCTCCCCTCTCCATTTCCCCTCTGTCGCCTCACCCTAGCGCGCCCCCAGGCTGCCCAATTTCTCTCTACATCGCCACTGTCTCCGACAAGCTCCGGTGACAATTCCGGCCAAGCCATGCCGCCCCTTGCCTCCTCGAGCACCCGAGCATGACCCCCAGACCCTGCCGCTTCTCTCTGCACCCTCAACTAGCCCGCGCGTGACCCGGAACGTGGGCAACCACCTCAACTGAACGTCGCCGACGTCTGCCTTCGCTCCGTCAACCTTTTCCGGTGAGTGCTGACCGCCTCTCTTCCTCTCGTTGATGCACGCAAGATCGCCAACCTCGTGCGCAGCTAATGCCGTTCTTACTTTGTATTTTTGTGCTCCGTAGCGTCGCCCTCGACGACGACTGGCCGAACCCGACGCCTTCGTGAACTCCGGCGAGGAATCCACGCCACCACCGTGCGCCCCTTGCCTTCTCGTGAGCACCTTGAGCTTCCCCACGCCACGGCGATCACGGTGAGCCACCCCTCTACCTTCCTTGCTTCCTCTATCGCCGACGACACCGCTGTCAGACCGCGCCGCCGCCATCCACCGTTGCTCGCGCCGCCAGTTCCTGGCAAGCACCTTGTAGCCGTCTGATCTTGATCTGACGATTATGATAGAACGTGAGCGAAAGGGTAAGTAGTGCTTCTGCGCCGTGCGATCCCACTTAGATCCAACGGTGCTCAACGCGTGATTCGAACGAACCGGTATCAGCGAGTAAGAACACGCCACGTGGCTCTGTTCGTTTGATTTAAAACAGATTTGATTTATTAGATGCTAGATTTTGTAAAATCTATAACTTTTGATCTACACGTCATAATTTTGCAAATTTTATATCAAAGGATTCAGCAATACAAGCCCTAGCCAACCATGCACTTTGTTTAGTAAAAAGCTTCTGTTAAATTGATTGTTTTTACAGAAACTTGTGTATGCATGTTTAGGATATAAAATTTATTCCAAAATTATTTTGAGGATAAAATCTTTGGCAAATGGTGTGTTTTGAACCTACTGACCATAGGAAACAAATTGTGGTTTCAAAAAAAAAGTATTTGGTGAAGCAAAATAATAAATCTTTGATTTAAACCATTTCTAGTCAAACAAAAATATGGTTTAATTGTTAAAAATGATTTTGGAGGAAAACATTTGGGAAATGTTTTGGAAATAAACTCTCTGACCCTAAACACAAGATTTTATGGTTTGAAAACATATTTTGTTAAACCTATAGAATGTTGCCTTATTAAAAGCATTTCTTCACCACATAAAATAATGACTTGGTTTAAAAATGGTTTATGAAGTGAAATATTTTGCAAATGATTTTGCCACTTTATAAAATGACTAATAAGTGTTTTAGAATGTTTATAACCTATTATAAATCACTTTTTGTAAATAAAATAATCTTTGGCATGCTTGCATGCATTATTTTGTTTCTATTATTTTATGTGATGAATTGCTTGAATGGTAGATTGAAATATTGTTTGCTTGATTGAATTGTAGTGACTTGAAGTGTGTGAACATTGCAAAGATCAAGGAGTGAACTTATACCCTCTACCAAAAAGGCAAGTGATGCTTCATACTTTTTCCCATTATTTTCACTATGCATTAGTGATATTTCTAAAGTAGGACTTGCATGGAATTTTTGCTAAGAGTAAACTATGCCATGGGAAATCCTAGTAGATGTAACCTTAGTAGAAATTTCCTAAGTTAAGATTCCTACTACTATCATGCTTAGCTTAGCTAGTAGAAAACATGGGTGGAAATATATATTCATGCTATGGAAAAATTTCTAAGTCTGAGGACTTGTGTTTTGTTTAATAAAACAACTAAGTTAATGAATCACCTGGGTGGAATGGAAGGAATGGTTTGTGTTGAGTGGTTACACAAGGCCAGGGGACTGGTGAACCTTGTGTATCTCACTTGTGGATGGCCACCCAGGAACAAAGATATTTGAGATGTCAAATGTTGAGAAGCTTCAAGTGCAGCCACTTGGCATTATGGGCTCTGCCTAGATCATATAGGTTGCAATAACTTAGCCAAATGGACAGTTGGTGGTAGGGGAATGATAGGTTGGAACGTGTCCATTCTGGTCTAAGGGAAGGCTTCTGAAAGATCTTGTCTTGGTGAAACCAAGTCTTGTGGGGAAAGTGCACCACCTCTGCAGAGTGTAAAATCTAAGTACTTAGCCATGTCCCTGGTAAAGGACAATTTGAGCATCAAGACATGGAAGCTATCAAGAATCTCATGATCCAAATTTCTAAGTTAAAATCTTGTGGGTGAACAAGGGATTGAAGGATCACCAATTTCTATTGGGAGATGCCTTGGGAAAGATTTTGTCAAGCAAAAACTTAGTGTTTTCAAATGATAAGGAAAATCTATTTTGAGCAATGCAAGCCTAAGCTCGACTTAGCCAAATGCATATAGATAATAGACTCCACTATATTACCATAGTATCACTTGCCAATACAATTATGTATTGACCCTTGTGGCTGTAACTTGTTATGTTGCAGGTTTGTTTGATATTAGTGAAGTTTAATGATTAGGATTACAAGTCTACAACCAACATGTCTGCCTGTGGCACTTTGAAGATGAAGGACCCCATGCTATTGTTATATTCTGCTGCATTGAAATGAGATAGCCAAATGAGCTATGTAAGATGTAATAAATTATTTTATTCCTGGTTATAAAGTTGTATTATGACCTTTGTTTCTTGATATTACATCTTAACTGTGGATGCTAGCTATTGATCCAGGGACTAGCATTGTAAACATAGGGATCTCTACCTTATTAAAGGTTGGGAACCTTACATCAGGTTCACTACGTTAACCAAATACTAGCTGCGTACAAAATACCAACTGTAGATCAGAATGCCAACTAGGGATTAAATACCAACGGCAGATCGTTCTGGGTGGTAGGTACTATCTTACAGTTCCGACCTACAACTGGTATTCTCTCTGAATTGTCAGATCTTGAATACCATTTTAATTCCAAGGCTTTTACTTTGTACTTATTCATGATGCTTCCATGAACTAAGTATTCCTAGTTTATTAACTTTGTAACAATACTGCCTACTTTGAATGGGCCTTAAGTTTATTATTTCTTGTTGCTCCATAAACCTTTTATGCTAATCTTTCTTACCATAGCTGGCTAAGAATGATCTATGCTTTATCTATCCTCCAAATGGTGTTAATACCTCTTATATCATGCTTCATCCTTCAAGTCAGTCTTCCTTATGATCTTCGAGACTCGTCACTCCCTTACACGAATTCCCGTTTCTATCTAGGTCTATAACATCAAGTAATAACTGGGTGTTACATCATGCATTTGCACACCTTAATTAAACTTCATGTACAGATCTAGTCAATCAAGAAGATCCAACAAAATCCAAAAGTCGATAAACAGCAAAACATATACCATGTATTCCACATAGGTTTAAATAATTTACAAAGGTACTAGATGTTCCCACGATTTGCTCCATACCTATTTACACAACTATCTTACAAGAAATTGCTTGTTCTTGTGGATATATCCTTACTTATTTCGGCAAACCCTTCAAACTACAATACTCATTACCCTCTATATACATTATTCAAGCCCTCATCCCTTGGGATGTCGTTCCTTTCTTACTTTCATCTTCCTCTAGTGCTTCCTGGAGTTCCGTCCATGATGACGTGAAGTCCTACGACTGCCTTCTGGAGCATAAGAGCATCCAGGAGGTGCGTATTATTGATTAGAAGTACCGAGAGTGAGATTAGTCATTGAAAAATGACTAGAGTTGGCGTAATACTCCACTGAATAGTCCGGGTTTTCTGGCAACACTTCCTCATAGTAAGTTGGTTCCTTAGCTTTTTCTTGTATCCAGTCATATATATTGGTGTAGTAGCTATCGGAATACTCTTCTAAGTTGATTGGATTGGCATTTCCTCCATATGGTCCATAAGGCTCTCTACGGTTGTAGCTGGTCTCTTCTCCGATACCTGCATCTCAAGGTATAGGATTGCCTATGGTTCTACCTTGAGATTCTATTTCCCATCCATACTTGTTGGGCTCAGGGTTATTTGGAATAAATTTATTCCATTCCTGTTGTTCGGAGTTATATTTGGTCCATATGTCTTCAGGTGGCTTGAAGTCAGTTTGGTAATAGGCATAATTTTCTGAGTTTGGGTCATCAAACTTAGTTTCCTCAAACACTTCTCCTGAAGGTATGTATTTAGGATGCCTAGCTTGTTTATCTAGCTTTTTCCTACGAGCCATTGCTTTATCAGGATCGGTAAAATACTCAATTTCGTATCCAGCTCCTGAACTAAAACTTGGTGAGTGTTATGATAAGTGTTTATCAAAGACCGATAACGATCCATATACTCTACAGCTAGAGTAGGTTCAACTTGGACTAAGGTAGAGTGATCTAGCTCATGCTCTGAGTTTGAGGTTTCATGTGGTATAATGGTGTGAGTACTACCTTCTAGAGCTTGGGATTTTTGTTCTCGGATCATGGTTATGGCTGCTGCTACGGCAATCTGATATGCAGATGCCATGCACCTTGCCTCTCCTGATGGCATTTCTCCCTTAATTCCTAACTTCTTGGGTAACATGATCATGACATGGTATTTAGCTAATAACTGCCCATCATAGTAACTGTAAATCTTGACCAAAAGTCTTGATTCACATTCCAAACTCCATAGAAGTTTTTGGAGATTGTCTGTCCAATCACCTCCGTAGTCATCCAACGTCTTGTTCATCACTTGAACATTCCGGGGTGGATATCGAGGTGCCATGTGGAACTGTGGATAAGAAATTATCATCAGTCACATAGAGTTAAACTCTTGGGTAATGATCAGAATTGCAATCATATAAAAGAGTTATCGCACTAGTAACATATCAGGATTATTCTCAAGTGAATATCCCTCATATCACTAGAGAACTCTTTATTATTGCTAGGATGTGTCCTACAGGTTCTACCCATTTACTAGGTTTCCAACCTAAGGTCAAAGCATATGCTCTGATACCAACTGCGGTGACCCAGCATACCACTGCATGATGTAGTACACTATAGTCGTTTACATAACACCAATGAAACACCATTCACTAGTATTACATCCCTCAGAATGGCACAACAGAAACACAGCGGGTCCAATACATGGCTAAAGGTTACAACTCACTCTTTACATAAGATCCAGAGAACACTCTAGGTTAAAGAGAGAGAAAGAACTTCTTACAGAGAAGAATCAAAGATACACAACGCAAGATTTATTATGCTATTAAAAATTAGTATTTTAACTAAGTGGTTGGCATTGCTGCTACTGCAATACGCTAAAGAAATAGGTTCTATGGCTAGAGATTATATTTCTATCAAAACAGTAACTTCGTCTTCACTTGAGTTAATGTATCTTTTGACTTCCTTGTCTTTATTAAAGGTTTTAGCTTTGGATGATGAGTCCTGGAGCATAACTTGATGTGGATGTTGTCTATTCCAACTTCAGAATCTAGAAAGGGTTAAGAAGATACTTTGAGTACGAACGTACTCAGCAAATTCAAATTCACTAGAAAAGGAGTGTTTGATGCACTATAACTACAGCCAAAGACCATAGGTCGTAGGCAATGCAAGTTTTCATAAACATTTCTTCAAAGGTTGCTTTTATTCTGAAAATCTATGTCCGTCAGCCTTCACGGGTTTACCAGAACTTTCATGGAGTTCATTTCCCGCCGCGTTCGCCGCTCCTTCCCAGAATAGGGAGTAACAAGTTACAGTTCTTACACTCTGCAGAGGTGCGTTACTTTACCCATGAGAGATCAACTCTTTGTTGCACAACCGGGAAGCTTATTCCCGTCCACAATTCCATGATGTGGGGCCCAGAAGATGATCCAAGCCAATCACTGCCCCCTTCGCGACCTCGCATGCCTCCTTGGTGTACACCATGCCCACATAAAGAATTACGGCAATGGTTTATACAAACCGTTAGATGCCAGAACTATCGTGGGACGATGAGGGTTCCCACCCATATGCTGCATATCCTCTACGAATTACCAATTAATATGCACGCTACGAGGATAACAGCCACGACCTGCACATCCGTCTTCATGCGAGAGGAAGAAGATACAACTGACTTCTCCGTCCCATTCCAAATCGCATGGTCAATGCGTAATATGCGGCGCAAGAATCACTAGCGACATTGGTTGTTAAGTCCTAAGTGATATAGTTCTGAACAGTGGTATTCCAACTGTCATATTTAGTAGATTAGCTAATCACCCTGGATCAGTAACCAATAGTTCACATTATTATTGAAAATAGTGTTTTCAGACCTTTTTCAAATGCAGGTGATGACAACACTGGATTTGTAAAATACTTTACAGAAAACAAACAAAGGACATGAGCAAGTGTGAACTTGCCTTTTGTGATTGCAATAATATGCACTCACGGTCTTCGGGTCAGTATAAGATCCAAAATCTGAAATCAGCATCATTGGTCCGGTAAGGACTAATGTTTAAAGAAGCAATATGCTTTTATGCGTAAGTAATGTGATGCACGTTCTAATTGCGAATCCCGGAGATAACGTTGTCCTAGGGTTTAGATTCCGGAAATGGTTACGTTGGAATATGTGGTTCTCTTTTAGATAGGTTTCACATTTGTGCTTCTATTCGAGTTTATGAGAGGTTGTGAGCAATACATAGGTAGTAGTAAAATATATACTTATGATATACTAGTCAAAATTGCTTATATAAGAGTTTTTGTTTGAAGTGGCAAAAAGAATAACCTTCGAAGAAAAGGTTTCTCTTCTAAGGTTTAGATAAGATTTATGGTTAGTTGAGTTGGTAGCTGTTACTTATGTTTGCTCGAATGGTTTGGGTTTGAGATGCTTTTATAACTTAACTACTTCAGACCAAAGTTAACTATAAAACATATAATAATGTTTATAGTGTTGTATTAAGATTCTGCAGACTAAAGTTAACTTTAAAACAAAGATAGTTTGAAAGTATAATGTTTATGATATTTGTACTTTGTGTATCTAGAATGTTTTATTTAAGTTATTTAAGAATGGTTATTATTTTACTTGGTGTAATGGTTTCTTGATTCTATATTAGAGTATTATCATTTATCTTTTATAAAGGAGTGGCTATGGTTTTATAAACCAAAATATAATATTGCTTCACTACTAATGGACTTATTATAATGGTGGGGTAGTTTTTGTAATCTGGTAGTTAACATGGATGGAAAGGATCTAATTTATTCATAAAGTGTCCTTTAAGGTTTTTATTATGAATTGAAATACTTTGAGAATATAATGTTCACTTAGGGTTGATGATAATTTAATAAAAAGATATTTATAATGTTTTAACCCATTATGGTCTTATATTATTAGTATTAAAGACTAATACTATTTATTAGATTTATTTTACTTATTTTAGAAATATTAATAAATTTTATTTATCCTTATATTTATTAATGAAGTAAATAAGTTTAAATTTGAGTTATTAAAATATTTAAATTTTTATTTAACTCAAAAGAAGAATATTAGATTTTTTTAACATGTAGATATTATTTTTGTGATCATTTTGGTATATTACATTTATTTTTGTGATTTATAAATAATAAGATATGATTTTTACAATTCTTATTACTTTATAATTACTTAATAAATAATAAATATTTAACTAAGTGAAATAATAATACATGATTATAGTTTTAAATTAGAATTCTTATTTTTCTAAGATTTTTGGTATTTTATTTATATTATTAACATTTATCATTATAAAAATATGAATTATCAAAGTTTTATTACTTATAAAACATTTATTGAATAACATTTATTTAAATAATCATCATAATAATATTTGATAATACTTTTAAGTTGTAGATTTTATTTTTCTGAAAATTTTCATATATTATACATATCTTTCTGAATTATAAATCAAAAGTTATTAATTAAACAAGATTTAATCATTTATTAGTTTTCTGGAATATTATTAATTGAATTATAACATTTTATTTATTTCCTAACAGAAAATACTTTTTACACCGTACCAAGAGCTAGCCCCAGTCACTGACCCATGGGCCATTGTCCACCTCATCTCTTAGACGAAAGAAATGCATTTGTTACCGACCCAGTCTTTACCCCCAGTCAAGGACATGCGGGCCCTAGGCCATGTCATCAGCCACGCGGGCAAGGACCAGTCAAAATAGCTGACGTGTTTCAACCATGAGGTGAGCATGACGCAGCGATGGCATCACCACCACCACCGACGTCGGTGAGTGGTCACCGGCGACGATCTACGCCGCCCTAGCAAACGAAATGGGCCTAGTTCGAATCAGCACAACCTACTGAACCTAAAAGTGACGACGCCTCTCGGAAATGGTCATCGGAGCGTCAGCTCCGACGAGCTCCGGCGGTGGCCGACGGTGGCATATGGTGAGATGGCGATTTTCAAAGAGATCCGGCGATTCAAGGATCCTGGAAGGTTCAGGAACTCACCCTGATGATGATAGAGTGGTCGACGAGGACAGGCGCGGTCGGGAACAAGCTTCCCGATGAGGATTCCGACGAACTGCTGCGAAGAAGAATGGCCAAATTCGTCCCCTCTAGTGCTCCCCTTGACGCAGGACTTTTCTCAGAGGATCTACGGAGGACGGCGCTTCTCCATGGCTGCTTAGAATGGTGTGGGAGGATGTGATTCGACGTCGAGGGGTGGCTCCGGTGAGCTAGGGTTTCGGTCCCATTCGCATCTGATAGGATAAGGAGGAATTAGGGATAGGGATTGAGGCAGGGCGTCACAGTGGCCTTCTTATCCCTTTCTAGAACGACGGCGAGCATCTTGGCGCACGGCTGACGACGACGGCATCGAGCGGCGGCGAGCTCCGCCAGCGAGCTGTCTGTGTGCGTGACGATGACGATGACGGCGAGCCAGAGGGACCAATAGGTCATGTATCATGTTGGTGTTTGTGTGTGTTCATCATGTTCTTCGCGAGGTGTGTGTTCTCTTCCGCTACCTTCTCCCCTTTCCCTCGCTTTTCCCATTGATTTGACCACGAGATCCGTGAAGATCGGGTCACCTAAGAGGTTAACTCCTATCGTCCATGGTTTTATAGCAACATAGTATGACATCATTTTACTAGTGGCTTTGTGGGAACGGAAGGGTCGAACAAGACCGGAGGTGTGGTCGTGCAGGGTGCCTCGTGAAAATCATGTTAGGGTCAATAATTTGAGTTAGGTAGGCCTTTCGAGCTGGGGAAGAGGAGGTTAGAGCATCTCCAATAGTATTCCCAAGAGGCCTTCCCATACCACTTTTTTCATCCGGGTGGAGCTAAATAGCCCCAGTGTGTTCCTAGGAGGCATTCTCAGGCCGGTTTTGGCCCAAAATTCATCCGGCGTTCCCAGGCTGATCCCACATAACCGGGAACCTGTTGGGAACATTGGATGAAACAATCAACCACTCCCTCTCCCCCCATGTGTCCCCTCACTCCCCCACGCCTCCTCTCTCACCAGCTCCGTCCACGCCCTTCCCTTAACTTCATGGAGATCTCCCTCGTGTCGGCTCACGCATGCGCACCCCTGCTTGGACCCCATCAACTCCCCCTCTGTACGCCCTTCCTTCAACATCGTCGAGCACCTGCATCCATGGTCGCCGTCCGAGGTATGCGTCTTGACCACGCTGCCGATAGAGGACGCCCTTCCCTCTACTTCATCCCCTTCCCCTGCCTTATCGCTGCACCCTAACGGCCTCCCTGCTCCGGCTGCACCCCGCTTGTGCTTGTACTGCACCGCTCATGCGCCATCATTTCTCCCTCGAGCTCGCCCGACATTGCTGTGTGCCCTAACACTAGCTCCCTGCCGCCGGCCACCTTCCTCTCGCGCTTCGGCTCGTCTCCAACACGGTAACATCAGCCGCGTCTGCACCTATCCATGCTTCACCATGGATGCCCACAACCGCGAGGTCAACCTCCTCTGTATCTGGCGAGTGATGTCGCTTCCTTGTCGAGGACGAGGTCGGCGGCCATGGCTAGTCTAGCACAGGGACCTTGGCCGGTGTCAGGGACGAGGCCGACTACGATGGCTGGTCTAGCGGTTGCTGGTCGAGGGAGGAAGGAGACCATGGCGCGCTCATGTCCAGGCGGTAGGCGGAAGGCAAGCTGGGCTCGAGGCATGGTCGGTGCGAGCTGGTAGAACGGATAGAAAATGTCAATTCCCAAGCCAAAAAAAATGCATCCATCCAGAGCAGAATTTGGAGCTGGGAACCTGGCAACGAGTGGAGATGCTCTTAGGACTTTAAATGAGTCTGGTACATCTAATGGGAAAACAAATTGTGTCCCTAAGATGTGGGCCCCACATGTCATGGATATCGATTGGATGTCCACCGGCCAAAACCCCTGCCCATGCCCACCCCATGCATTAGTTAGTATCATTGATGACCCACAAGTATAAGGGGTGTATCGTAGTACTTTCGATAAATAGGAGTGTCAATCCCAACGAGGAGCAGAAGGTGCTGAACAGTGGTATGGAGCAGTAAATCCCTGTGAATACTTAGTAAACGGATTTTTAGTGGTTTTCTAACAATGCAACAAAACAAGGAGCAAGTAACAAAATTAACGAACAAACGGAGCAAGTGTCCCAGTCCTTTCTTAGCAAAGGACAAGCTGGTGGAAATACTTATAAGGACCAAATGTTCTCGAGGACACATGGGAATTCTGTCAAGTGCTTTCGCTTCAAATAGCTGAGTACTTTTCTTTGGTGTTTGTAAGTGTTGTGTGGGTGAACCTGTGCTAACATACCGCCCTTCCTAGGACTAATACATACTTGTGATTAAACACCCTGCAAACATCCGTAACTACAGGAAAGTAATTAAGATATAAATCTAACCACGGCCTTAAACTCTGAGATCCTACACTCCCTTGTGCAAAGGTGTCCTAACGGGGGTTCAGGTTTCTGTCACTCCGGCAACCCCATGATTAGTAGCCAAATACACAATGCATCCCCCTAGGCCCATAAATGGTGAAGTGTCATGTAGTCGACGTTCACATGACACCACTAGAATAATAGCACCACAACTTAAATACAAATCATTGAATAATAACTCATCACATATTCACTACTAACAACATGACTTATCCCATGTCCTCAAGAACTAGACGAACTACTCACAAGACATTATATGGATCAAGATCAAAGATGATATGATAATGGATAACAATCTGAACATAAACAATAATCCAATGGTTCCACTCACAAGCATCAACTACAATAGTAAGCAACACCGAAAAAGTTTCCCCTAATGAACTAAGCAATATCCAACACAATTGTTACAGCGGGACGGAGTGAAGATGATGGTGTGGATGATGATGATGATGATGATCCAGATGAAACCTAGCTTGATGACGGTGTTTATGGCGACGGTCTCCCCTCTCCGAGAAGGAATTCCCCCGGCAGAAATCTGTCTACCAGAGAGATCTTTCTCTCTCGGTGTTTTCCACCCCCTAGAGGCGGCGGAAATCTATTTGTGGTTTCTCCCTGAGCCTTAGGGTTTCGAAGGGAAGATATAGGCAAAAGGGCGGAGTCGAAGGCCGGGCAGGTGGTCCACACCTGCCCTAGGCACGGGGTCAGGTGGCCCGCGCCTAGGGGGTGGGCCCCCTGCGGCCCCTCTTCGCTCCTCCTTCTGGCTTCCTTCGTCTTCTGGTAAAATATTATGTTTCCATATTATTCTAGTATTTTTCTGATCTTCGCAAAATTTCACCAAAACGCCTTCTTTTCCATCAGAATCCAGACTCCGGAAGTCCATCCTCAAAGAATCATCCAACATGCATAAACAGATGAAAAGCCATAAGTAATACCTCATAATAAGACAAATATCAATGAATAGAGGTAAATTATGATATAGAATGGTGATGCAAATTGGGCATATCAACTCCCCCAATCTTAGACTTCGCTTGTCCCCAAGCGAATACTGAGCTCAGTAAACATGTCCACAGGTTTATGGAGTTAAGTGTCGATAAAAGAATACGAACAAGAAGCATCACACTTACCTTTGCACAACTCATAGAAGAAAGCAACTCACCATTATATAACTTAGCTTGCAACCAAGTACAACGGTCACAATAGATATGCATAAAGATAAATCATAATTGGAATTGGCAAACTTGTTCTTGGTCAGAGAACACCTGGCAAACAGTTTCACAAAAGCTTTTTGTAGAAGTTTCAAAACAGGAGCACTCTTTGCTCAAAAAGGTTTTTCACAAGTGAAGGCTTTCAAAGTAATACTCAATAGATAAGAGTTTTGTGCAAACAAGGAAGATAACGAACATGATTGAATAAATCACCATATGAATGCTTGAAACACAACAACTCAAATGCTTGCTGGATATAGAGAGGAAGTAGGTTTACTGACTCAACTTTGGAAGTGGGAGAAAGGTCCCTTTATAGAGGGTAGCAGGGATTACAAGTCATAAAGAGCTTCCAAAAGATTATGGTACTTACTAGATTTGAGCCCTCATTGCCCCTATCATAAGAATCTTGAGATGATTAAGGTTAAAGTGAACAAAGATGGAGTATATGCTTGACGAAATATAAGTTGGCAATCTCATGTCCCTTGAATATGAGGGACACTCCTCATGCATACTCAACTTTGGGCCCAGGTAAGTTCTTGTCATTGTAAGTATTTGTATATCATTGAGAACCGCCAACGGGGTACCCCTTGCACATGGTACAGGAGCTTTCCCATAACCAAAATGACAAGGCAATCAGACAATGAGCATCTCAGCAATCTTTTTATTTACTATGCATATAGAATTTTATTGAGGATGCTTCATAGATGACTCACTATGGTGATGCTGCAAGTTTCCACCATGATTAAGCATGGCTTAGGCTAGCGGCCCAGGCGTTTCTCCAACACAGAATACAAACTCCATGGACTTACAAGTTCCATCTTTATTTCACACCATTGACATCCATAGACAAAAGAGCACGATATCAACTGTGTACAAAGTACAAGTGCAATGTTGAAAACGTTCCCCGTGACAGCACTATTCTGCTAATTCCAACGTATAGATGCAAGCATATACAACTTTGATGTTCACAATGGTTCAAGTTTATTAGGGGCAAGTAAATAAAGTGTGCCATCAAGTTCGTGAGAGCTTTATTAACTAGTTTTCTCATAACAAAATACTTTTAAATTTGAAAGGTAGATGAAGCTTGAGAATTTGCTTGGAATAGCAAAATCTACTAGGTAGATATGGTGGACACAAGGGACAAATTTTTTGGTTTAAAGGGTTTTGGAAACATGAGAAGTATGCCTTCTCAAAACAGGTTTTTGGCTAGCAAGGCTGGGTAGCAAGCAAAAGAGTTGAAAGAAACAAGAAAACATACAAGTAATAAAGCCAAACATGCAATCTTCTTTGAAGACACAAAAGAATCTTAAATAAAGAATACTAAGCTTATGAGCCAACAAGAAATAAAACAAATGATACAAAATACATGTAAGCTTTTTCTTTCTTTTTCTTTCAGACTAAAGCCACTGACCAGAACTTAGTTTGCCAAAACCAATTTATATCCACTTGATGATCCCAAAGTGGTGCCAATACTGAACAATAAGATCCATCATATAATAGAGATTGCAAACTAAAATAATAAGTGCAAAAAGTAAAAGATGAGACTTCTGATTAATAATCCAATAAAGGCACTCACACCAAGGGATGCATAGATAATCAACTGAAGGAGATATACTTCCACATGCAAACCAAACTATAAGATAACCTCTCTACCATAGATATGAATCCACTAAAAAGGTAAAAGATAAAACATAATGGTGGTGATACCGCGGCACTCCCCCAAGCTTGGAACAAGCCAAGGGGATGCCAAACCTGATGATGAATTACTCCTTCGGTGGTGATGGTGTTTCCTTGTCATCATCAAACTTCCAAGGCAATGGTTCCCCATCTAAAAAGGATGTCCTTGTTTTTGCAATCCTGAAACTAGCAGCAGAACTTATGCGATCAAATCTAGCCTCATACTCACCGTTTTGGTTCTGTATGTCATAGAGATATGCTTGCAATTGGTTGGTGGTCTGACGGAGTGAAAAGATATCTTCTCGGAGCTCAGCTACTTCTCCTTCATGCTTGGTGATGAGTTTTGAACTTATCTTATGAATAATATCCACCTCGCGTTCTGCCATCTTCTTGTACCTGAAAACTTCATGTTCCAATGCTTCCATCCTGTCTTCTAGACTGCCTTCTCCTTTAGGTCCTTGAACTTCTTTCATCTGTACCTTCCCCTCCTTGAGGATCAACTCTTTGGGATGAATCCTCAACTTATACATGTACGGGTTGAGGGCGTCCGTAGAGTAACCCTCCATGGGTGATCCAGAAGAAGACATTGAGGCTCCAAATATGAGAATTTTCCTGACAGAAACAGATCGAAACAAAAACACGATGAGAACATGATGCAAGAACCTCGGGGAACCTGGGGGGGTTATATATTATGAATATTCAATGCATAAGGAAGGTTTTGACACGGAAACAAAGCGGAGACGAAGTTCGGGGGAGTTAAACCCCCTCCAGGCGCGGCCAGGCTGGGCCCACGCCTGGGGTGGGTTTGTCCACCCTGGACTCCGGTTCCTCTTCAGTTACGTCTAGTAACTTACCTTATGCATTGAAAACATCAAAAATATTAAAAGATTGGGGTTTCACGAACCTTCTGTTTTCACCACTTTTACCTAATCAAAGACGAACTCTGCAGATTCTGGTGTTTGGTTCTTGATAAATTCTTCTAGAGTCACCATTTGAATGACATCCACATCTTCATTGTAAGAATCTCCAGAAATATAATGCTTTATTCTTTGACCATTAACCACCTGTGTTGTGTCATCCTTCAGAGAGGAGATTTTGATGGCACTTGAATGGTATACTTCCTTGATAACAAAAGGGCCTTCCCATTTGGAGAGTAGTTTCCCTGCAAAAAATCTGAGATGAGACCTATACAAAAGGACTTTCTCACCAACATGGAACTCCCTTTTGAGAATCCTCCTATCATGCCATCTTTTTACTTTTTCCTTAAAGATCCTAGCATTTTCGTAAGATTCCCCTCTCCACTCATCTAGATTACTTAAATCAAGTAGCCTTTTCTCACCAGCAAGTCTAAAATCTCTATTCAATTCTTTCACTGCCCAATAAGCTTTGTGTTCTAATTCTAAAGTCAAGTGACAAGCTTTCCCATAAACCATTTTGTAAGGAGACATCCCCATAGGGTTTTTATAAGCAGTTCTATAAGCCCACAAAACGTCATTCAACTTTTTAGCCCAATTTTTCCTAGATTTGTTGACAGTTTTATACAAGATAGATTTAATTTCCCTATTGGAAAGTTCTACTTGCCCACTAGTTTGGGGGTGATAAGCTGAAGCAATTCTGTGATTTACATCATACTTAGCGAGAGTTTTTCTAAAACCCCCATGAATAAAATGAGAGCCTCCATCAGTCATGAGATATCCAGGCACACCAAACCTAGGAAAAATGACATCTCTAAGAATTTTCAAAGAGGTCTTACCATCAACACTGTTTGTAGGTATGGCTTCTACCCACTTTGTAACATAGTCAACAGATACCCTTTTGAAGGGGAAAAGGCCCCATAAATTAAAATCCCCAACAATCAAAGTGTTCAATAACAAGAGAATAATTCATAGGCATTTCATTGCGTCTAGAGATGTTACCTACTCGTTGGCATTTATCACATGATTAGATAAACTTCCTTGCATGTTTAAAAAGAGTAGTCCAATAAAATCCAGATTGTAAAACCTTTTGTGCAATCCTGTCCCCAGCATGATGTCCTCCATAAGCACTGCCATGAAATTTTCTCAATATCTCTTGTTGTTTAAATTTTGGAACACATCTGCTCATAATGCCATCTACTCCTTCTTTATATAAGTGTGGGTCATCCCAAAAGTAATGCCTTAGGTCATAAAAGAATTTCCCCCGTTGCTGAGCTGTAAAGGTTGGAGCCAAATACTTGGAAACAATAAAGTTAGCATAATCAACATATCAAGGACTCTCATGTGGACTTAACCCTATTGTAGCTAACTGCTCATTTGGAAAACTATCATTAACAGGCAAAGGGTCAAAAGAAATGTTTTCCAAACGAGATAAATTATCAGCAACAGGATTATCAGCACCTTTCCTATCCACAATATGCAGATCAAACTCTTGTAAAAGCAACACCCACCTTATAAGCCTAGGTTTAGCGTCCTTCTTTGTCATCAGGTACTTAATAGCTGCATGATCGGTATGAATAGTAACCTTAGAATCAACAATATAAGGTCTAAACTTATCACAAGCAAAGATTACAGCTAAGAATTCCTTTTCAGTAGTAGCATAATTCTTTTGAGCAGCATCCAGAGTCTTGCTAGCATAATGAATGACATTTAACTTCTTGTCAACACGTTGTCCCAAGACAGCACCCACAGCAAAATCACTAGCATCACACATAATTTCAAAAGGTAAACGCCAATCAGGTGGTTGGACTATAGGAGCAGTTGTTAAAGCTTTCTTCAAAGTTTCAAAAGCTTCCTTACAATCATCATCATTTGCTTCAATTTTGGCTCTTTCAACTTCAATACCTTTGATATCTCTAGGACAAGGCATCTTCTCAATTGCTTCAATTTTGGCTCTGTCAACTTCAATACCTCTTTCAGAGATCTTGTGTCCAAGGACAATTCCTTCGTTAACCATGAAATGGCATTTCTCCCAGTTAATAACAAGGTTGGTTTCCTCACATCTCTGCAAAACTCTATCAAGGTTGTGCAAACAGTTATCAAAAGAAGTTCCATAGACGGAAAAATCGTCCATGAAAACCTCCACAATTTCTTTACAAAAACCATGAAAGATATCAGACATACATCTCTGAAACGTAGGAGGAGCATTACATAAACCAAAAGGCATACGCCTATAAGCATAAGTACCATAAGGACAAGTAAAAGTGGTTTTCTCTTGGTCCTGTGCTTTCACAGCAATTTGAGAAAACCCAGAAGAACCATCAAGAAAGAAAAAGTGAGTCTTTTTGGATAACCTCTCGAGCATTTGATCAATAAAGGGCAAAGGATAATGATCTTTCTTAGTAACTTTATTAATTTTTATAAAATCAATACACATTCTATACCCAACCACTACTCTTTGGGGTATAAGCTCATTATCCTCATTAGGCACAACAGTTATTCCCCCTTTCTTGGGAACACAATGAACAGGGCTAACCCATTGACTATCAGAAATAGGATAAATAATACCACCATCAAGGAGTTTTAATACCTCATTTCTTACCACATCCTTAATCTTAGGATTTAGACAGCGTTGGTTCTCAACAACTGGTTTTGCATCAGGATCAATATTAATAGCATGCTGACATATAGTAGGAGAAATTCCTTTTAAATCATCAAGAGTATAACCCATAGATCCTCGGTGTTTCTTCAATACCTCCAATAACCTTTCTTCTTCCTTCCCTGAAAGTTTAGAGCTAATAATAATGGGATATATCTTCTTATCATCAAGATAAACATATTTAAGATCATCAGGTAAAGGTTTTAATTCGAAAACAGGATCCCCTTTAGGTGGTAGTGTGGTACACGAATCTTCCATAGGTAGATTATGCTTAAGCTATTCCGGCTGCGAAGAAAAATTTCGTCAATCTCATTTCTTTCCTTCATGAAGACATCACTTTCATGGTCTTCCATGAACTGCTGCAAAGCATTGTTAGGAGCAAGAGAAATAGCAGATAGTTGTTCAACCCTGAAATCCTCATCAGGTAATTCATTTTCATAAGGAGTTTGGGAAAATTTGGAAAAAATAAACTCATAAGATTCTCCAGCAAACTTAGTCAAAACTTTTTCCTTCCTACAATCTATGATAGCCCCACAATTATTAAGGAAGGGTCTACCAAAAATGATAGGATAGGTTTTACTAGCTTCTTTACCAAGTACTAGAAAATCAGGAGGATATTTAATCTTACCACAAAGTACCTCCACATATCTTACAATACCAATGGGTCAAACTTGCTCTCTATTAGCAAGGTGAATAACCACATCAATGTCCTCAAGCTCACAACGACCAATCTCATGCATAATTTCCCTGTAAATCTCATAAGGAATAGCACTAGAACTAGCACCAATATCACATAAACCATAGTAACTATGACTACCAATTTTAACAGAAAGCACATGAACACTAGATTTTCTAACTTTCTTAGGATGAGAAACAATATTAGTAGCGTCTTCACAGAAGACAATATGCTCGTCCTCTATATTTCTAGTGACAAGATCTTTCACAATAGCTACCACCGGCTCAATATCAATAAGCTCATCGGACCCAACATCTTTCTTTGCGCTTTTGCTAACCCCAGTAGACATAATAGAATTCTCTCTCACCTTAGAAGGAAAAGGAGTTTTCTCAATATAAGGTTCAAGCAAAATAGGATCAACAGTGCAAACCTCTGTACTAGCAGGAAAATGGGTGACAATGTCTTTATAAGGAGCATGGTACTTGTCCCACTCTTTCTTGGGAAGTTCAATATAAGAGGCAAAGGCATTAAAACATTTTGCAAGAACTTGGGGATAAAGGCCAAACTTATTGTAAATATCACAGAAGTTATCAGTACCCATAAAAGATTTAATGCATTCATAATCATAGTCTATACCTGACTTTCTTCCTTTGTCATTCTCCCAAGCCTCAGCGTTATCTTGAATACGGTCTAAGAGATCCCATTTAGCTTCTACCTTTATATGTATGAATGATCCAGCACAAGAAGCATCTAGTAAATCTTTATCATGAAGAGAAAGCCTAGCATAAAAGTTATTGAGAACAATATTGTTAGGGAGTTCATGAATAGGAAATTTAAGCATTAGTAACTTCAATCTCCCCCAAGCTTGAGCTGTACTCTCTCCATCAAGAGGCCAAAAGTTATATATAAGACGTCTATCCTTATGGATTTCACTGGGGGATAAAATTTAGAGTAAAAGAGATATGCCATCTCCTCCCATTCCATGGATTGTCCATTCTTTAGCAGCTTATACCATGCTTCAGCTCTCCCTTTCAAGGATATGGAGAGTAAATTCTTCTTCACCTGTTCAGTTGTGATACCTGCACACTTAAACAACCCGCATAATTCATGGATAAAAAGCAAGTGATCACCAGGATGGACAGTTCCATCCCCAAAATAATAATTATCCATAACACGATTAACAATACTTGTAGGTATCTTAAAAGGATCTATTTCAACAGGAGGTGGTTGATCTACTACCATAGCAGTGGTAGTAGTTTTCCCAAACAGAAAACCAAGTGGGTTATCCATATTTGAAACAAAGTAACAAGCAGTAACAAAAGCAACACCCATAGTAAAAGTTTCCCTTACCAGTTCCACTCTTCAATAGCGCTTCACTCCCCGGCAACGGCGCCAGAAAATAGTCTTGATGACCCACAAGAATAGGAGGTGTATTATAGTACTTGCGATAAATAGGAGTGTCGATCCCAACGAGGAGCAGAAGGTGCTGAACAGTGGTATGAAGCAGGAAATCCCTGTGAATACTTAGCAAACGGATTTTTAGTGGTTTTATGACAAGGCAACAAAACAAGGAGCAAGTAACAAAAGTAACGAACAAACGGAGCAAGTGGCCCAATCCTTTCTTAGCAAAGGACAAGCCGGTGGAAATACTTATAAGGACCAAACGTTCTCGAGGACACATGGGAATTCTGTCAAGTGCTTTCGCTTCAAATAGCTGAGTACTGTTCTTTGGTGTTTGTAAGTGTTGTGTGGGTGAACCTGTGCTAACATACCGCCCTTCCTAGGACTAATACATACTTGTGATTAAACCCCCTGCAAACATCCGTAACTATAGGAAAGTAATTAAGATATAAATCTAACCACGACCTTAAACTCTGAGATCCTACACTCCCTTGTGCAAAGGTGTCCTAACGGGGGTTCAGGTTTCTGTCATTCCGGCAACCCCATGATTAGTAGCCAAATACACAATGCATCCCCCTAGGCCCATAAATGGTAAAGTGTCATGTAGTCGACGTTCACATGACACCACTAGAAGAATATGACCACAACTTAAATACTAAACCATTGAATAATAACTCATCACAGATTCACTACTAACAACATGACTTCTCCCATGTCCTCAAGAACTAGACAAACTACTCACAAGACATCATATGGATCAAGATCAAAGATGATATGATAATGGATAACAATCTGAACATAAACAAGAATCCAATGGTTGCACTCACAAGCATCAACTACTATAGTAATCAACATCGGGAAAGTTTTTCCTAATGAACTAAGCAATATACAACATAATTGTTACAGCGGGACGGAGTGGAGATGATGGTGTGGATGATGATGATGATGATGATCCCGATGAAGCCTAGCTTGATGACGGTGTTGATGGCAACGGTCTCCCCTCTCCGGGAAGGAATTCCCCGGCAGAAATCTGTCTGCCGGAGAGATCTTTCTCTCTCGGTGTTTTCCGCCCCTAGAGGCGGCGGAAATCGATCTGTGGTTGCTCCCCTAGCCTTAAGGTTTCGAAGGGAAGATATAGGATAAAGGGCGGAGTCGGAGGCCGGATAGGTGGGCCACACTTGCCCTAGGCGCGGGTTCAGGTGGGCCCGCGCCTAGGGGTGTGTGGGCCCCCTACAACCCCTCTTCGCTCCTCCTTCTAGCTTCCTTCGTCTTCTGGTAAAATATTATGTTTCCATATTTTTCTGGTATTTTTCTGATCTTCGCGAAATTTCACCGAAACGCCTTCTTTTCCATCAGAATCCAGACTCCAGCAGTCCATCCTCAAAGAATCATCCAACATGCATAAACAGATGAAAATCCATAAGTAATACCTCATAATAAGACAAATATCAATGAATAGAGGTAAATTATGATATAAAATGGTGATGCAAATTGGGTGTATCAATCACCCCGGCCCCCGCGAAATCTGTGGGATTAGCTCTCCATACTCTCGCCCACCGGGTCGGATATCCGTGGATACCCGAATCCATGGATAAAATTGCCATCCTTAGTCCTAGTTTTGATCATTTTGCTTTCTTAGTTTTATGTCTTCTTTTTTCAAACTCCTTTTGAATTGTTTGCATATCCAAATTGTTTTGAAAATTTTACGCCCATTAGAAAGTTCTAATACAAATGTCTAGAGAATTTCCTAACAAAAAGTGCAACCTCGTATTTTATTCAAATAGGGACTTGAACTACAAGTGTGTGTTTTATTCATCCCAAAAATATTAGAGAATATTAATACTAGCTTCCTTATAATATTGGATGAGACTAGGTTAAATTTATCATGACATTTGCACCAATCTAAGTCCCACGGTTTACTAAATATTTTCAAAATAATCGCAAAAAAATAATTTCAAAATGAATAATCGCAAAAAAATAATTTCAAAATGGTTTCATTTTCAAACGAAGGTTTTGAATGGTGCCACCAAAACGCATGTCTGAGCTCTTGCCGGCTACACTTTGGGGACTCCGTGGACATGCTCTGATTAACTGCAAGCCTTGGCAAACCCTAGACCAGGCCGGGTTTCAGGCCAGGCTTGTTAAACCTTGACCTGAAAATGTCAAGCCTGGGATTTGCGTGGGGCTGTCAATGCCCAGGCCAGGCAAGGCCAGGCCCAGCACCCTGACTTCCTTAAGCTTGCTCAGGTAAAAGAAATTGTTTATCCTCAAACAAAAAAGGTAAAGGAAATTGTTGCAAGGCCGAGACCATTTAAAAAGATATATATTTAAAAAAAGATTTACTGAGTTTTTTTCAGGCACAAGAAAACTATTTAGTCACAGCATTGAGGTCTACTACATTCCCTCTCTTCATGTTTATCTCGCAAAATATTCTGAAATCACTCGGTTGCTTCCACATGTAGGTGGCACCAGCATGAAAACAATCCGACAGATTCGATTGCGTTCGAAACGGATGGACTTCATTCGAGGAAGCAAGCTCGGTTGTCACCTCAAACGGGAACTTAGCAAAAGCATCAGAATCACACCACGCCGATCTTTGAGCAGCTCGCCGCCTTGTAATCTGAACCCCCAAAATAAAAAGGACCGTGACACATCACCTGAAAGTGGTGGTTATTTCTTCAGGGTGCTGTTCACTTTGAAGCTGCTTTCGGGCCTCACTTTTACCAAGGCAAAATCTCTCTCTCATCTAGAGTTACCCAAAGATGAAATTCTTTCCCGTTTCTTTTGTTACATGCACGCGGCCTGAGTTTTACTACCTCCCAAGAGGAATCTTACGTACTACTTGATGCACAGCAGCAGCAGCAGCAGCTGAGGTTCAAAGGGCAAAAAAAAAGTAAAGATGGAGGGAGGGAGAACCAAGTACAGCCTTAAGGATCAGGATTCAGAGTTTCGGACAGCAATGGCTCCTAGAACTTTTACTTTCTCTCCCCACCGCACTGTCTTTTTTTTTCTCACAAGAACAAACAAGGGATTGGAAAAGAAAAAGAAATCAACACAACACAACTCGAAGATAAAAGCAGAGTCATGAAAAAGAAAAGGAAGCATGGCTGGCTGGCTGGCACATTTCATCACTTGCTTTGCTCCTCCTCCTCCTCTGCATATTAGTCCTTGAAAAGCAAGGCAGAATCAGGCCAAAGCAAAAGAGGCACAGAAGAAAACAAGAAGCAGGGAATGCTACTAGGAGGCCACCGGCAACAGCGACTGACACAGATCCCTCTGCCCCTCCCTCCTGTGCTGCTCCTTCTACTCCCCCTCCCCTCCTCCTCTTCCCTTCCCTTCCCTTCCCCGGCATTATAATATGCAGCCACATCGCAGCAGAGGCAGCAGCAGCAGCAGCACCCAGCGTCGTCGTCGCAGCTGCACCACCACCACCACCAGGACCACCTGTCCACCACCTCCATTACAAGAAACAAGCAGACGAGAGGGAGCAGGAGCAGGCGCGCGGGGGTGACGAGCACGTACCTTGTCGGTACTATGAGAAGGCCGGCCGTGTCCGGGAGGTGGGCGGCGGCGGCGACGGCAATCTTGTTCGGAGTTCTTGTTTTGATGTCGTTGGCGGCGGCGGCGGTGGTTGAGGAGAAGCCGTCTCCGCCGGCGATCGGAGGGAGGAGGATGCTGTTGGCGGGCGACGGAGGGGAGCTCAGAAGAACCCTGGAAGATTTCAGGGCCGATGATCCTTTCCAGGACAGCGAGAGGAAGGTGCCCAATGGCCCCGATCCTATCCACAATAGGTGCTTCCCTTCACACTCCCTCTACTCTTCTGCGCGTCGGTTTCTTGAGTTGGTTTCTTCATTTCCTCTGTCTGCTTCTGTTCATGTAACTCTTCAGTTCGACTGCTAGTCTTCTGGGTCATGTGAACTCTGAAAAGACTGCATGTTATTTGGGAAGTAAGAAGAGTTCCCATATTTTTAATGGACCATGCATATGTAGCAGGTTTCCTCAAGTTTGGAGCTGTTGTCTTCAAATTTGAAAATGACACACACTTACAGAGCATTTTTGCATAGCGGGGTGGCGGACAGTAGACTGAAGATTTTGGCCAAATTTGAAACAATGCACTCTTGCTGCTGGTTATGATGATTCTTTAACAGGAACAAATTCTTTATTTGTGCCATGTTTAATATGCCATGTAATATATTCCATATGTGATAGGCCACTAGTTCACTCTACAACATTCCACATGCTTTGTATTTCCTGAAATCTTCTCTGGGCACTCAAAATATTCTAAGACCAAATTTTATTTGAGCATAAAAACATGAGAAGAACAAAGAGATGAGAATGTAAACAAAGATGCCACACCCACACACACAGTCACAGTCCCCTATGATGATATGCTATTCTTTCAGCAAAAGCATGTGGGTTAGTCTTATTCTCCCTTTTGATGAAACTGTTCCAATCATTTAGTAACGAGGATGCACTTATAATACTTGAAATAACTAGTCTAAATGCATGGAAGCGATCAAAAAAGGTACAACCCCATGGTTAATTACCTACACAACAAAGAGATGGTCTAACGGTTCAGTGTACGGCCGGTCACCTGAAACACAGAATGTCATGCTGTTCCAATTCCCTTCCCTCTCTAACCTGATGAATTTTCTTCAGGGGAGCTGGCAAGTCGGGAAGATCGCCGGGCCGACAGTAGCGGCGCACATCCCGATGCGCGGAAGCTTCCGACCGAAGATGCCGAATATGGTGGAGCAGAGAAATGGTGCATTCCGTCGCATTTCATTGCAAGGAAGGAACAAAACAAGGGCTACATTGCCATGGTGGGTCTGGCTGGATGTTGTGGTGTAGCTAGGGAGGGAGACGGCCTGTCCTATCTTCCTCTAAGCACCGCTATTTAAGAGAGCTTAAGCATAAAACTTTAGCTTTTTCCCTCGAAAACAGAGGCTGTTGTTCTAGTGGTGGGGGGTTTCAGTTTTGTAAAGTAACCAAGCTTGCTTCCCTCTCTCACAAGAAACAGAGCACCGGAGATTCTTTGGCAAAGGGGGTGTGGGCAGTGGCTCCTTTGTTTTTTTGGCACAAGTGACTTTAGACATTGTTTGGTTTTGAGGCACCCATTCTTTTCCCTTGCCACTGTGTGAGCTTCAGCACCATATAAATAAGTTTTGGTGCAGAGGAAACAAACAGGTCAGCTAGAGAAGGACCAACAGTGATTTTCTAGGCTTTTTTGCAGGTTTTCATCTTCATGTAGGATGTAGAAAATCCGTTGCCGTTTCAGCCCTAGCCCCTAATCAAGAGAGCTTTTTGCTAGCTTCCAATCTTGCTATGCCCATTCAACATTCTCATTTCCTTTCCCTCCAAAAATTTCAAAATTGTCTGTGAGACTTGCTTTGTTTACAAATTAAACCAAAATAAACGTGTTGGAATTCAACATGGCGCCAGAAAACAGGGGAAAATTAAAGTGGCAAAAGAGAAAGGAGGGGAGCACCAAGCCCTGCCAAAGTAGCAAGCAATGCTTTTTTCCCCTCTCTCTCCCCCTTCTGATTCCTCCCTCCACACCCCTTCTCCTCCTCTCTTTAACTTCTTTTCCTGTAACTTAGTAGTAGCTTTGAACAGCTAAAGTGAGCTCCAAAGCAAGGCTGTTTCTGTGGAACTAAAAAAATCTGTGTTCCTTCTTCTTGACCGGTCATGCTGTGGCCTGGACATGAGATGTACTAGAATGGATATGTGGATCAGTGTATGGCTGGCTGGATGGATGGACTGCTTTGTTCAGGATGCAGACCAAAGTGGGCACAGATATATGTGTCCTATTTGTACATATATATGCTTCTGTGTCTCTCTCCCCTCCGGGTCCCGGCATGCTCCCAGCGTCTGCACTCTTGTTTCTGGTCCCAAGAGCAGGACACAGAGCTGCCCATGTACTTGAACCTCTAGTTTTACTATCTACTGTACTTCATTTTAATTTATTTTTACCCTGAGACAAACAGGCAAGTGCATTCAGATGGTCTATCTTGATTCTTGGGTCTTTGGACAAGGGACACTGAAAAAAGCAGAGAAGTAATATTCCTCAATAAACAAAACAAAGTCCATTTTTATCTTGGCCGCTTGAAGAGTCCAATTTTGACCCTAAACCACAAAACCTTTCGATTTACACGCTCAACTATCAAAAACGGTGCAGATGAGAAACAAATGCAGCGGTTTTGCCTCTAGCAGATGGAGATGATTACACGTGTTTGGAAAAACAAAGAACATGAATACATATGCAGATGTCTGCACATTAGGTTTTGTGGTTGATGGCTAAGAAAGGCTCTGGAAATAACCATAACTTCAGGTAGTACCATTTATGCGTTACTCCAGGGTATTCAGTTTATGTTGATAGGTTCAACAATGGAGGAATACCTTGAGCCATGGAGTAGTATGTACCAGACTTTGTAGAATGGATCATGAACATTTTTGCTCGGGGCTGTCAGAGCTGAAAACGATTTATACAGTGCATTGCTGGAGAAATATTTGATACCATCAAAGGTCATATCCAAATTAATTTTGAAACAAAGAAAGTTTATATTAAGATGCTCTCAGGTCAAACTACATCATACAAAGAGTAAACATTTAATGCGACACTACTAAGAGCCTACATGGTTTTGTATCAGCCAACAGCTAAACCCTACGCTATACATAGTCAGTTCAGTTTGGCGGAGGTTTCAAGCATCGCAGACCCCGCAACTTTTGCGGCAAAAACCGACGGAATCCTTGGTGCCCACCATGTATTTTGGGTTCTTGTAACACTCCCCTACAGCAGCCCACTTGGGGCAGAGCTCATTGTCATCAGAACACGGCGTGTCTGTCATTACATCCGGAGGATTGTCGAATGACCGGACATGGATCCATTTTGTGGCAGACCACTTCTCACCCTCGACTACTGGGCAGCTAGCATGGAGACTGCTTGGATCTGTTGTCGCGTTTACATGGAGACTGAAAAACAGTAGCGCATCACCTTTCCTCGGCTTCACTGCAACAGAACAGTAAACCTTTGTTTTAGGATAAGCGTTATGTAAAATTATGACCAATGAAGTGGAAAAACGTTCCTTTTGACATGCAAGAGGCTGAAGGCTACCTGCTAGGCCAGATCTTGCGCACTCGGACCAGGTTTCATCCTTGTGTTGTAAACGTCCTCCCTAAAAGAATACATCAGATGACTAAAACTTGCTGTCGTAGAAAAGGCTAATTACTCTCAGAAAAAATGGCATACCTCTGCATTTGGAAACACAGTCTCTCCACCCTTCTTCACATCTGTCAGGTACATAAGAACGGTGGCAACTCGATGACCACCAAGCTTCAGGTTGTTTTTGTCATTAAAATAATCGAAGTGGGCATCATATTTCTGACCAACTTCATAATGCAGAACCTGAACTGACTCAGCATTTTCTGATCCAGAAACAGATTAGCCTGTTAAAGAATGCCCTCTAACCCTGAACCGACCGAAAGGCAAGTAAAGTAGCAAGTCATACCTTCAGGGAGAAATGTCCAAGCAGCGACACGCTTTTCGATTCCAGAGATAATTTCATCCTTGAATTCATTAAAGAAAATGAAGCAAATAGTAGTCAAGCAACATTTCTAGTTGTTTGTTGTGCAGGGTATCAATGGAAGAAGGAACAGGGGAAGCATTTTTTTTACATGGATCGTTCTATCAACTGCACTAGACAAATATGAAGGCTCAGTTGCCAAAATGACTTAGTATTCAAAATTTATTTTCACAAATAGCAAGAACCATTAGCTACTTTATCTGGTAACATATTTTCAAGAGGATGGTTTTTCTCAGGTTTATACTAACTCGCCGGGGGGTTGATCCAACGAACGGAGTGAGAAGAAAGGCTGTAGTTGGGGAAGGGAAGATCTGAGATCTGAACGGTAGGGAGATAGATATACTAATCCGAGATTACTACTAGTTAGCAGGCAAGGACTCTGAGCTCGCTACTAGTAATAGAGCTTTTATTATCTGCTAGCATAGGCTGCACAGCTAAAATTCAGCCTCGCTTTACCTCAAAGGAAGTAGTTATTTCAAAATTTTATTGCCTTCCAGAAAATTGCGCAACTAGCGTTCACTCTCATTTTATCTCAGAAAAAGGGAAGCGCAAACAACAACCATCCAATGGAGTTATCTCCTTCTTGAAGACATCGCGTACGTTTGCAGGAGAGAACGAGGGTGGTTCCAATTCCATACCTCACGCTTCGCCAAGAAGGTGCCGGAGCTCGTGCGGACCTGGCTCATGACGCTTTTCCCGGAGTCATTGTCCGCCACCATCGACTTCTCGAGCCTCCCCTTGGCCTAAACCCCAACAAAAGCACAGAGATCACAACTCACGATACAAGAACCCTCTGCATGCCATTTGGCACTACTACTAAGACGACCGGAGAAGGGCGGCGACTCACCAGCTTGACGAGGTGGTCGCACTCGGCGTGCGTGAGGAAGCCGCTGTACAGGAACGCCCTGCGCGCACAAACAAGCAAACAGACATGGTGCTGTCAAGCCGCAATTCGACAAACAGGTGGCGCGCGGGGAGGGCGGGGAGGGGTGGGGAACCAAGAGCTGGAGAGGCTGACCTGGGGCGCCAGGAGATCTGGGTGACCCTCTTCGGGTCGTAGAACCCGCCGCCGGAGGAAGAGACGCCGTGGTACTGGGCGAGCGCGAGGGCGGCGAGGAGCAGGAGGATCGGCGGCATGGTGATGGGTCGAGGCGGGGCGGCGGCGGCGGTGTCATGGCTCGCTCCGGGGGGCGTTGGTGTGTTGCTTATAGTGAGGCGGTGACGGAGGGACAGTGGCGAGGTCTCCGGTGTCTGTCTGGGCTGGGATTCCGCCGCGGCGCCCACCGGAACGGTGGAAACGGGGGCGAGCCGCTGGTGTGGAGATGGAGCGTTTTCAGTTTTCTCTGTGGGCGCGTGTCCCTTTTTGGCTCGTGTCCTGGTTTGACGGTTTTACGCGCGCGTGACCTGTAACGGAAAATCTGTCGTGTTTAAGCCCCAAACAATCAGCACACAAGAGCGCAGCAACCGTCGTTAATAATGACATCCGTAGATTGAAAAAGACTGATCTAAAATTGCACCAACTAACATAAAAGTTAATCAGATCCCAGGGGCTTTGGCGTTGTTTGTTTGTTGGTGTCATCTCCTACTCTTCCTCCAAGTCGGCGAGCCATTAGCGATGATCTTCGTGAGATCTGTTGTGGCGTTCATCGCCTCGTCGTATCCAAGTGATGTCGTCCCCGACTACGGTGAAGGCCACTGTGACGAGATGCTCATCTTCGTTGATGGAGAAGGACCTGATCGTGTTTCCATCTTTAGTTACATGATCCTTTTTGTAAAAGTTATAGGTCGGTTTTAGACACAGTTTCTTCCAAGGGCCTTGATGCAAAATGTAATCCCACCGCCTCTCCTTAATATAGTTTTTGGACCCCTCCGGTGTCTTCCCCGTGCTGAAAAAATATGAAAATATTACTCTAATGGAGTCAGATTTGTCTAGATTCAGGTGTATGTAGTCACGTTTTAGAGAAAAAATTGTTTTTGCCACACTAGGTTTTGCCTATCTTGATTTTGCCACTCTAAAATTTGACATTTTGCTTTTGCCCCATTCTTATCAATTAAGGACAAAAGCAAAACCAAAACAACAACAATAAAGGGCAAAAGAAAAAAATTCCCCATTTGCATATTGTTTTTGCCCCACCAAAGACAAAAATGATGTATTACCAGGAACTGCGGGCCAAAAGTAAAATGTCAAAATTTAGACCGATAAAAGCAAAATGGAAAAAAATTAGGGTTGCAAAAACAAAACAAAACAATATTTTATTGCTAGATACATCCAAATTTAGATAAATCTGAGCCATTAATTTAAATTAAAAGGAAGTACTTCAAATCGAGTATCATACTTTTCTTTTTTGAATAGGCCAGTATCATACTAGTGCCATCCTGGCCCCAATTACCAAAGAGCTAAATACATCAGCAGTCTCAATAGTTGTTCATCACGTATAAATTAGTTCCACTAGTTGTAAAATAGGGCCAGATAGTCCCAATATTTGTTACTCCGCGCAAAACTAGTCCCAAGTGATCCTCACGAAGACACGTAGTGTTGGACTTTTTGCAAAAATGCCCTTGTAATTTTCGATACAGTACATACGACCTTGACGACGTGGGTCCCACCTGCCAGTTGTGAGGAAAGAATAAATAGAAAAATTTATGAGACCGTTGATGGTTCGGACGCGCGACCGATCTGCTTCAATCCACAAAATTGGCATAACCACTGAAGCTTTTTAGACTTTATAGCGTCTGAGTGAACTAATCTTATTATACTAATAACAATGCTGCTATACATATGATAAAAGCTGTCCAATTTTGATACGATGATTAAAACAAACCATTCATTCATATAGCTGCACGCATGACTAGCGTTGGATGCGTTGTTGTGAGAAATTTTTACTTCGTTTGCCGGTGAGTGTCCCCGCGATGATTGTAGCGGAGATTGACCAACGCGTGAAGTCCACGATGCCGACCAAGTATGCTAACCACGACGAGTGGTACAGCGCGTCACTGCGGTCAGTGTCCGCTACCAACATTGTCTATATCTAGGATTTTATTTTAGATTTATTTAAAACTTAAAACTATTGTTCTTATATTCTTGAGAAAAAAGAGTTATTGTAATGGCATTTGCTAGTGGCATGGAGTACCTTGAGTTTTCGGTGGTGATGTGGGTAGTAATGATATTTGCTAATGTAATGTAGCCCTCAATATTAGATTATCCGTAAAATTTTGTGTTTTTAATTCATTTTGAATCTCACCATACTTATCAATATGTAATTAATGTAAGAATCAGATTCATAACATATTCAAGGATGCAATCTCGATCCAGTGGTTTGCGTTTATCGTTTGTATTCGGGAGGTAGTGTTATCGATTCTTCATCAAGCGGCAATATCTCCTCTAATAGATGGGACCCACATCGTCAAGCAAGTATATGACATGCCTACTATACAAAAATGCAGGGTGTTTTTGCAAAATGCTTGTGTTTGACGTCACATGTCCGCACAAGGATTATTTAAAACTAGTTTTCCGCCGATTAAGTATTGAGACTACCTAGCTCTATTTTATAATTATAGTGGGACTAATTTACACAACTATTGAGACTACGCGTATATTTAGTTCTTACGGGAGCGGTAGAATCTCACTGCAGTTTTTTCCTTTTTTTTCCAGGTAGCTCAAGATGGTTGAACCGAACCATGTAGCAGCCACACAGTTCAGGAAGCCGCACCTGGTCCGCGCTCGCTGTTTCCAATCGTCCCCACCCGAAACCCTAGTCGCCGCCCCACCATGCCGCCGCCGGTACCGATGGATGAGCTCGTAGAGGATGTCCTCATCCGCCTTCCGCCGGTCCTGATGGACGATCTTGTAGAGGAGGTCCTCCTCCGCCTTCCGCCGGACGAGCCCGCCTGGCTCGTACGCGCGTCGGCCGCCTGCAAGTCTTGACGCCACATCCTCGCCGCCGCGCGGTTCCGTCTCCGCTACCGCGAGTTCCACGGAACTCCCCCGGTGCTGGGAGTCTACGAGCGGTCCATCTTCCTCGCCACCCCCGCACTCTTCCCGGCCCAGCTCAGCCGCCGCAACGCAACTATTATGGACTGCCGTCACGGCAACGCCCTCTTCGTCATCCCCAACTTCAATGGTGAGGCACGAGTACGGCCTTTTGATATCTTCGTCTTGGACCCTGTGATGGGCCGCCAGCGCAGTGTGCCCTCCCCCTATAGCCGCGCGGAGTGCTTCAGTGCGCGGAGTGCTTCCGTTGTTAGTAGCTATCTTGGCCAAGTAGTTGTTATTGACTCCAAGAGGGGGTATTTATGCTCGATAGTGGGTTAATGCCTCTAGTTTCCAAGGGAAGTGACAAAATCTCTTCGGTTGTAGATGTGTTGTTGCCACTAGGGAGAAAACAACGGTCTCTTGTTTCTGGAACATGAGGACTGTTTACCTTACACACTTTGCTTAAAGCAGTCGTCTGTTGCTTGCAATTTAATACTGGAGGGGGTTCGAATGATAACCTGAAGGTGGACTTGACAACACGTTTAATCCTTTGTTACAACAAACAGGTGAGCTTGACAACCTCACTGATTCGTTGGGGCAAAGTCTTGAATTTTTGTTGTGCAGGTCTCCGCGTTGCTAGCAACACCTGTGTGATGTTTTATTCCTCCTTCTGGTTCGATAACCTCGGTCTCTACTGAGGGAAGACTTGCTGATGTGCTCATCACACCTTTCTCTTAGAGTTTCCAACGAAGTCCTTTCTGTCAGGCAACAAGTTTTCTGGTGCCGTTGCCGGGGAATAAAGAAGAAGAAGCTCCCACGTCAACAAAGCGCCATCAAGTTCCACTCCCACCGGAAGTTCCGACCAGGACTCGCTTTTTTAGTCTCTCGCATCGCAGTTTTTGACCATTGGCTATGTGCCACCGGAACTTCCGGCCTCCCACCGGAAGTTTCGCCCAGGGTCGCGAATGCCCATAACGGGCAGATCTGGGAGCCCTTCAAAAGGGGCTCCTATTACCCTTCGTGCACACTAGCTTTTCTTCTTGGTTCTTGGCTTTCTCTCTTCCCTCCATTGTTGACCTTGAAGAAGCTTTCCCTCTCCCCTTTTTCCTTCCTATGGTTCTTGCATCTTTTTGAGGGACTTGATAGAGGAGATCTAGATCTACAATCCCCCCAAGCTAAATCCCTTCTTTGTGAAGGAATCATTGGGATCTAGATCTTGGAGAGTTTTGTGTTCTCCTCTTGTGTTCTTCCTCCCTTATCTCCCCAATAGTTTTTGTAGCTTTGTTGGAATTTGGGAGTGAAGGACATGCCCTTGTATTTTTTGCATAGGTTTGAGTTCTCCTTGGAGATTCGGCGAGTACAAGCTTGTGAGTTTGTTACTCTTGGGTTCTTGGAACCCTAGACGGTTGTGTGGTTGGGTTGTTGACTTTTTGTGGTCTTGTTGACCTTTTGTGGTCTTCTAGCCTTTTGTGGCTTTGTTGGCCATTTGTGGCATTGTAGCCTTTTGTGGCTTTGTTGTTGGGAGCCTCCAATTGAGTTATGGAGTTAGCCCCAATCTTGTACGGGTTCGGTGACCGCCCTCAAGCGTCCCATAGTGGAGCGAGTGCCTGCCTTTTGTGGTGCACACTCGGGAGAATATGATGAGCCTTTTGTGGCGTCGGTGAGTTGCGTGATTCCGCATCCGGGATGAGGACTTGTGTGGCGTTGGGTGAGCATCGAGCCACCACACCTCGAGATGATCCATTTGTGGCGTTCGGAGAGCATTGTTTCATCGCACCTCTCCAACGGAGACGTAGCTTCTTTGGAAGTGACCTTCGGGAAATAAATCTTCGTCTCCACGTCCATCGGTTATCTCTCAACCGAGCCCTTTTACTTATGCACTTTACTTTGTGATTGCCATCGTTCTTGAAGTATTTATATCTTGCTATCATCTTGTTGCTTATATTGCTTAGCATAGGTTGTTGGTGCACTTAGGTGAACCTAGTGGTTAGGTTTTGTGCTCAATAAATTAAACGTTAGTTTTATTCCGCATTTACTTAAGCCTAAACCGTAATATTTTTAAATGCCTATTCACCCCCTTCTAGACGACGTCCTTTGGTCTTTCAAATTACGTATTGTCAATATTAATATTTTTCTCTAAAAACTTGGTCAAACTTTAGTTGGTTTTACTTTTGAAAAAAGTTATATACCTTAAACCAAGAGGTATTCCTTTGCGAGGTCATCGGTGTAAATGTGCCCCAACCACCGTTTTGTTGGAGTCTCTAGGTCCTTCGGGACCTCTCCTTGTTAAAAAAATATCTTGTTATTATGGACTCAAGCTGGCTGAGCCGAACCATGTACTCCAGCCAACAACCAGGAGAGTCCCTGCCCAAACCCTCGCCTCCTCCGCACAATGTCGTCGCCGCCGCCGTTCCTGGCGGACGAGCTCATAGAGGAGGTCCTCCTCCGCCTTTCGACGGAGGATCCCGCCTGGCTTGTCCGCTCCTCGGTCGTCTGCAAACCCTGGCGCCGCATCCTCGCCGCCCCACGCTTTCGTGGCCGCTACCGCGAGTTCCACGGAACTCCTCCCGTCCTGGGACTATTCCAAAAGGACGGCCGCTTTGTCCCCCTCTCTGCCCTCCTCCCTGCCCAGCCGCACCGTACCAGCTGGACTGCCTTGGACTGCCGCCACGGCCGCACCCTCTTCGACACCTATAACCGGGAGTCCAGTTATGCCTTCTTCCTCGTCGTCTTGGACCATGTGACGTGCCACCGGCACCACATGCCCTGGCCGGTGCCCAGAGCGTTCGCGTTTAGCGCGGAACGAGGCTGCGACCACCACAGTTGCCAACGAGGGTCTTTCCTTGTGGTCTTTGTGATCACCAATCCGCGGCTGGGAGTCACATACTCACATTGGGCTGGCTCTACTCATCGGAGACTCATGCCTGGAGCTTGCTTACCTCTGTTCATCACCCCAACATCAAGTATATCCGTAATACGGGTGTTCCTAGCGTCCTTGTTGGTGATTCGCTCTACTTCAACGCACATGGCATCATCAATCGGTACCCTCCGCTTGTCAATTATTAAATATTATATATATTCACTACATCACGGTATTTTTAGACATATTTTTTACACGTGTGATATTATTAAATATTCTATATTCACTACATCACACGATATTTTTATCGCATTTTTTAATCTTTATTTATAAATTTGAACTTCCGAAGAAAAACATGTCCCCACTCCAAATCGACGCTCTCGGACCTAGTACGCTTTTTGGGCGTTGTGTGTCAGGTGCAGGTGGGACTGCCCGCGGAAAGTCGCATACGACTTGCACAGTCCCACATAATTTAAGTGGGTGTCCCACGGGAGCCCGCGAAACTTATGCGGATGTCCACTATCCCGCGTATACCCACATATACCCGTAAATACGTTATTGTAATTATTGCTTATACAATGTTTATAAAAATATTTTAGTATATAATACGATCAACATTTAGCACTTCAATATATTAATTATTTTTTTCACTTTTTGAGTGACTCATCATTCTTTCTACTACTAGACATAATATTTGTTTGACTGAGAAATTTCTACTCCTTCCGATCCAAATTGATGTACTCATATTTGGCTAGATTCGGATGTATCTAGCACTAAATATAACTAGATATATTCGAATCTAGACAAATGTAAAAATATTAATTTCGATCGAAATATTTTTTAATGTCCGCGCTCGATCGTAGGCTTTCCACAGAAACCACTATTTTTTCTGGTTTACCCGCGGATGTCCCGCATAGTTTTTTATATGGGCTTGGGTAGTGGGCTCCGCGGGCAGCCCACTCCCACCTGCACCTGAGTTGTGTGGCTCTGTTGGGATGCGTGTCCTTTGTGGGCGCTTCTTTTTCTGGTCGTACGTGTCGCAAATACCGAGTGATGAAACCGAAACGGCGCGGTTGCACGCAGGAGCCCGGCACACGAAGCCACGCCTGCTCCGTAGAGTCCGGCTAGCTCTTCCCGCCCCAAACCCTCGCCTCTCCGCCGCCCCATGCCGCCGATGGACGAGCACGTCAAGGACGGCTTCCTCCGCCTCACGGACGAGCTCGTCGAGGAGGTCTTCTTCCGCCTTGCGCCGGACGAGCCCTCCCGCCTCGTCCGCGCCTCCGCCGTCCGCAAGCGCTGGCGCCGGATCCTCGCCGACGCGGGCTTCCGCCGCCGCTACCGCGAGTTCCACAAGACACCCCCGTCCTGGGGCTCTTCAACGAGGACACCGGCTTCGTCCCCACCTCCGCGCTCCTCCCTGCGCATCCTGACTGGCGTCACCGCTGGAGACCCATGTGTTAGGTTGATCTCCCGTTCGGGCCCAACGGCCCGAACAAACCTTGGACTCGCGCCCTGATCGGGGGCGCCCAACGTCGCAATCGTTGGTGGGCCCCCGTCGCGCAGCGCAATAAATAGAGGTGGGGGTCGGGGGAACGAACGCCAAGGTTCGTCGTGCCCACTCACCCCACCAAAAACCCGAAACCCTAGCCACCGATCGGCTTGCGCTGTGGCGGCGGGAATCACCTCCTCTCCGCCGCCACCACTCCGACGAGTCTGATGGCGAGCTCATCCTCGACGCCTAAGGCCGATGGTAAGGCTATCTATCTCGCATACTCCTAGATCTACCGCTAGAGGTCCTAGCAAAACTAACAATGGTATCAGAGCCTGCTAGTTTTGGTGGATCTGGTCGAGGTAGTAGAAATCAAAAGGAAAAGAAAGAAGTTAGAGGCTAGGGTTTCTAGAAGCGCCGCCGCGAGGCCGCGCCGTTCCTCTCGATCCCGACGCATCGGCAAGCCGAGGTCGGGAAGAAGAACATCCCATCAGATCGAAACCCTAACCCCTAAGATGCAACCGAAATTTTTTTCGGGAAGAACCAAACAAAAGAATAGGCCCCAGATCCCGAATCAGTTGATCGATCCCCGAAAGAAATCCCAAAGCAAAAGAAAGGGGCAGCCCCAGATCCTCCAGACCACCTCATAGAAACCACCGGCCGCCGCCGGGAAGGGCGCCGCCACTGCACCGCTTGATGGCGGTGCGCCCACCTTCGGGTGGACGCACAGCCGGCAAGGGGGCAGGGGACGCCGCCGTCCGCCGCCGTCTCCTGCGCTGCATCGCTGCTTGCGGGGTAGGGCGGTGGTGGATGGGAAGAGAGGGAGGGGCTAGCAGTGAGCGGGAGGGGCTCGTCGGCGCTGCGCCGGCGCGGCCACCTCGCCTCGCTCGCGAGTCCGCGGCCGCCCCACCTCGCTCGAGTGAGAGCGCCGCCAGGGAGCAGTCGCTCGCGGGGCAGAGGGGGAGAAATGACCTAGGGTTTGCCCTGGGGTCGGGGGGCACCCGTTTTGTTGCTCCGACCTGCGCGGGTGGTCGTCCGATCCAGGGTTTGGCGATGGACGACCAGGATTGAGGCGCGGGGCGACGGCTGGGCCATGCAGGCCGCGCTGATGGGCCGCGGGCCACAGCCAGGCCGCGGGCTGCGCGCTGCTTTGCTGCTGTTTTGCGCGCGCGCGGTAGATAAGCTGGGGGCGCGGCAGGCCGTGGGCTGTGCAGGTCTGCGGTGGGCCGCACTCAGGAACAGGCCCAAAGGGCATTATGAGCACAGTTTTGTCTGTATTTATTTTTAGAAGTTGTTTTTACTGTTTTTTTTTGGTAGTTTTTCACCCATTTTTCTATAGCAAAATTGTCCAACGAAATTTTGTGTAGAAAAATAGTAAAGTAACAGTAAAAACTAAGTAAAGAAGTAAAGTTCATTAATCTTCTTTCATGTTATTCCGCTGCAAGAATTAATTGCTTAAATGCAATGAAGAGAGTTTTTTTAATAGTGATTATTTTATTGGATGACCGACGTTGTTAGTAAAAATTTTCACTATGCATAGTAAGTATTATCCATATTAGTCATATTTCTGCCCAACGGTGATGTAGCATTAATATGGAGAAGTTTCATGTTTTGATTTGACCAACGTTGAATTAACTCGTTTTAATGATGTTTTGCTTTCAGGCAATCCTATGAGTTTTATCTCGGCCATTGAGCCCCTCAACGGAGGGAACTACGGCTCATGGCGAGAGAAGGTAGAGATGGGGCTTGCTCTGCTTGACCTAGACTTGGCACTGATTGAAGCCTGTCCTAACGAACCTGTCGACCCCGTCAGGGGCGAAAAAGAAAATGAAGAGGACTTTAAGAAAAGGGTCAGTGACCATGCCCCGATAAGAATGAAGTACGACCTTGAGCGTGCAAAGTGGGACTCTTCCAATAGGAAGTGCCTAATGGTCATTAAGAGCTCCATCATGGAAGCTATAAGGGGAGCAATCCCAGAGTGAACCACAGCCAGTGAATACCTGAAAAGGGTAGAGAGTCAGTTTACTGGGTCCTCCAAGGCCTATGCAAGCTCACTCATCAAGAAGCTTGTCACCACAAGATACACTGGTGGTGGTGTTAGGGACCACATCTTGCGAATGAGCAACATGTCTTCCAAGCTCAAGCCTATGGGCATGGAGCTCCCAGATGAGTTCATCATTCATCTTATCTTTGCCTCGCTGCCAAACCAGTTTGAAGCTTTTGCTGTGAACTACAACGCACAGCCAGAAACGTGGGGCATCGAGAAGATGATGGCCATGTGCGTCCAGGAGGAAGAGAGGCTGAAGGGGCAGTCCGGTGATTCCGTGAACTACCTGAGCCCAACGAAGAAGAGGAACTTTCAGGGTTCCAAGCCCCAAGGAAAACCTCAGGGGCATCCCTCTTCTTCCAGGCCACATGGAAAGGCTCCTGAACATCAGGCACAGGAAGTGGACAAGGACACCTGCAGGTGGTGCAAGCAGAAGGGCCATTACATGAGTGACTGTGTGGCTTTCCTGAAGTATATGTGCAAGAACGGTGAGGATTTAATTACCTTTGTTGATGAATCCTTATTTTTAAGTTATGCAAAATCTACTTGGTGGATTGACTCAGGTGCGACTGTTCATGTTGCTAATTCATTACAGGGATTCCGTATGAGAAGAACCCTGCAAAGAGGAGAAAGAAGAATTAAAGTAGCAAACGGCGTTCAAGCTGAAGTCGAAGCCATTGGAGATCTTCCTTTAGAGTTATCGAATGGCTTTGTACTTTTATTAGTAGATGTTCTTTATGTACCCTCTTTGCATCGAAACTTGATAAGTGTGTCGCGCTTAGACGACTGTGGTTTTGCTTGCCATTTTGGCGATGGTCAATGTAAAATCAAATTGAATAATCAGATTGTTGGTCTTGCCTTCAGACAAGACAAGCTTTATTTATTATCACTCTGTGAGAATGTGAATGAAATAAGCGTTGAGAATGAGAATGCCTCCTCATCCCTGAATGGAAAGAGTAAGAGGAAAAGAATTGATGAAGTCTCATCGAAATTATGGCACTGTCGTTTAGGCCATATTTCGAGGGGGAGAATAGAACGCTTAGTAAAAGAATCAATTCTTCCACCTCTAGAATTTTCAAATTCAGAGCAATGCATCGATTGCATTAAAGGAAAGTTTGTAAAGAACATTAAGAAAGGCGCTAAAAGAAGCACAGGAGTACTAGAAATAATTCATACGGATATATGCGGTCCGTTTCCTATGACATCTGTGGATGGCTATGACTCTTTCATAACATTCACGGATGACTATTCGCGTTATGGTTACATTTATCCTATTAAAGAACGTTCAGAAGCACTGGATAAATTCAAGATATTTAAGGCTGAAGTGGAAAATCAGCATAGTTTAAAGATTAAAGTAGTAAGGTCCGACCGTGGAGGCGAATACTACGGCCGGCATACCCCATATGGCCAAGTTCCGGGACCCTTTGCGAGGTTTCTATAGGAACATGGTATAGTCGCCCAGTATTCAACACCGGGCGAGCCTCAGCAGAATGGAGTAGCTGAAAGAAGAAACCGTACCTTGATGGATATGGTGAGAAGCATGTTAAGTTACTCCACCTTACCGATTGGTTTGTGGATGGAGGCGTTAAAACCGCCATTCACATACTTAATCGAGTTCCAAGTAAATCGGTGTCTAAAACACCATATGAGTTATGGACTAGTCGCGAACCTTCACTCAATTATTTGCGAGTGTGGGGTTGCCCAGCTGAGGCAAAGCTCTTCAACCCAAGCCTTGGGAAGTTAGATCCCAAGACAGTAAGTTGCCTTTTCATTGGCTATCCAGACAAGTCAAATGGTTATCGTTTCTATTGTCCAGATAGAATTACTAAGTTTGTAGAAACGAGACACGCTGTGTTTCTGGAGGATCAGATGATCAGGGGGAGCACGGTATCCCGAGAAATCAACCTTGAGGAGAAGCGGGTGCATGCACCCACTTCGATGATTCAGGAACCATTTTTCTCGATACCTGCTGCTGCACCGACACATGACAATGTCGATGTGACACCTGCTGTTGGTTCCCCTGTGGTAACAATGAATGAAAATGAAGACCCCGTTACCACAGATGAGGGGGAGCCGCAACAGCCCCACACCGAGAATGTGCCAGAAGGTGAGACCCTTAGAAGGTCTCAAAGAACTAGAAAGCCAGCTATTCCTAATGATTTTGAGATATATGTCAGTGAAGAAGTTCAAATGGAGGGTGATCCCACCACATTTGAAGAAGCCATTAAAAGTCCTCACTCATCAAAGTGGCTTGAAGCCATGGAAGATGAGATGAGATCCATGAGTAGCAACAAAGTCTGGGATTTAGAAGAAGTTCCTAAAGGAGCCAAAACGGTAGGCTGTAAATGGGTCTACAAAACCAAATGTGACTCTAGAGGGAATATTGAAAGATATAAGGCACGACTTGTTCCTAAGGGCTTCACCCAAAGAGAAGGAATAGATTACAATGAGACATTTTCTCCAGTCTCAAGTAAGGATTCTTTTAGAATCATAATGGCTTTAGTGGCACACTACAATTTAGAATTGCATCAGATGGATGTAAAGACGGCATTCCTAAATGGAGACTTGGAAGAAAATGTTTACATGGCACAGCCCAAGGGTTTTGTTGTGGAAGGAAAAGAGCGTATGGGATGTCGTCTGAGAAAGTCCATTTATGGATTAAAACAGGCCTCCAGGCAATGGTACTTAAAGTTCCATGAAACAATAAGGAAGTTTGGGTTTGATGAGAATGAGGAGGACAACTGCGTATATGCAAAGTTCAAGAATGGGAAATTCATTTTCCTTATCCTGTATGTGGATGACATCCTACTCGCTACTAGTGATGTTAGTCTACTACTGGAGACGAAGAAGTTCTTGTCCTCAAACTTTGATATGAAAGATCTTGGTGAAGCTTCATTCGTTCTAGGAATTGAAATTCTCCGAGATAGACAAAAGGGGATTTTAGGGTTATCGCAGAAGGCATACTTGGAGAAGATTCTGAAGAAATATAGTATGCATGCGAGTAATCCTACGCCTGCTCCCATAGTCAAGGGCGATAGATTTGGGAACTTTCAGTGTCCCAGGAACCAATATGAGATCGATCAAATGAAAGCGGTTCCATATGCTTCTGCTGTCGGAAGCTTGATGTATGCTCAAGTGTGTACACGCCCTGACTTAGCTTTTGTTACCGGGGTACTTGGCAGATTCCAAAGCAATCCAGGAATAGACCACTGGAAAATGGTGAAGAAGGCATTGCGTTATGCAAAAGGCACAAAAGGCCTCATGCTAACATATATAAGAACTAATTCTCTTGAGATAGAAGGGTATTCAGATGCAGACTATGCGGGAGATGTAGATGAAAGAAAATCCACGTCAGGATATGTGTTTACTCTCGCAGGTGGAGCTATATCGTGGAGAAGCTCTAAGCAAACCATCACGGCATCGTTCACGATGGTAGCTGAGTATGTAGCATGTTATGAGACCACGGGACAGGCAAACTGGTTAAAGAAGTTTATACCCGGGTTGAGAGTGGTAGACAGCATTCAAAGACCACTCAAGATGTACTGCGACAATGAGCCAGCAGTATTCTATGCTCACAACAATAAGTCAAGTGTTGCTGCCAAACACATTAACATTAAGTTTTATGTTGTGAAAGAAAGAATCCAGGATCATACCATAAGTTTAGAGCATATAAGTACAAAAGAGATGCTCGCGGATCCGCTCACAAAAGGCTTACCACCCAGTGTGTTCAGAGAACACTTAGCCGGCATGGGTTTAAGGGAAAGCCTATGATACCTGGATATTAAGGGCCTAGTATAAGAATCTGTTTCAAAATAGAGAGGTGTATAGTGGCTGTTGAATCGATGGTGCGTAACTGACCATTATGACGAGACATGCTCTATATGTTGATCTGTGATGAAATAGGTACCAAAGTATACGTTTAAAGTATAAGTTAAGTGAAAGATGATATCAAGGGGGAGAATGTTAGGTTGATCTCCCATTCGGGCCCAACGGCCCGAACAAACCTTGGACTCGCGCCCTGATCGGGGGTGCCCAACGTCGCAATCGTTGGTGGGCCCCCGTCGCGCAGCGCAATAAATAGAGGTGGGGGCCGGGGGCACGAACACTAAGGTTCGTCGTGCCCACTCACCCCACCGAAAACCCGAAACCCTAGCCACCGATCGGCTTGCGCTGTAGCGGCGGGAATCACCCCCTCTCCGCCGCCACCACTCCAACGAGTCTGATGGCGAGCTCATCCTCGACGCCTAAGACCGATGGTAAGGCTATCTATCTCGCATACTCCTAGATCTACCGCTAGAGGTCCTAGCAAAACTAACACCATGGCGACCGTGGACTGCCGCCACGGCCGCGCCCTCATCACCCCCTCCAACCGCTACTTCGGGGACTTCGGGGAGGGGGAGGCCTTCGACCTCACCGTGCTCGACCCTCTGACGGGCCGCCAGCGCCGCGTGCCCTGCCCGGACAACGACGCGCTCTGGTTCAGCGCGGCCGTGCTCTGCGCCGCACAACAGGGCTGCTGCGACCACCATGGCTGCCAGGAAGGGCATTTCCGCGTGGCCTTCGTGACCACCGATCAGCAGAAGAGGTTCACGTCGGGCTCGCTGTACTCATCCGAGACCCGAACCTGGAACAAGCTCACCTCTGTCCATCACCCCAATGTCACCAAGTATACCTTCAACCAGCGTGTGCCTAGCGTGCTTGTGGGCGGCGCAATCTACTTCAACATCGACGGCGTCGTCAAGTGCGATTTTCGAGAGGCCGACAGACGTCAAAGGGCGTCTCATGACGGCGGAAGACGGTGGGCTGGGATTCGCCGCCGTGGAGGATGTCAAAAATCTAACTCTCTGGTCGATGGAGACCGGACCTGAGGAGGGGGCCGCGGGATGGGCAAGAGTCAGGGTGATTGATCTTAACATGCTCCTCCCTGATGATGCCCCCTCGATCCATATGCCTGAACCTGAATATGAGATCAGTTGCATCGCGGAGGGCAGCCAAGTCATTTTCATAAGCACAGGTGCTTGTTACATGGTCGATCTCAAGTCAATGCAAGTCAGAAAGGTGTCTCCTCCTGCCAGAAAGTTCTTTCCCTACATGAGCTTCTACATGCCAGGTATTGCTTGTATCCATAAACCCTGTAGAATCCTCTGTTATAGTCTGCCAATTGCACTTAGCAACATTTGAATTGATAATATGGAACTTAACAAGTAACCTTACACATGACAACATATGTGCTCACGAAAGACAGAGGCGTTCCTCAAGTCCATGTTCTCAAACTACATTTTTGGATGTACCTAGTGTGTTCAGGTTAGTATGAATTGTCGGTCTTTGTGGTTGGCGAGCCAGTAAAATGTAGTACATTGCGGCGAAACCAATTCATCAATCAATTGATTTTATTTTCTTATACGTTCCTGCGTTTCTGCAGCAATGGAAGCAGCTTCTACGGGCCAGGCGGGGCAATGAGCTGGTGTTTGTCAAGCTAAGTTGCTGGAGCAAGGGGAGGGCGGTAGCAGGGACGTTAGGCATAGCACAAGTTGGTTTTTGGAGCCTTGTTTAGAAAGTTGTTGCGTCTGTGCTTTGCAATGTCTAAAGACCTTTTCAGTCATTTTGTGTTAGACCTGGTAGCAGCGATGTAGAGTTTGGTCAAATCATCTTTCCGGGTGTTCAAATCAGAAGATTATCAAATGGAACTGGCAGCGCGTGATGGAAAACTGCCTGAATATATGGTGTTGAATTCAAACCTGACAGGTGCTATGGTGTTGAATTCAAACCTGACTGGTGTTGACATTTGGTACGTTCTCGAGCTTCTAAGCAGGGTCTAACTTGATCATTAAAAATACCAGGTCTTCGAGGATGTCAATCCATACCTGACAATGTCTATATTTTTCTGGGGAAAAAGTCTAAAATAAACCTTAAATTCATAGACAAAAGCTAAATCAAACCCTCAACTTGTAATCCCTGAAATTGGCACTCTGAAATCCGTGATCCCGGTCTATTTTAAACCTTGTACTTGTTTGGCGTACCGGAAATAGATCAACCCGGCCGGTATAATGGATTTTTTTTACAAATATGACCCTCTCCAATTTGTCAACGCCAAAAATAACTGAAGGGTTTCACAGCATAGTAAATCAAAAATTTCTACGGATGCGAATGGGAAAAGCCAGGATCTAATCTAGGAGATGCAAACAACGAGAGGGATAAATGAGATCTGCATACCCTTGAAGAAATCGCACAGCGGAACGTCCAACAGAACGTGGTTGATGTAGTCGTACTAGCCTTCTCCTCCTCGCGATCCGATCCGATCCAACGCCGCAAGTGGCAATACCTCCGAGAGATGCACACGTACGACACGTCGACGCTCCTTTCTCGGTCCAGCAAGTGGGGTGGAGAGATAGATTGGATCTACAACACGACGGCGTGGTGCAAAGGTGGAGAGTTTCTGCGGCAGGGCTTTGCCTACGCGCAATCGGGAGAGAGAGAGAGAGAGAGAGGAGAGGGCAGCAGTATGGCGGCTAGGGTTTGGGGTGTGGGAGGAGGGTGCGCCCCTGCCCTCTTTATATAGAGGGCTGGCCGGCTGCCCTTGCACCTCCTCCAAGCCCTTGGGCCGGCGGCCACATGGGTGGGGTGGGGGGCAAGTTTCCCCCCCCCCCTCTAGAAGCTCTCCCTAGGGTTTCCCCTAGGGCTTGGCCGGCTGGGCCTATGGGGCCTTGTGCCCCTGGCACAATGCGGCCATGGCACTCCCTCGTAGACCCACGCCCCCCTCCGACAAGTGGGGCCACGTTGGTCCCACTCCGGAAGCTTCTAGAACCTTCCGGTACAATACCGAATATTCTGAAATAATTTCGAAATCCAAAAACTGCTTTCCCTTATATGAATCCTATTCTCCGGACCATTTCGGAACCTCTCGTGATGTCCGGGATCTCATCCGACACTCCGAACAAAAACTCATAAACCAATTATCCATTCTATCCTAGCGTCGAGACACGTTAAGTGTGTGACCCTACGGGTTCGAGAATATGCAGACATGATCTTCTATCAATAATCAACAGCGGGGTCTGGAAACCCATATTGACTCCCACATATTCATCGATGATCATATCGGATGAACCATGATGCCAGGATTCAATTAATCCCATATATATATTCCCTTCGTCACGCGATATTTTACTTGCCCGAGATTCGATCGTTGGCATCAGCATACCTAGATCAATCTCGTTCACAGCAAGTACTTTACTCGTTCCGTAATCCGATATCACTTTGTGATTAACTCCTTAACCACTTGCTTGCAAGCGGTGTTGATATCGATTACCGAGTGGGCCCGAAGTACATCTCTCCGACTTGGGAGGGACAAATCCCATCTCGATACATACAACCCAACAAGTACTTTCCGATCACCTGAGAGACCTTTATGATCACCCTCTCATAGGATGACGTTTGATGACCTTAAAGTTTTCTTCCGATACCAGGGAGTTGCATTATCTCATGGTCTAAGGAATACAATATTTGACATAAGAAAAATCTTCGCAAAGATGAACACGATGACACGATCTAATTGCTCTGCTTGATTTGGGTCTGTCCATCATATCATTCTCCCAATGACATGATGTCATTATTAATTGACAACTCATGTCTATGGTCAGGAAACCTTAACCATCATTAATCAATGAGCTAGTCCATAGAGGCGTACTAGGGACACGGTGGTGTTCATAAACCACACAAGTATCAAAGTTTCCGCTTAATACAATTCTAGCATGGAATATAAACTTTATCATGAACAAGAATTATAATAATAACATCTTTATTATTGTCTCTAGGGCATAATTCCAACAGTCTCCCACTTGCACTAGAGTCAATAATCTAGTTTACATCTGGCAACAATCTAACACCCATGGCACTAAGGCGCTGATCATGTTTTGCTCGTGGAAAAGATTTAGTCAACGGATCTACGACATTCAGATCCGTATGTACTTTGCTAATCCTCAGATCTCCATCTGTTATATAATCTCGAATTATATGAAACTTGCGGTTGTTGTGCTTGGTATTTGGATGATATCTTGGTTTCTTAGACAGTGCTATGGCGCCAGTGTTGTCACACAATATCTCCAGTGGGTCCAAGGCACTTGGAACCACACTAAGCTCAGTGATGAAGTTCCTGATCCAAACTCCTTCACTTGACGCTTCTGCAGCAGCCATGAATTCCGCTTCTACTGTAGATCCCGTGATCACGCTTTGCTTGCAGCTTCTCCAGCTCATAGCTTCTCCATTCAAAATATAAACGTATCCTGTCTGAGATTTAGAATCATCCTCGTCGGTGTCGAAACTAGCGTCGACGTAACCTTTTACGACGATCTGTTCATCACCTCCATAGATTAAGAACATTTCTTTAGTCCTATTTAAATACTTTAGGATGTTCTTCATGGCTGTCCAGTGTTCCACTCCTGGATCACTTTGGTATTTGCTCGTCAAACTAAGAGCATTGGACACATCCGGTCTAGTACACAGCATGGCATACATGATAGAACCTATGGCCGAGGCATAAGGCACTTTGCTCATAGCTTCTCTATCCTTTACCGTAGCTGGACACTGAGCTTTGCTCAATATCTTACCTGACAACATGGGCACTGAACCTTTCTTTGCCTTATCCATTCTGAACCTTTTCAGAACTTTGTCTATGTATGTACTTTGGCTTAAAGCTATTAGGCGTCTTTGTCTATCTCTATAGATTTTGATGCCTAATATATAAGCAGCTTCTCCTAGGCCTTTCATTGAAAAACATTTGTTCAAATAACTCTTCACATCGTTAAGCATATCAATGTCATTTCCAATAATCAATATGTCATCCACATATAGTACTAAAAATGTCACTGAGATCCCACTCGCTTTCTTGTAGATACAAGCTTCGTAGCAATTTGGAACAAATTCAAAGCTCTTGATCACTTGATCAAAACGAAGGTTCCAACTCCGAGATGCTTGCTTCAGTCCATAAATGGAACGCTGAAGTTTGCACACCTTAGCAGTATCCTTAGGATCGACAAAAGCTTCGGGTTGCATCATATACAACTCTTCATCAATGTTGCCATTGAGGAACGCAGTCTTGACATCCATCTGCCATATTTCATAATCATGAAACGCAGCAATTGCTAATAAAATCCGAATGGACTTAAACATCGCTACGGGATAGAAAGTCTCATCGTAGTCAACACCTTGAACTTTTCAAAAACCTTTCGCGACAAGTCGTGCTTTATAGACAGTAACATTACCATCTGCGTCTGTTTTCTTCTTGAAAATCCATTTGCACTCAACGACCTTTCGGTCCCTAGGAGGGTCCACCAAAGTCCATACTTGGTTTTCTCTCATGGATCCTAATTCGGATTTTATGGCCTCTAGCCATTTCTCAGAGTCTGGGCTCATCATTGCTTCCTCATAGTTCGCAGGTTCACTGTTGTCTACTAACAAGACAGTTAAGACAGGGTTGCCGTACCACTCAGGAGGGGCATGTGACCTTGTCGACCTACGACGTTCAGTAGTAGCATCGTCCGAAGCTTCATGATCCTCGTCATTAGCTTCCTCTATTGTTGGTGCATATGGCACTGGAACAATTTCAGGTGCTGCGCTACTCTCCAACTCAAGAGAAGGTTCAATAACCTCGTCTAGCTCTACTTTCCTCCCACTCACTTCTTTCGAGAGAAACTCCTTCTCAAGAAAGGATCCGTTCTTTGCAACAAACACTTTGCCTTCGGATTTGTGATAGAAGGTATACCCAATAGTTTCCTTAGGGTATCCTATGAAGACGCATTTCTCCGCTTTGGGTTCGAGCTTGTCCAGCATCAACTTCTTGACGTAAGCCTCGCATCCCCAAACTTTAAGAAACAACAACTTAGGTTTAGCACCAAACCACAGTTCATATGGTGTCGTCTCAACGGATTTAGATGGTGCCCTATTTAAAGTGAATGCATCGGTTTCTAATGCATAACCCCAAAATGATAACGGCAAATCTGTAAGAGACATCATTGATCGCACCATATCTAATAGAGTTCGATTCCGGCGTTCAGACACACCATTGCGCTGTGGTGTTCCGGGTGGCGTGAGTTGCGAAACGATTCCGCTTGCTTTAAGATGCGTGAGAAAATCATAACTCAAATATTCACCTCCACGATCGGATCGTAGAAATTTAATTTTCCTGTTACGATGGTTTTCCACTTCGTTCTGAAATTCTTTGAACTTTTCAAATGTTTCAGATTTATGTTTCATTAAATAGATATACCCATATCTACTTAAGTCATCAGTAAAAGTGAGAAAATAGCGACATCCACCGCGCGTCGAAACACTCATTGGTCCGCATAGATCGGTATGTATGATTTCCAACAAGTCCGTTGCTCGCTCCATTATACCGGAGAACGGGGTTTTGATCATCTTGCCCAGGAGGCACGGCTCGCACGTGTCAAATGATTCAAAATCAAGAGACTCCAAAAGTCCATCAGAATGGAGTTTCTTCATGCGTTTTACACCAATATGACCCAGACGGCAGTGCCACAAATAAGTCGTATTATCACTATCTACCTTGCATCTCTTAGCCTCAATGTTATGGATGTGTGTTTCATTGCTTTCGAGATTCAGAAGAAATAAACCATTCATAGCAGGTGCATGACCAGAAAAGATATTACTCATATAAATAGAACAACCATTATTCTCCGATTTAAATGAATAACCGTCTTGCAATAAACACGATCCAGATATGATGTTCATGCTCAACGCAGGCACATAATAACATTTATTAAGGTTTAAAACTAATCTCGAAGGTAAAACTAAGGAGAGCGTGCCGACGGCCATCACATCAACTCTTGATCCGTTACCAACGCGCACCGTCACCTCATGCCTTGCTAGCCGCCGTCTATTCCGTAGCTCCTGTTTCGAGTTACAAATATTAGCAACTGAACCAGTATCAAATACCCAGGCACTACAACGAGCGCTAGTAAGGTAAACATCAATAACATGTATATCAAATATACCTTTGATGGTGCCAGCCTTCTTGTCCGCTAAGTACTTCGGACAGTTGCGCTTCCAGTGACCCTTGTCCTTGCAATAGAAGCACTCAGTGTCCGGCTTAGGTCCAGACTTGAGCTTCTTCTCAGCAGGGGCAACGCGCTTGCCGCTGCCTTTCTTGAAGGACTTCTTGGCACCCTTACCTTTCTTAAAGCTGGGAGGCTTGTTGACCATCAACACATGATTATCTTTCTTGATGTCCACCTCTGCAGCTTTCAGCTTAGCAAAGAGCTCAACGATCGTATCAGTGGAACCAATCTGATTATGAGTAACTACAAAACCTTTGTAGCTAGGAGGGAGTGATTGCAGAACTCTGTCAATCTTGAGCTCTTCTGGAATCTTGCAGTCTAGTTGCTCAAGACGTTGAGTGTAGCTCGACATCTTAATGGCGTGCTCACTAACAGAACTCCCTTCCTCCATCTTGCAGTTGAAGAATTTCTCAGAGATCTCATATCTCTCAGAACGGGCCTGAGTCTGAAACATAGTTTTCAGTTCCTCAAGAATCTCAAAGGGCCCGGCGAACTCCTCAAACGATTTTGAAGGTCCGATTCCATAGCAAACAACATGGTGTTCTTAATCACACCATAATCATCCTTGCGCGACTGATAAACAGCTTTCTCATTAGCCGGCGCATCTACAGCAGGGGCGTCACCTAGCGCTTTCTCAAGGACATAGTCCTTTTGTCCGCCAGCGAGAATGATTCTCAGATTGCGGAACCAGTTGGTGAAGTTTGACCCATTGTTCTTAAGCTTTTCTTTCTCAGCAAAAACGTTGAAGTTGAAGTTGGACTTAGCCATTTGATCTACAAAATTTGCAAGTACAATTTAGACTATGTTCATGATAACTAGTTCAACTTAATCAAATTACTAGATAAACTCCCACTAAATTCAACATCCCTCAAGTTGTTTAGTGAACATGATCCAAATTCACCACACATAATCCGATCTTTACGAGAAGAGATGTGGTTTCAATGGTGGACAACAAAATGTCGATCATATCATTCATATGACTCATGCTTAACCTTTCGGTTCATGTGTTCCGAGGCCATGTCTGTACATGCTAGGCTCGTCAAGTCAAACCCAAGTATTTCCGCGTGTGCAAAACTGGCTTGCACCCGTTGTATGTGAACGTAGAGTTTATAGCACCCGATCATCACGTGGTGCTTGAACACGACGAACTTTCGCAACGGTGCATACATGGGGAGAACACAGTTTTATCTTGATCTTAAGTGAGGAATCATCTTATAATGCTACCGTCACGATCTAAGCATAATAAGATACATAAAAGGATAAACATCACATGCATATAATTTTATGTGACATGGTATAGCCAATCTCCGCGCAATGATCTCCATCTTGTGCGTGCCAGCATGATCTCCATCACTCCACCATGATTGCCTCCACCACAAATAGCAACTACAACTATTGCTAACTACTTAGCGATAAAGTAAAGCTATTACATGGCGTATAAGAAGTTGACACACAGGTCATACACAATTATAAAGACAACCATATGGTTCCTGCCGGTTGTGTACTCATCGACATGCAAGTCGTGAAATATTACAAAACATGATCATTGCATACAACATACACATCACATCTTGGGCCATACCAGATCATAGAAACACTCCCTGCAAAAACAAGTTAGACGCCTCTACTTTGTTGTTGCATGTTTTACGTGGCTTATGGGAGTAACAAGCTAAGAACGATTCTTACCTACGAAAAGCCACAACGGTGATATTATGGTTGCCAATATCCGGTGTAAATCCCATGACAACTATAGTGAGAGAAACTGGCATCCACCAGCCGCATGTGTGGAACAAGCCACACGTCAAGTGCGGAGCCGGTCTCAAGAACGAGGTCGCGTAAAGTTGTCCTGGACCGCTTCGATCTCACTATCCCGCGTCATAAGAAGTAAACAACAAGAGGCTTGCAACATAAAACATCAACGCCCGCAACAAGCATGTTGCGTTCTACTCGTGAAACACATCTACGCATAGATCTAGCTCTGATACCACTGAAGGGTTTTGCAGCATAGTAAATCAAAATTATCTACGGATGCGAACGGGAAAAGCCAAGATCTAATATAGGAGATGCAAACAACGAGAGGGATAGATGAGATCTTCATACCCTTGAAGAAATCGCACAGCGGAACGTTCAACAGAACGTGGTTGATGTAGTCGTACTAGCCTTCTCCTCCTCGCGATCCGATCCGATCCAACACCGCAAGTGGCGACGCCTCCGAGAGATGCACATGTACGGCACCTCGACGTATCCTCCTTCCTCAGTCCAGCAAGTGGGGTGGAGAGATAGATTGGATCTACCACACGACGGCGTGGTGCAAAGGTGGAGAGTTTCTGCGGCAGGGCTTCGCCTACGCGCAGTCGGGAGGGAGAGAGAGGAGAGGGTAGCAATATGGCGGCTAGGGTTTTGGGGTGTGGGAGGAGGGTGCGTCCCTGCCCTCTTTATATAGAGGGCTGGTCGGCTGCCCTTGCCCCTCCTCCAAGCCCTAGGGCCGGCAGCCACATGGGTGGAGTGGGGGGCAAGTTTCCCCCCCCCCCCTTCTAGAAGCTCTCCCTAGGGTTTCCCCTAGGGCTTGGCCGGCTGGGCCTATGGGGCCTTGTGCCCCTGGCCCAATGCGGCCAGGGCACTCCCTCGTATGCCCATGCCCCCCTCCGACAAGTGGGGCCACGTTGGTCCCACTCCGGAAGCTTCTAGAACCTTTCGATACAATACCGAACATTCCGAAACAATTCCGAAATCCAAAAACTGCTTTCCCTTATATGAATCTTATTCTCCGGACCATTCCGGAACCTCTCGTGATGTCCTGGATCTCATCCGAGACTCCGAACAAAAACTCATAAACCAATTATCCATTTTATCCTAGCGTCGAGACACGTTAAGTGTGTGACCCTACGGGTTCGAGAATATGCAGACATGATCTTCTATCAATAATCAACAGCGGGGTCTGGAAACCCATATTGACTCCCACATATTCATCGATGATCATATCGGATGAACCACGATGCCAGGATTCAATTAATCCCATATATATTCCCTTCGTCACACGATATTTTACTTGCCCGAGATTCGATCGTTGGCATCGGCATACCTAGTTCAATCTCGTTCACAGCAAGCACTTTACTCGTTCTGTAATCCGATATCACTTTGTGATTAACTCCTTAACCACTTGCTTGCAAGCGGTGTTGATATCGATTACCGAGTGGGCCCGAAGTATAACTCTCTGACTTGGGAGGGACAAATCCCATCTCGATACATACAACCCAACAAGTACTTTCTGATCACCTGAGAGACACCTTTATGATCACCCTCTCATAGGATGACGTTTGATGACCTCAAAGCTTTCTTCCGATACCAGGGAGTTGCATTATCTCATGGTCTAAGGAATACAATATTTGACATAAGAAAAAGCTTCGCAAAGATGAATACGATGACACGATCTAATTGCTTTGCTTGATTTGGGTCTGTCCATCATATCATTCTCGCAATGACATGATCTCATTATTAATTGACAACTCATGTCTATGGTTAGGAAACCTTAACCATCATTAATCAATGAGCTAGTCCATAGAGGCGTACCAGGGACACGGTGTTGTTCATAAACCATACAAGTATCAAAGTTTCCGCTTAATACAATTCTAGCATGGAATATAAACTTTATCATGAACAAGAATTATAATAATAACATCTTTATTATTGCCTCTAGGGCATAATTCCAACAATAACCCCCTCGCAGCACAAAAGCCAAAAATGCCCTGGCGGGAGGCTGAAAAGGCGACACGTGTCACCTCCCTCCACGGGAGGTGGCGGGATGTTCCTTCCGCCTTTGGCGGTGGCGGAATGACGTCGTGGGGCCCACCAGTGCGAGCACGAAGTCGAACCTCCCGACAGCGCCAAGTCAAACCTCCCCGCTGGCCTGGCCGTAGGGCCCACCTCATCCCGCCATTCCCCATGGCGGAAGGAACATCTCGTCACCCCCCCGTGGCGGGAGGTGACACGTGTCGCCTTTTCAGCCTCCCGCCAGGGCATTTTTGGCTTTTGCGGCGCGAGCAGGGTATTTTTGGTGATGACGAATTGCAGAGGGTTATATTTGTAAAACAATCGGTATAATGTGCTACTCTCACTGACGATTTAGGCTGACATGTCATATCCATCTCCTTCCTACAACCTATCTCAAATACACCATTTTTGCACTCGTCCATGCTGGTCGTTGCAGGCCATGCCCTGACCAGCCGAGCCCCTCCTCGCCTTCTTCTGCGGCGGAGCTGGAGGAGGATATCTGGTGGGGTGCTCGCCGGTTCCAGGTGGGCTCGGGGGTCCAGGCGGCGCTTGCTGCAGGTGACCTCGGGCAGGGACGGTGGTGGAGAGGCGAGGCCGGGATCTTGGCCACCGCCAGGGGAGAGAGAGTGTCTGAAAGTGCGGGGCTCATGTGGTTTCGACCTCCGGGTCATGGGATCGGGGACAGAGAGGGACGGCGGGCTAGGCAGTTCCTTGCTTCAAACCCGCAGGTCACCGCCGGTGATGCGCAGCTGAGGTCCAGCAAACCACCGCTGCCAACAGCCGTGCTAGCCAGGAACGCCGCATGCTGCTCCTGTTAGCTAAATCTTGATAAGTGAGTCAAGTTAGTTTGTCCATATCCGAGTGGTGCACTAGTTCGTAAGTCCTTAGTCCTAGTTTGAATCGGTTGTCTAGTACTAGTCCAATTAGGAGTCTCCTAGTTAATTAGGAAGGTTTTGCATACAGCGTTCGTGTTAGTTTAGAGTCATAATACGAGTAGGTCATGGCCCAGGTTTAATGTGTGTATATATACACAGCTATGCGGGGTGTTTGTGATAAGAAGTTGTACCGTGAGATATTGAGAAAATAAAGAAAAAGAAGGGCACGATACGCGCCCTTGGCAATTAGAGTTTTCGAGCGTGTTTGTTTGTCTAGTTTGATGTAGTCGATCTGTGGGCAAATTCTAACAATTGGTATCAGAGCGAGGTAAAAGATTTGAAGCTTGCCTCGGGGAGGCGAACCGACTAGCGCCTCGGGACGGGCGATATTGTCGCTCGGCGGAGCCGCGAGGAGGAAGATGGTGGGCGGTGATGGTCCAGCGGAGCGACACGAGGGAGGCGGCTGGGCGCTATCGTCGGAAAAGCGGTGGAGGTGGATGATCGTTGATGGGAGAGGAGGTGCTGAGATGCGGTGCCGGGAGTCTCGTCAAGATCGTCAATCGGGGAGAGTATGAGTCAAGGAGTAAGTGTGTGCAAGGTAGCACGTTCAGTCGGTGTTGTGTCCGTGAGTCGCCGTCGTGTCCAAGTGCTCGTCTGTTTGAGGATCCGTTGCAGTTGAAGCGAATGAAGGTTGAGGGACTGTCCATTGTATGGACGAAGACTCAATTTGCATGTCTCGATCAGGTCGTCTATGTCTCGACGAGAGGATCAAGTTCAAGTGTGAAGGGGACGGTAAACCAGTGAAGGGGAGCCTCTTCAATGAGGACCTGTCTCTACATGAGGCCGAAGTGGATGGTCTAGTCCACGCCAGGAGGTCGGCATGTATTGCGCTAGGGTGGACGGTGTGTTTCACGGGTGGTGTGATTCCACAAGTTTGCTAGCGTGGCTGGGTAGTCCGGATCATGCTCGGATTGGTCCGTAAATTCGCCAAGCTGAAATTGGGGAGAGCCAATCAGACTTGTCGTGGTGCGAGACCTAGACAAGACGCAGATCCACAACGAGTCAAGATCAGAAGGAGCACAGAAGGCAAAGAGTCGTCAATCAAGATTAGGGAGAGATTGTTAGCTTAATCTTGATAAGTGAGTCAAGTTAGTTTGTCCATGTCCGAGTGGTGCACTAGTTCGTAAGTCCTTAGTCCTAGTTTGAATCGGTTGTCTAGTACTAGTCCAATTAGGAGTCTCCTAGTTAATTAGGAAGATTTTGCATACAACATCCGTGTTAGTTTAGAGTCATAATACGAGTAGGTCATGACCCAGGTTTAATGTGTGTATATATACACAGCTATGCGGGGTGTTGTTTATGATAAGAAGTTGTACCGTGAGATATTGAGAAAATAAAGAAAAAGAAAGACACGATACGCGCCCTTGGCAATCAGATTTTTCGAGCGTGTTTGTTTGTCTAGTTTGATGTAGTGGGCAAATTCTAACAGCTCCGGTACACAGAAAGCCTCCGCTGCTCGCAAAGTCATTGGAGGAAACCCGCATAGCCGTACTACTAACTATATTTCTTTCATACCTAGCATCTCACGTATACAACACATGAAAACACAAATCGCTGGAAATCGATTGATTGCTACATGCCCACGTGGAGGCAGAAGCGGCCGACTTTTCTGAGCTGTGTGAGGGACGGCGAAGGAGGGATCTGGATTCTGGAGTGGAGAGATGTTAGATGCCTCGATCGGGTCGTTTATGTGCTTTGTCAGCGAGAGCAACGAATAAGTTTTTTTTAGGATTTTTTTATTTCTTACATCCAAAACAAGTCCAGGGTCTGGAAATGATAAGTTTAGTGTGCCAATTTCCGGGATTCAAAGTTTAGGGTTTAATTTATCTTTCGTCTATAAATTTAAGGTTTATTTTGGACTTTTTCCTTTTGAAGAAAAAGTCTAAAATAAATCTTAAATTCATAGACAAAAGCTAAATCAAGGTGACACGAATTCATCTGAGGTCTGAGCAGTCATGTTCTTGACCCTGCCGGCGTATACTGCATAGGCAATTTGCTAAGCAGATGTATAGGAAGTATCAAATCAACGATGCACAGGAGCAGCAGCAGTTATCATTTATCACCTATTCTGCTGAACGTACAAAGCAGAAGATACGGTCGCTGAACACACAAATTGATTATACTCATGACATCTAATCTGATATAGATATAAGAGTATAAACCAGCCGGTATACAAGTGAGATCAACAAGCTGTTAGTTCCTAGGTCAATAACAATTTGACATCCCTCATATACAAATACAATTGGCGACAAACTCTATCTAGCTAGTGTCAGCATCAGCAGGTGAATCAGCCACTGACAAAACGAATGAACGAATTGTGTAAGCTACATGGGTCCACAAAGAAGGAGCGCCTCCAGACGAAGTCAAGACTCGAGACATCACACATCCTTGCTGTTTGATTCTTCCAATGAACTAGAGCTGTTATTTTACCAGCTCACTGTCACCTGGCATTGCAGCATTGAGTGCTCCCCGACTGCAATTTTCTCCACAAGCAGATCATGTGCTGCGGGGACTGGTAGTGCGCGGTGTAGTAGCCATCGAAGCAACCGGATTGGTAGAACTTGAAGTCGTGCAAATACTCAACCGGACGGCGAGTCCTGCTGAACTTCTCAACCCACATGCCCATGCTCACATCTTCCATCTTGAACAGCTGTGGCAAACAAGGGGAACACATCCGTTCATTAGGCTTTAGACAGATGAAGCAAACGTTTTCGATATTTACTGACAGCGGGTGGTAATAGCTTACTCTCAGTGTCTGGTTGTCAAACTCGGATACAATGTACTGAGCGATGTCTGATGAGATCACATAACCCGGTCCATTAGCATAAGGTGGGTACGCTTCCTCTTCCCATTCCTGGAATCAAGCAGGAAATTAATCACTATATATACTAGGAAATTTTTGCCACAAGTATGATACTCTAATACCACTACCAGCAGGTATAATAAAAAATAACATGTGTTTAAAAGGAGATTAATAACTAATTTACAGATATAATCATAGTTCCAGCTATGAAGCAAACCAAGCTTTAAGAAAGGCAGAGAAGCCTGAAAGCACTAAAACATGAGAATGAAAAGGGGTAATGAATTGATATATAAAGCATCAGTATCCTGAATAATGGAAGGCCCACCAATGGAGAACTATGCATGACCCAACACATAAGGATTCTTTCATTTCTTTAAGGAAAGCATGCTAGATGTAGTCGCAAAGGAAACTGCATCATACCTCATACGTTACAGCCCACTTTCCAGATCGCAAAGGTCGGTGGTAGTAGTTTATGTTCCCCACATACATGCTTCCCCCAGCAGGTACTTTCTTCACTTGATCTAACACAGAGTCAATTCTAACAAACGTATCATCGTCGCATTTCATTATGTATTTTGCTGGAACAACACGCACCTATAAAATAGACAAAGTCAACACTAGGATATTTGTGGATGAAACTGAAGCATGGTAGAATAGTTGTGAAATTCCAATTTCTTACCCCGTATTCAGCAATGGCAATAGTCTTTAAAACAACAAGGTCATAGCTATCCATGAAAGGCACTAGAACAATGTCACCGAAGAACTCTGCCTCCTTCTTTAGCTCTTCATTGACCTCTTTTTTCCCATTCTGTGAAGTCAGTTTTCAATTGGTCAGAGTTTGCAGAAGTCAACCATACATAACTTCAAGATGCAGAGTCATCCACAATAAGTACTTACCAGAGCGACAAAAAACCAAGCAACACTGTTAGATGATTTCCTTGTAGCAATCATCCATGACTTCCGGGCAGCCATACGCTCAGCAAAATGGTTGGCTGCAGAAAGAATCCCGATGAAAAGCTCAACAGGTTCAGTTGGCAGTGGCGGCGCCTTCCACTGTTCAGACATTTCAAGGTATCTCTGTGGATCGAAGCTAGGATGTGATTTGGGCAAATGAGTGGCAGCAATGGATTCGATATCAAGCTCTCCGTTCAAAGACAGGCCTGTCGCGTCCTCAAGATTGTAACCCTGTTAAATCAACAAATTGACCATCAGTTAGATGATAAATTCTCCCTGTCCATGATAAACTACAGATGGGCAATCCCATGAGGCATGGGCATTAGCAAACTTACAGTGCGGTAAGGGAACGATGCGACATGCCGGTCATCAACACTGACATGGTAGCCCTCCAAACCAGCAGTGATAGTTAGCACAAACTGCTTGCCCTCTGCGAACGGGTATGCCCCATCGACAGAATCCTTATCGGGCTTGCCGATCAAACTGCCCAACCACCAGTTCACCTTTGATTCCTCTGACTTGGCACCATCATCCCGAGTCCATTTCTCGCACTTGAGCTCCCCATCAACTGAAAGACATAAACCCCATCAATTTAAATTCTCGTCAATCGCAGTAAAATTCAGCCATGCGAATTGCGTAGCCACGATCCTTGAGCAGAAGACATGAATATGTTCCAGGTTTATCGAACAAACAGCTTCCGTGCTGAACCTACAGATTCCTACCGAACAACAGGGGGGGAAAGTAAAACTGAACCGTGCAACCATTGAAGCTCACCTTTCTCCTCGTCGGGGCGCGACGCCCAGCCCTCGCAGCGCTGCGGCTGCGCCCACTGCATCCGGTAGCAGGTGTTGAGCTCGACGACGGGGCGGCCGCTGAAGTCCCCGGTGATCCTGGGGTTGAAGTGCAGTATCCTGGGCGGCTCCTCCCCCTGCACGGCCTTGGTCCCCAGCAGCTCCACCATGAACTGCGACGCGGCCCCCTCCCTCCTCGTCCTGGGCCGGGCCACCACCGTGACGCGCGAGCCCACGGCCATCCCGCACGGCAGCTCCACCGCCACCGGGGTGCTGCTCGCGAGCCGGGCTGTCGGCACCGAGACGGTCGCGGGGCAGGAGGACGCGGAGGGGGACGACGGGGAGGGGGAAGGGGCGGAGGCGGCAGCGGGAGGGGTGGATAGGAGTTGGGGGAGTAGTGGCCCTGCGGCGGCGAAGGCGGAGGCCGCGGAAGATTCGATTGAGGAGGAGGAGTTGGAGCGGCCGGGGAAGCGGATGGAGGAGAGGGCGAGGCGGGAGCGGCGGGGAGGGGCAGGGGTGGGGAAGGTGCGCGTGTGGGGCCGGAGAGGAGAGGCGGAGGAGGGAGAAGGAAGGGAGGCGGCCTCGAGCTCGCGGCGGTGGGGGCGGTGGGTAGCGACGGGGGAGACGGAGACGGTGGGGAGCTCGAGGAAGAGGAGGAAGAGGAGGTACGCCGCCGCGGCGGCGAGCAGGAGCGCCAGGCGGCACGCGCGCTTCGGCGGCATGGCGGTGGTGGTCAGCAGACGGCAGCAGTACCGGTCGTCAGGGAGGAGGAGGAGGAGTAGCCGTTCGGGGAGGGACTGGGTCCGCGGCGCGGTTGGGAGGGTGGTTTATCGAGGAAGGGGAGTGGGGACGCGGAGTGTTTAAAGACCGGACCGTTGCGCGGCGGAGGTGGAGGTGGAGGTGGAGGGGATTCTCACTGACGCAACGGCAGGTTCATTCTGCGTGCGTGCGTGCGTGCGTGTGTGGTTTTTGGCGTATCGGTGGCTGAACTGGACTCCACTCCAACGGTGCACCGCAAAGACATGGTCTAGCAAGGCGACGTCGGAACTCTGAACAAATGAGGGTTACTTATTATGGAAACAATTTTGTTACGATCTACTCTCTCACTCCTCCGTTCGTAAATAAGTGACTTTTAGCCTTGTCTTAAGTTAAACTTTACTATGTTTGACTAACCTTTTAGGACAACGTACCAACATTTATGACACTAAATTGATACCATTAGATTTATTTTTAAATCTAGTTTCATAATATGTCAATTTGATATAATATATGTTTTTATATTTCTTTATAAAGTTGGTCAAATTTGGTTATCTTTGACTTAGACAAAAGCTAGATGTACACTTATTTGCGGACGGAGGGAGTAAGTTCACACTTTAGTGCACTTTTACCCTTTTGTAAATCACAAAAATAATGTTTGAAAATTTTATCGAAAAAATATCAACATTTATGATATCCTATCCGATCAAAATTAATGGACTTGGATTTATCTAGATTCGGATATATCTAATTAATGGACTCAAATCTGTATTAACTAATTAATGAATTCAAAAGAAAAATAGTATATATCTAATTAATAGACTTATATTTGTTAGATTTGGATACATCTAAGTCCATTAATTTTGTTTTTAGTTGGAGAGAGAAAAGTAAGAAATAGAAGGTTGTCTTTGTTTAGATAAGGGATGATCTCTAAGAGATGCTATTTTATCGGTTGTACCATATGTTTAATACTTAATTTAAAATAATGTTTTATAAATATATCCATTTGATATTTTATATACTGCTATTTTTTCAGAAAAAATGGTTAAATTGAAAAATGCGCTAGTAGAAACGTAGAAACAGTGAAATACACTTATTTGAAAACGTAGTACAAATTAGTTGTGACTTAGAGGCAACAATTTCTAAGGCAACAATTAGAGAGTATAAAATTCCTTTTTAGTTTATATTTGACTGGTCGAAATTTTGGAGGCAAATATCAGCATGTTACTCATTCTTGTTTTATAATATTGATGATGACTTGTTTTTGTTTTGTTTTGATGGATTCTTCTCTATATGATGACTTGGTATAGGTTTCCTGTGGAGCATCTAATCACCTTACTGTGAATGAAATTTGTTTTATTATTACTGTGAATGAAATTTGTTTTATTATTAATGTGAATGAAATTTGTTTTATTATTAATGTGAATGAAATTTGTGTTGCATGTAGTAGAAACATGAGAAAAATCCTTATTTGACACTACTTTTCAATATGATTTCTTATTTGACACCGATTTTTTTTACTTCCTTATTTGGCCACTTGTGTAATTTTTTTGCCTCATATGACACTGTCGTCGATTCTTCCGTTAAATGGTTTCTGGCTAGACGAAAATACCCCTGGTCTAACACGCACACACGCACGACCAGATACTGACGGAAATCCTCTCTCTGGCGGAAATCCTCTCTCTGGCGACCCTCGCCCCTGCCCCTGTCTCTTTCCCTCCTCTCCCTGACCCTTGTAGAAATGGAGACCGCGGTTTGTAGCAACGACGGCCCGTTTGTAGCAACTGGCACGGCTGCTTACAGCAACGGCGGTGCAGCGTGACCCTGCGTGTTCATCGCAGCACAGCAGCTTCAGCTTGCCTTCGAAGACCAGGTTGCAGCAGCAGCAGAGGCACTCCTAGCCACAGCGGTGGCGCGTCCCGCGGTATCCAGAAGTGTGGAAATAAGCAGGCAGCGAGGTGCGTCTAGAATAAGCTTGGCGTGGTGTTCTCCCGCTGTGAGAGATGGGAGTCGTGAGAGAGGAGAAAAACGAATGGAGAAGAAGCAACGGAAGAAGCAGAGATAAGATTACATACGCTCCCACACATGCAATGCAAGAGGCGTCCATTTTCTTTGCCACCTAGGGACGCGTGGCGCTCGGTCGATGCGGACGATGGGAGAGGCTAATCCCGGTTGATTAGTAGACTTTTTCTTGGCTTAATTTTGTCAGATTACGCACCAAGGACAAAAACGTCTTTATATGTCCCAAGTTAATACCGTTCGCTCTTCAAATACACTAAACTGTCATATCAGGCAAAAGTTTTACATAAGTGGCCAAAGAAGGAAGTAAAAAAAAAATCAATGTTAAATAAAAAATCATATTGAAAAATAGCGTCAATTAAGGAATTTTCTATAGAAACATGGCCGTGACTTGTCCGTGTTTACTTTTTTTTTTGTCTCTCGCACCTTGTAGTACGTATGATATCTGATTTGTGATCTTGCTCCTGCGGTCTACGGGAATACCTTGGTCTAGAAGGAAAGGAAGCACCCTTTATGCGCAGAAAATAAAAAGAAGGAAAGAAAGGAAGCTCGCGATCGGATCCCGTCTACTACTAGTTTCCTTCCTTGGTAGCGTGGCGTGCAGCCGTGACCGCCCATGGTTGGTTGTTTGGACTTGGATGACGCGGAGAGCAAAGAGGGCAAAGGGGGTCAACCCGGCCAGCGAAACCGACCGAGGCGCAGTGCGGGGTCGTTGCGTGGCGCAGGTTCTGGGCCGCGTCCGCGTGTGGTTGCGGCGATTGACGGTGATGGATGTGCTGCTAGCTAGCGGTAGGTCTGTTTGGTTGGAACTTTGAACGCGTAGGTTGCGCCTGTCAGCCGCGTCCCGCGCGGGCAGGTACGACTCGATGGGCTGTGCTGAGACCGAAATAGCGTGTCATGCATGCCGTCGCAACGCAACGCAGCCATCGCAACGCGTGGCCACTGGCTGGCTGGCCCGGTCGACACACCGCGCGCCCTGTGGACGACGCGGTCCCGGCCGGCGGCGGATGCGTTCAGGAGCGCACCGACCACGGATGGCCGGCAACAGCCGTTGGTGCGATGCGCTAGCTACGGGTTTCATCGGTCTCGTATATGGACTGAGTATTGCCAGACTCCGGAGAGCTCTCACGCCACTCAAACCACTAGAATTAACCACACCCACTGTTTTTTTTTTCTTTTTGAAATTTCAAAGTTGTATTAATAATCAGCAACACTGATACACCGTGCAGTAATAATAGAGATTGCAAATAGATTTTCGGACCACCTACGCGCAATAGCGCGGGCCGCCGAAACCACGCTGCCGTCCTAACCCCTCCATCACCAAAGCCTGGCAGGCAGAACTTGTCGTAGCAGAGCTTACACTAAACAGATGGTAAGTCGTGGTGCGTTCTCAAAAGGACAAAGCGCCACCAGAGCAGCAACCGTCGCCAATGGTGAAAACCGTAGATACAGAGAGACTGGTCTGCACCAATGAACACAAAAGTCGACATGAGCTAAGGTGACCCGTTGAACGCACGGCTACACATACCCTCCGCACCGACGCACCACCAAAACGAGGATAGAGCGAGGAGTACCTCAGGATGTTGCCGCTGTCTCACCACCCTGAAGAAGAGATAGAAAACAAATCTAAACAAAAAACGGAACGCTCCTGCCGGCAAGGGGTCGCCGTCTGCCACAACTCCAAGGCCCCAAGGCCACCCGAGTGGAGCGGACTGACGGCGTCGCCGATTGGCTTCGGCCAGCACTTCATACGATGACGGTGTTTATGCACCGTTTCCTTCTTTAAGGCATTGTTTTTGGAGGACCTTTCTCGGAGTTGAGCGGGTCATCAACGGTGGTGGTGGTGTTGCTGCGAGGCGTTGTTGGCTTTTGCGGGGTCTTCTGTTTTTTCTCTTTCTTGATCTTTACTTTTCGGCTGTGTGGATCCTAGTCGTGCAGAGGCCGGGTATGGACTCTATAGATAGTATTATATTGATGTAAGTTGTTTGATTCTAGTAAAATACCCTTTATCAAAAAATATACTCTTGCCAAACGAGACCTTTTTTTCAAGGATACACCCTGGAAGGTGTATCATTTTCATAGAAGAAAGGCAAAGATGGCCGGTATAATGCCACGAAGGCTACACGATACAAAATCGACGCCACACGGCTTACAACGCAACCCACAACCACCAAACAACGAGGACTCTCCTTGTACCGTCTCCCGGCACGAATGGTGGGAAGGGATACACCAAGCTCCCGGACCGCGTCACGGTCGAAGGAAGAAACTCTAGGAGACCAAAACTACCAAGGGTGGTACAACCAATGCACCGTCCACCCCTAAGCGCCTAAAGTCGGCAAGCGAGCGGCAGGACTGGACCATCCGGTAGAAGACGACCGAGAAGCACCACCGACAATGTACATTGTGCCCCGGAAGCCCATGCTCAAAGCAGCCTCCAACCTGGACTTCGTCATGCCTCTTCGAGATTTCACGAGAAGCCTAGACAGCGCCTCCAAGAAGGGGATGACACTGTGGTGCCGCCGCTGTCTGATCCGGCAAGTCGAATCAAGGGTTTCCCCGGGCGCTCGAGAAGAGGCAACACGGGCAGTGCCATGACGACACCCCCAAGGAGGAAACGGCGTCCGCAGGCATTGTCGTCACCAGCTTCAAGCAGGGCTTTCGCCCCGGCACATCCGTCAGCCCAGAACCGCAGGAAAGGAACTGACTTAGCCACCCTTGGTCGCACCGCATACGAGAGGATAGCCGAACCTCGGTGCCATCGACGGGGAAGCGAAGACCACCGTTCCACATCCACCAAGGACGGACTGGACAGTGGAGGTCCAGCCCGCCGCCTATGCCTGGATGGTCATCGGCACCGCCACGGTTCTAGGAGGCCGGAGTTGCCCGGCGCCGCCACGCCCCTTGCAGTCTTGGACCCAACCCCACAGGCCAGTCCGAGCCTAGAAGGCCCACGAACGAGCCCGAAGCTGTCGTTCACGGGTGCAGAGGCACCACCACCGAGCGAGGCAAGATCCACCTCCTCCGACGTCGTCAGGCCGCCACCCACCGTGATCCCGCTGCTCCATGCTGCCAGATCGAGACAGGATTGTGAGTCGTCACCGCCACCCGGGGGAGAGGCCCCGCCGCCGCCATCCCTGCCCGAGCTTTGCCTGACGGGGCCTCTTGGCGGCGGCGGGAGTGAGGAATTCTGGTGGGAAGCCGCCACTGGTGGGAAATAGGGTTTCCCCCGTGTCACCTCTAGGAGGGACGCGTGCCAAACGAGACCTAAAGAACAACCCTACTGCCATATGCATGCTATTTGGGTAGCAAATGCTCAACAAAGATTGCACACAAGGCTAAAAGAACAGAAGTACCGCGCAGAATTGGTGGTACGGCCTTGGGTGGTGGCACGCATGGTGTTGGCGCATGCTTTGACTCTGGCGATCAGATCCTTGGAGCCCCTACGTCATGCTAGTTCGGCTACCCTTCTGGCAAAGATTGTGGACAGTGGAGGATCCTTTGTTGCGGTGCTTCAGTCGCATGGTTTCACTCGATAGGGGTGATTGACGGCTGCTGTCCTATGTCTTGACGGCGACAGAGGACGCGATTGTGGGCGGTGGTGCTGCTTCCTGAACTTCTACTCCAAAGCTGGGTGGCCCAACTCTGCCCTTCTTTTTGGATTGGTTTCTCCCTCATGTGGCGGGGATCGGGTTCAATAAGCGCATCTAGGCTAGGGTTTGTTTGGTGGCGTCGGTTGTAATGTTTGCCTAGCGGCCTCGGCCATGTATTGTCTCAAGTGTGCGTCTTTGGTGTCTATGTTTGCTTTTTAGTTTGTACAAAACTCTCTTTTTCTATCGATGGATCAAAACACAAGGCTTTTGCGTGTTTGCGAAAATATCTGCTTTTTTTTCACACGACGCTTCTCTTCGGTGCGAGGCAAACAAGAAAGAAAAAACTCAGGCCCAGCAGCAATTTTATGGGCTCCATCTCCGTTTACAATACCGCTCCAAACAAGGAAAAGAAAGCAGAGACGGCTCCATCTCTGTCTCCGGTTACCATCTGAGAGGTTCGATCGACTCCCTCGCCGATATCTTGTTCTCTCTCCCTCTGCTCCCCTCTAGGTATTATATTGACTCGCTTCTCTTTGACACCATCAACGATTCGCCGCCGTCGCCGTCGCGGCGATCCATTCTCCTCCGGCCGGCAATCGGCAATCTTCCTCCTGGTAATCAGATGGAGACAGGCAGGAGCACGACAGTGTCTACGTCTACGTGCACCCGGGAGGTGGACCAAGTCACACATGTCTTCAATATCGTGGGTTACAGCAAGTTCAGGGGCATGGGCAACGACCCCAGGAGCTACATACGGTCCGGGATTTTCGCCGCCGGCGGCCAGGATTGGGCCATCCGTTTCTACCCCGATGGGTACGGGAACAAGTGCCAAGGTTACATCTCCGTCTATCTCGAGCTTTTGAGCCAGAGAGCTAAAGTCATGGCGTCCTGCGACCTGAGGCTGGTCGATCAGTGCACCGGACTATCGACTTCAGTGCACAAAATTGAGCCTAGGATTTTCAATTTCGATGATTCCACCGCGTTTGCTCCAGGGTTCGCTTCTTTCAAAAAGCGAAGCGAGATCGAGAACGCCGCGTACCTCAGGGACGATCGCCTGGCGATCGAATGTATAGTCACCGTCATCCAGAAGCCACATGTTACCGAATCCAGACCGTTCCCCAAGATCGACGTGCCGCCGTCCGACATGGCCGAGCACGTGGGCAGGCTGCTGCTGGAGGAGAAGGACGGGTTCGACGTCGGTTTCTGTGTCGGAGGAGAGACTGTCGTCGAAGCGCATCGGTTCGTTCTCGCCATGCGGTCGCCTGTCTTCAAAGCGGAGCTCTACGGGCCGATGAGGGAGGCGAGGGCGGGGCATCCCATCGCCGTCGAGGACGTGCAGCCCGATGTCTTCAGGGCCCTGCTCCGTTTCATCTACACCGATGCTTTGCCTGCCGAGGACCTCGACACTGAGATGATCCGGCTTTTACTGGTGGCTGCCGACAGATACGCCATGGATAGGCTCAAGCTTATCTGCCAAAGCATCCTCTGCGAGGGTCTGAACGCGGACACTGTGGCAACCACTTTGGTGTTAGCCGACCAGCATAGCTGCGACAAGCTTAAGGATGCTTGCTTTCAGTTTATGGAGATATCAGATGCCATGGATGTCGTGGTAGCAACCCAAGGCTTCCAGGATCTTATGGTGACTTGTTGTCCATCTCTCGTAGTGGAGGCATTGGAGAAGAGGAGAAAGTTCCGTAAAGCGTGAGCTGCTGCTGCATTGGCAAACTTGCATATGAACTGCTTGCCAGTATTTTGCTAAGTTTTATGTACCAGCGTCTCGTAAGGATAATCAGCTCAATGCTAGATGAATCTAAGAATGGTTAGGTTAGTTCTCAAGGGATATCAATCGTGGTTGTCCCTTTTTCGTATGCTTGTCTTTTCTTTGTTTTCTCTTCTTATTCTTTTTGGTTTCCTTTGCTTTTTTTTCGTGTCCGGCTTAGCAGCGGTATCAATCCTAATTGCTATATTAATATCAGAAAATAATGCTACACCTACATGAAAAAGCTATAGAAGAGAGGCTACGGGCTGACGTGCAGTCCGGCGTGGCCACGATTTCTGCTCGCGTAAGAAAAAAATCGAAGTGGCCCAGCTATTTACGGAAGGAAAGAGAGAAATTAAGGGTTGCTCCCAATCCGGTCAAAAAAGAAACTTCCCAATCACCATTGCCTCTCTCAGTCTCTCTGCTACAGGCCGACGGCGGGTGGAAAAATCGGCGGCGCGAGGACGGGCTCCCTCTGAACGACACGAGGACAAAGTCCTCCGAGGCTCCACGGTGGACAGCAGCGCGGTTTATATTCTGCATTCTGCGGACACCTCGTAGCATCAACAAGAAATCTCGGCCTATTGATCGAACACCTTTTCCCTACGGTCAACTCGAACAAAATTTAAGTGGAGGCAAACTTGAGAAAAATGAAAAAGACTGGATAGAGAGGTCAATAATCGTTTTCTTTTTTTCATTTATTGAAATATGCTTCGGTCGAAGGAGTGGTGTTTTGGCACCCACGTGTATATGCTCCCTTTATTTAAAATTTATTTTAGCATTTTGAAATATTAAAAAAAATCAGCAATTTATTTTCTCGCGCTCATCTTCACATTTTATATGCACACAAAGTCCTTTTACGGAAACCGATTTTTTTTGTCTAGTGTAGAAAAAATTGGTGCTAAAAACTTTTCACGGGATATTTTTTTTATATGTTATCCTAAGACCAATGTCGTTTTTTCCATGAAACTTTATGTCCACGCGTAGAATGTGAAAATGTACATGAGAAAAGAAAATTCAAATTTTAACAGTTTAAAATGTATATTTTTTTTTCAGTAAATGGGACGTAGCCAAAGTGAATTTCTGGCTTCGGTCCTGTTTTTAGAAAGCAGACCACAAACCCAGGCCCAGCAACTCTCCGCCTAGCCACTTCCGCCTTCTTCCTCCCCCAAAAGGTTAAAGAAAGCAGGGGCGGCTCCGTTCCATGCCGCCGCCACCCCCGCCGCAGCCATCTCCGGTCACCATCTGAGGTATGAAGGTTCTATCGACTCCCCCGTCTCTTGTTCTCTTTCCCTCTCTCCCCTCTGGCACTGGGGATTAATGCGCTTTTCTTTCACACCATCAGATTAGCACGCGCCGCGCCGTTGCAGTCGCGGCGACTCTTTCTCCTCCGGCCAGCAACCTTCATCCTGGTCACCATATGGAGGCATGTAAGACGGTGTCTACGTGCACACCGGAAGTGAATCAAGGCACGCATGTGTTTGATATCTTGGGTTACAGCAAGCATAGGGGCATGGGCAACGACGCCGACAGCTGCATACGGTCCGGGATTTTCACTGTCGGCGGCTACGATTGGACCATCCGCTTCTACCCTGATGGCTACGACGAAAGGTACAAAGATTACATCGCAGTTTATCTCGAGCTTTTGAGCAAGAGCGCCAAAGTCCGGGCGTCCTGCGACCTGAGGCTGGTCGATCAGTGCACCGGATTTTCGTCTTCAGTGCATAAAACAGGACCTAGGATGTTCAGTTCTGACGATTCCACCAAGTTTGCTCCGCAGACTTGTGATTTCAAAAGGCGAAGCGAGATCGAGAACTCCGCATACCTTAGGGATGACCGCCTGACCATAGAATGCATCCTCACTGTTATCAAAAAGCCACATGTGACCGAAACAAAACCGTTCCCCAAGATCGACATGCCACCATCCGACATGGCGGAGCACGTTGGCACGTTGATCCGGCTGCTACTGGTGGCTGCAGATAGGTAAGCCATGGAGAGGCTCAAGCTGGTCTGCCAAAGCATCCTTTGCGAGGATCTGAACGTGGACACCGTGGCAACCACACTGGCTTTAGCTGACCAACATAGCTGTGACAAGCTTAAGAATGCCTGCCTTAAATTTATTGAGATGTCGGATGCCATGGACGCCGTGGTGGCAACCCAAGGCTTCAAGGATCTCAAGGTGACCTGCCCGTCTCTCCTAGTGGATGCATTGGAGATGAGAAGAAAGTTCCGTAGAGCATGAGCAGCTGCATTGGTAAACTCGCTAAATTATATGAATCGCTTGCCACTAGTTGCTAAATTTCATGTACCAACTTACCGTCAGGTGATCAGCTCAGTGGCAGATGAATCTAAGGGTTTAGTTCCCAGGTGATATGAGTGGTGCGGACGTCCACCAAGATTGACCAGCCCTAAACTGAATCTACAGATGTTTGGTTCAGTCTTGAAATTTGTATTTACCAGGTTGTTGATTTCGTCTGGAGCACTTCTCTGCAACTGCATAAAGATTTGCTCTTAATCTCGTGCAACAGTTTCCTCCTTTGTGTGCAGCCTTAGCTGAGCATCTGACATCCGGATGGTTTACATTACTAGCATGTGATGCTATGTATGCCATGTGGCTTCATCTACTAAAATGAAATAGGATCAAACACAATAAAATGCTATTCTCAGGATATAACATTTTAAATGAATAGGGTTGACATTCACACCGTATAGCTCGGGATATAACTTTTAGTGTGTAGGTTCATTTCAAACCTAAGTGAAAATATCTTATATTCTAAAAGTAACCTATACACTAAGCTATTCTAAGTGTGTAGCTTCACAAAGTTACTATGTTGGCAATAAGGCTATCCATAAGCAAAAAGTAGACTACAAGGAGCTCCACATACATAGTAGAGGCTATCTATAAGCTATCCATAAGCTCAAAATCTTAAAGGTAACCTACAAGCTTGTGGGTTGTCCATAAGCAATAAAATATTATTTTAGCTTCTCCCCTCTCTCTTGCATGTATAGAACTTTAATTGACATGTGGGGCCAGCTTATAGACAAGTTCAACTAGATACATTGTGAGACTATCCATAAGCTTGTGGTGTGATACGTGGGTCCCAGCTTATGGACAAGTTCTTCTATATACATAGGTGATGCCCTAAAAGTAACCTACACAAAGTGAAAATAGTGTGTAGATTCACTTAGAGTAAAATATAGCCAAGGTCACTGAACCCAACCTCGTTGCGCGTCTCCATCATCATACACAGCTATATACGAAATACGGTCACCAAAGACATACGAATGTGTGTCAGGCCCAGCTGATGTTCACAGGGGTTATTTTCAGCTAATAAAAACAGAAGGGCTGGATTGGAAAATTGACAATGACTAAATTAAAAATGCTCAGTTGTTGTCCCCTGCGCCAGGATCTCGATTGGCCGCTGGCGAGGCTGGCGTGGTTCAGCGCGTCGGCCGCGGTGGGAAGGCCATGAGCGTGGATGGGAGGGATGGACGCGACCCGCAACATGGAACTGGGCCATGATGGCAGCGGGCGCGACGGGGCCTGCGGGATTTCTCCTCTTGTGCACGACGCGACGGACGGCCAATCAGACCGGCGAACACCAGCTAGCCGAGCAAACTAGACGCACGAAGTGGCCTGCAAGCTAAGCACGTATACGCGTGTGCCTACCAATCTGTTGCGCAGCTGCTGGCCATGGGCGGGCCTTGGCCGGCGTGCCCCGTGAGGCCCCCTGGTGTCTTGATGCTTGCTTGAGGTGGATCAGAGGCATGGTGGCGGTGCCTGGCGTCGCAGACTGGTGCGCGCGCGTTCTGGACGTCAGAGCACCGGGGCAGCGCGTTCTGGAGGGAGGAGCACTGGAACGGAGCAGGACGGGCAAAATATGCGCGGCGACCGGCGCACTGGACGGATCTGCTTACTCTGCTCGGCCTCGTCCGCGCGCGCCGGCGAGACAGAGACCCCAATTGCAGAGGGCACAGGCGCCGGGAAGGGATGCAGCAGAGGAGATGAAAGGAGGTCTATTTGCAGTTTAGTCCTTTTTTATTTTGGGGAGGGCTTTTAGCAGAAGTAATTTATATGGCTAAGATCATTTGTGGCCTGCCAAATGGGTCTGCAACGTGCCACGTCAGCAAAAAACGTAGCTCTACCACAAGTCAGTGACCTAAATGAGCTCTAACTGTGACCGTATTTCGCATATAGCTATGTATGGTGATGGAGGCGCTCAACGAGGTTGGGTTTAGTGACTTTGGTTGTATTTTACTCGTTCACTTAGGTTTGGAATGAACCTACACACTAAAAGTAGTCTAGATTTTGAAACGGATGGAGTACGTGTTTCACTGAGGCCAGTGTGATGTTTTGCTCTAGAAAATTTAGTATAGTTATAATAAACCTTCTCGTTCCCTAACCTCTTCGGGTGCAATCTTTTGCCTTGTTTCAGAAAAAAAAAGTTCTTTGGGTGCCCGGCTCTGTCCATGGAAACCATGCTATGTGGTCCTCTGATTATACCAGGAAAAAGGCGCAGTATGGAATGTGTCCCATTAAAAAGAGCTAATGTCCGTCCGGTGAATTGGTTTGGTTTGAACGTGAATTGGTTCACTAACCATTGACGTTCCAGTTGCACTGTAACTGTTACCCTCTCTTTTGGAAAAAAAAAAAAAACAAGTCTCATTCTACATCATACTACAATCCGGGCTGTTTTTAACCTGAGTACGTTGGTACAAAACTAGTTCTGTACAAAAAAAAGTTGTGTCGAACTATTGTTTTGATAAAAAAAACGTTGGTTACAACCAACCAAACTAATAGTTAACAGAACAAGTTGTCTACTGGATATGTGGCCACTGTTACAACCAGTTACAAGTCAGTGATGCAGATGTCCAGGCGCAAATTGATCATATGTCCTGTGACACGACCCAGAACGAGATCATTTCCACCAGAAAGCACAGACACACTTACTATGCAAATAAGATCATGTGCTGCTGATAATCTTGTATCTTATCACGTCTCATCTCACTTCCCAAACAGAAGAGAGGTTTCATAGACTCAATGGCTGGATCAGCGAGTGCATTTCTGTGTCTCTCGTCTTCCTTATCTGTCTCTCGGATAGGGGGCCAGAAGGCAGCCAGTCGTCAGTGTTTGCTTCACTTTGCAATCAAGAGAGCAAGATGCAACTTTTTCATCTGACAAAGCTTGTGCGGATTTTTTAACAATTCAATACTTGCTGTCTTCTCGCCCGATACCAGGACGCGGGCAATAGTAAACGCATCCCCCTTCTCCAGCGCAAACTGCCATTCTCTCGACGTGATGTTGAACCAGTCTTTGTTTGAAGACGTAGTTGCCTTCACCTCCACGTACTCTATCAAATTACCTCCGCGGGTGATGACGAGATCATAAGGCAGTCCGGATTCGGTTTCTCCATTCACCCACCTCACATTAGTGGACCCTAGCAGATCAGCAAAGTGTCTGTGGACCAGAGCTTCACCGACCCTGCCGGTTCTTAGTAACTGGGATGTATCTGGAGCCCCCGTACGGAGCCTATCCTTACCTTCTGAAGCACTGGACATGTTATCATTGAAGTTTATTACCTCAGTATCAACAATTTCGCTAGGTGAACTAGTCAACAAGTCTATATAAGAAGGTGCACCGTCCGAGTTAATGGACATCACCATCTGAGGCTCGTCCAAGGTTGCCGCTGAACTTCGTGTGTGTGACGTATTTTCTAACCTTGCATCCTCTGTTATAACCCAATCCTCTTTGAGCTCAACAGGAAACCAGTCATCTTTTGTATTTAAGCACTCAACATCATGTGCTGACTTCTCTGATATGTGCTGACTTCTCTTAGATGTTCTAAAATCAGGGGCTGTTCTCCAATTGTTAGGTGGCCAACTTGAGACGGTTCCTTCTGATCTCTGATGCTTGGGAGCATTGAAATAACTGGCAGGTGAGGATTCAACCAGTTTGGAATCAACACCTTGGTCGCCTACAAACGAGGAAGAGAAGGACCAAACTGCTTCCTGTTCAGGCAATGCAGGCACATTCTGACTATTAACGATAAAAGACTCAACTCCTAAAGCTGGGGTGCCAGATTCTACCATGGTTTTGACCATGTGCAGAAAATTCGCAAAGTGCAGATCAGGGGATCCATCAAAGAAAAGTCTAGATATTTCCAGAAACAATGAATGTGAATCAGCTTCTTTCGAAGCATACAGAATATTTCCCTGAAAATAAGTAACAGATCAAATCAAATGAACTGTGAAACTGATGGCAGATGACATAATAGAGCAAAGCCTTAATCATTGAGCACATCAAGCATTCAAGCAATGATTTGGCCACAGAAACTTCGAAATGTCTTAATTTTACATATAGTCAGCAGAAGGTAAGAAGGTCCATACGGAACAGCAGCAAACTGTCTTAATTTCTGTATCTAACATGTATAACAACCAACTGTTGGTGATTGCCAGTTATATCGTTGCTATATTCGGTGGTGCCATAGGGGAGGACCTGACAGTAAGACATCTACCTAAACAAGCAATTCTCCATCATAATAACCTTATAAATATGCAGGCAATACTATGGTTCACTCACGCTAGTTACTACTTACTATGGGAGACAAGAGACTGGTAGCAAGGAGATAATCACTCACACTAGTTACTACTCCCTCCGTTTGGAAATATAAGATGTTTTAGATTTGTGAATGAGATGTATCTAGACACCTTTTAGTGTCTAGATTCATTTGAACCTATACACTAAACATGTCTAGATACGTATCCTTCACAAACCTAAAACATCTTATATTTCTAAACGGAGGGAGTACTTACTATGGTTCACTTACACTAGTTAGTAGTTACCATAATGGCATAAACAGAAAGTTTGGTACTAACCTGCAAAAGACAATGGCATTTGAATCTTCTCTTCGAAGAACTCTGATGTCCTTTGAGCATATACTTGTGGAATAACTTCTCAACAACAATAATCTGAAGATTGCTAAGCTTCGTGATCTCATTTTGCTGGAATTTGATATAAGCATCTTTATGCATCTTATAGATGTAACGTTGCATATATGGTAAAAGTCCACAAATCAAAGCAGCCTTTTCCCTGTTGTCAGCCATGCCATAGAATATTGCTTCACGATATACAACCTAAACAGAAGCAACAAAGATGAATGAGAACCATACTCAAGATAGACTACTGATTCAGGATATGCAACTCCCTAAGCCAAATTTAGAACAAAACTAGACAGTTATTAATACAATATGCATCTGGTGCCCTTGCAGAATGGTAAGAAGTATGGAGTATATACTTTCAAATATGCGCTGTTACAATATCAAGTATTACCTCTGTTCCTAAATACAAGACGTTCTAGGAGTATGATTTAAACTGCTAGAACGTCTTATATTTAGGAACATAAGTGGTATGTTACAATTTACAACATAACCTTCGAATGCTGCTACCCGGTTATCAAAGGATGTGAACAGAGTCATAGTACTGTGACACTTGCAGTTAACTTTGACCAACAGTAATTAAGTCATCATCCTCAACAAGGCTATAAAATATCTGGTACCCCAAGTGTTGTAATGGAGTGATGCTGTTCAAACTGCAAAGTCCACTGGAAGTTCCCAAAAGTTTCTTTAAGTAAAATTCTGAGAGTTTCATCCTATGATTCCATCTATAATAGAACAACTGATGATACATCCGGTAAAATTGTAAATTATTGTTATCAGACATGGCTACTGGAACACGCCCTTTTCTTTTTCTTTTTAACCATCATAACCACCACTTGCACATTTTTCACAGTCCATTCTCCATTTCTCTCTTCTACGGTACTACCCACTTGTACGATGGGTAGTCGTCCTAGCGGATGGTAGAAATTAACATAGTGAAGCACATGAAAACTCATAAAGAATTGCTTTGATTTATTAGATCATTCTATTTTCAGTTGCCTTTGCCTTTTGATTTTTATAATCATTGTTTTGAAAATCCGAACTTATCATATCAATAATATTTGGGAAATCCACAAAAAGCCCTTGTACGATGGTTCGGAATGCATGAAGGGAGATCGTCCAATCCAAGCCGTCCTTGTGTTTTCAGTTTCATCTAAGTTTGAGGGAGGAGGGGGGCACCGAAGCACATTATTACATTGATCCTAACTTCGATTTCCTGCTTCTCCTAATCATTGTTCTAATAATTTTTAATAGATAGATATGTCTGATAAAGCAGGAGGGAATAGTGGCTGCCAACAACTGCAAACTAGCACTCTGTTCAGTTGTGGAGATGCAAGGGCTTGTTACAGCCTCATGCTATAGCATAGTGTGCAAATATATTTCAATCATTACTTAAGACTTGAGATATACTCAGAACCAAATAACCAAATACAAGATCTATGTTCCTGAAAACCCAGAGCGAGAGCCACACTCCTGCTAAACGCTATTTATAGCGCTGCTCCTGATGGATATGGCATGGAGCATGAGTTTGTCTAACTTAGGACATTGGCGCATAGGAAAAATTTAGTTTTCTATTACGTATTACTTTGCACAACTCTGCAGCTAAATGATGAATTGCAAACATTTCCAGCATAAAGGGCCTGCTGAATGTAGGGAAGAAGTTAATGGACATAACATTAAACAAAGAATTATATTACCTTAGAAAATGCAGGGATACCTAGGCATTTCATCAATGCAGCAACTCTTCCATGCAACATTTGCGTGTCCTCAGAAGAAAGTTCACCAAATTGTATGAAGTCAACACCACTACAATCGTTAAAGTTCTGCTTCAACTCGTCATCATCTAACCAGCAAACAAGGCCAAAAGATGGATGGAGAGAGACCCATTTATCAACCACGGTTGGCAATATCGTTGTCTCTAACTTTTGAAGAGAATCTTTCAAGTAAGCTATATCATTCATCTTGTCACTCACAGACTGGAGATCAGTAGCCCATCTCACAAATACATGGAAGACCTATGTATAGTGTTGAAATGGTAGTTAATATCTGAAGGAGTACAACGAACAGTCACTACATATCTTTAGGAACTCCATGCACAGAAGCAACTTACCTGATGGGCTACTTGTGAAGGCAGCGCAACTTTTGATAGCCGCAAAAGCATCTCTACATAATCGGATGTTGTTGGCACTTTTGGTACACCACAAGCCTCCGTAAAGAATTCACAAAGGCTTGGATAGGCTGAGCACAGCATCCTTCTCGGGAACATTATCTTCTTCTTTACCAAAACGAGTTCCTCTGTTGTTTCAAAACAACCTGTTGGGTCATGCCAATAGAGGTCTTTGGGGGGTAAAAATTTACCAGGGACAGCCTCAGTAGATCGAGGACGGAGTAGTGGTGTAAATATGGAGGAGCATGACATGAAGTCCCGTTTGATGTCAACCTTTGCATTGGCTGCACCTTCTGACACGAAGGTATAGAATTTGCACATCTGGTCCATACTGAAGAAAAGGCAGGTCAGTCATTTACAAGTTATTTGACAAGAAAAATTGATTGATAGCGTGCAGTAAAAAGCTACATGCTGGTAGTGGGGTTGATCTGGAAATCTTCACATTAGTTCTTAATCACATACTCGTGTTTTAAGCAACCACATATATAAAGATTATAGATGGAAAAAATGAAGTGTTTAGATAAGTAACTTTAAGTTTTTTTATAAATACCTTGCACTAAAAGGAACTTGTGATGCTATCCATAAGTTCAGAATCATCAAAGCATCACCGTGAGATACGTTTGTTTTGAACCCAATGTCCTTCCTTAGTGATCTGCTGGATACCTGTTCCATAAAAATCGAAGTTTCCAAGGTGAGTGCTCATACAAATTGGTAAAGATAAATAAACCCTTTTTTCCTCGGAAGGTTGGTAATGATAAGAACTACAAACCTGAGGCACAGCATATGGGGCCACACTACCAAGAAGGGAACGCACATTCTCAATATCATAAAACAAATCTGTTGCATAATGAAGGTCATCATCAACAGTTGACGCTATCCATGGGAAGCTTCGGATACATTTCATAAAGGATGACTCAACTGTTTTGTTTTCACCACTTGGTGTCACTTTTGCGAGACACCAAGCTTTTGCACTATAATAATCATCCCAGAAGCTGTCAAGAACTTCTAGAAGATATATGCAATTTTCTCGGCATTTTTTTGACGAAAATATTGATAAAATACTAGCCAGTTCTGGAGACTGCCAATCATCCATTGTAAAGGATGTTCCAGAAATAGCACCTTGTGGAATACTTCCTGCTATCAAAGAATCAACTTGGGATATGTTTTTCTCAAATTTCACTACCTGCACAAAGTCAGTCACACCCATCTCTTCAAAAAATTGCCTCCACCTCTTAAGCACAGATGGCAACAAATCTGAACCATGATTCTTCAAGTAACAACTATCAAGTTCACTCCATCTAATATCAACATTCTGAAGTAGTTTGTCTATGTCAACAGAATTTCCATATTCTTTACTGAAGTGAATGGGTTCATCAGCCGGGCACTTGTAGCCATGGTTTGTAAGCAAGATAGGTCTAGTCCGTAGTTCTGACACTATTTCTTCTTTTTCAAAATTACAGCTCGTACATGGAGACTGAAGATGAAGCATAATAAAACTCACATACTCTATCATCATCTTATCAGCCTTCTTAGCACCTGTACCATTTGGCAAGGATGTGAGGATGTGATTTTTGACAATTTCATGTCCAGACAACTTCCGCACCCCGATTTTCAAAAGAATGTCCATCAGATCATTCGCTCTCATTTCTTCCATGAGGTATTTACTTTTACAGGTCACAGAGAGAAGGTGTGGACTTACAATTCGAAGATTACTATACAGAATTGGGAAATCCTTCATGCTACTTCCGCAGTCAGGTGTGGAACTAAGAATATCATGAGGCAACCATATAGGGCCATCTGCTACAGAGCTAAATGAACCATCTGAAAGTGGAATACATGGTAATTTCCTGAGAGCACATAAAAGATCACCTTCGAGACTTGTTGCCGAGGGAATATTTTGAGAAGAATGCGACAACATCAAATGAAGATTAACAAACCAAGCACACAGCCAGTCCATCCCCAGGGACTCAATACAACCCTCAGTTCGGCAAATTGATGATACCATATCAATAAAAACATTTGCTCCATAGTCGTGAATACCTAGGGCCCTTGATAATGTATCAGGTAAGATGATATCTTTCGACAGATATCCAAGACCAAGATGCTGCTGAAGCAAGTCATCAGAAAACAGTACTTTGGTCTGTTCATCCCAACCCCTGAGTGTGTTGCATGGGTAGACCCATTGCGAATTAGAACCTTCCAAAAGCATGCACCGGGTAAGACGTAACTTGGAAAGGATTAAGTGAGGGAGCTTGCAAAAGAATCCATGAACTTCTCCAGCTAGAGGAACAAAACTCATGAAGGCTGTAACAGCCTTCCCAGGACAACTCTGGAAGCAGGAAAGAGAACAAAAGGATTCTTGCGCGCTGATGAACAAAGAGGGGAATTCCGACAACAACCACTGGTTCCATGCATTATCTGCATCCACTTCCTCCCTGGAAGAAGGTAAAACAAAATCTCCTTGAAGAATGAACTTAAGACCATAGTTTCTTAGAGGTAAAAAAGCAAACACAGGTTGTTGCTTCAAGTAAGGTTCATACTCTCCTTTCTCAGTCTCCTGCAAGGTAAATGCCAAAGCAATCTCTGTGGTGTGCACATCATGGCGTACAAGTGTGCCCTGTAACTTCTTACTAACTACCAACCAACTCATTATCTCATTTCCGTGTGAGATCCTCACAATGCCATCACCAAGAGCCTTCCTTCTCATAACCAGCAGTGTGTCATTCAGCACATTCTTAAACTTGATACAGTTCAGTCGGTGAAGGAACAGAAGCAGAGATGGGTGGAGATCTGAAAACATGGACACAATGGAGCACATGCCAGTGCCATCCCTGAATTTAGATCTGAAGGGGAGTAAAATGCAAGTGTTCCAGAGGGAACAGGCGTCCTTGTCATCTTCAACAGATAACATACTACTCAAAGAGCTGGTACTGTAGGGTGGAACTGCAGTTGGCAATACAAAACCAATCTGGCCTTCTGTAATGTCAAATTTCACATGAAAACCATTTGAATGGATCTCTGGAGCATCAGTTACCTGGTTAAAAAGACAGGAGTAACTGATACAATAAGAAATTCATGAAATCATAGATAGCAAAAGATGCAACCATAAAATCACATAATTTGCAGCATTACGGTAATAATAGTTGGAAAAAATTCTACTAGACCTACCCGAAAGACTGATTTGAATCCAATGCCCTTATTTCCAATATAACCCCTATTGGCTCCTTTCTTTGTTGAATTACCAATATCACAAAGAGCTCTGATGTTCTCAGCAGAGAAGCCCCTCTCATTGTTGAGAACAATGATACCATTCTCCTGAAGAACAAATGCTAATGTGGGTTCAACATCCTCAAGATAAGTATTATCATCAGCATTTTGTACCTGAATAGAGTAGAAAAATGTCAACAAAAAACAGATCTCCATGCTCACACCAACACATGCACGCAAAAGATGAAGTAAACAAGTGCGCAGAGCAAACCTTACCAGCTCAAGAAGTAGGTGAGAATCCTGCGAGTATAACTCTTGTGAAAGACAATGCAGTGCCCGGCCAAGTCGAGCATGCTGCTTCTTCAACAAACTATTCTCGGTGCAACTTAGAGCCTGATCCAAACCAAACTCCTCGCGTCGTATAGTCTCAATAACTAGAGCTGCTTCTTCATCGAGATTCGTTTCTCCCATCACGGGTGATTGGTTCATATGCATTTCAGTTTCTGCCTTGGCTCCAATAGAATTTAACACGTTTTTGTTTTTGTTATTCACAGAAAGGACTTCATCCTTTTCCCCAGGAAAAGATATACTATTATCATTCATCATATTAACATCACGAGGAATAAGCACGAGAGAGTTTTCAAGTGTAGGTACTTCAGATCCAGCTGATGTATGCCCAGAAGAAGAATGTGCTTCTGTCTTTGTGTGAACTTCTTCAGTTAAACAGAATCCACGATAATCTTCAACCCACTCAGCAATTCCAAGTGACAACCCAATATCATGAAGCATGCAAAGCTGCCAAGTTTCTGTGGCTTGATGTAAGATGGCCGAATAGCAATTTTTGGCAACTGTTCGAATTCCGGACAAAAGTATATCTGCTGCAAGACTCCGGAATTCAGAAGGTAGATGACCAAGACAATCAAGAAAAAATTTGGCAACAAAATGAACAGTGCTGTCAATGTTTGTTAAAATATCAGACATGACATTTTTTGCAGAAGACAGCTGAGACCTTTCTGGAACATGGCCAGTCACAAATGATTTGCCTTCAGAATTAGTGCTCAATGGACCGTTGTTGTTGTTGATTATGATGCCTATTGCTCGCTGTGCATAACATTTCAGTAATGAAATTGGAGTGTTCGTAGAACCATTGTAAATGTGCAGCAAGGAAAGCAGTGTCACTGCCACTTGAAATGGTGAGCGTCCAACAATGGCTTCTAAAAATTGGTCTACAGTAGCTGATGGATCTACTCTGATAAACCTACCATCCGTGGTCACAATGCAAGCTAGCTGTTGAACTGGACCCGTATTCAGCAGCCAGTGTATGAAGGAGCCCAGTGAAGGAGCAAACAACATATCCCAATGTGACCAAAGAAGCAGATCTGACAGCATTGGGGCCTTAAGTAAACACTTAATTGCTTCTCGTGAAGAAACTGTTCCGGAATTAAAAGATTGTTCAACAGCACTGTCCCTCTGCCCAGCAGCAGTATCATGCTCGCCTGCAGACATTCCAGACCACCGTTTCTCCAACAGAGAGATAGAAAAGGTGACATTATTTGTTTGTAAGCTCTTTCTCTGTCTCTCTATAGAACCAACAGGTCCGTCAGATTTGTATTGTGCCATGTCAAAACTAATTGTTGGGAACTGCCTTTTCAGAAGCATAAGGAAACTATCCCCTGAAAAGTCCCCATCTTCTAGCCAGCTGCCCTCGGCTTGGGAGAGTAAAACTTCAATTTGTTGCCGCAGTACAGAAACGTCCAGAGACGAAGAACCAGAACTTCCCCCCTTCAAGAAACTACTCAACTTAGGGGGGAAGTGATGACCATATTTTGTCAAAAACTCAAGGAAAGTCCCATGGGCAAGAGAACTGAAGTGTTTGGCAGAAAATTGAGTAGTTACACATGTTTCACAATCATGAAGTGTCTTCAGGAATATAATATTTTCCACCTGCGAATCTCCAGTCCCAGATACTCCACAGTTGGACTCAAAATATTCAGTAATTCTACTGACGACATCATCAGTTGTTGCATCTGCATGAACAAAAACGCCAATCAAAAAGGAGTATTTCATTGTGTAAAACAGTGCAGCAGCTGTTAATGGTTACTTTGGTTCCAGTTGCATATCACAGAATGTGTGAGTGCAAATAACCGAGACAAACAAGCAGGCAGGTGTTCGAGAGGGAGGGAGGGAGATTACTCGGTCCAGGCTCATTGCTATCATCAGCTCCTTTAGCAATGCATTTAGCATTTTCTTTACTCGGGGGCTCAATTTCCATAACCTCCGTTGTGGTGTTAGGAATAGGACTTGATGACAATTTATTCTCACTGAAGACATGGATCGTGTCGTAAATACTATCCAGCAGACCACAACCCATAGATCTAACCTGCATATCCATGCCATGGTACATTAATATAGATGACAAAATATGCTACCAGAACTTCATAACAAGAAGGTACAGAAAGAAGAATTGCAAGCTGCCAATCAGGACACCAGCTATCCTGTCGAGAATGTATGCCTGTGCACCCCAGCTTCTAATGCAACTGGTGTACCCAATTCACTACTCAATATGTAATACTATTCATGAAACGATTTGCATTTATGTTCTTGAGCAGTGGGTCACATATGAAGGTGAAACTATGATAAACATATGGTGTATCTCCTTTCTGAACTATTTTCAGATACTTCCTCCGATCCAAATTAATGACCTCAACTTTGTCTAGATTCGCATGCATCTAGTCTAAATACTTTAGATTCCTACGAACCTAGACAAAGTTGAGGCCATTAATATGGACCGGAGGGAGTATATTTTTATGACGTTTAGCTTGTGTTTCACCCCGGGCGCACCATATAAGACTAAAGGCTCACAACAGGAAATTTATCATACCGAGCCCAAACGACCCTAACTTTGCATTGGCCCTTCTGATAAGATATTGTGGTGGCAACTACTAAAAAGGAGGAAGGACTTCTGCAAATTAATTGACATAGATTTGTCTAGATTCACATGTATCTGCGTCAATTAATTTGGAACGAAGGGATCAGTTAATAGAACCATTTATAAATGTAGGAGTTGTCTGAAAGAGGAATCAACTTACTGCAACATTTAAGAAGCCAATGCCTGGGTATTTTGAGAAGAACTTTATTAAGTTCCTCTTATCATGTGGTGTTTCTGCATAGTAATTTGCTACCAATTCCAAAACCTGCATCAGTGAGAAGTGCAAAATAAATTAGATTCGGAAATAGAAAAATCCATAGTGAACAGACCTATCATCTGCTGAACAATTGATGGGATTCTTTGATGTTCAGAGTTAAGACGAAGAAAATTGTATGCAGAAAATATCAAAGACCAATATCAGAAATACTCCTTCCGTTCCGTAATATACTCATATATTGGCTGTAATAACATCTTATAGTATTATGGAACGAAGGGAGTAAATGATACAAGCCATTGGGGGTGGGGGGGGCAACAAGCTAACACGATTCCTAAGGAGGCACATATTAACGCCGCTTGTTTGTTACGCAAAAAAAATGGAGTGGGTAGCTAGAGTTCACAATTAATCATAGAGACCATGGATTTGACCAAAAACAAGAATACCTCTTGAACTGGATGTTCACGGCATGCTTCTTTCCAGGTTGTTATGAATTTCTCCAGCTTACCTGTACTTAGGAAGCAATTAGGCGAGACTTCTTTCATTTGCATTTGAACCTTTTGGCGCTTCATAGGCTGCTCTTTGCATGAAGAACTAGGAGTCTGATTTTCCTGATATTTCCTTTTCTTTATCGAATGAACATGTTTTTCCCTCGCTTTTACCTTGCTGCTCTCTATAGCTGATTTTTTACTCGTTTCAGATTTCAAACCAAGACGTTTAATTTCTTCTGTTGTCGAAGGATATGGGCACTTACTCACACGCTTATCAGCATCCTTGCTACCAACAATACAACAGCTATCGTCACCCTCACTCTCATCAACCGCATCGCCCTCCAAACTAGTACCGCCACCAACTTCATCATCGCTTGAATCAAAATGAATATGCTTATTGATGCCTGGAAATTGCTTTATACGGCTAGTTATAGCATCGAACCTCTTGTTCCACACCTGCTTCCCCAAATGAAAATCAGTCTGCTGTGGTAGATCCTTCTCACAGGTGCTATCACCAGAACCATTGATCTTGGCTAGAAGTTTAATAGCATCAACTTCATTTCTTCTGGCCTGTCGGAGGAAGGAAATGTGCAACCTACAAAACCTCCCCAAATCAGAAAAAATGAAATATTCTGGTGAAAAATGAGAGAGGAAATAGTAGGAGGAAGGCTGAATGAAGTCATTTATATTTCAAAGTACAGACCAGTACAAATGTTGGAGCACACAAGGGAAGTGAATAAGTGACTAAGAGAAAAGGTACAAACCCCAAGCTCTGTACACGCACGCCAAGTTTCTCCTTCCCAGAGACTGACTTTTGTTCTGCAAGATAATCCAAGAAGCTTTCCGCCGTGACTTTCTCCTTAGAATTATCAATAAACTTCTGCAGGCAATTGATAATATCCTCGCTACTAAGCTTAGGCACCTTGGACAAATCAGCAGGTACCAAAAAATAATGAGCAACAAGTGGGTGCTGAAGAAAAGGCCCCAGCCCCAGCTCTTCGAACTGCACAACGCCCTCGTTCTTGCATATCTCAACCTCCAGTTCATGAATAGATACAATTTTTCTTGCTGCAACATAACAATGGATGAATGTGTTCACCTGACAAACAACAAGTCAAGTCCTTGAAAGTCAATCAGCAGATAACCATGTGCAGTTCTCTCAAATATACTTAATGATGATTTGATCATTAGAAAGAGAAGCTTTATGTGACGCAATAATGAACCAAAAGAAAAGCATTCTCATGCTAAGTTGATAGGATGTTTAAGTTGAACTGTTCTACTCCCTCCGTCCTGAAAAGTGGCTAAATTCGGATGTATCTATATAGTAAATTAGTGTCCAGATACATTTGAATTTAGACAATAGATACATTTGAATTTAGACAAATATGTGACATCCTTTTTAGGATGGAGTGAATAGTATTCTCTAGCATTTTTCAGATAAATATCAGACACCCTTTCCAACAAATACCCTTCAAATAACTGCAACAGCGCATGTAATTAATTCTCTTTCAGTCTCATGTGCCAAGAAATCTTAAATGACGCCATTTTGGTCATTTACCCCATGGTTCAATTCTTGAGACGAGATCCTAAGTGGCTTACAATACTATACTAGCTATCCAAGGGAGCATATTTGTTAGATTTCCTATTGTTATTCTTCTATTTCAACATACTAGTAGCAGAACAAAGGTACTGCAGAGTTTAGCACAGTTAAATTATCTAAAACGGAAGTAGGTAGAGTAAATAATAACACAAGATAGCTAGAACAAGCAAAAAATCTCAAGTCTGAGTGCAGTTCACTGTTCAAACTTACTCGCAGCTTTACCAACACAGGGCAACAATCTCAGTGCAACTTCTATTTACAACTGAAAGCATAACACAGTACTTTGAAATATCCAGGACGAGATGAAGGCCATACAAGCAAAACAAAGTTACGGAAAAAGAGTAGAATATAGAGGACATGGCAGCACTGGCCCTCTCCGAGTTTGCCTCATATTGCCAACACATAACAGTTCGATTAGGAACTGGAGCAAGAAGATAGCAAAAAAGTTTGCAGGGTGAACATTTTTTTCAACAAATCCCAGCTTCAGCAGTGGCAAGATAAGACCACTGTAAATTCAAAAGTCATACTTCAAGGATTAAGAAAATTTTGAAAAAATCCTACATGTACATATAAGTGTGATCTACATACCTGTAAATTTTCATTAAAAGATGTTTTCGATTAAGGGCTGCACACAGAACAACAAAAGTGTGGGTCTGTAATAACGAACAGCACATCTATTATAGACCCATTGTTTCCTGTAGCCCTCAAATAACATGTTTCTTTATGCAAATTTACAGGAACTCTCTGAAGCTCGAAAATTTGGTTCTCTTTTCCTTTTTCTTAAGGAGACCCCAAGAGCCCAGTCTCATTTTGCAATATTAGAGTCAATAAAGCATAACAAAGCAAAGAAAAGAGCAGAGTATAGAGCACATGGCAATCTGAGTTCGCCTTATAGTGCAAACACATAACAGTTCGATTAAGAACTGGAGCAACAGAAGATAGCAAAGTTTGCAGGGTTAACAAGAAGAATTCTCAACAAATCCTAGGTTCAGCAAAGTTGCAGATGAAATCACTGTAGTAAATCCAAAACAGGACATGTACGAGCTAGTATGCACAGCTACGAGCCGCATACCACCCTCTCAGGCCAAGCAGATTAGCAGAAACTGACCTTGCCCTCGATAAGGAAGAGCTCGCGCAGGATGGGCACGTCGTGGAGCTGGACGCCGAGGGATCCCCAGGAGTCCGCCTTGAGCGCCAGCAGCGCGTCCTGCGCCACCTTCCAGCCCGTGACGCCCTCGCCGGCCAGCGCGAGCTCTTCCCGCGCCTTCCTCGCCGCCGCCTGCGCCTTCTCAAGCACCGCGTGCTGGTTGCGCGGCGGCAGCGGGGGGACCGAGGCGGGTGCGGCAGCGCTGGGAGTCGACGCAGGCGAGGCAGCACGGGGAGCCGGCGCGGGAGAGGCAGCGCGGGGAGCCTGGGGCGCCGGGCTGGACGGGCGGTGCTGGACGTTGGAGGTAGCGCTTTGGGCGTAGCCTTGCTGGTACTGCTGCTGCTGGTGATGGTAGGCCGCGGCGAGGGCGGCTTGGTTCTGGAGGAAGAGGTGGGGGAGCATGAAGTTGTAGGGGTTCTGCAGATGCTGCAGGTACTGGGGATTGGGGGCGTAGCCGTAGGGGTTCAGCCCCGCCGCCGCCGCCGCCTGCTGAGCAGCGGCGTCGGTGGCCGGAGCGGCGGCATATCGGGGGTCGTAGCCGTGCTGCGGCCTCTGGTGTTCTCCGCGGCCTCTCATTGAGGGGTGGGTTTCGGCGGCGCGGCGAGGGTGGGTGGGGGGGGGGGGGGACTGGGCGGAGGGGTTGAGGCGGCGCCGTTGCCGTGGGGATGAAGGGAAAAAGAGGAGGTGACCGTCGCGGACACGCGCCGAAGGGCGGTTCGGGCTCGCGGGTTTTACTCGGATTAAAACCTCTTTAGGCCTCGTTTGGCAGGCCCGGTTTTGCAAGCCTTGTTTTACGTTGGAGTAATTTGCCAGCCCAATCCGAATACACCTGAACCCTACGGAAGCGTTTGGTTGCTCGAGGCAATTTGACCAATAAATAAATTTACGAAATAAATTCTGGCCAAAATAATTTTACTGGACTAATCCCTTATGCAACGCCATCATGTGTGACGCCGCATCCTGAAGAGCAACGCCGCGGGTAATGGCACCGCACACCTGCCAGCGTGCCTCGTCGTGGCCTCGTGGGCCCCGGTTTCATAAGTGCGGCACCACAGCTCATGGCGCTACACAATGTACCGCAACGCCATGTCGGGTGGCGCCGCATTTTAGAACTAGGGTTACAACGTGCAGCCGTCCTAGCCCCGACCTAGCCCTCACTTGTCTCCCCCATCGACTAGAACGTAGCGGCAGCGACTCGGCTCCTCTCTCAAGTTCCTCCCTCATATTGGCCAAATCGGGTTCTCTTCGTGGATTTCGACCCCTCCCCAAGTGTCTAGAGGTATTTTTTCCCTTGTTTGTTTTCACCCATTGAATTCTTGTTTTTGGCCCATATCTTGGAAACCTTAGGTTGTTTTGTAAGATGCATGGTAGATTGTTGTTGCATTGGCGGGTTGGGTATTGTTTTCATGGTAGCATGGGTATATATTGAGTATGTTGACCATGGTATTGTTGTTGTGATTATCTTAGGAATGACAAGAATTGTTTATGTTCACCATGAAGACAAGGATGCCTTCTTGAGATGAAATATAGAACCGGACCCGGACGAGCTTGATTTGGTGTTTGAGCTTACTCCAACCTATGCCGAGGTCTTGGAACAATTGAGGATTACATTGAAATGGATGGTGACATGGTTATACCCTGCGGGTACATGACTTCAGCATACCTGGTCCAGCCCAAGAAAGGCCCATAGCAGATATACGCTGGCCCATGCAGATTTTCGGGTGGCCAAGGCCCATGACATCTTCGGATCCTTGGAGAGCAAGACTAGAGGAGATAGGAAATTCAAAGGGGTAAAACCCTAAAACTTGTAACCGACTAGGACTATGCCCGGGACCTGCCTAAGTCTATATAAAGGCCAGGAGGGTACGTCCTAGAGAACTTGACTCATACTTTCGCACACGCATCCACGCCAGATCGAATCTGCGCACCCTGTAACCTTCGGTTCCGCCGTAATCAAAGAGCAGACAAGCAGGAGTAGGGTTTTCCCTCCGGGGGCCTGAACCTGGGTAAATCTCGTGTCCCCTGGTTGCTTGTCTGTTAACCGTGCCACGATCTCCAGCATCCCCATCTTCTCCAAAACCCAAGTCCATAACAATGGGCATTGACGAGATTAAACATCGTCAATTGGCGCCGTCCGTGGGGACTAGGGCTGCTGATTGTGCGGTCGTGACGGTTCCGACCCGATCGATCTACAACTCCGCGGCGACGGAGAATCACCTCCTCTTCGGCGCTTTCGACTTCACTGCCCACTCGCCGGCTACCATGAAGGATTTCGAGCCCGTAGGCGACGGACTCGAAATCTTGTTCGGGAGCTTCTGCTTCCAGGTGGGACAAACCGGCACCCTCCGCCTCCCTGAGCGGGTGCCCGTGCCGTCAATCAGGCCCGCTTCGTGGGCTCGACACCCCGTGCTACGCACGTCACCATCAACAGATGAGTTCTACAGCAGCAGCAGTTGCAACTCCGATCTGTGTGATCCACCTTCGGATGAAGGGACCTACGGTTCCGGATCCGAAAGCTGCGGCAGCAGCCAACCAATCTGCAGGCGCTATCTGTGCGCCGCAGTCATCCAAACCGACGAGGAAACGCCTAACCCGCCGCCCAACCCCAACCCGCAGGACAGAAACGGCGAAAACGGTGGGAACGGAAGAAGTCGGTCCCCCCACCCAATGGGGAAAACAGTGGCCACCTAATCCAACTTAGCAAAGAAGGATGGGTCGAAGCACGCCGCGCCGTCGCAGGCGAAATAGTCCTACCTCTGGACTCCCCACGTGATCTGCTGAGGGCATACCACTATCTCCTCATCGAGGAGCACAAGAAACAAGTCAAGATGCAGGAAACGCTCGACAAACGCAAGCAAGCAGCCTCCGAGTCCAGCGCACGACGAGCTGCGCTCTCCGCCGCGGCACCCGGCTCTAGCACAAACGGAAACCAGGGAAACAAGCACCGCCCTCGGGTGGAAAACATGGACCCGAAGGAGCGGCGTGACGTGACCCGAACTCTCCACACATCGTTCATGGATATGGACGCTGACGGCAACATCATCCCGAAGACGCCACAAGCTGCGATCATGGCAGCCACTGCGTATCTCGCGGCTCACCCACCTCCGGAGGGGGACCCGAAAAGGGCCATGCATAGGTCCGCACTCACCGGACTAGGACTAATCGGAGCTGCGCTCCACGAAGACGCTCCCACGGAACCGAAGAAGAAAGCTCCGGCCAGGCGCGACCGGAGTCCCACCCCCTCATCCGAAGAGGAAGAGGAGCACGATCTTCCTCGAAGGAAGAAGAGCTCGCACCGCCATAAAAGCGACTACGACGCCAGAGACAAGCTTACACAGCGCAAGATCGATAAAGCACGCGCTAAACGCGCATGCTCGTCTGAATCTGAGATGGATGAAGACGAAGGAGAACTCTGTGGGGCTCGATGCTTCAGCAGATCCGTTCGGCGAACACAGATGCCACGCAACTTCAAGCTTCCTTCGGATACTCCGAAGTTCAACGGCACGCAAGATCCAAAGTCCTGGCTCAGTGACCATCTGTCATCCGTCAAACTTCACGGAGGCAGCAAAGAAACCGCCATGCAATGCCTTCAGCTGCAGCTAACAGGCGCGGCGCGGGTCTGGCTTAGCAGTCTATCATCAGGATCCATCCGAAGCTGGGAGGAGCTCGCTTACAGCTTCATCCAAAACTTCAAAGGCACCATCAAGAGGCCCGACTCAATCGAAGAGTTGCGAGCCTGCACTCAGAGAACGGGTGAATCTATTCGCTCGTACATACTACGCTGGTCTACAACCAAGAACTCCGCAGCACACATCTCTGAAGAAAGGGCCATCGACGCCTTTAGGGACGGTGTCAAGCGCCCAGACTTCAAGGAGAAACTTGGACGTGTAAAGCCCAAGACACTCGACCAGCTCATGGAAATCGCCAACAGTTGGGCAGACAGCGAAGATTGCATCCAGCGGGCGCAATCAGATGAAGAGGACGACTACGGCCGAAGACGCGAACGCCGCGGCAAGAGGAGATCGCGTGTCTACGAGGACCGCGACGGACCCGACATGGTCGCATCCGGCTACGCCGACCGCCGTAACGACAACAGCCGCAACAGCGGAGGATACCGCAGCGGAAACTTCCGCGACAACGGACGACCAACGCAGTTGTGGCAACGCCGCGACCGCGACAACGGACCCTCAGCATTCGACAAACTTTCGGGTCCATGCACCATCCACTTCTACATCGACAAACAGGATGGCAAAAAGAAAGCTAGCCACATGCTAGGACTGTCGCGAGTTCCAGAAACTCAGCGAAGGCATGGTGCAGATGAGGCAACAAGCTCCAATCCCTGTGTTCGGAAACGCACCTGCGCCAGGTGAAATAGCACACGGAGCTCCTCCACCGCCGCCTATTGGAGGCCCAAATCAACCAGTCGCACCAGCGCAAAACAACGCCGGGGTCGCATACCCCCCACCAAAGGGAGCACTAAATATGATCCAGAAGGGACGCACCACCAATAGGGTGCAGAAGAAAATCACCCGACAAATCAACTTGGCCGTGGCAACTCCGCCTGCAATCCCTGAGTACCTCAGCGGATCGGAGTCCTGCATCACATTCACTCGCGCGGATCACCCTTGCCAGATCCCTCGCCCAGGTCATGCTGCCCTGGTGCTGGAGGCGCAGATCGGAGGCTTCGAGATGAGTCGTGTCTTCATGGACGGCGGCAGCGGCATCAACCTAATGTTCGCAAGCACTCTAGCAGCTATGCGGATCCCGCAATGCAGCCTGGAACAATCAGACACAACGTTCCACGGCATTGTCCCAGGGAAGGGCATCTTCCCCTTGGGCAAAATAGGGCTCGACGTCATCTTCGGGAAGCCGGACAACTTTCGGCAGGAGCGCCTAGAATTCGAAGTGGTGGACTGGCCGTCGCAATACCATGCCATCCTGGGACGTGTAGCATTCGCAAGGTTCATGGCCGTCCCACACTACGCATACCTACTACTCAAGATGCCAGGACCAAGGGGTGTCATCACAGTCCACGGGAGCTTCACCCGATCGGACCAATGCGACAGGGATTTCAACAAAATCTCCCAGTCCTTCGGCATGCAAGACGAGCTCGTAAGGCTCCGCGAAGCGACGGACAATGGGCTACCCCCAGTCACAAGGCAGAACGCACCCGACATGTCCTTCGACTCCACCGTCAACACCAAGAAAGTGCAGGTCCATCCGACAGACGCCTCCAAGACGGCGCTGATCGCCAACGACCTCAGCACCGCATAGGAAGGCGCGCTCGTCGAATTCCTCCGTGAGCGCTGGGAAATCTTCGCCTGGTGTCCTGCGGACATGCCAGGAGTTCCCAGGGAATTCGCCGAGCACGCACTCAATGTCTTCCCAGACACCAAGCCAGTCAAGCAGTCTATCCGAAGACTGTCGGAGCCACGAGCCGAAGCTATCGGCAAGGAGATCAATAGATTACTCGCAGCAGAATTCATCCGGGAAATCAAGGAAAGCGAGTGGCTGGCAAATACGGTGATGGTCCCGAAGAAGGACACGGACATCCTGCGGATGTGCGTGGACTTCACGTCACTAAATAAACATTGCCCAAAGGACCACTTCCCTCTTCCTCGGATCGACCAGATCATCGATTCGACTGCAGGTTGTGAGAAGCTCTCCTTTCTCGACGCCTACTCAGGCTATAACCAGATTCGACTCAAGGTCGAAGATCAAGATAAAACGGCGTTCATCACACCGTTCGGAGTATTCTGCTACAACACAATGCCCTTCGGGCTAAAGAACGCGGGTACCACGTACCAGCGATGCATGCAGGCCTGCCTCAAGGACCAGATCGGTCGCAACGTCCAAGTCTATGTCGACGACATAGTAATAAAAACAAGGCGGCAAGGACACTTATCGACGATCTCCGCGAGACGTTCGACAACCTTGATCGCTACAGGATCAAGCTCAATCCAGAAAAATGCGCCTTCGGCGTCCCCTCGGGTCAGCTGCTCGGATACTTCATCTCTCAACGAGGGATCGAGGCGAACCCGAAGAAAATCAAAGCCATCATGGCAATGGAGAAGCCAAAAAACCTCAAGGGCGTTCAGCAGCTCGCAGGACGAGTAGCGGCACTGAGCAGGTTCATCAGCCGCATGGGCGAAAAGGCCCTACCATTCTACCAGCTGCTGCGCAAGGCGGACAAGTTCGAGTGGACACCAGAAGCCAACGACGCATTCGAAAGCCTCAAGAGGCTCCTCTCCACCTCGACCGTTTTGGTCACGCCAAAAGAGCGCGAGCCCCTGCTGCTGTACATAGCAGCCACACACCAGGTGGTCAGCACAGTACTTGTGGTCGAACGACCCGAAGAAGGCAAGACCCACGGGGTCCAACGCCCAATTTACTACCTCAGTGAGGTTCTCACTCCAACAAAACAGCGGTACCCGCACTACCAGAAGCTGGCCTACGGCGTGTTCATGACGGCTCGACGACTGAGCCACTACTTCCAGGGGCACCAGGTGATGGTCGTCAACGAGGCACCCCTGAACAGCATCCTGAATAACCCAGAGGCCACAGGACGCGTGGCCCTGTGGGGCATCGAACTATCACCTTTGGACATCGTCTACGAGAAGCGACACGCAATCAAATCTCAAGTCCTTCCGGACTTCCTGGTTCACTGGATGGAGCTGCAGCTGCCTGACGCCCCAGACATGTCGCAGTCCTGGACAATGCATTTTGACGGCTCCAAACGCGAAGCCGGAGCAGGGGCAGGAGTCATACTGACCTCCCCGCAAGGCGACAAGATGAAGTACGTTCTTCGGATGAAATTCAGAGCCTCCAACAACGAGGCCGAATACGAAGCCCTCATCCATGGCATGAAGATGGAAAAAATATGCGGCGCAACGCGCCTGGTCATCTACGGTGACTCCAACCTTGTCGTACAGCAGACGATGAATGAGTGTGACGCACACGCCGAAAACATGATCGCGTACCGCGCGCTATACAACGCACTCGAAGGAGAATTCGACGGCTGCGAACTTCGGCACGTTGGCCGAGAGAGCAACGAGGAGGCCGATAGACTTGCCAACATCGGCTCCACTTGTGCAAAGGTACCACCAGGTGTGTTTCTCGAACAGATCTGCGTGCCATCCATCAAGCGGAAATTCCCCAAGGGATCACCTGAAGAAGCAGAACACTCGGGGGCTACGCTACCCGAAGGTCAGGAAGGACCCGAAAAGTTAGATACCGAAGTTGCCATGGTCAACCTGATGCAGGTCATGGCAGTCGAAGAAACCTGGACACGTCCATACCTCCAGTTCCTGATAAACGGAGAATTGCCAGACAGCCCGACAGATGCCCGGCGCGTATCTCGTCGGCCAAAAGCCTTCACCATCATCAACGGCGAGCTGTACAAACGCAGCATTACGGGTTTACTACAACGGTGCGTCACCATCAACGACGGCAAGGCCATACTCCAAGATATCCACGAGGGCATCTGCGGCCACCACGCAGGTAGCCGCTCCCTCGTCGCCAAAGCTCTACGAGCAGGATTCTGCTGGCCAACGGCCATGAGCGACGCGAAGGACATCATCCGAAAATGCAACGGGTGCCAACGGTTCGCCGACAAACCGCACGCACCTGGGTCCGAACTCCGACCCATACCCATAGCTTGGCTTTTTGCTCAATGGGGCCTCGACATGATCGGCAAACTGCCAAAATCCTCGAAAGGAGGACACGTCTTCCTCCTGGTCGCAGTCGACAAATTCACCAAGTGGATCGAGGCCATGCCAGTCACCAACCAGAAGGGCAAAACCGCCGTCAAGTTCTTCGAATCCATTGTCTACAGGACTTCTGCGAAGGCCTTGGGATCAATATCACGTATGCCTCAGTGGCACACCCGCAGACAAATGGGCAAGTGGAAAAGGCCAACGGCCTAATCGGCGCTGGCATCAAGAAGCGCCTCATGAGCTCACTCGAGCACAAAGCTGGAAACTGGACGAAAGAGCTACCGTCTGTCCTGTGGAGCTTACGTACTACGCCAAACAGCTCCACCGGCTACACACCGTTCTTCATGGTGCACGTAGTTGAGGCCGTACTACCAGCCGAAGTACGCCACCAGGCTCCACGAGTCGTCGCTTACAGCGAAGCCGAATCCACGGCTGCACTCGAAGACGCCGTCGATACACTCGACGAAGCGCGGGATATAGCAGCCGCTCGATCAGCGGTGTACCAGCAGAGTCTCCGCAACTATCACAGCCGCTGGCTGCGCCCAAGGTCCTTCGTCGAAGGAGACCTCGTCTTGCGACTCAAGCAAAAGCGACCGAACAAACTCGATTCACCATGGGAAGGACCCTACGCCATCACCGAAGTCATCCCAGGTGGCGCCTATCGCCTCAAGCACGTGGAGTCCGGAGTCGCATACTCCAACCCATGTAATATATCGCACATGCGACGATTCTACCCGTAGCAATCTACCCCCTTTTACTTTCAATAAGGCTTTCAGCCAAGGCTACTCAGTCGAACCATGTACCTCCTCCATTACGATATAAATAAAGCTAAGTGTCTCGACCCCAACCTTCGGTTGACTATTTTTCTACAACTTTACTACATGCTACAAACGCACTCGAGGGCTCCCCCCACCTCACGATTTCATCGACTGAGGACCAAACGTGTACACCTGAGTAGCTGACTACGTCAGGCAAACGAAAAGGACACGTACTCAATCAAAGCACTACGTGCTCACAAACAAGAAAACCTTTACAACAAAGGGCACAGAAGCGCCCAGCCGCAATATACAAATTTTACATCTATCTGTTTATTTTTAGGTCCTACCTATTCTGAAGAATAACCTGAGCACGCTGCTCAAACAAATCTACAATCTGTTCGGCATACTGCCTTACAACCGCGTAATGCGGACGCATGTTCCACTCGCCATCATCTGGTCGAGGAGGTGTCCCAGTCGCCACAGCAGCCAAATCTACGTCAGGGCGATGCACCCTCACAAGAGACAAGGCAGCCTTCACCCCTGCGACGAGCTGCTGCCGCACCAGCTCCTTGACATTGCTGGCACTCCGAAACTTCATCAGAAGACTTGCAAGGGTCGTTGGCACGGCATCCAACGGAAACATGACGTGCAGCACCGAGGAAAGTGATGTCTGCACCTGGCGGAGCACCCGCGAAACCTGGTAGACACGATCCTGCACCGTCGCCAGAACCATGGCGCGATCACGATCCATCCAGAAGAAGCCGCCGGCCTCCATGTCCTGTTGAGTCAAGCAATCGACTCGAACAGCGATACGCTCCTTTTCCTCCCTCGGAGCAAGATTGGCACCTGCGATAACCACACAAAACAAGAATAAGGCCAGCAGGCTCACCCGAAGAACTGAGCTACAGCTCGAAAGAAGGATCAACTTACATTGCAGCTGCTCGGACAGCCGACCCAGCTCCGCCATCAAATACTCCTCTTTGGCTGCACCACGGTGTGCCTTGGATTTCCAAACGTCGGCGCGACCGCGTAACCCAAGCAAATCTCTCTCCAAGCTGCGCACGCGATCTCGAAGAAAAGCGAGCTGCGAGGAATCATCCAATGATGGTCGCAAGGGCCTTTCGGATGAAGTGTCAACTGGGTCAGCACCCGAAGGAACCTATAGCAGCAGAAAAAAGAAGGCACACAGACATTCAGCCAAGGATAGAGCACAACTCGGAGGAATTCATTAACATATATAAAGGCCACTACGTGGCACAAGGATGGTACTATAAAAGATATTTACAACAAAAGTAGACTACAAACTACCCTACGTCTACTATGCCTAAGGCGGAGGACACTGAGTCGCCTCAGAACCAGACTGCCTAGCTTTGGCCTCGCCCTGCTGCCGCAATGCGTACTCAGACAGCAAGTCAATGAGCTTGGGCCCATATCGTCTGCAGCGAGCGGAGTAGGCGGCGAAGGCTACCTCAGATCCATCTGCAGCCGTCGGCATCCGAGAAGTAATATGGGGCAGGTCCAGCTCCGCCCCAGCCGCCATGGCCATCGCCAGCCCGACGGACGCGCCGATGCCCTTCTGCTTGCGCTTGTATGCTGCAGGCGCTTCGGCTGACAGAGCCTCTGCCAGGGCATCCACATCTTCAAGGGATGCGCCCTTCGGGAAGAGCTCCTGGTAGAAGCGACCAAGGACCTTTTTCGCCTTGGCAAGGGAGTTGACGACGGTGCTGCAGCGGTCCTCGACCGCTATAGTGGCATCATCTAGAGCACTCCCGTGTTCCAGAGCACCGCGGTCGAACTCGATGCCTGCGGCATCTGAGACAAAAAAGAAGAAAAGATGAAGAAAGGCAACATAGAAGAAGATCCGTAGAAAAGGACGCAAGTACAAAAGCTAGCGCTCACCCGAAATAGCCTTGGCAGCAGCCATGAGCTTCTCCGCCACCCCTTTTCCACGAGCAGCCGCAATAGTGGCCAGCTGCTCCTCACGATCTGCGGCCTCCTGCTGCAGGCGCTCCTTCGCTTTGGCTGCCTTCGCCAGCTCCAGCTCAAGGCGCTCTCTCGCACCAGCGGCGGCTTCGGCCTTCTGCTTCGATTGGCCAAGGCTCTTTTTCAGAGCATCAACCTCACGGAGAGAGTCGTTATGCTCCTCTGCATTTACAACAAGCAAGTGTCAAAGACCAGGACCAAGATAAACAAGAGAAGTACTAAAAGGCAGACGAATACCTTGAAGCTGCCGCAGTTTCGCCTCCAGCGTCAGGCGTTCCTCCACCAGCCGTTTGGCCTCTTGGACAAAAGGCTGTAGAAAAAGGCAATAGCGGTAAGCACAGGACTTGGGGGCTACGCCCAAAACAAAGAAGCAAAAACAACATCAGCACACGAAGACGCTCGGGGGCTCCCCCCGTGACATGAAGCAGAAAAACTTACGTGCTCCGAAGGCGAACCCGCAGGCCCGCCTGCAAAATTCTGAGGCGCAACCACCAGCCTCTCCTGCACAGGAGGGTACGGAGCGGCGCCACCCGAAGTCGCCACCGTCTGAGGAGGAGGCGACGCAATGTTCGACTCCCCCATCATCTCTCGCGCACCATTACTAGAGCCGTCGGAGGATTGCCTGCATACGAACCAATCAACACAGGTGCAAAAATAACGAGGGAACAAAGGACAACAGTGGCAACAAGAAAACTCACGAGCCCAACGCGCTCAGGTCGAAGACAGGAGAAGCCCTTCGGGCCCTCTTCTCCTCCTTTTTCTCTTCCTTCTTCTCCTCCTTATTTTCTTCCTTCTTCCGCTTTGCTGGCGGGTGCGGAGCAACAGCCCGCACAGGAATGGCAGGAAGGGGAGAGGATGAACCCCCATGAACATCATCATGACGCTCAAGGCCCAGAGGATTTCTGGGAGTCGGAGGAGTCGAGGCATCTGACGACTCGCTAGAGCTCCGTGATCGCTTGCGCGAATGTTCCTCACTCGATTCGTCGGCATCCTCCGCTGGGGATTGCGCTGACGGTAGCTCGGACACGGAATCCACCACTTCATTATCCGGGGCATTCAGATACCTTTCGGGCAACGGTGGTGCCATGCCCGGCACTTTGAAGCTCTGCAAAAAGAAAAGGAACTTTGTTAGCAAACAAAGGAAAAAGTACACAGCTGACAAAAACAAAAGGGGAGCACTACGTGCGCAAATCTACACCTTCGGTACAACCAACGTCGAAGAAAAGGGAGGAGTCAGCGACTTCCTCGGGATTTCTTCGTCGGCCTTGAACTTCAACAGCGCGCGCGAAGAGCCTTGTCAAGTTCCACCTCGGAGATTTTCTCACTCGAAACCCTCGTCGGATCACGGCGCCCAGAGTAAAGAAACATCGGGTGCGTCCTCGCTTGGAGAGGCTGCACCCGACGCTCAAGAAACGTCCGGATGACGTCGACACCGTTCACCTCCTTCTCAGGAATCAGTTGGAGATCCTCTACCCGACGGTACAGGGCCTCTATCTCCGCCACCTCACCGTCTAAGATTTGGTTTTTCCAGGATCTTTTCTTATCAATCAATTGGGAGGGGTCAAAAGGAACGAGACCAAAATCTTGCCCAGGCAGTACGGAGTCACGGATGTAAAACCATTTCCTCCGCCAGTACTGGACAGATTCGGACATGGAAAAGGAAAAGAATTGCACATTGGGACTGAGGGAGATGATGAAACCCCCAATGGGATACACACCATCCGAACCAGACTGCCTCTTCACGGAATAAAGCTTCCGGAAGAGGCCAAAGTGCGGCTCAATGCCAAGCCAACACTCGCAAAGCGTGATAAAACATGCAATGTGGAGAAGGGAGTTGGGAGACAGATGATGGAGTTGAACCCCATAGAAAAAGAGCAGCCCACGAAGGAAGTCATGGACCGAAAAAGAAAACCCGCGAATCACGAAGGCAACAAACATAACCCGGTACCCAGATGGGGGACGGGGGATTACCTCATTGCCGAGGAGTCTCACGGCCGTCGTGTCTTGCGGGATCAGGCTCCGCTCGCGCAGTTTGCGGAGATCGCTCTCCCGCGTTTCTGATCGCCGCCAGCCACCATCGGTGACGCGAGCAGCGGTGGTGCTCTTCTTGCCCCCGGCGGCGCTGGTCCCAACCGCAGATGAGGATTTCTTTGTCTTCCCCATGGCGCTACAGCGGTGGTGGCATTGGCACCGAAGAAGGACAAAGGAAATGTGGAGGAAACTCTCAGCGCGCAGCAAGAATAGCTCAAGAACGAAGAGGCAGTGAATAGATGAACTGCTGCGGTGAAAAACAAACCACGATTTCACCAGGGATTATAACAGCGAAGACGACGCACGCTGGCCGTCCATCGAGAAGACCTAACGCTAACGGTAGATCTGGCCGTACACGTGTCAGCACCAAAACGAACTGTCGTTACCACGCCGTCCACTACGCGCGGAAATCGAGGAGACGCTGTAATCATCTCCACGCCGCGCGTGATCGGTCAATTCAAAGTCAGCAAGTGGGACCCACGCTTCGTCCAGTCAAGTCATCTCTGGCGTAGCAGACGCTTGAGGTCATCGATCGTAAGCACTGACGTCATCAAAAGCTATACTAGCACCACTTCGGCTCCATAGCTAAGAGTACTCACTCGAATCTACGATTCGACTAAATACTCGGGGGCTACTCCTATCAGGAGCGCTGGCCGCGCACCCGACAGAACAAATAATGCCAAATTACTTCTTCGAGTCCTACGTCGAGTCTACGACTCCACTACGGACTCGGGGGATACTCCCATAGGGAGGATGGATTTAATCATCCGAAAATTTTCGAGTCCTTCGGACTTAACGACTGAACCAATGCTTGAACTAAAGTCTCCGTTCGAGTTTGCGACTCGAACAGACACTTGGGGGCTACTCCCATAGGGAGCGCTGGTCGCGCACCCTATGAAATCTTCGACTGTGATCTTTCGGATCAGCACGCAAAAACTTTTTGGCAACTTTGCCCCAACAAAATGCTAAGTGAGTGACAATCTCCTTGGTCACCCGAAGCACCTCCGAGGTGATAAATGATCGGATGCTGTGTCTACGACGCAAAGATAAGACCTGCAGATATCATCTGATGGCCTGGCAACGCACCTGACTGCGCTCTGCTAGTATGAATCCGTACCAGCAGGTACGATGAAAAATCCCGACGGACGCGTTGGGTACACCAATTAAAATCACTGGAATTCCACTCCTGTAAGTCCTCCGCGGCCTGAGTCGAATTACGCCAGCATATGTTCCAGGTCCGGGTTGAGGGACCCGAACCTGAAGAAGATCGTGTTGTTTCGTCCTAAGACAGTTAACTGACCCTGATCCGTCGGGTGAGTCAGGCACACGCATCAACAATCCCTACACACATATACTATTAACATATAGCTGCACCCGAAAGATGGAAGAGTCCTCAGCCGAATCTGCGATTCGACTGATCACTCGGGGGCTACTGACATGGTTATACCCTGCGGGTACATGACTTCAGCATACCTGGTCCAGCCCAAGAAAGGCCCACAGCAGACATACGCTGGCCCATGCAGATTTTCGGGTGGCCAAGGCCCATGACATCTTCGGATCCTTGGAGAGCAAGACTAGAGGAGATAGGAAATTCAAAGGGGTAAAACCCTAGAACTTGTAACCGACTAGGACTATGTGTGGCATCCCGCAAAACCACTACTAGAAAATCACGTTGAATTTGTGCATTGCATCGTCATCATCATGCATTGTTTGCATAAAACTATTTTCGCAAAGCCCGATTTATTTTCCAAACGCCCCATCTTTATTCAAACGCCAAACCCGGGGCTCCGGAGTATTTTGTTTTGTTGCTATCGGTTTGCAAATGGTCCAATTAAAGTAAATAAAAATATTAAATTATTTTAGTGGGGCAGTCGAACGGGCCGATTAGACCCGAACGACCACCCCTGTTTTTAAATCGGTCCACCCTGCCAGCCCCTTAATCCTAGTCCCACCAAATCCTATCCTACCCACCTCTCACAGCTCGCCACCTCACCCTCTCACCCATTTCCTACCCACCTGCCACCTCACCGATCCACCCCTTTTCCCCTCCCCTTTTTCTCACCCAGCTTCACCCTACCCTCTCTCTCTGACCCGCGGGACCTACCCCACCCGTCTGGCCCACATACCAGCCCCTCTCCCCTCCCTCTCTCTCTCCCTCCACCCACCAACCCGCCGGCCCCACCCCACACACCCTGGCCACTCCCCCACCTCCCCCAGTCACCACCTCCCCCGCGTCCACCCACCCCCGGGCCCACCCTCCTCTCTCCTCCCTCAGCGCGACCCCCTCTCCCCACCGGCTCTCGCCTCCTCTCTCCCCCTCCGGTGACCAGCTCCCCGGCGCGCCGCCCTGCGCCGCCCCCCTCCCTCGCCGCCTCCTGCAGTCGCGAGGCCCCGGCGAGCTCGCTCCCTCGCCCAGCGCGTCCTCGCCGTCCTCCTCCCCTCGGCAGAGCTCCGCCGCGCCTCCGCGAGCTCCGCCGCCGTTCCGCTCCACCGGCACCTCCGCCTCCTCCGCGCCCGGTCGTGCCCCGCGACCCCGAGCCCGCCGTTCTCCAGCCGCGGAACCGCCTCCCCTTCGCCGCCTGTCCGCTCTTCGCCGGCCAGCGCCCTGCGGCCTCCGCCTCGCTCTCCGCCGGCGCCGCTGCAGCCAAGCACCGCCCCCGACGCGCACGACCCCGGCCACAGGTCCTCCCCGGTCTCCTCGCCGCCCCCTCAAGCTCGCAAGCCGCTCTCGCCGCCCCTTCTGCCGCGCGCGCCGCCGCCAAGGTCGCCTCCGCGGGTCCCCCTCCTCCCCGTCGCCCCGTCTGTGGCCGTCCGCCGTCCGCCGTCCGCCCTCCAGCGCGAGTGGGCCAAGGGGAAGAGCAGTACATCCATGACCACGCGTGTATGTGTTGCTTGCGTGTGGTACCAAGTCGATGTCTGAATTCCTGGATGCAGCACCTGTACCGTGTCTCGAGCTCGTCAACGCCATCTACACCGAGGCTGTGCGCATCCGAACACCTAGGTGTCAACCCAAGTCCGACTTCGACCACCGGCGCCGAATTTCGAGAACTTCGACCTAGAACCCCAAGGCGAGAACACCGGACTCGAAGCTCACCATCACGAGATCGACGCCGTGTCAAGTACTTCCTCGACATTGGAGTCGGAATGCCAAGGTCAACCACCCGGATCCGAAGACGCCGAGACTCGGGTCACCAAGAACTCCGCCGTGAAACGACAAGACCGACAACATGGCGATCTCCTTCCCGGACGCCAAGTTCGCCGAGAACCCGTATAAGCCAAGTCCTTCTTCGCGGAACGCCAAGATCTACTCTGCTCCGAGAACGACCCCGGAGTCCGAGAACGTTTCCGACGAACCCTGGACCCCGAGACCCGACCCCGAACCCCGGAACCCCAAGGCCGTCGAGAACCCTAATGTGTGAACCCCTTCCCGAAACCCTATTTTATAACATAATAACAACTTGTTGCATTTTGAATCATTCACCTTGCATGCATGCTTTCATGTGGTTTGGGGGCCTTATGCCGATTCACCTGATAATTAAATATGGGGCCCATATGCGGGCAAATCTAGTCTCATATTGGCCTCATTTAAACATGTGTAGCGAACCGGTTCCATCTGTTGTCTTGCTAAACAACATTTAAAATGCGGGGTTTCTAAATAACTCGAACCATCTAATTAAATGTTGGGACCCCGGTTCCACTTAACTTGACCTAATTGCATCGCACCTTGCCATGTCATACATCATACATGCATCATGCCGATCTTCTGCCGTGTATTGAATATTGCATCCGGTGTTTCTTCTAGTGTTTTGCTTCTTCGCGGATAAGGCCGTTGAGTTGATGCGAGTGTCGACCCGATCTTCGGTTGAACCCTTCGACAATGTTTTCAGGCGAGCATCTCCCCCTTTCTACCTATCTTACTTTTATAGTATTTATTCCCTCCTGTTGATCTACTGCTATCTGTGTTGCGATGCTCTAGTTTCCGTACCCTTGATATCCCTTGCAGCCTTACATTGCCTTGGACACACCCTATTACCTGTTGTTTGGTAGATAGTTGGACTTGCGCGTCGTAGTCGCTTGCTCAAGTGCTGTTGCGTGTCGTTCAGTGCCACAGTTGTTGATGTATTGCCGCATGTTGCTGTTGGAGATGATCATAGATTTACTTATCATTCACTTTACATTCCTGTTTAACAACTAAAACTGAAATAAGCAGAGGCATCGGTGGGTGATAGATAATATTTGGTTTCCGAACGCCCACTTGTGTCCCGTAAGACCCCGAGTACTTGATACCTGTTCCTTGATTTATCGCGCTATCCACATCCGGGAGGTATATGGGACCCCCCTTAGCCAGAGCTTGATTCCGTCTTATTTCTTGGGGCCACAAACTAGTTTGGGGCTTTATTACTATCCTGTACTTATGCCATGCTTTACTGCTTTATTTACGATTGTGCGAGGTACTGCACACTGTACTGTTTAGGATCGGGACACGATTCCGCGGTGTCGACAAGCCCCGTTTGGGGTTCCCAGTCGTTCACAGCCGTATACCCAGACCTTGAGTCCGTCTCGGAGCTAGCTTACTTCGTTGCGGGTAGCTTAATGGGGTGGCCCCCTGAAATATTTCTGAATCTTGTGATTGCTTTGTCGTGAAAGCCTCGTTGGGTTTTGATTTGGTTTTTCCGAGGTTGATCGAGTGTGTGTTGCTATTGGTGCACCCCGGCCGGGTAAAACTTTCTGAAAGCCGTGTCCGCGGTTATGGACGACTTGGAGCACAGTATCTCGACCATAGACAAGCATAACTAAAGTTTACTGTTATAAATTTGACTTTATAATGACTAGTAATCAGCTTCACTACAATGGAATGGCTAATTAATACTGCCCACAATTGCTTGTTTGGGTCGTCGCCAGCGACCATTGTACCTGACTAGTAAGTATTGCAACTACAACGGAATGGCTGAATAAAAGTACCAACAACTGCTGGGTTTTGGGTTTATCTCATGCTATCTGTATCTGATTAGTAAGTGATGCAACTATAACGGAATGATTAACTAAAAGTGCCCACTGCTTATTTTATCCGAATGATTATCTATGCCTGACTAGTAATTGCTGCAACTATAACTGAATAAATAAAACTGCCAACTGTGTGAGTTCCTCGGTTGACTTCCTCGTTTGGTATCGAGGGGGAAACACCAGGATGGGTTTGTTTGGTGTTAGCTTCAGGTTGGATCCGGATAGGTCTTTCTTACCCCTCTGATAGTCGACAGTTGTATCGAGTCTCTATAGGTTGATTAATGCATGCTGCCGCTGCCGCTTCAGCCCACCATACCTATGTAGGCGAGGACCGCCGAATTCTAGTCTCGCCGTGTACTGGCCTCAGTACTGACGCTCCTTCTTTTTCCTTTGCCCTTTGTCGTCACCCCTTTTGTTTAAGCAGGTTTTGAGATCGACGCCGTTAGCAGGGTTACCCTTCCGGCTTGGCCTGGGCAGGGTTATGGACGCCATTGGTTATTCTTCAGGGCTCTTAGCCCCATTTGCATCTTGTCCGTAGTCGGACGCTCTATCATTTTCAAGGTGATTTGGATCTTTGTATATTATATCTGTATTCTTGACTCTCTGAGTCTCTGTTATATATATCTGTTCTGTGGGTCCCATCGAGGACTGTTGTGTAATGTTATTACTTCGTTTTCCACCCGCACGAAAGTGCCTGGTGGGCACCTTTGAATCGTTTCTATGCGGGTTTGGCGAATTTTGCTCAAACTTGCATAGGTCCGATTCTGAGGGTGTTACACTATGCCCGGGACCTGCCTAAGTCTATATAAAGGCCAGGAGGGTACGTCCTAGATAACTCGACTCATACTTTCGCACACGCATCCACGCCAGATCGAATCTGCGCACCATGTAACCTTCGGTTCCGCCGTAATCAAAGAGCAGACAAGCAGGAGTAGGGTTTTCCCTCCGGGGGCCTGAACCTGAGTAAATCTCGTGTCCCCTGGTTGCTTGTCTGTTAACCGTGCCACGATCTCCAGCATCCCCATCTTCTCCAAAACCCAAGTCCATAACAATGGGCATTGACGAGATTAAACCTCGTCAGATGGACCCAAATGATGTTGTTGAGTTGGAGAGAAGACATAATGTTGGCTTGGGAATGCATGTCGTTGGAAGACCATGCATATATACTTTGAGTCCTGTTGGTCGCATAAAAGGAGGTGGTGGACGAATCACTTGACAAAGCTCTTGATATATTTGCCACTAAGAAGGTTGATAGTTCTTTGCATTTGGATTTGAACTGTATGGCCTCCCCATTGGATTCTAGGATTCCTCCACCCTTAAACCAAGAGCTATTGAGTGAACCTTGTTTGACCTAGACATTGAGCCCAATTTCAAAGGATCAAGACAATGTAATGGAAGAGGACAATGGTGATTGGGGGCGATGAGAATGAGGTTGAGCTCCACGACAAAAATGTTGGAGATTTGGACAAATATATCACGCGAGAGAACATGGAACGTGACATCCCGTATTCTCGAGGCTATGCATCGGACTCGAATGATGATGGTCCCGAAGAAGAAGTTGACGAGGAGGGTTCACGGCTAGAGAGGTCGAAATCCATGATACCGTATTGGGACGGGACCATCCGGTGCCTTTGTTTCGTGATCTTAGTCTCGTAGATGAAGCCACGGTTGATGGCAGCAAGGGCGTAGTGCTTGGACTAAGGACAAGTTCTTACCAGGATGACAATCACGAGAATAGTGGATTTTCTCGCATATCGAGGTTCAAGACCTTATTGAAATTTAAGCAATGGATAAAGGACTTATCGGTTAAGCACCATCGTCCTTACACGGTCGTGCACTCGGACGTGAAGAAGCGTTACACGATTAAGGGTGGTAAGGATGTGAAGCACGAGCACCGATAACTCACCTCTAAGTTCCTCGCTTATAGGCTTTCCAATGACATCGTGTCATTTCTAATAATGAGCATCAAGATGGTCATGGAGCTTGTGAAAGCCCTCTTTCACTATGAGGTGAAGTATGGGGACGCATGGAAGGCGAAGCAAGCCGCATTCAAGATGTTGTATGGTGATTGGGAGCAATCTTATAACCGAATCCCTAGGTTGTTAGGAGCGATGGCCAATGCTAATTCAGGCATGGTTCATGTTATTGAACCTTATGGGAACAAGACAAGGATAATAAACAGAAGAACCGTTCGAGTATTTAGCCGTGCATTTTGGGGTTTCGAGCAATGTGTTCGGGATTTTGAACATTGTAGGTCGGTCATCTCCGTTGATGGCACCTTATTGACTGGACAATTCAAGGGCACTATCTTGATTGCAATAGCCAACGATGCCAACAACCAGTTGATTCCTTTGGTGTTTGCTTTGGTGGAGGTGGAAAACAATGATAATTGGGAGTGGTTCTTCCATCTTTTGAGAACCAAGGTATTACCCCCTCAAAGGGAAATATGTGTCATCTCTGAGCGTCATCAAGTAATTCTCTATGCGGTGATGATTGACATTCCCGGTCATGCTCCATTGCACCATCGATGGTGCATGAGACACTTTTGTGCAAAAACTTGTATAGGGCATGCAAGAGCAAGGACTTGTCTGATGATCTACAATATTGTTGCCTTGCTTTCACGAACCTTCTAAAAGGATCGTATGGGCACCTAGAGGAGGGGTGAATAGGTGCTACTTCAAATTTTCTTCTTTTTCAAATTAAGGTTTGACAATAAGGTAAATTCTCTAGATAATGCAACTAAGGTGAATTTACCTATATGACAAATATGCACAAGCTAGCACACAACTAAACAAGAGCAAGTAAGTAAAGTGCGGTAAAGGATAGAAGTAACCAAAGTGGTGGACGTGGAGACACAAGGATTTATTTCCCGTAGTTCCTTCCTTTTGAGGGGAAGTACGTCTACGTTTGAAGAGGGGGTGGTATCAAACCACCTACGCCACGAAAGGCCTCCCTTGTTCTCCGATGAACCTCACCCCAACAGGATCGATCCACCTTCCACTATATCGGCGACCTTCAAGGTGGAAGCCGGCACCTTTACAAGTTTGGGGCACACATCCACAACTTAATTGGAGGATCCCGAATACAAGCCAACTGTCAAGACAATCAAAGACAAGCTTGTAAGAACCAAATCTAGAACTAGGGTTTCTAAGAAAACACTAGAGCAAAGGGGCCATCAAGTGAATGAGGGGGAAATGAAGATATCTTTTGGTGAAGTAGTAGATCAAGGCCTCCTCCTTCAATTCCTCAAAGATCAAGGACTTTGGGTGGTGGATTGAAGAGATCTTGAGGATTTGGTGGCTCCAATGGTGGTCTTGACTTTAATGCAAATGAGAAATCTATCCCAAGGTAGGTGAAGGGACATTTATAGTCCTAGATCCAATCTGACTGTTGGAGCCTTTAATGCAGCGATAGTAACAGAAGTTCAAGCGGTATTACCGGAAAACTCCGGTACTACCAGACCTGGTACCGGATGAGCAAACTTCAAAATTCATATGCATCCCTAGCCAAAGCGGTACCAATATGTGGTGCTACCGTAAAGCGGTAGTACCGCTCGTGAGAACCGGTACTACCGGATGTAAGCGGTAATGCCGCATATTGATACCACAAGGGGCAGTGGCATATGCAACTTAGTCAAAAACTCCGGTACTACCGCATTTTGGTACCTAGGCAGCCAGTAGCTTTTGACAATTTGTAAAAAGCTACTGCCACGCTAGGTACTAAAATGCGGTACTACCGCTTTTTAGTACCTAGCCCGGTAGAGGCTTTTTGACAACTAGCCAAAACGGCGCGTTTGGTAGCAAAAAGCGGTACTACCGCTTTTTGGTACCGCACCAGGCAGAAAGTTTTGGATAGTTTGTTCAACCATGTTGTCCCACTGCAAAACCTTTTTCAATACAACCTGTGATACACTTGGCAAATAATTAGTCCGATATGTGTGTTGTTATAAAACACCAAAATCACTAGGGATAGGAAATGCTCTTTCAATCTCCCCATTTTTGGTGTTTGATGACAACACACATTTGCAAGGTAATATAATGATGACAAGGAAGGTTTTTATAGATAGAGATGGGGATCCCCCTGGATATGTAGAATCAAGCCCCATTCTATTTAATAAGCTACATGGGAGTAGAAGTCGCACTTAGAGCACATACCTTTGCTTAATAACATGTGATGAGCAATATTGATTATGAATAGAGAATGTCATCACACACACCACATAAGATGGATCCAAATGAGAATAGCCATACTACACACAAGATGGATCCATACGATAACCACGTAGTCTCACCATACATAGCACAAATAGTTAGTTCGCAAGGTTCACATATAATAAGAGGCAAGAAAATAAAGTTCACAAGCGAATAAAAATCAATGGCAAGAACGAGCTTGTGACTTTTCCCACGCAAATCCCGCATACCTAATGTGCAACTTCTCCCCCTTTGGCATCAAGACGCCAAAAAGGGACAAGAGCAACACTAACATCCCGGAGATCACTCGTCATCATCATCATCCCATGCATCCTCATGAGTCGGCGGGGCACGAAAGGAGGAGGTGGCATCATCATCCCAGTGGTTGTGCTTGGAGATCCATTGGTCTTCCGGGGTAATGTTGTTCTCGGAGCCCTTGGAGACTGTCAAACCTTGAGCCTCCATCATTTCCTTCTAACGAGCACATGACTTCTTGGCATAGACATGAGCCTCGTACATGCGTTTCTAATTGTCCACTTGGAAGCAGAATACCTTCTTGAGTTTAGCCTCAATCCTCTTGGCCCAAGATGGTTGAGCAGGCTTGCAACGTGAGACCACAAAGTCAGCATCCTTATGGGCATCATTGTCATCATCGGATCCCTCCTCAACAGGGTTCCCATCCTCATCAACAATATGACCATCCGCATTGTGAGGTTGGAGATGGGTCTTGATCAACAGATTCTTGTGGCGGTGAGTGACAAGGCGAAGAGAAGGCATGTCATGGGAAATCGAGGGGCACTTGCTAATAATGAGAGCCATGATATACGGAGCAAAAGGAGGCACCCTCCTTTGGTAGGTGGCACAGACCATCTCATTCCAAATAAAATCCATTACATCCATGGGTTGGCCGGAGTCACGGTGGTGAAAGGTGGCGGTCATGATATCCACCATGAAGGCATGTATCTCATCAACATTCCCAGCTCGGGGGGCGATAGTCTCACGGAAAATGCGATGCAAGATGTCATATGTAGGGAGAAGCCCTTTGATCTTTCCAGGAATGTCGCGCCTCCGGATGTACAATGGTGCAAGAACATCCTTCTTCATGGGGCGATCATTGTTGTGGCACCGAAAGCCAACGGGAGTGTCCTTGCCATGGTCTTCGTACCCAAGAATAGCCGCAAACTCAGTCAAAGTTGCTTGCTTGATAACACCCTCGGTCATCCAGGTGAGTGTCAGAGTCTGATTCTTGGCAAAGTGAACGGTTGCATAAAACTGAGTAATGAGCATTGGGTCATAGTTGCACCAGAACTGCATAATTGGAAGCAAGCCAATGTTTGTGCAAATCTCAAGGGCTTCACCAAAGTATTGCAGGTTCTTCTTCACATGATTCATCTCGATCCACTTTTGAGGGACCACAAGCTTATCATCCTTCATGATTATCTCATGAAACACACGCTCCTGGAAATCCGTATAGAAGAGGCTACCTTGCTGAGCATGAGAGCGAGCAGCCACATATGGATTGATAGTCCTTAGTTCATGAAAGTCGACCTCAGACAAGTCAGATAGCAGCTTTGGCCCAAATGGCCCTGAACCGTGGCTCTTGCGAGGACCTGAGGGAGAAGGAGGTGTAGGAGCCTTACCACGACCAGCACTATGCTTAACTCCCCCACCCCGACGACCATGAGTTGTTTGCAGCTTCAGACGGGTGCTAGGTTGAGGCATGATCTCTTCTTTTGACTTAGTCTTAGCCGCGGAATCTGACTCTGACTCATAGTCCTCAATCTCATGGTGAGCTTTGGAGAGTTTGCGTGAACCCCGGGAACCCCCTGCACCTGTAAAAGAATGAGGGAGATATCATAGGGTTAAGGGCACAAGAACCCGAGACAAACAGATGATGGAACTCATGGTTTAGAAAAAATTTAGTTGTCTGTACAGGGCGGTAGTACCGGATCGTCACAGGCGGTAGTACCGGAAAAAGATTCCCGGTACTACCGGCCGGCGACCACAGTGCAGATCTGGAATATCGATCCATGTACGGGCAGTAAAATTGATATAAAATAGGAATCCCATCGGTCTAAGAGGTAGATCTGGTAGAAAGCACATGGTACAACCTCAATAACACGTGTTTTGGCCAAGAATCAAAGTTACCCTAGATTCAATGGAGAAAACAAGTGAGAAGAAGAGGAGGGCGGTAGTACCGGTGTCCATGGCGGTGGAGAATGAGGAGGAGCCCGCGAGGAGGCCGGATCCGATGTGGATCCGGGAAAAGGAGAAGGGGGCAGGGCTTCGGCGGCATTCTCCTACTCCGGCGGCAGCGGTGGTGAGGAGTGGAGACGGGGGAATAATGAGGCACTGAGAGGTGCCTCTCCCCGCGTCTCCAATCTTAACCGATATGCAGTGCGGTAGTACCAGATTCACGAGCGGTAGTACCGTAAAAAACTACCGGTAGTACCGCACCTGGGAAGTTTCCAGATAAGGTCCTGGAAACTGGTCCAGAAGCGGTAGTACAGCTAGCCCTTTATGGTAGTACCGTTTGGCGGTAGTACCGCTAGTCAGAGCCGGTAGTACCGTAGGCCCCAGAACAGAGAGCCAGGATGTATAAAGTGGAAGGTTCTTGTGCAGAGTAGATGAGTTTAGTCAAGGGATAAGAATGGCTTGGGTTGAGAGAGTCACACTGATATGGGCCAATGCACTCTAAAAATACTAAAAACATATGAGGAGCCAAATGAGAGTGCATGACCATACGAACAAAACCAACTAGAAGATGACCAACATGAGTAAGCACAAACCTCTCAAATGAGAGGGGGCGGTGGCCTAAGCCACCATATATGAGTATACTCGGCTTGACACCACGAAGATATATCTTGGGTCCATTTCACATATCACAAAATGATATTAAGAGGAATGATTTTTATTGCTTTGGGCATAATGGGGGGAGGGATAGTCCAATCAATTAGAATCGCACTCCCCCTATATCCATGCCTACACCTAAACCAAATATGGGTCGAATCAAAGGTGAGAGTGCAAGATAATCAAGTCAAGCTCCTTGAATCTACGATATTTAGTTCATTCCTCAAATAGCAAAACCTTGCTTCATCAAGTGGCTTCGTGAAGATATCGGCAAGTTGATCTTTGGTCGACACATATGATAGATCAATATCACCTCGAGCAACATGATCTCTAATGAAGTGATGGCGAATCTCAATATGCTTTGTCCTTGTGTGATCCACCGGGTTGTAGGCAATCTTGATGGCACTTTCATTGTCACATAGAAGAGGCACTTTGTCACAATGGACACCGTATTCCTTTAAAGTTTGCCTCATCCATAGCAATTGGGTGCACGCACTAGCAGCTGCCACATACTCGGCTTCGGCGGTGGAGAGAGATATACAATTTTTCTTCTTAGAAGACCAACATACCAAGGACCTACCAAGGAATTGGCAAGCCCCGGATGTTGATTTTCTATCATCCTTATCACCCGCCCAATACGAGTCCGTGTATCCACAAAGAGCAAATGTTGAGCCTCGAGGATACCAAAGACCATAAAATGGGGTATGAACCAAATATCGAAAGATTCTCTTGACCGCCATTAAATGGCTTTCTTTAGGAGCCGCTTGATATCTTGCACACACACCTACACTCAACACAATATCGGGTCTAGATGCACAAAGGTAAAGCAAAGAACCAATCATAAACCGGTATACCTTTTGATCCACATCTTTACCATTTGGATTTTGTTCTAGATGAGTCTTTGTAGCCATGGGAGTAGGGGCTCCATTTAAATCTTGCATTTTGAATCTCTTGAGCATATATTGAGTATACTTGGCTTGACTGAAGAATGTCCCTCCTCTAACTTGCTTGATCTCAAAGCCAAGAAACACTTTCAACTCCCCCATCAAAGACATCCGGAACCTACTAGTCATAAGCTTTGAGAATTCATCATTAAAGGCTTTGTTAGATGAGCCAAAGATAATATCATCAACATATATTTGGCATACAAAAAGCTCCCCATTGACTCTCTTAGTAAAAAGAGTGGGATCGATTTTCCCAACTTCAAATCCACAGTCAAACAATAACTCTCTAAGGTGCTCATACCACGTGTGTGGGGCTTGCTTGAGCCCATAGAGCACCTTATCAAGTTTGTAGACATGGTTTGGGAAGTTGGGGTCCTCAAATCCTGGGGGTTGCTTAACATATACCAATTCATTTAATGAACCATAAAGAAATGCAGTCTCTACATCCATTTGTTGCAACTTGAAGTTATGATGTGCCGCATAAGCAAGAAGGATACAGATGGACTAAAGGCGAGCCACGGGTGCATAAGTCTCTCCATAGTCAATGCCTTCAATTTGAGAATACCCTTGTGCAACCAATCTAGCCTTGTTCCTTACTATAATTCCATGCTCATCTTGCTTGTTCTTGAATATCCACTTTGTTCCAATAACATTGCGGCAATCCTTTGGCTTCTCAACTAACGTCCATACTTTGTTTCTCTCAAAGTTGTTGAGCTCTTTGTGCATAGCTTCTAACCAATCCGGATCTTCAAGAGCTTCCCACACTTTCTTAGGTTCAGTAATGGAGATGTGTGCTTGATGTTCACTGAACCTCTTCAATTGTGCTCTTGTGGAAATGCCTTTCCTTAGGTCACCAACAACATTTTGTAGAGAGTGGTCTCTTAATTCCAACATTCTTTCCTTTCTAGCTTCGTGACGAGCGTGGATCTCCGTGTTGTTTCTTGGGGGACCCTCTTCATCATTTTGATCCTCGTCTTGACCATCATCTTGACCTTGATCATCATCGGAATCATCCTCTTCATTGAGAGGCAAAGATTGACCTTGGTCTTGATCAAGTGCTCTTCTAGCATCAATTTGAGCTTGTCTCAAAGCAGTTTTTACGGATCTTCCTTGAGTAATTGCCTTGGCACCACTTGACATCCTGGCGAATGAATCAAGCTCCCCTTGACTAGAGTTGTCACTTTGATCACCATGTTGAGGGTCCACATCTTGTCTTTGGCTTGAGTCATTGTCCTCTTTGGTGGATGGAGCATGTTGAGGTTGTGAGGATGAGGGCTCCACTTGACTGGAGAATAGTTATTCTTGATCCACCATAAGGGGTTCCTCAACGGGGCGGATATATCCCACACCCATTCTTCCTATGGCATCCTAAGGCATTTCATCATCTGCATCACAAGCATCAACACGCCCCCCTTGGGTACCATCATATTCTTCGAAGGTCACACTACAAGATTCTATGACGGCTCTAGAGAGCTTATCATAGATTCTATAAGTGTGAGATTCGAGACCATAGCCAACAAAAATACCCTCTAATGCTTTAGACTCGAATTTGGACAAACAAACACCTTTTATGAGACAGAAACACTTACAACCGAACACCCGGAAGTAAGATATGTTGGGCTTGTTGCCAGTAAGTATTTCATATGGAGTCTTGTTGATTTCTTTGCGGAGGTAGAGCCGGTTTGAAGCATGGAACGTGGTGGAGATGGCTTCGGCCCAAAAGTTGTATGAAGATTTAAACTCCGCCAACATGGTCCTAGCCATCTCAATAAGAGTACGGTTCTTCCTTTCGGCCACACCATTTTGTTGAGGGGTGTATGCAGCGGAATATTGATGTTTTATCCCCTCATCACTAAGGAAATCATTCAAGGTGTAGTTTTTTAACTCGGTGTGTTGTCACTTCTTATGATCAACACGGGAAGATTGTATTGTCATTGGACCATGTTGATGACGTCGATGAAGGTCTTTTGGGTCTCACTCTTCAACTTGAAGAAGTATACCCACGAATATCTTGAAAAGTCATCAACGATCACCAAACAATATTTCTTCCCACCAAGACTTGCATGAGATGGAGGACCAAAGAGGTCCACATGAAGGAGCTCCAAGATCTTGGTTGACTTGATGTAGTTCTTAGGCTTGTGAGGAGCATCATGCATCTTCCCTAGAACACATGCCCTGCAAACACGATCTTTGGCAAAGGAAACATTTTCTTTTAGTCCAACAATATGGCCCTCCTTATGGAGACTTTGCAAAGTTCTCATATTGACATGGGCTAGTCGGCGATGCCATAACTAACCCACATCGGCCTTTCCGAATAAGCACATCGGACTTGTAGTGGCTTGCCCCGAAAAGTCCACCACATACAAGTCATGTTCGACGTACCCAACGAAAGCGACCTTGAGAGACTTGCTCCACAAGAGGACCACAATATCAACATCAATAAAGATGGCAAAGCCCATCTTTCCAAGATCACGGACTGAAAGTAAATTGTATCCAAGGGTTTCAACAAGCATGACGTTCACGAGTGTAATGTCGTGAGCAATCACAACCTTGCCGAAACCCATTACCTTAGACTTTGACTTGTCGGCATATGTCACAGAGATTTGATCATCATTTGTCTTTAAGTCCTTGACAGTAGACGAGCTTTCGGTCATATGACTTGTGCAACCACTATCAACACCCACTTTGACCCTCCGGAAGCATATGTCTACAAAAGATCAAGCTAATTTTTAGGTACCCATTTTTCAATGGGTCCTCTTTTGTTAGTAACAAGGGTCTTGGGAACCCAAATAGACTAAGCAATATAGCCATCATATGGCCCAACATATTGTGTATACACATCACCATAAAAATCTCGCATTCGAACATAGTGAGGGTTAACACTTCCCGCAAAGTCATCATGAGACATAGTTTTACCACTTGTGGTCTTACTATCCACAATGGCCTTGTTGGTCTCTTGTGCGGGCTTGGCCTTCCTTTTCTTGGTGTTCTTCTTCTTAGTTTTGGAGAAAAAACCAATGCCCCCTTTTTCACCATTAGGCCTTTGCTTACTCAAAAGATCATCAATGGACTTGTTGCCTTGAGGAAATGTGGCCTTGGCTAGCTCCCCCTTCAACCTAGCATGTTCTTCAAGAATAGTTGTGCTACTAGATGGAGTGAAGTTACTAGGTGAAGGAATATTGGCCAATTGAGTTTGAAGCGTTTCATGGGACTTTGTGAGTGACAAGAATTTACTTTCTAAAGCCTTGTGAGCCTTGTCAAGCAAACTAAAATCCTCGGCAAGTTTTTCATGAACCACACCAAACTCAATCTTGTCCTTTTTAGCCCTTTTGCATTTAGCAATAGCATGATCACATTCTTTGATGAGTTTATTAACAATAATGTCATTGGCCTCATCAAGCCCCTCAAGTTTTAATTCAAGTGACATTCTAGTCTCTTGTTCTTCTTCTAGAGCATTATTTAAAGCCTCTAGCTCAATCATGTGTTCATGCCCAAGTTTACATCTTACATCTAGAAGCTCTTGTGTATGGGAAAGTTGATCTAAGATGTTTCCAAAATGTATCTTAGCATATCCTTGTAGGTTAGTCATAAACTCATCAAAGTCAATTAATTCCTTTTTAACATCAAGAGACATCTCATCATCAATTTCATCATTATATAAGGGAGTAGAGTGAGATGATGAGGATACCTCCGTTCCTCTTGCCATAAGGCAAGTGACGTTCTTGATGGGGGAATTATCATTTGGAGAATCGAAGAGTGAGAATATCGGAGTAGAAGTAGTGGCTAGAGCCACCACACTATTAGACGTTTCTTCTTCCTCATCATCTTCATCGTCGGAGGAGTATTCTTCATGAGTGATCAAGACAATTTCTCCCGACTTCTTGTTGATGGGATTCTTCTTGATGAAGGGTTTCTTGTAAGATCCTTTGAGAGTCTTATTCATCACAAGGTTACCACCATGATCTTCTCTCTTCTCATAGGGACAACTTGCCACAAAGTGATAGCGGTCACCACAATTAAAGCAAGTTATCAATCTAGTGGTATTTTCTCTTTTCCCATTTGGGTTGCTTATTCGTTGCATTTCCATCTTGGCCTTGGCGGGTTCTTCCAAAAGTTCTTTGCATAGAAGGCCATATATTGACTATGAGCAATCTTGACTTCATCGGGGTGGTCCATGGAGAGACCTTCATCACTATCATCTTCATCTCCATGGTCCACAACTTTGGCCTTCAAAGCAACATTGACAACATTGCTAATACCAAGGGCACGAGCACGGGCATCTTTGGCATTTTTGGCGGCAACTTTGAAAGCGGCCATCTCTTGCATAACTTCATTGGAGGTCATGAGATGGTAGTTGTGTCTTCCTTGTAGGCTCTTCAAGTCGGTGGGCTCAAAGGGCATGAGTGCACTCACATATTTCCTTTTTATCCACGCATCATCCACATGTGAGGCACCCACATTTCTAAAAGCGGTGGCAGTGGTCTTTAGCCTTCGGTACATGTCTTCATGATATTCACCTTCCATCATGTAGAAGCCTTCGGCTCCATTGCTTAGTGCATCATACCGGTTCCTCCTCATACTCTCATTTCCAACAAACAATACCGTGAGGGCATCCCAAGCTTCCTTGGCAATGCTAAAGTGCTCAATGTGTGGGTAATCCTTTGTACCCAATCCTTGTTGAATCATATGCAAGGCAGTGGCATTGAGTTGACTATTTACAATCTCTCTTCTTGTCAAGTTGTTTGGATCCCCAATAAAGAGTCCATGCTCGATGATGTTCCATGGTTCAATGCAAGAGCTGCGCACATGAGTTCTCATTAGTGATTGCCATTGAGCAAAAGTAGCAGATTCTTCAAGATTAGGTGGGTCACCTCTATTGTACACATGAGAGTGAGGGATTGGAGGGTCGGGAGAGTACCATGAATCACGGTGCTCACCCTCCCCCCCATCATTTTGTGTGGAGGAATTAGCGTTGTCTTGTTTACCCCCCCCCCCACCATCATACCCTCGGGGGATACCGGAGCATTCCCTTTAGGTAAAACGGATGGAGGATCCTCTTGATGAGATGGGGGTGATGAGCCATCTTTGTCTTTAAGAAGTTTCTCAAGCATCTTCTTGACTTCGTTGACCAAGGAAGATCTCAATCTTGTTTCCAAGTTTTTGAGATCTTCCATGGTCACCGTGGTGGGCTCACCACCACCATCCCCTTCGTGGCTACCCACATTCTCTTAGGCGGTAAAGCCCAAATAAAGAGCCGAGGCTCTGATACCAATTGAAAGGATCGTATGGGCACCTAGAGGGGGGGGGGTGAATAGGTTCTACTTCAAATTTTCTTCTTTTTCAAATTAAGGTTTGACAATAAGGTAAATTCTCTAGATAATGCAACTAAGGTGAATTTACCTATATGACAAATATGCACAAGCTAGCACACAACTAAACAAGAGCAAGTAAGTAAAGTGCGGTAAAGGATAGAAGTAACCAAAGTGGTGGACGCGGAGACACAAGGATTTGTTTCCCGTAGTTTCTTCCTTTTGAAGGGAAGTACGTCTACGTTTGGAGAGGGGGTGGTATCAAACCACCTACGCCACGAAAGGCCTCCCTTGTTCTCTGATGAACCTCACCCCAACGGGATCGATCCACCTTCCACTATATCGGCGGCCTTCAAGGTGGAAGCCGACACCTTTACAAGTTTGGGGCACACATCCACAACTTAACTGGAGGCTCCCAAATACAAGCCAGCTGTCAAGACAATCAAAGACAAGCTTGTAAGAACCAAATCTAGAACTAGGGTTTTCAAGAAAACACTAGAGCAAAGGGGCCCTCAAGTGAATGAGGGGGAAATGAAGATCTCTTTTTGTGAAGTAGTAGATCAAGGCCTCCTCCTTAAATTCCCCAAAGATCAAGGACTTTGGGTGGTGGATTGAAGAGATCTTGAGGATTTGGTGGATCCAATGGTGGTCTTGACTTTAATGCAAATGAGCAATCTGTCCCAAGGTAGGTGAAGGGATATTTATAGTCCTAGATCCAATCTGACCGTTGGAGCCTTTAATGCAGCGGTAGTACCGGAAGTTTAAGCGATACTACCGGAAAACTCCGGTACTATCGGACCTGGTACCGGATGAGCAAACTTCAAAATTCATATGCCCTAGCCACAGCGGTACCAATATGTGGTGCTACCGTAAAGCGGTAGTAACGCTCCTGAGAACCGGTACTACCGGATGTAAGCGGTAGTGCCGCATATTGATACCTCAAGGGGCAGTGGCATATGCAACTTAGTCAAAAACTCTCTGTCACGCTAGGTACCAAAATGCGGTACTACCGCATTTGGGTACCGAGGCAGCCAGTAGCTTTTGACAATTTGTAAAAAGCTACTGCCACGCTAGGTACTAAAATGCGGTAGGGCGGGCAATGGATTTTACAAGTTGCAAAAAGCCTCTGTCGCGCTAGGTACTAAAATGCGGTATTTTAGTACCGGAGCGGGCAGTAGCTTTTGACAAGTGGTCAAAAATCTTCTGTCGTGCTAGGTACTAAAATGCAGTACTACCGCTTTTTAGTACCTAGCCCGGCAGAGGCTTTTTAACAACTAGCCAAAACCTACTGCCGCGTCCGGTAGCAAAAAGCGGTACTACCGCTTTTTGGTACCGCGCCAGGCAGAAAGTTTTGGACAGTTTGTTCAACCATGCTGTCCCACTGCAAAACCTTTTTCAATACAACCTGTGATACACTTGGCAAATAATTAGTCCGATATGTGTGTTGTTATAAAACACCAAAATCACTAGGGATAGGAAATGCTCTTTCACCTTCGTTTCTCAAACTTGTACAACAAATTGATCTTCAACAAAGAACTCAATGCGGGTGGTCGAGAGATTCTCGATACGAACATTGGATATAGAACAAATTGGGCACAAGCTTTCGATGATTGTGGCCAGAGGTATGGCAAAATGACAAGCAACATGGCAGAATGCTTCAACAAGTTGCTCAGAGGTGTCCGTGCATTGCCCGTCATGGCAATAGTCCGATATACATTCGACAAGATGAATGAGTATTTTCTAAAATACTCAGTTAAAACGGATAGGTAGATTGCATGGGACTATCAGAAGCTTCTATCTATTTTGTTTCAAAAGTTCGACGCAATGAGTGATGGCGTTGCACTGTGCAACATGTCAGCTGGTGCCGTTGCACCTTCTATAAGTGAGAGGCGTAGTTCCTTTTGCATTTCTATAGTTCCTTTTGCATTTCTCCCTGGCTCCATTTATCCTTTAATATTTCTCCCTGGCTCCATTTGAAAGATCTATACTAACAATATATCAAGCTACAAGTTGTAACATATCAAGTTGTAAATACTAACAGGTTCAGTTCAGCAATAGAGAAAGTTCATATCAAGCTAACAAGTTCACGCGACATGAGCACACGGCAAGTTCAGAAGCTAACAAGTTCACGCGACATGAGCACACGACAAGTTCAGAAGCTAACAAGTTGACGCTAACAAGTTCACGCGACAAGTTCAGAAGCTAACAACCACATCTACTTCCCACGGGTCGTCTTCTTTCCTCAGCCCCTTCTCGCGGGAAGCTTACGCTGTTGGAGTTATGCCCTAGAGGTAATAATAAATGAAGTTATTATTATATCTTTGTGTTTATGATAAATGTTTACATTCATGCTATAATAGTATTAACAGGAAACATTAATACTTGTGTGATTTGTAAACTAAAATAGAGTCCCTAGTAAAGCCTCTTCATAATACTAGCTTGTTGGTTAATATATGATCGTGGTTTCCCGATCATGAACATTGAGATGTTGTTAACAACAAGATCATATCATTAGGAGAATGGTATGATGGACATACTCCTATAGATAAGCGTAGCATAAAGATCAAGTCATTTTAATAGTTCAATTGCTATAAGCTTTCTGATACATAGTAACCTAATTCCTTCGACCATGAGATCATGCTAATCACCATCACCGGAAGGATGCTTTGATGACATCAAACACCACACCGTAACTGGGTGGCTATAAAGATGGCATTGAGTGTTCGGAAAGTATGGGTTGAGACACATGGATCAAGAGTGGGATTTGTCCATCCATATGACGGATAGATATACTCTGGGCCCTCTCGGTGGAATGTCATCCAATTAGCTTGCAAGCATGTGACTGGCTCACAAGGGATCACATACCACAGGAACGAGAAAAGAGTACTTATCGGTAACGAGGTTGAACTAGGTATGCAGAGATACCGACGATCAAAACCTCGGATAAGTAAACTATCGTGAGACAAAGGGAAATTGGTATCGTATGTAAGTGGTTCATTCGATCGCAAAGTAATCGTAGAAATATGTGGGAGCCATATGAATTTCTAGATTCCTCTATTGGTTATTGATCGGAGAAGTGTCTCGATCATGTCCGCATAATTCATGAACCGTAGGGAGACACACTTAAGGATTCAATGTTGTTGAGTAGTTATGGAATGATGAGTAAGAGACCGAATGTTATTCGGAGTCTCGAATGGGATCCGGGATATCATGAGGAGATCCGGAATGGTCCGGAGAATAAGATTCATATAAGGAAAGTCCTGTTTCGGAGTTGGGGAATGATTCCGGTGTTTTCACCAGGAATGTTCTAGAAGGGTCCGGAAGGTCCGGCACTCCGGAAGGGAAGGGTACATGAATGTGTCATGACAATATGGAATGGTTGCATCATGTACTAGGTCACTTGGCTGGTCAAAACAAAGAGAGAAATCAAATCCAAGTTTGAAAGTCAAACGCCAATTTGAAAAAAGTCAAACGGCAAGTTTGCTTGGTGGAGGGAGAGTAGGAAACCTACTTGGGGAGGAAGTCCCCTCCCTCCACCCACCGGCCAAGGAGGATGAGTTGGGGGAGGACTCCCTCCTCCCAATCGGCCACCCTCCACCTATATAAAGAGGGGTAGGGCGCCCCCTACCCCTCACACCCAAACCCTAGCCCCAAATCACCGGCCACCTCCTGCTGCCGCCGCCTAGGGCCTCCTCTAACTCGGCGAGTTAGGTTTTCCTCAAACCCTAGCCGCCGGCCAAGCCCTCCCCTTGGTGCCCTCTAACCCTAGATCACCAAGGCCTCTCTCATACTCCACCATACTCGCTCTGGCTTAAGGCGAAGCCCTGCGAGATCTCCCCTCTACTTCTGACACCACGCCGTCGTGCTGCCGGAATCGCGAGGAGAGTGCTACAACCTCCGCTGCCTGCTGGAACAAGGGAGAGGAAGGTCTTCATGGAGTACCGAACGTGTGACCGACTGCGGAAGCGCTGCCGGAACGTAGCGCCGGAAGGATCGTCTACGCGATCTTGAGATCGACAAGAGTACGACTACATCACCCACGAGAATCTGCTCTCGTTAACCGCTTTGGAATCTTCGAGGGTGAGTTCTTTTATCGACTCGTTGCTACAATCTAGTAGATAGATCTTGGCTTGTTTGTTTGTATGCGGTAGAAATTTTTTGTTTTCCATGCTACGAACCCCTACAGTGGTATCAGAGCCGTGTCTATATGTAGATCGGTTGCACGAGTAGAACACAATGGTCATTATGGGCGGTGGTGCTTTTATTATCAATTGCTTTTTGTGTACTTTGCATCTTGCGGTATGCAATGTTCCTTATTGTAAGTTGGCAACCGACAGGAGCCATATGGTTGTCTTTAAATTTTGTTAAGACCCGCGTGTCTATTCAAAGTAGTTGTAATAGTTGAAGCTGGAGGACGACAACCATGAAACGACGCCATTGACCTTGACACTATACCGGTGATGATGTAGATCATGTTCGTGCTTGAAGATGGAGATCAGAAGCACAAGAAGAAAGGCCATATCATATCACATATTATGAATTGCATGTGATGTTAATCCTTTATGCATCTTGTATTGCTTAGTTAACAACGGTAGCATTATAAGATGATCCCTCAACACACAAATTTCAAGTTTTAAAGTGTTCATCCTTAGTAAGCACCGTTGCTAATGCTCGTTGTTTCGAAGCACCACGTGATGATCGGGTGTGTTAGATTCTGCGAGTGTATACAACGCGAGCAAGCCAGATTTGCTCATGCGGAAGCTAAGGTTTGATCTTGACGAGCCTAGCATGTACATACATGGTCTCGGAACACGGATCACCGAAAGGTAAAGCATGAGTCATATAGTAGATATGATGAACATGTTGATTGTTCGCCATTGAAGCTACATCAACTCTCGTGATGATCGGTTTTAATGTGGTGGATTTGGTTCGTGTGATCACTAAAACAATGTGAGGGATATTGTTTTGAGTGGGAGTTCACCTAGATTAATTTAACTATTAATTAGAACTCAATTTGTCATAAACTTAGTCTAAACTATTGCAAATATGTTGTAGATAAATGGCGGCCCCTACCATCAATTTTAATGCGTTCCTAGAGAAAGAAAAGTTGAAAACAATGGAAGCAACTTCGCGGATTGGTTCCGCAATTTGAGGATTGTCCTCAATGCTGGTAATTTGACCTATGTGCTGGATGCACCGCTGGGTGACCCGCCTGCAGCTACTGCTACCGATGAAGTAAAGAATGTTTACCTCACTCGGAAGAATCAGTACTCCACAGTTCAGTGTGCTATCTTGTATGGTTTGGAATCGGAGCTTCAGAAAAGGTTTGAGAACCATGACCCACATGATATTTTCCGTGAACTCAAAATGATATTTGAGGCTCACGCGGCAGTTGAGAGTTATGAGGCTTCTGAAAAGTTCTTTAACTGCAAGATGGAAGAGGGCAGCTCCGTCAGTTAGCATGTGCTTAAGATGTCTGGGCACGCAAACAAACTCCAAAGTTTGGGTATAGTGATTCCTAATTCTTTGGGGATTCACCGTGTCCTCCAATCACTACCACTGAGTTACAAGAACTTTGTGATGAACTACAATATGCAAAACATGGACAAGAAGTTGTCAGAACTCTTCTCCATGTTGAAATCTGCAGAAGTGGAGATCAAGAAAGAGCACCAAGTGTTGTTGGTCAATAAGACCACCAAATTCAATAAAGGCAAGTCTAAGCAAAAGGGAAACTTCAAGAAGGGCGGTAAGAAAGTTGCCGCACCGGCGAAGAAGACCAAGGCTGGGCCTAAGCCTGATACTGAGTGCTTTTACTGCAAGGGAGAAGGTCACTGGAAGCGGAATTGCCCAAAGTACTTGGCGGATTTGAAGAACGGCAACATCAAGAAGAAAGGTATATCCGATATACATGTTATTGATGTGTATCTCACTAGTACTCATAGTAGTGCCTGGGTATTTGATACTGGTTCGGTTGCTCATATTTGTAACTCGAAACAGGTGTTGCAGAATAAACGGAAGCTAGCGAAGAACGAGGTGACGATGCGTATTGGAAATGGATCCAAGGTTGATGTGATCGCGGTCGGCATGCTACCTCTTCATCTTCCATCGGGATTAGTTTTATACTTAAATAATTGTTATTTGGTGCCTGCGTTGAGCATGAACATTATATCAGGATCATGTTTATTGCGAGACGGTTACTTGTTTAAGTCCGAGAATAATGGTTGCTCGATTTATATGAGTAATATGTTTTATACACATGCACCTTTGATAGATGGTCTATTCTTATTGAATCTCGATTGTAGTAATACACACATAAATAACATTGAGGCTAAACGTTTGAAATTGAGTGATAACTCGACCTATATGTGGCACTGTCGTCTTGGTCACATTGGAGTGAAGCGTATGAAGAAACTCCATTCCGATGGACTTCTTGAATCACTTGATTTCGAATCACTTGAAAGATGCGAAGCATGTCTGATGGGTAAAATGACTAAGACTCCATTTTTTGGTATGATGGAGCGAGCTACGGACTTATTGGAAATCATACATACCGATGTGTGTGGACCAATGAGTTTAGCATCGCGCGGTGGTTATCGTTATGTTCTTACCTTCACGCATGACTTGAGTAGATATGGGTATATCTATTTCATGAAACATAAGTCCGAAGATTTCGAGAAGTTTAAGGAATTTCAAAGTGAGGTAGAGAATCAACGTAACAAGAAGATTAAATTTCTACGATATCTGAGTTACGAGTTTGGCGAGCATTTGAAGAAATGCGGAATACTTTCACAATTGACACCGCCGGGAACACCACAGCGTAATGGTGTGTCCGAACGTCGTAATCGAACTCTCTTAGATATGGTTCGTTCTATGATGTCACTTACAGATTTACCGCTATCATTTTGGGGTTATGCATTAGAAACATCCTCATTCACTTTAAATAGGGCACCATCTAAATCCGTTGAAACGACACCGTATGAATTATGGTTTGGGAAGAAACCTAAATTGTCGTTCCTTAAAGTTTGGGGTTGCGAAGCTTATGTAAAGAAGTTACAGCCGGACAAGCTTGAACCCAAAGCGAAAAAATGCGTCTTCATAGGATACCCGAAGGAAACTATTGGGTATACCTTCTATCATAGATCCGAGGGCAAAATCTTCGTTGCTAAGAATGGATCCTTTCTAGAGAAGGAATTTCTCTCGAAAGAAGTGACTGGAAGGAAAGTAGAACTCGACGAGGTTGTTGAACCTTCTCTCGAACTTGCATGTAGCGCAGCACCGGAAGTAGTTCCTGTGGCGCCTACACCAATAAGAGAGGAAGCTAATGATGATGATCATGAAACTTCGATTGAAGTTGCTACAGAGCCTCGCAGGTCAATGAGAACTCGTACCACTCCTAATTGGTATGATCCCGTTATGAATGTCATGGTGGTGGATAACACTGATGACCTTGCAACTTATGAGGAAGAGATGATGAGCCCAGATTCCAATAAATGGCAAGAAGCCATGAAATCTGAGATTGGATCCATGTACGAAAACCAAGTATGGACTTTGGTGGACTTACCGGATGGCCGGAAGGCTGTCGAGAACAAATGGATTTTCAAGAATAAACAGATGCTGATGGTAATGTTACTGTCTATAAAGATCGACTTGTCGCAAAAGGGTTTCGACAAATTCAAGGAGTTGACTACGATGAGACTTTCTCACCTGTAGCGAAGCTAAAGTCTGTGAGGATTATGTTAGCAATCGCTGCATATTACGATTATGAGATATGGCAGATGGATGTCAAAACGACATTCCTCAATGGAGACATTGATGAAGAGTTGTATATGATGCAACCCAAAGGTTTTGTCGATCCTAAAGATGCTAACAAGGTATGCAAACTTCAACGGTTCATATATGGATTGAAGCAAGCATCCCGAAGTTGGAATCAACGTTTTGATAAGGTAATCAAAAGTTTTGGTTTTATACAAACTTATGGAGAAGCTTGTATTTACAAGAAAGTGAGTGGGAGCTCTGTAGCATTCTTAATACTATATGTAGATGACATATTGTTGATTGGGAATGATGTAGACCTTCTTAATAGTGTCAAGGATTATTTGAATAATAGTTTTTCAATGAAAGATCTTGGCGAAGCATCTTACATATTAGGCATAAAGATTTATAGAGATAGACCGAGACGCCTAATATCATTGTCACAAAGTACATATTTAGACAAAGTTCTAAAGAGGTTTGGAATGGAAGATAGCAAGAAAGGGTTCTTGCCCATGTTTCCCAATACGACCTTGAGTAAAACTCAAAGTCCAGCAAGGACAGAAGATAGAGAAAGGATGAGTAAGACTCCCTATGCCTCAGCCATAGGATCTCTAATGTATGCCATGCTATGTACTAGACCAGACATTGCATATGTTGTTAGTTTGACTAGCAGATATCAAAGTGATCTAGGAGTGGATCATTGGACAGCGGTCAAAAACATCCTTAAATACTTGAGAAGAACTAAGGATATGGTTCTTTCTTATGGAGGTGATGAACAACTCGTTGTTAATGGTTACACCGATGCCAGTTGGAACACCGATCCGGATGATTCTAAATCTCAATCTGGATACGTATTTACTTTGAATGGTGCAGCAGTTAGCTGGAGGAGTGCAAAGCAAAGCGTTGTGGCGAGATCTTCAACTGAATCGGAATACATAGCTGCTTCGGAGGCTTCACAAGAAGCTATATGGATGAAGGAGTTCATTACAGAGCTCGGTGTGGTTCCAAGTGCGCTGGACCCAATGTCTATCTACTGTGATAACATGGGCGCCATAGACAATGCGCAAGAACCAAGGTCACATGAGAAGCTGAAGCACATCAAGCTACGTTTTCACGCTATTCGAGAACATGTCCAAGATGGTGACATAAAGATTTGCAAAGTACACACATATCTGAATGTGGCGGATCCGTTGACTAAACCTCTCTCGAGGGCAAAACATGACCAACACCAAACTGCCATAGGTGTTCGGTATATTACCATGTAATCTAGATTAGTTGACTCTAGTGCAAGTGGGAGACTGTTGGAGATATGCCCTAGAGGCAATAATAAATGAAGTTATTATTATATCTTTGTGTTTATGATAAATGTTTACATTCATGCTATAATAGTATTAACAGGAAACATTAATACTTGTGTGATCTGTAAACTAAAATAGAGTCCCTAGTAAAGCCTCTTCATAATACTAGCTTGTTGGTTAATATATGATCGTGGTTTCCCGATCATGAACATTGAGATGTTGTTAACAACAAGATCATATCATTAGGAGAATGGTATGATGGACATACTCCTATAGATAAGCGTAGCATAAAGATCAAGTCATTTTAATAGTTCAATTGCTATAAGCTTTCTGATACATAGTAACCTAATTCCTTCGACCATGAGATCATGCTAATCACCATCACCGGAAGGATGCTTTGATGACATCAAACACCACACCGTAACTGGGTGGCTATAAAGATGGCATTGAGTGTTCGGAAAGTATGGGTTGAGACACATGGATCAAGAGTGGGATTTGTCCATCCATATGACGGATAGATATACTTTGGGCCCTCTCGGTGGAATGTCATCCAATTATCTTGCAAGCATGTGACTGGCTCACAAGGGATCACATACCACGGGAACGAGAAAAGAGTACTTATCGGTAACGAGGTTGAACTAGGTATGCAGAGATACCGACGATCAAAACCTCGGATAAGTAAACTATCGTGAGACAAAGAGAAATTGGTATCGTATGTAAGTGGTTCATTCGATCGCAAAGTAATCGTAGAAATATGTGGGAGCCATATGAATTTCCAGATTCCTCTATTGGTTATTGATCGGAGAAGTGTCTCGATCATGTCCGCATAATTCACGAACCGTAGGGAGACACACTTAAGGATTCGATGTTGTTGAGTAGTTATGGAATGATGAGTAAGAGACCGAATGTTGTTCGGAGTCTCGGATGGGATCCGGGATATCACGAGGAGATCCGGAATGGTCCGTAGAATAAGATTCATATAAGGAAAGTCCTGTTTCGGAGTTGGGGAATGATTCCGGTGTTTTCACCAGGAATGTTCTAGAAGGGTCCGGAAGGTCCGGCACTCTGGAGGGGAAGGGTACATGAATGTGTCATGACAATATGGAATGGTTGCATCATGTACTAGGTCACTTTGCTGGGCAAAACAAAGAGAGAAATCAAATCCAAGTTTGAAAGTCAAACGCCAATTTGAAAAAGTCAAATGGCAAGTTTGCTTGGTGGAGGGAGAGTAGGAAACCTACTTGGGGAGGAAGTCCCCTCCCTCCACCCGCCGGAAAAGGAGGCCGAGATGGGGGAGGACTCCCTCCTCCCAACCAACCACCCTCCACCTATATAAGGAGGGGTAGGGCGCCCCCTATCCCTCACACCCAAACCCTATCCCCAAGTCGCCGACCACCTCCTGCTGCCGTCGCCTAGGGCCTCCTCTAAGTCGGCGAGTTAGGTTTCCCCCAAACCCTAGCCGCCGGACAAGCCCTCCCCTTGGTGCCCTCTAAACCCTAGATCACCAAGGCCTCTCTCATACTCCACCATACTCGCTCCGGCTTAAGGCGAAGCCTTGCGAGATCTCCCCTCTACTTCTGACACCACGCCGTCGTGCTACCGGAATCGCGAGGAGAGTGCTACAACTTCCGCTGCCTGCTGGAACAAGGGAGAGGAAGGTCTTCATCGAGTACCGAACGTGTGACCGACTGCGGAAGCGCTGCCGGAACGCAGCGCCGGAAGGATCGTCTACGCGATCTTGAGATCGGCAAGAGTTCGACTACATCACCCACGAGAATCTGCTCTCATTAACCGCTTTGGAATCTTCGAGGGTGAGTTCTTTTATTGACTCGTTGCTACAATCTAGTAGATAGATCTTGGCTTGTTTGTTTGCATGCGGTAGAATTTTTTTGTTTTCCATGCTACGAACCCCTACATCCTCGTCACCGGTTCCTCGTCATCACCTTCCTTCGTGTATGTCTTCTTAGCCTTCTTTGCCTTGGCCACAGAAGGGTCGGGTGTGTAAGGCTTCTTAGCTTGCCTTGGCTTGAGCATGTAGTCGGATTGCTCGTGGACCTTGTATCGAGTGTATGTGCCCAACGTCATTGCGTCGTCGACGCTTTCTTCATCTTGGGGTTGTCAACAAAATAATAATGATAAGGACATATAGTAATGCAAGGGTTAGTGGGGATGCAATGCTTTGCTACCGCAGGTGTGTCCTCCTCATCCTTGGATGTAGAGTCATGATGGCCAGAAGGGTCAGGGGCGTGTTGGACCATGACTAGGACGGTGTTGCAACCTCGGGGTCACGACAACCTAGCAAGTTCAAAAGCCACCTTAAACATTGGGACTTCTTCTTAACATACCCTCTAAACATAACCTCTCCCTTCTCTCCGCGAGGATATGTCTTGAAAGCTTCCTCGCATGCATCGGCGGACTTTCTTTCCTTTGCGCGCTATCATAGACAAGAATAAACAAGTAAGGCATCCGTGTGAGGTGTGAAAAGGGCCAAGACGGAAAACAAACATTTGGCACACATTACCACAAAGTTGACCAAAGGAGAAAACTCGGCTTGTCGCCCTTCTCTGACCATATTGTTGTACACGCACATGTCGAAACCGTGGAGCGGCACTACCGGGTCACTACTATGCTGCTGCTTGAGTGGCATCATGTAGCTGCTCTGTATCGGTCTCTTGGAGAAGCTAGTCTGAGGAGACGGATTGGTTCAGAGAAACTTCATCCCGAGTGAGAAAATGTTTGAAGGGAGAAAAATCAAGCGATTTTGAGAGAACCTAGCTCGCCTGGATGGGCACGCGCTCGATTCGCCTAGACAGGCGTATGGTTGTGTGGTCGCAGATGCGCTTGACCTTCCTGGGTAGGAACAGCGGGAAGTCATTAACGGGGAGGCTCGACCGGCGACACCTACTTCAGCGGAAGCCATGACCCTTAAGCGAGCTCTAGACGACACCGTAAGCGGCAGGGATGGCGAGGTGGAGGTGAGGAGGCCACTAGAGCTCGTACCATTTAGAGGATGCAGATACCCCCGCCGCCGACAGTGGCGCAAATACATGAACAACGGTTGCATACCTGTTGACGCCGGGATGAATTTGGAAGTTCTTGTGTAGGGGGAGGCCAAGCACCTTTCCCATGTCAGAGGCAACAGAGCTGATCGGCGACCCATCACCGCTTTTCCAAGCACGTCCTGTCCCGAGCGTCAGAAAGGACCAGGAGAGAATACGGGGGGAGCGAGGAAGTAGCGATGAGAACTCCTATAGGAAGTGGGCCGGTGTAACGCCCCTGAATCGGGTCTATGCAGATCTCAGCTTTTCCCGCCAAAATCCGCATAGAAGCGATTCAAAGACGCCCACCAGACACTTTCGTGTGGGTGGGGTATGAATACAAGTAGTTACATCACAGTAGTTTACAACAGGGTCCACAAGAACTTATATATACAACAACGACTCGATGAGTCAAGAATACAAATGATACAATTCAAAGAGAAAGCGAAATAGTATCTGAGTACGGATAAGAACCAAATGGGACTAAGAGTCCTGAAGAATAACCAAGCGGTGTCCAACCATGCCCAGGCCAAGCCGGAAGGGTAACCTTGCTAGCGTCGTCAATCACATACCTGTCAAGCCAAAAGTGTGCCGACAAAGGGCAAAGGAAAACAGAAAGAGAGCGGTCAGTACTGAGGCCAGTACACGGCGAGACTAGAATTCGGCGGTCCTCGCCTACATAGGTATGGTGGGCTCAGCGGCAGCAAAGCTTGCACTATCTAACTTATAGAGACACACTACAACTTCGGTTATTAGAGCGAGATAAGAGAGCGCTATGTGGTAACAATAATATAACACCATACATAACCCATCCGAAGCTTTCCCCCTCGAAGACCAGTCGAGGAAGTCCCCTTGCGAAACACACACGATGGCAATTTTAGTTAAGCAGGTGTTTAGTTGATAAGGCTAATTACTATTCATATTATTAGAGGCAAAACATTAGTGGCGTTGTCTATGATCATGACACTGTACTCCTGAGGCGCCCATAACCGTGGACACACGGCTTCTCGAAAAGATTTACCCTGCAGAGGTGCACTACTGTACCCAAACGCATGCTCAACCCTTCAGGCAACATATCACGCGTGCCTTCCGAATCTCACAACAAGAACTGTCCCATAACTACGCGCATATCCAGAGGCATCACCTACTGTGTTTTACCCACACAAGAGATACAGCTGATTCTCTAGGTGGCACAGTGTTTGAGTCTACGGTCGGGCGATGATCGGAAGATAACTTATAGAGCTACATCCCACCTCACGATATCCCGATTTTATGCAATGCAAGCCATGGCAGTCCACCAAAATCATATCACAACTCAACCCATGTCCGAGGACATATTATGCGTATGCACCAAATGGAAAACCAATTTTGTAACCCTCTGGATATACGAATAGCGCCGGTAGTTGAGGGGGGATCCCAGAGGCCCCCACGTTTGGTTAGCGCGATCAACTCAGAAATGTATCGTAGAACGAACGGGTCCTAGGTCGGCTCAAGCAGTTCCTAAAGGTGGTCCCTACCAGGGCCTTATCATTAGGTGAAACCATAATCATAACCAACATCACCAATTTAATTATCTTATCACCATCAATATCCGAGTATCATGTTCTACCTGTATGAGAGCGCTACTAAGCATGCATACGACTCGCAAGGACAAACTAACTACTCAAACAAGGAAATAGGATAACCAAGGCAATATAATGGAGCAGGTGATTAAAGGGGACAGTACTAAAGCATCGACAATAAGGTTAGCAATAGATCAAAGGAAGGAAGTAAAGACTATAAATGCAAAATAGGTGGAAGGGAGAGAATGCTCGCCTGATAAACAATGTTGGATAGCCGGAGGCTTGTCGTATCTCACATCGACTCATCGTCCTATCCGGTGAAGAAGCAAACACTAGAAAGGAACACCGGATGCAATATTTAATACTAGGCGGAAGATCCGGCATGTTTATGATATGATGCATGGCATGGCAATATGCGGTTTAAATTAGCAATGTTAAGCGGAATGGGAATCTCAACAAATAGATAATATGGTTCTAGTTGTTTATCTACCCCGCAATTTAGATGTCGAATAACAAGATAGAACATGGCATCGTTTCGCTACGCAATATTAAATGGAGCCAATATTAGACTAGATTCGTCCGCATATGGGCTCCATATTTAATTATGAGGTGAATCGGCATAATGCCCCCAAACCATGCATATGTATGCAACATATAAATATTATATATTATAAAAAATATGGTCTCAAGAAAGGAGTCACACATCAGGGTTCGACGATAATGGTTCCGAGGGGTTTGGGTTCGGTACCAACAAGATCGGTCTTCGAGATCCGGGCTTTGGAATCCATGAAGAAAACTTGGTGTTCCATCTTGACCGATTCCAGGAAGGAGAGCTCGGTGCTCCGCGACAGGATCCTTAGCGTCGCGGTCGATGGCGAACTTGGCGAGCCGGTCTCAATTGAAGGTGAACATCTACACCATATCCACGTCACCACTCCACTAGCATCAGCAAAACAAAAACTCAACATCACTACTAGAATAAAGCGAACGCCACCGAAACATCCATCTTGTCTGAAGCTAGGAAGCACCAACATGTACCGATGACTGAGCACCAACAACAGACAACGAGCCGTACGCGCTGGGACGGGGACAGAAGCTCCTGCGTGCAGAAGGAGAAGGCGGCGACGTCTAGCGCGGTTCAAGGACACGCAAGCCGGGGAGGCGGCGGCTGCTACCGGCACAGGTGGGAGTGCGCAGGGCAGGGGCGCCGAAGGTGGTCGAGCGGGGGCGTCGGCCGGCAGACGCAGACATGCGCGGGCGACGACGTCCATGGCAGGTTGAGGACCGGCGAAGCTGGCGCTGCAGAGGAACGGTCGGAGGTCGACATGGATGGCGCGGGCGGCTCGCGAGCGATGGAGGGTGGCCGGGACGAGGGAGCACTGGACGCGGGGAAGGGGTCCGCGGTTATGGACGCACGGTTGCAGGGGCGTCGAGATGGACGAGGTGTGGAGCCAGCTCGACGGAGCGCGGCTGCGGGGACTGCTGCCGGCGACGGGGAGGAGGGCCGCGGCCTCTGGCGGTGCTAGGGAGAGAGGTGGTGAGCCGCGGGAGGGCACGGGGAAAGTTGGGGCGACGTCGGTGGGGAATCGGGAAGCGGCGGCGGAGTCAGAGGACCGAGGGAGGAACGAGGCGAGTGGGATGGAGGCGATGTGCTGGTGGCCCCTGGGCATGCGGGATTCAGGGCGTGTGGGGGTTTGGGGCCAGGTTGTGCCCGTGTGTTGCGTGTTGTGTGTGCATGGAACGAGTCAAGGTGAGTGCAGCTGTGTGCGTGTGTGGTGCAGGTGAGTGGCGGCGGGGTGTGGGGGTTAGGTGAGATTAGGGTTTGGTTTAGATTGGGGTCGTAGGTGGTCTTCCGACTGGGCCTTTGGGCCTGGTCGTTTGACTGCCTCCTCCACTTAAAACATTTTTATTTTATTTTTATTTTAAAACACTTTTGTAAATAGTTTTTAGGCAAATAAAATATATCGAAAGTCCGGGGTTTTTAATTTGAAATTAGAGAAGGGGACTAATTAGAAAACAAAATAGGCTTTTGGTGAAAATATTTTAGAGACCAAATATGCATGATGTCATGTTAATGCAAAATAGAAAATAACACGCAATTTTATTTTGGAATATTTTCCGGGGCATTGCAGCCGGTGTACCGAGTAACCCGTCGGTTCATTGGTTTTATTTGTTGACTATTTATTACTATAGCTAAGCATGTGAGTCAGTGCTCAGCACACAGTCCTTTTACACCACATAAGCTATAGAGTAATTGTTCAAGCTGCAAGCTCATCAAATAGTAATGGCTCCTCCAAAATTTCTTCCCGAAATTCTCGTGGGTATATCTCCACATGAACGTTGTCAAGAAACTAGGTGATGTAGTTGTTGAAAGCATCCCGACTGAACTACCTTTCCCATGTTCCTTTTTATTTCTTATCCTCGAGTGCCTTTTTCTACCAAAAGAGAAAGAGTTGAAGATAACGAAGGAAAGTGGGTGGATACAAAACCAGTTCATATCACTTGTCTTTCCGGTCTTTTAGAATATCATCTTGAATTTCGCAACGTGCTTGCTGTGAAGCTTGTCCTAGTCCTTCTCTTTACTCTGCTTCTTCCTGTCCAAGATGCACAACAACAAGGCCTAGAGCGTTATTTGTCGAAGTATATTATATCATAGGTTAAGGCGGTTGATATTTTACCCATGGATCCCTATGTCCGTGTCCTTACACTCAGGCGGGACAATCTGAAATAACCTAAACTGGGTCATGACACGCTATGGCTGGTGATGCTCCAACCGTCCACATGCATACCATGGGGCAACACATTAGCCACAAATAGGCTTCTTCCATGCACTTTGGGTTAAGCGCATAGTCGTCCGGGACACCAAAGTTCCCCCTTGGACCGTATGGCTCCCATGTCACCTGTAACATACCACACTCATGTAAAGTTCAAAGATTACAAATTCAAAACATATAATTGATTGCACCCGAGGAAATTACCTGATCCATGGTTATCGTGTCAAACTCGTTGGTGTGCCTCTTGTAAGCCGCCACTAGGTCGCCTGGCGAGTCGGAGACCACATGCCACTTGTAAGAGCACGTGGGGAGCCGGAGGTGGTTGTCCTGATCAACATAAGGGTTGTACCGCAACAATCTCGGAGATCCAACTGGGAAGAGTTTCTAGTTACACACTGAAATAAGGAGCAAACAACCACCAATGCATCCATCGGTCGCGCTCCTAAGACAGACATCATCCAGTTGCACATGAAGTGATACACCGTTTAGTAAGAACAATATTTTTGAGGTCATGTAGAGATAGACAACATTGTAAAGAAGTGATTACCTGACGATACAACCAGGCCAACACCGTCGAACCCCAACTGAACTTAAGAGTGAAGAACTGTGAGCACCTTAAGCCAATGCCACTGAGCACGATCCCTACTGCTGTCAGTAAAGAGAGTCCTCGTGATGATGTACCACACATACACACGAGTGTACGTCATGATCGTATCCACATCAGCATCCTCGGGGCAGGTCTTGAAATTCTCTACGATCCAACTAAAAGTAGCCCTAGTTGCGACCCTCGGTCTTCCCCCCTTATTGTTTACAACCTCGGGTGGATCCTTCCCTATGAGGCTCACCATCTTCTCACGCCACCCGTCTGAATCTATGCTTAGGCACACAAGGTTTCCCTCGATTGGGATTGCCAGGATCATGCTCATGTCCTGCAAAGTGACTGTAGTCTCACCGGTCCTAAGGTGAAAAGTATGTGTCTTTGGCCTCCACTGATCGACAAGCGCGGTGATCGCAGCAGGGTTGAACTTTGGTGTCGACCAAATGACCATGTGGATAAAGGGAAGGATTCCTACCTGCTCAATGTATGGAGTGTACCGCTCATCGTAAGGCATTTTGTTGGACGAGACCTCATGGTACCTAAGTCGAAGGGGTAGAAGCTCCTGCAAACATATAATGGCCAAGGTTAGATTTCTATCTCAACAAACCGGAACAATATGAACTAGCATGGGGGGTTATTAGTACCTCTCTCTTCTCCAACAACTTGTAGGAACGGTGTTGAACATCATAGTGAGGATTTAGAAGATTCATCCTACATATTCAAAACAATAGAAACAATAAGAACAATTATAAAAAGTCAAACATACTCCAACTATAGTTCTAACATATATTCCATCTTACTCTAACTATAGTTCTAACATTACAAAAATCCTACCCTACTCTGCCTATAATTGTAACATGAACAAATATTTCATCCTACTCTACCTATAGTTCTAGCATCTAAAATAATAAAATGGAATTACAAAATATGAACAAAACACCTAACATATACTATTGGGTTTGTAAGCTAAATCAACCAACTAGAGTTCTACCAATGAGTACTACGCGATACCTAAACCTAAATATCAAATAAACATGGCAATGATTCATATAAATTTCAATATCCAATAGAATCTAGGGTTTCACCCGAATTTACAAAGAGAGGCAAAATTGTAAGAAATTTGCGGGTGAAATTGATAGAATTGAGAGAGAATACCTGGGGAAGGGAGGGGAACAAGAATCTTGGAGTTTTTCCTTCAGATCCGAGTGATTTGAGTGAGGGGGCGCCAAACCCTTGCTACCGTTGGAGGTTTTATGTGTGTGTGTTGGGGAGAGGAATGAGGTCTAGGTCGGGGAGGGACACCCGCGCGTGTTTTGGTATAAGTTAAGTGTGGCACCGCCCGACATGGCGTTGCACTACACTGTATTGGCGCCACCCGACATGGCGTTGAACTACACTGTGTGGCGCCATAAGCTGTGGCGCCAAACTTACGGACTGAGGCTAACGAGGCCATGATGAGGCCACGCTAGTAGGCGTGCGGTGCCATACGCAATGACGTTGCTCTTCAGGGTGCGGCGCCAGCCGTGATGGTGTTGCAAAAAGGGTTAGTCCCGTGAATTTTTCTGACAAGAGTTCATTTCATGAATTTGTTTTAAATATGGGTTATTTTTTTTGTCAAACTGTCGTTGCTCGAAGGCTTCTTTTTTTGTCAGTTTCCAGTTTCACGTAAAAATGTAAAATAACCCCCCGTTTTAGGTTTTGAAAGAAAAATTGGCACTAAGCAGATTCCTGTAAAAGCGTGCGAACCCTTTTTTTGTGGACAACTGAGAAATCTGCACTTGAACCTCTAGACACGCGGGGTTGGAGGCCAAACCGAGCGCGAACCCTTCCCACCTTCTCCCCACGAATTGTTGGCGCACTGAAATTTCCATTCCCCGCTCACCCTTCCGCTAGTATTCACCGCCTCCCCCATCCTTTCCAGCCTCCTCCAGCAAAAGCCACCACGTGAAACATATAAAGTTCAGAAGTTCACCACACACTAGAGTACTAGATACATAGACACAGATAAGTAAGGGAAGGTTCATGTACTGGAGATTGAAGTAGGCGACCCGCACCCATTCGTCACGCCAGCTGCAGGCCGACACCGCCACAACGCAGGACAAAGGGATCTTGATCCTCTCCTTCAGGCGTCAGTTGGACGTAGCACCAGCGAGGAACCACGGACATGGGGATGTGCCTAGCTTTGGCTAACAACAATGGTTGTGCAGTGGCACCGCCGCTGCCTCTGTCCGGCACCACCTAGTGTTGCGGTCCAACGGTTCATAGAAATAGAAAACACGTCTTGGTATCCATCTAGGGGATTAAAGCCCCTCCCCACCATGTCGCGAGCCAACTTAGCCACCTTGTCCAAAAGCATGCACGGACGTAAGTGGTCAATCATGGTAATACACACGTACTGAAACTAGTACAACGCACTACTATTACTAGAACATGACAAACAAGAACAATGCACTACTATTACTAGACCATGAGTCCATGTCAAACAAGAACAATGCGCTACTATTACTAGACCATGACAAAAAAGAACAATGTACTACTACTAAAACTACCTATCACAAGTACAAGATCAAACAAGAACATCGCAATACTACTACTAGATCATGACAAACAAGAACAATACACTACTACTAAAACTACCTAGTACAAGTACAAGATCAAACAAGAACATTGCACAACTACTAGATCATGACAAACAAGAACAATGCACTGCTACTTACGGGAGACGTCTTTTGGCTTCTAGGAGGGCTTCTCCCATAAGTGATACCTTCGATATGGATTACAGATGTAGTATAGCTTTTTTTTCCTAGTAGAACTAGGTTTATCGAATCCTCGGGAAGCAGAAAGCAAAGTGAGATTACTTAAACGGACCTTCGAGAGTTTTAAAATTCCTATTGTGTTTTCACCGGACCAAGAGTTTGCGATCTTGTTGTTGTTGTTGTTGAAGATGGAGAGAGAGATGGCCTAGGGTCTTCGGTTTTCACCAGTAGCTGTACAAAACATATGATGGGAATAATAAATAATAAAGCATTCATGTAATTGTTAGAGCAAGATAATTATATGTGGGCAGTGCATCCATAATTGATATCGCCTCCGCAACCGCTTATAGCAATAACCTATTAGTCTCATCCCTAGAAGAAAGAGAAATAATTATAAGCATTGTGATGTCACTGTTAATCCCAAGTAAATACCTCACATACAGCTGTACTACCATTTCTATCACTAGGGTTCCTATCCTGCAGATTAGTAATTACTCACACTCCCTTTATCTAGATCAATCCTTGGGGGCTTGGGTACCTGACAAGTTCTTAGATTGATGTAAGAGAGGGTACTAAAATCATCATGTCATATAAACTAATACATGATCCCATCTATGATAAATAACATGCACAAAAGCTATATGGCTAGGCCGAAGCCCTTAGCCCAAGGAGAATTACTCACACATAGAGATGAAATCGACAATCGTAAACATTGTAATAGAGATCATAGATTTGATAGCAAATAGTCTTACAATATCGCCAATTGGAGATGAGATCTACTATTACAAGTGGTGGAAGATGGCTATGGTGGTGGAGAAGGGTTTAGAGGTTTAGATCTGGATCTATTCCTCCGACGTAGCGACAGGGAGAGTTTAGGGTGAAAGAAGCGAGATTGTGGAGTCGGGGGATTGTTTCTCGTTGCCTGAAGCCTATTTATATAGGGGTCCCTTCACGAAAGTTGTTCTATTTGACCTAATGAAGTCGGTGAAAACTATACAGCGACAACTATACGGCGGCGACCCGTATAGTTGGTCGTTAAGTCTTCTGGATCCACTTCACGGCTCCTGGTTTCTTTGACATGTTGTAATCTCGTATCTTTGGCATTTATCTAGTGATTTCCATCATCATACGTTATTATATGTGCAGACAAAAATAGCAAGAAATGATTGCATACCTCTTTGATCATTAGGCATTAGTGGTAGGTTTTAGAGAGATATTTCATCAAATATATGAATAATATCTAGTTTAAATGCGGACGTGGATGGCTATATTTCACAGCCATCAACCTCCCAAGCTTAAACTTGATCGTCTCGAGCAAGAAAACCAAAATAAAAAGGGAACTCAACATTTAAACTGAAATAACGAGATGATGATCTTACTCATGATTGATAGTCTCATGTTTCCTCCACTTTGTTAATCTGAAAAACTTCAGCATAGATAGATTAATGGTAAGCATATAATATGGGTTTCATAAATCCTTATAGTGCAACAAAATTATAGCAAGCATGGATGATTCAAAAGAGTAAACTTTATTCCATGTCATGTAATCAACTCATAAGCTTGCCTTTGAACAATAAAATATAATCATGTAGAATTACGAGTGTGAGAGTTTGTCATGAAAAGCATATATACTAAAGTATCTTATTTCTCCCACATTAATAAATCAAAACTTTTTAAGCACTACTTTTCTATTCATTGTCCTTCAAGAATTTCAGTTCTTAAGTAATTGAGAGCATGCCAAAAAATTCATTAGTTTATCAGGCTGAGATGGACACTCATGGCATCACTAAGTTTTTTTTCTTTTTGCATAATTATTACTCATATCAGCCAGAGGAGTGATTCCATCATGTTATAGCTACCCGGGAGTGCCAAGAATCTTACCCATTATAGCATTGCTGCTACATATGTTTAATCAACTCATAGCCGAAATCTAGGAGTTTCCTCCATAAAGATCGTTTGTAGGCTAGCGGAGTTGTTGGCATCCCATGAAGTTTGACACGCATAAAGCTATATCATTCTTATGATTTTACAAATCAAACTGGCATGCTCACAAAAACCGCTAAACATTAATTCAATTGAACAAATCTTTTCAAAGAGAGCTATCAAGTCAATCATTATTTTCTGTGGTGGTGAGTGTCTCTAGGAATAAGCTTTCAAGACTAAACACTACAACACCCAAATCTTCAATTTATGAGACTTTTTCTTATTTAAATTGTTTAGCAAATTTTTAGGCAAGACTTTGGTTAACTACAAGAGCTAGAACAAAACGTACCCAATTAAATACCCATGCAAATAAAAATTTACTATAATATAGAGACTCACTCCACCGATATAACATCTCAACATTACTACTAACTAGCATGGGTTTCTCAAACTTCAAAAGTGGGGAGTCATAAGGCATACATCTCATGTTTGGTTCCACTTCTCTCTTCCCTTTTTATTTGTTTCTTGGAAACTCGAAGTCAATCACTCTCCTCCAAATCAATGGGAACTTCGAGGCGAAAAGAAAAGGAGAGAGGGGAAATAAAGATAAACAGAGAAATATTTTTGTGATTTTTTAGAAGGGAAATTAAAGAATAGAAAATTGACGGCAAAGCTCGCTTGAAAATCTCAAACAAAATAAAATAACTAAGATAAAGTGTTGGGGAAACCAACACGAGTGCTTATAAACTCAAATAAAAGAATAACCTTGTAAATAAGATAAAGCAAATGAAAGCAAAATAAAATAGATAGAAAACCTCCCCAAGCTTAGGCTTTTGCAAGACCTTCAAATCACCGTGGTGGGGGAAATAGTTGTAACTCCAGTTCGCAAATTGAGTTGAAAGGTTACTTGTTGTTTCTCGAAGGTTCAGGGCGAGATTATGCATTCCCTCCACTGTTCCTCCAAGTTCTTGGAAATCTTGATACGTAGCAAACCAGTTTGGTGGCTGCTGCTCCTGATGGTGGGCTTCTTGCTCCTCCTCTTGCTCCTCCTCTTGCTCCTCATCCTCCTCTGGAATATCATCCTCGGGTTGGTATTTCTCAACCTGCAAGTCATAAAGCACACATCCTTCCTCGATAGAGAAAATACCATTAGGCAAAGGAGCAGGGTAGATACGCCCAACTCCAGCAATATGCAGATAATAAACACCACCTCTCCTAGTAAGCATTCCACTAGCCCTCAAAGTAGATAAAACAACACGTCGCTCACCTAGCACCGGTTGCAACTCACCTAGGTTGATGCCAAATGCATTGGCAAGCACAGTGATGACGCCTCCACAAGTGATTGGTCCTTGGATTTGGTGGGATTGGTACTCCAAGTAGCGCACAAGTATTGCGCCCAAGTGAAGTGATAAGTTGTCAAAGTTGAGAGCATATTTTGCGAGGACTAAGATGTCGTCCTCATTGAGTCTTGTAAACTTACTGCGCTCCTGCAAGGTGTTAGAAATAACATAAAACAAATAGCGAATAGCAGGATGTTGAATATTCTTCCCTTTACTGACTCTAGAAGTAAAGCTAATTTTATTATAACAGTATTCAGGGGAAGGTTCCATGTCTGTAAAAGTTGCGCGCAGAGCATTAGGATCATTGTTGGGTAAACCAAAACAATTGCACCATTCATCAAGTGATAGGGAATAATTATTGTTAATGAGTCGGAAAGAAATTCTATCCTCCACATGCCATGATTTGACGGTGCTTTTCAAAGAACTAAGAAATTCAATGGTTAACCGACGATAGGTTGGTGCATCATGGAATACAAAGGTTTGCAAACCAACTCTATTGCCTACTAAATTAAAGTCATTAGAAATACCGAGTTGGTTCAAATTGACGGGGCAAGCCCACTTGGTTGCACTGACTTCTCGGTTTTTGATATTGTCGAAATGATCACGGTGGGATTCATTTTTGAATCGAATCCCCATGCGTTCCTGAGCTGCAGCCCGAGAAAAACTAGCTGCGGCAAGAGCACATGTCTGGCTCCTCTTGTTCATCTTCTAAAAATAAATAAGAGAGACAAATAAAAAACTTTTTGATCCAACAATAATAATCATAGCATAATCCTCATCATAGCATACTAAAGAATATCCTCAACATAATAATCTAGGCAAGATAATCATGGAAGATAGTTCAAAGTAAGTCTCACCCTAGATTGATAATGACAATAGATCAGAGATAAATTTGTAAAAAGTAATTGGAGGATCGGAGGATAAATATACCGTTCATCACTTGTGTGCGAGGAATTCGAACGAAATTGAGTAGGGGTGAATATCCCTTTAGGTTTTGAGAGAGTTTGGAGGTAGAAGAGAGAAAAAGGATTGAGTTTTTGATGTTTTGGGTACCTATCCGAGCGTTTAAGTGGTCGCACGCAACTATACGGCCGGAACACTTTGTTCTCGCCATATAGTTGGTCTGAGACAAAATTTTAGGGTTTCTTCCTGGCGGATGTAACTATACATCGACAACTATATGACCAGAATTTTTGTTCCCGCCGTATAGTTGGTCGTCAAACCTTCTGTATCCTTGGATGTAAAAAATATCGATGAGTAACATAACTATACAACCGCAACTATACGACGGGATTTTTTATTCCTGCCGTATAGTTGGTCGTTAACCTTTCTGTGCATATCAAAAAAATTCTATTTCTTCGAGGATTACTTTTTAGACTTAAACTTAGCGAAACACCTTGTTTTGACAGAAAAAATGACAGACTAAAATTTCGACCAACTATGGCATATATAAAACATGAATTTTTAGTACCGCTGAATCTCTTCTTCTCACTGGATTTTTCTAGCACTCTTTATTCTATATAAAACTTAAACTAAAACTTAAAAACTTAACTTAAACCTTTATTTCACATGAGTTTCCTCCCATGCAACGCTCTTTTATGTTCAATAGCTTGACCTTGATATTGCTCACTTAGGCCATATGAGTGGAACACCCACTCCAAAGTAGTTGGCCTTCAAAGTGATGGCCTCCTTATCATCTTGCTTGGCTTTCTTTTTCCTGGGGAAATGAATAACAAAAGGATCCCGTGAAGACAATTGGAGCTTCAAGTGAGCCTTCATGCAAATTTATTAAAGCCTTAATACTTCTTAAGAAAGTACGACTTAATATAATAGGGGCGGTAGCATCTTCAGGCATGTCAACAATAACAAAATCAATAAGAGCAAGACAACCTTTAATGTATACTAAAGTATTTTCTTTAATGCCTACTTGTTTATAATAGAGTCTGCTAGATGTAATTTTAGTTCGGTCATTTCAAAAGATCCAAGATATAACTTGTTAAAAAGACTCTTTGGAATTATTGAAACACTTGCACCTAGATCACATAGCGCATCTATTTCATTGGTCCCAATTTTAATTTTAATAGTGGGCTTAAATATACCATCTAGCTTAACAGGATTTTTTTAGCAATTTTCTTATATTCTTCTTCAAGCTCACTTAACTTTATTGCTACCTGATTAATGAAGTGTTGATACATGGCTTCCTCATTTCCTTCGCTTACCGGAATCTTGACATTGATCCTTTTTACAAGATCTTCAACTGTGTAGTTTGGTGAAGGAGCATTGCTATAATCAAGTTCTTCGAGCTCCTCCCTTTGGATTGTTATCATCTTGAGGTCTTCAACTGGATTGGGCTCATCTTTGATGGGGATATGCCTACCGGGGTATACCCAGCAGGACGTTTCCGACTGGCCCAGGAACTGGCGAGTGGGCCTGCAAGACGGCGACTGGATCAAGACCTGGCGTGGATCCAAGCGACTGGAAGCTGAAGGCCCAGGAGAGTAGATAGGCCCGGTCGGATTAGGTTAAACGAGTACCGAAACCTTAACTGATTCAGTTGAGATATGTAAACCCTAGGGGAGGGTGAGTCTATATAAACCTCCCTACAAGGCGTGTAAACGTACGTTCCATCATCCACCCAAGCGACTCGCCGCCTAGCCGTCGAGCTCGCCCCATTGTACCTCCATCATAATACAATCTAGCAGGAGTAGGTCTTTACCCTCCGGGGGGCCGAACCTGGGTAAAACCCTGTGTCTCCGCCCTCATCTCACACCGCAGATGGCTGGCCGCCCTTGCCCTTCGTTCTACTACTCGCTGCCGATTGCAGCATCTGCCGTGGTCATTCCCACGACAGTGGCGCCCACCGTGGGGCCTGGCCGGTCTGGCCGGTGTTCTGCGGCGAGATCCAATCTGCCCATCAACGAGTCAGTCGCCACCGGCCGCATGATAGCGATCGGCGAGATGCTCCATATCTTGCCGAGCAGCTACGTCCCAGCGGCGCGACCCGTCACGCACAGCATGATCTTGCCAGTCGGCACGATCAGCCTCTTCGTCGGCCTCACCGACGTCATCGTCTCGGAGGACTCGGCTCGCATCCGCGAGTCACCGCCACGCGACCGGATCTCCGAGAGCCAGGTCCGCACGATCCATCGCCTCGCCTCCGAGTACAACTCGGCCCACAGCGACATGGCCGAAAACACCGCGGCCGCGGAAGACGCGGCCCTCAATGACGACGCCGACTCGGCGACCCCGGCGTCACACGCCGGATCCATCACCGCGGCTTCGCCCGCGGGCTCCATCACCCAGGTCTCCAACGTGGGAGACTTCGAGGATCCCTCCATCCTTGGAATCTTCGACTTCGACTCCGGGTCGGAAAACTCCGCCGATCTCCGTGACGGGACCGGTCGCCACGCCGCGACCTACATGGCGACTGGCACCGATCCGCCGGAGGATCCCTTCTCCACCCCGATCCCGCCTAACGCCACGGCAACGGAGGTCGAGGAGCTCCGCCTGAAGCTGGCGGAGGCAGTCCGCAAGGAGCAATCCGAGCGCGAAAAATTTCGCCTCGAGCAAGTGACGGTGCAGGAGCTGTCACGCGACCACCAGCAGCGAATCAGGTCACGCCTGAACCCCACCGTCCAGGGGCGCGCCCTGAACTTCGACGACGAGAACGACCCGGCCCGCGTGGCCGAGCGCGCGATCTGCGAGAACGCGCCACCCGGAGGAAGCGCCCGGCCCCCACCAGGGTCAACGGCGAACGGCGCCCCACCTCCACCCAACTGCGCACCCCCAGGGACCAGCCGCGGATCGTGGTCTCCTCGCGGGAGCGAGACACGAACGACCTACCACTGTTCTCCACCCCGATGGACAACCTCGTGGCGGGCCGAGCAGCGGCCGACAACATCACGGCCACCGATGATGGCGCCCTACAGATCCAGTACGTCAGGGCCCTGCTCGCAAAGGCGGTCGAGCAGCAAAACGCAGGCGCCGACTCACAGGGTCGGATGTACTCGCGTTCTTCGGGCAGCAGAGCGGCCTCAAGCGGCCGCCCATTGGCGGCAAACACCCTCAATTGCCCGCCACCCGAACCACTGCAGCTCCAACACCGACCCGCGAACGCGACACTCTCCACCAACGACCCTAGGCCAACGACCAACTTCGTCGCCGCCAACGGTCAGCCCGTCGACGCCCGCACCCACATCATCAACAACCAAAGCTGAAGGGAATATGCCCTGAGAGGCAATAATAAAGTGTTTATTATGTGTATTCCAAGTATATGATAGATGTTTATTTTGCATGCTATAATTGTATTAATACGGAAACGTTAATACATGTGTGTTTAATAAACAAACAGAAAGTTCCTAGTTATGCCTCTCTCATAAACTAGCTCGTTGATTAACAAGATGATCAAGGTTTCCTGATCATGGACATTGGATGTTGTTAATAACGGGATCACAACATTAGTGTAATGGTGTGATGAACATTCATCCGAAGTATAGCATTACGATCAAAGTCATTGAGTTTATATTGCTATAACAACTTACGAAGTGATCCTAATCCTTAGACCATGAGATCATGTCAATCACTAACACCGGAAGAGTTTCTTGATAACATCAAACGTCACACCGTAACAGGGTGATTATAAAGATGGATTCAGAACTAATAAAGTGTTATGTTGAGGCTCATGGATCGAGAGTGGAATTTGTTCATCCCGATGACGGATAGATATACTCTAGGCCCTCTCGGTGATATCACATTGATTAGCTTGCAAGCAAGTGATTTGATCACTAGAATGTTATATCACAGGAACGAGAAAAGAGTGCATGTCGGTAACGAGATCAAACTAGGTATGGAGATACCGATGATTGAATCTCGGACATGTAATATATCGTGAAACAAAGGGATTAAGATACTAGCATAAAAGGTTCCGACGATCACAAGAAAGTCATCGTTGAATGTGTGGGAGTCAGTATGGGTCTCCAGATCCCGCTTCTGATTATTGATCCGAGAGGGGTCTCGATCATGTCCACATTATTCACGAACCGTAGGGTGACACACTTAAGAGACACCGACATCCAATTGGAGCAAATGTTTCATGCCGAAAGAATGAACAAGCGCAGGAATTTATTTCACTAGATACCGAAACAGGTTTTCGGGTGAAATTGCATAAAGTGGTTATGCATGTGAAATAGAATTCTAGCAAGGGGTTATTTGTGAATGTTTGTCATTAAAGTAATTGACAAAATTCTGAATAAAATAAAAGAGTTTTATTTAATGAGAGTTTGCATTAAATTTGGTGGAAATTTAATGGGAATTTGAGTGGACTTTTGAGTGGAGGGAATTTAAAGGAGATTTGTGAGTGGAGTGTACACCCACATGAAGAGGGGAGGGCAAGGGGGCAGCCCCCATGCGCCGGCCACCCCCTTGGGGTTCCCCCCTCCTCCTATAAAAGGAGCCCCCCTCCTCACTTGTCTCACACACCTCCTCGTGAAGGATCTCTCTCCCCCTCTATAATTTATCCCCCATGGTCTCGGACTAGCGAGATACATGTTCCCGGTGGCTATTCGGCAAGAAAGAGTTGTGCTTCCGCTGCATCGCTGGAGCGTGGAGGCGGAGGTTGCTCGGTGCCTCGAACGTGTGTGCGAGCACGGATGCGCTGCTGATTTGCGGCGCTAGGACGTCCTCTCGATCTTGAGATCGGCAAGAGATCATCTACATCAACCACGAGTTGAACTCGTTAAGCTTTGTAGGTCTTCAAGGGTATGTTCTCTACGGATATACATCCGCCCGTTGTTTGTATCTAGTAGATAGATCTTGGTATATAGTTCACATCGTAGGAAATTTTTTGTTTTCTATGCTGCGAACCCTACAGTGGTATCAGAGCCGGATCTATGCATAGATACTTTACACGGGTAGTACACATATGAGTATGTGGGCGATGATGATCATGTTGTTGCTCCTTTGTTGTAATTTTGGATATTGGTGGCATAGTGGGATGAAGCGGCCGGGACAAACTTTACATGTCCTCGCACATGAGACCTGTTCCACGCTTGAAATGCAACTAGTTTGCATAAGTGGCTAGCGGGTGTCTGTCTCTCCTACTATAGTCAATATCTATTTTGCAAGCGAGTTGTCAACAATTTGATTATCCTCGTTGTGGTTCATGTTCGTAGGTAAGAACGGTTCTATCTCGAAAGCCCTAAGCCACGTAAAACTTGCAATGGATAAATTAGAGGCGTCTAGTTTAGATTGTTGCTGGGCTAGTGTTATGATATGGTAGTGTTGTAAGTAGAAGTATGAGATGATACTCTTACAACACACATAGCGTGTAAAATCCATAGACCTTGGATTTACACATATAGGTATGATAGTGATCATACCACGATGCACATGATAGAGATCATCTGCGGGAACCATATAATTTCACTAATAAACATATGATGTTTGATAGCATCTTATATTGCTTGTTTAGCGCTTTATTAGCATAATAAGATGATCCCTCATTTAAATATCAAGATAAGAATGTGTTCTTCCTTTAGTATGCACCGATTATGTTTTCGTCGCTCCAAGACATCACGTGATGATCGGGTGTTCTTGGATCCACGACCATATTTCGGGTGTAAAACAGTTACACACGCAAATACTAAGGTTCTAACTTGGCGAGCCTAGCATGTACAGACATGGCCTCGGAACACGGACCGAAAGGTTAAGCATGAGTCATATAGTTGATATGATGCCCATTTGATGCTCGCCTTTGAAGCTATACCGACTCACGTGATGATCGGACTTGGTGTAGTGGATTTGGTTCATGTAATCACCAAAAAGGCACGAGGGATGTGAGTGGGAGTTCATTCGTAATATAGATTAGTTGAACTCAATCTATCATACACTTAGTCTAAACTTTACAAATTCTGTTGTAGATGGCACCACCTGCTTTTAATTTCAATGTATTCATGGAGAAAGAGAAACTAGCAATGAACGGTAGCAACTTTACCGAATGGGCCATGAATTTGAGGATTCTCCTCTCTGCTGCACAAAAGCAATATGTGCTAGAAGCACCGTTAGGCCCCCCACCTTTAGATGATGCCCCTGACGAGGAGAAGAATGTCTATCAGACTCGTCAGGAGGACCACAACTTAGTTCATTGCGGCATATTGTATGGGCTAGAGCCGGAACTTCGAAAGCGTTTTGAAAACGGCAATGCATTTGATACAATGGGTGAGTTGAAAATGATTTTCGACACACATGCTGCTGTAGAGATCTACAACGCTTCAGAAAAGTTCTTTAGCTGCATGATGGAAGAGCACAACTCCGTTAGTGAGCATGTACTCAAGATGTCGGGTTACGCCGATAAGCTTGTGTCCTTGGGAATATCGATTCCCATTGACTTAGGCATCCATCGTGTTCTGCAGTCTCTGCCACCTAGCTATAAGAGCTTCGTGATGAACTATAATATGCAAGGCATGGAGAAGTCTCTCCCCGAGCTTCTGTCAATGCTTAAAACTGCAGAAGTGGAGATCAAAAAGGAACATCAAGTGTTGATGATCAATAGGAACACTGGTTTCAAGAAAGACAAGAAGGGAAAATGGAAGGGAAGTAAGGGCGGCAAGCCTGTTGCCGCGCCTGAAAAGAAACCCCGAGTTGGACCTAAGTCTGATTCCGAGTGCTACTATTGTAAGGGGACTGGCCACTAGAAGCGCAACTGACCCAAGTATCTGGCAGACAAGAAGGCCGGCAAGGCAAACAAAGGTATATATGATATACATGTTATTGATGTGTACTTGACTAGTGCTCGCAGTAGCACCTGGGTATTTGATACCGGTTCAGTTGCTAATATTTGTAACTCGAATCAGGGGCTGTGGAACAAGCGACCGCTAGCAAGGGGTGAGGTCAAGATGCGTGTCGGCAATGGATCAAGCGTTGATGTGATCGCCGTCGGAACGCTGCCTCTCCACTTGCCGTCGGGATTAGTTATAAACTTGAATAAATGTTATCTGGTTCCTGCACTGAGCATGAACATTGTATCTGGATCGTGTTTGATGCGAATTGGTTATTCATTTAAATCCGAGAACAATGGTTGTTCCATTTATATGAATGAAATCTTTTATGGTCATGCACCAATGATGAATGGTTTATTTCTATTAGATTTCGATGATAATGTTACACATATTCATAATGTTGATGCTAAAAGGATTAAACTTAATGATGATATATCCGCATATATGTGGCACTGCCGTCTAGGTCATATTGGCATTAAACGCATGAAGAAGCTCCATTCGGATGGACTTTTGGAATCACTTGATTATGAATCATTTGATACATGTGAGCCATGCCTTATGGGCAAGATGACTAGAACGCCGTTTTCCGGTTCAATGGAACGGGCGACAGATTTATTGGAAATCATACATTCTGATGTATGTGGTCCAATGAGTGTGTCGGCGCGAGGTGGATATCGTTATTTTGTTACTTTCACGGATGATTTGAGTAGATACGGTTATATCTACTTGATGAAACACAAGTCTGAAACCTTTGAAAAGTTCAAGGAATTTCAGAATGAAGTGGAAAATCATCGTAATAGAAAGATCAAATTTCTACGGTCCGACCGTGGAGGTGAGTATCTAAGTTACGAGTTTAGCACTCACATGAAAGAGTGTGGAATTGTTTCACAACTCACACCTACCGGAACACCACAGCGAAATGGTGTGTCGGAACGTCGTAATCGTACTTTATTAGATATGGTTCGATCTATGATGTCTCTGACGGACTTGCCGTTGTCATTTTGGGGTTATGCACTAGAAACTGCTGCATTCACTTTAAATCGGGCACCATCTAAATCCGTTGAAAAGACACCGTATGAATTGTGGTTTGGAAACAAACCTAAGCTGTCATTTCTTAAAGTTTGGGGATGCGATGTTTATGTGAAGAAACTTCAACCGGATAAACTCGAACCCAAAGCGGAAAAATGCGTCTTCATAGGATACCCTAAAGAAACTATTGGTTATTCCTTCTATCACAGATCCGAGGGCAAGGTTTTTGTTGCCAAGAATGGATCCTTTCTAGAGAAAGAGTTTCTCGCGAAAGGTGTGAGTAGTCGGAAGGTAGAACTCGAAGAGGTTGTGGAACCTTCTCTTCAAAGTATGGCGAGTAGCGCAGCGCCGGAAGTTGTTCCGGAGTTGGCTCCACCTGTTGAAGAGGGAACTAATGATAATGATCATGAAACTCCGAAAGAGAGTACCACCAAACCTCGCAGGTCAAACAGGACGCGTGCAGCTCCCGAGCTGTACGGAAATCCTGTCATGAATTTCATGATTGATGAAAATGATGACCCTGCGACGTATGAAGAAGCGATGATGAGCCCGGATTCCAACAAATGGTTAGAAGCCATGAAATCCGAGATGGAATCCATGTATGAAAATCAAGTTTGGAACTTGGTGGAAATACCTCACGACCGAAAGGCCGTGGAGAACAAATGGATTTTCAAAAGGAAAACTGATGCTGATGGTAATGTGACCATCTATAAAGCTCGACTTGTCACAAAGGGGTTTCGACAAATTCAAGGAGTTGACTACGATGAGACTTTCTCTCCCGTAGCGATGCTAAAGTCAGTTAGGATTATGTTAGCAATTGCTGCATATTTCGATTATGAGATATGGCAGATGGATGTCAAAACCGCGTTTCTCAATGGTAATATTGAAGAAGAGTTGTATATGATACAACCAAAGTGTTTTGTCGATTCTAAGGATGCTAACAAGGTGTGCAAGCTTCAGCGATCCATATATGGATTGAAGCAAGAATCACGAAGTTGGAATCTCCGCTTTGATGAGGTGATCAAAGAGTTTGGATTTGTCCAAACTTATGGAGAAGCTTGTATTTACAAGAAAGTGAGTGGGAGCAATGTGGCATTTCTGATATTATATGTGGATGACATATTATTGATCGGAAATGATATAGATCTTTTAAACAGTGTTAAAAGTTATCTGAACAGCAAATTTTCAATGAAGGACCTAGGTGAAGCGTCATACATATTAGGCATAAAGATCTATAGAAATAGATCTAGGCGCCTAATAGGGCTATCGCAAAGTACATACCTTGATAAGATTTTAAAGAAGTTTAAAATGGACGAAAGTAAGAAGGGGTTCTTACCTATGTTGCAAGGCAAGACATTGAGTAAGACTCAAAGTCCGGCTTCGGCGGAAGAAAGAGAGATAATGGACAAAGTCCCCTATGCTTCAGCCATAGGCTCTATAATGTACGCCATGCTATGTACAAGACCGGATGTGGCACATGCTATTAGTTTGACTAGTAGGTACCAATCGGATCCAGGTTCGGAACACTGGATAGCGGTCAAGAATATCCTTAAGTACTTACGAAGAACTAAGGATATGTTTCTTGTATACGGAGGTGAAGAAGAGCTCGTCGCTAAGTGTTATGTCGACGCTAGCTTTGACACCGATCCGGATGACTCTAAGTCTCAATCCGGATACGTATTTCTCATGAATGGCGGAGCGGTTAGTTGGAGGAGCTCCAAACAACCTGTGGTAGCGGGATCAACAACGGAGGCCGAATATGTTGCTGCTTCAGAAGCGGCTCAGGAAGCAGTTTGGATGAAGGAGTTCATATCCGAACTAGGAGTGGTGGCAAACGCGTTGGACCCAATGGTGATCTATTGTGACAACAATGGTGCCATTGCCAATGCCAAAGAGCCAAGGTCTCACAAGCATTCCAAGCATATTAAGCGCCGGTTTCACTCCATCCGCGAGCATGTCAAGGATGGAGATATAAAGATTTGTAAAGTAGATACGGATCTCAATGTAGCAGATCCGTTGACTAAAACTCTCCCTAGAGCAAAACATGATCAACACCAGAACTCAATGGGTGTTAGATTTATCACTATGTAACTAGATTATTGTCTCTAGTGCAAGTGGGAGACTGAAGGGAATATGCCCTGAGAGGCAATAATAAAGTGTTTATTATGTGTATTCCAAGTATATGATAGATGTTTATTTTGCATGCTATAATTGTATTAATACGTAAACGTTAATACATGTGTGTTTAATAAACAAACATAAAGTTCCTAGTTATGCCTCTCTCATAAACTAGCTCGTTGATTAACAAGATGATCAAGGTTTCCTGATCATGGACATTGGATGTTGTTAATAACGGGATCACAACATTAGTGTAATGGTGTGATGAACATTCATCCGAAGTATAGCATTACGATCAAAGTCATTGAGTTTATATTGCTATAACAACTTACGAAGTGATCCTAATCCTTAGACCATGAGATCATGTCAATCACTAACACCGGAAGAGTTTCTTGATAACATCAAATGTCACACCGTAACAGGGTGATTATAAAGATGGATTCAGAACTAATAAAGTGTTATGTTGAGGCTCATGGATCGAGAGTGGAATTTGTTCATCCCGATGACGGATAGATATACTCTGGGCCCTCTCGGTGATATCACATTGATTAGCTTGCAAGCAAGTGATTTGATCACTAGAATGTTATATCACAGGAACGAGAAAAGAGTGCATGTCGGTAACGAGATCAAACTAGGTATGGAGATACCGATGATCGAATCTCGGACATGTAATATATCGTGAAACAAAGGGATTAAGATACTAGCGTAAAAGGTTCCGACGATCACAAGAAAGTTATCGTTGAATGTGTGGGAGTCAGTATGGGTCTCCAGATCCCGCTTCTGATTATTGATCCGAGAGGGGTCTCGATCATGTCCGCATTATTCACGAACCGTAGGGTGACACACTTAAGAGACACCGACATCCAATTGGAGCAAATGTTTCATGCCGAAAGAATGAACAAGCGCAGGAATTTATTTCACTAGATACCGAAACAGGTTTTTGGGTGAAATTGCATAAAGTGGTTATGCATGTGAAATAGAATTCTAGCAAGGGGTTATTTGTGAATGTTTGTCATTAAAGTAATTGACAAAATTCTGAATAAAATAAAAGAGTTTTATTTAATGAGAGTTTGCATTAAATTTGGTGGAAATTTAATGGGAATTTGAGTGGACTTTTGAGTGGAGGGAATTTAAAGGAGATTTGTGAGTGGAGTGTCCACCCACATGAAGAGGGGAGGGCAAGGGGGCAGCCCCCATGCGCCGGCCACCCCCTTGGGGTTCCCCCCTCCTCCTATAAAAGGAGCCCCCCTCCTCACTTGTCTCACACACCTCCTCGTGAAGGATCTCTCTCCCCCTCTAGAATTTATCCCCCATGGTCTCGGACTAGCGAGATACATGTTCCCGGTGGCTATTCGGCAAGAAAGAGTTGTGCTTCCGCTGCATTGCTGGAGCGAGGAGGCGGAGGTTGCTCGGTGCCTCGAACGTGTGTGCGAGCACGGATGCGCTGCTGATTTGCGGCGCTAGGACGTCCTCTCGATCTTGAGATCGGCAAGAGATCATCTACATCAACCACGAGTTGAACTCGTTAAGCTTTGTCGGTCTTCAAGGGTATTTTCTCTACGGATATACATCCGCCCGTTGTTTGTATCTAGTAGATAGATCTTGGTATATAGTTCACATCGTAGGAAAATTTTTGTTTTCTATGCTGCGAACCCTACAAAAGCTGGCGCGCACGCCAGCCCGACGACCTGCGACACACCCTAACCAATCGTCGTGACGGCGAGCCAATGGGGTCGTTAAGCCGACTCGGGCCCCGGTGCTTCGGGCCGATGATTCGAGGCAAAAAATACCCGGCGAACTTCAAAGCGCCGAAGGAAATAGAGAAGTACGACCCTTCGTACGACCCCTCCGTGTGGCTGGACACCTACCTCATGGCGATGGGGATCGCTGGCCACACCGACCTGCTAGCCGCCCGTTACCTCCCCCTGATGATGGAGGGAACGTGCAGGCAGTGGATCAACACTCTTCCCCCGGATAGCATCGACTCCTGGGAAGAGATGCGCGATGCCTTCGTCAGGCACTTCGAGTGCTCCTACACCAGCGCCACCACCATCGAGGACCTGGAACGATGCATCCAGGGACCCCGCGAGTCGACCCGCAGCTGGGACCCGCGGTGGCAAGAACTATGGTACAACACGGTCGGCATCCACCCAGACTGTAGGGGTTCGTAGCATGGAAAACAAAAAATTTCTACCGCATGCAAACAAACAAGCCAAGATCTATCTACTAGATTGTAGCAACGAGTCGATAGAGGAACTCACCCTCGAAGATTCCAAAGCGGTTAACGAGAGCAGATTCTCGTGGATGATGTAGTCGTACTCTTGCCGATCTCAAGATCGCGTAGACGATCCTTCCGGCGCTGCGTTCCGGCAGCGCTTCCGCAGCCGGTCACACGTTCGGTACTCGATGAAGACCTTCCTCTCCCTTGTTCCAGCAGGCAGCGGAGGTTGTAGCACTCTCCTCGCGACTCCGGCAGCACGACGGCGTGGTACCGAAAGTAGAGGGAAGATCTCGCAGGGCTTCGCCTTAAGCCGGAGCGAGTATGGTGGACTATGAGAGAGCCTTGGTGATCTAGGGTTTAGACACACCAATTAGAAGGGACTAAACCAGCGGCTAGGGCAATTAGAATCTCTAACTCGGCGGCTTGGGAGAAATCCCTAGGCTGTGGCTAGGGTTTAGGTTTAGAGGGAGGCAACTTGTGTCTAGGAGGGGAGCCCTGCCCCTCCTCTTATAGGTGGAGGGAGGCGCGCCTGGGGAGGGGAGTCCCTCCCCAACTCGGACCCAAGGTGGGCCGGCGGTGGGAGGAGGAACTCCTCCCCCAAGTCGGTTTCAAACCTCCTTCTCCTCTTTCCCAAAACTAGCCGTTTGACTTTCAAACTAGCCGTTTGACTTTTCAAACTAGGATTTGAATAAACCCTCTATTTGGTACAGCGATGACACCAAGTACATAATGCAATCATACCAACTTGATATAACACATTCATGTACCCTTCCCCTCCGGAGTGCTGGACATTCCGGAACCTTCTAGAACATTCCCGATGAAAACATCGGAATCATTCTCCAACCCCGAAACAGGACTTTCCTTATATGAATCTTATTCTCCGGACCATTCCGGATCTCCTCGTGATATCCCGGATCCCATCCGAGACTCCGAACAACATTCGGTCTCTTACTCATCATTCCATAACTACTCAAACAACGTCGAATCCTTAAGTGTGTCTCCCTACGGTTCGTGAATTATGCGGACATGATCGAGACACTTCTCCGAACAATAACCAAATAGAGGAATCTGGAAATTCATATGGCTCCCACATATTTCTACGATTACTTTGCGATCGAATGAACCACTTACATACGATACCAATTTCCCTTTGTCTCACGATAGTTTACTTATCCGAGGTTATGATCGTCGGTATCTCTGGATACCTAGTTCAACCCCGTTACTGATAAGTACTCTTTTCTCGTTCCCGTGATATGTGATCCCTTGTGAGCCAGTCACATGCTTGCAAGCTAATTGGATGACATTCCACCGAGAGGGCCCAGAGTATATCTATCCGTCATATGGATGGACAAATCCCACTCTTGATCCATGTGTCTCAACCAATACTTTCCGAACACTCAATTCCACCTTTATAGCCATCCAGTTACGGTGTGGTGTTTGATGTCATCAAAGCATCCATCCGGTAAAGGTGATATGCATGATCTCATGGTCGAAGGAATTAGGTTACTATGTATCAGAAAGCATATAGCAATTGAACTATTAAAATGACTTGATCTTTATGCTACGCTTATCTATAGGAGTATGTCCATCACATCATTCTCCTAATGATATGACCCTGTTGTTAATAACATCTCTATGTTCATGATCAGGAAACCATGATCATATATTAACCAACAAGCTAGTTTAACAAGAGGCTTTACTAGGGACTCTTTTATGTTTACAGATCACACAAGTATTAATGTTTCCTATTAATACAATTATAGCATGGTATGTAAACATTTATCATAAGTATGAAGATATGATAATAACCACTTTATTATTGCCTCTTGGGCATATCACCAATACAGACACCGTGATCCACTGCTTCAAGACCTCGTGCCGCTACGAGCCCCTGGTCGCCAAGCTCAAACGACACTCCCGCACACTCGACAACATACCGGATCTCCTCGAGATCGCCAAGAGATACGCGGAGGAAGACCCAAACCAGGAAACCGACGACGAGTCGGGCGGTCAACGCCGCATAAACGGCACCGACAACGGACGATGGTCCAACCTACGCTACAGCAACACTCGCCTCACCGGCAAGCGACGTAGTGACGGGCGAGTCGACTTCGTCGCCAACGCTGGGCACGCGCAGCGCGAGCCCAAGAGATTCCGCCGTGATGGAGGGCAACGCCGTGACGGCGGCAATTACAAGGCGAAACCAAAGTTCGACCCCGCGGCCCTCCTTAACCAACCTTGTGTGTTTCACAGCAGGGAAGGGAAGCCCGCCACGCACATGACCGCCGACTGCCACTCTCTCAAGGAGATTGAGAAGGCACGGCAAGCGCGGGAGGACCCCGACAACAACCCTCCAAACGGCGGAAAATTCGGCAGTGTGGCCGGCTCGCTCCACACCTTCACATGCTTCAACACGAAGCACGAGAAGAAGGTCATCGCCACCGTCGCCGTCAACGCGGTGGCCCAGGTGGACGTTCCCCAGTTCCTCAACTGGTCGGAGCATCCCATCACCTGGAGCCGCCAGGACCACTCGCCACGCATCGAGTACCCTGGCCGAGTCGCCCTGGTGGTCAAGCCCAAGGTGGGAGACTACTGGCTCCCCAAGACATTGATGGACGGCGGCAGCTCCATCAACATCCTGTACCTGGACACCTTCAGGCGACTGCGGCTCCCGCAGTCGATGGTCGAGACGACCTACACCACGTTCCACGGCATCGTCCCCGGTCGAAAGGCGTACCCGATCGGCAAGGTCACGCTGCCAGTCACCTTCGGCACACCAGCAAACTTCCGCACCGAGCGGAGCGTCTTCGAGCTGGTACCCTTCGACAGCCCCTACCACTGCGTCCTGGGGCGCCAGGCGTTCGCCAAGTTCATGGCAGCGCCCCACTACGCGTACAACGCGATGAAGCTCCACGGGCCGCACGGCGTCATCACCATCAACGGCGACCCCGACATGGCCGCCGAGTGCGAGGCCAAAGGAGCCGAACTCGCCGACGCTGTCATCGTGGCAGAGACCAACCACGCCGACGAGCTCGCCAAATACGCGAGCGGGGTCAACAACGACGACCCCACCATACTCAAGAAGCCCAATTCGGAGGGCGTCAACACCTCAGCCTTCGAGGTGACGACGCACACCCGCACCGTCGAGCTGGTCCCAGGCGACTCCAGCCAGACGGTGACGATCGGAACGGGCATGAGCCCAGCATAGGAAGGCACGCTCATCGAGTTCCTCCGTGAGAACAGGGACATCTTCGCATGGAAGCCCTCTGACATGCCTGGTGTCCCTAGGGAACTCGCTGAGCACAAACTCAACGCCAACCCCAAAGTGCGACCCGTCAAGCAGTCGCTGCGGCCCTTCAATGAAGAGCGCCGCCGAGCCATCGCCGAGGAGGTGCAGCATCTACTCGCTGCAGGCTTCATCTGGCCAATAAAATACTCCAAGTGGCTGGCAAACCCAGTCCTGGTCGAGAAGAAAAATGGGACCTAGAGGATGTGTATCGACTACACAAACTTAAACAGCGCTCGCCTGAAGGAGCAATTTGTCCTCCCGCGGATCGACCAAATAATCGACTCCACCGCGGGCTCGGAGTCGCTATGTTTCCTCGACGCCTACTCTGGGTACAACCAGATCAAGATGGTTGTTGAGGACGAGGAGAAGACGGCGTTCATCACGCCATTCGGAGCCTTCTGCTACACTGCCATGACCTTCGGCCTCAAGAACGCCGGGGCAACTTACCAACGGTGCATGCAGGAATGCCTTGCGAGCCAAATTGGCTGCAATATCCATGTCTACATCGACGACGTGGTAGTGAAGTCCGCTCGCGAGGGCGATCTACTCGCCGACCTAGCGGAAACATTCGCCAACCTGCGGAAATACAAGATAAAGCTCAACCCAGGCAAATGCACCTTCGGTGTACCAGCAGGGCAACTACTGGGGTACGTCGTCTCCAAGCGCGGGATCGAGGCGAACGCCACCAAAATCGACACGATCGCTCGACTTGGCAAACCCGAGTGCCTGCGCGATGTCCAAAAACTGGCCGGGCGAGTCGCGGCTCTTAGTCGCTTCATCCCCCGATTGGGCGAAAAGGCGATGCCCCTATACCGCCTGATGCGAAAGAACCCCACCTTCCAGTGGGACAAGGAGGCGGACGACGCACTCCGCGACCTCAAGAAGGTGCTACTCGCAGCACCGCTACTCGCCGCCCCCGTCGACAAAGAACCCATGCTGGTCTACGTCGCGGCTTCCGAGCGCGTCGTCAACGCCATCATGGTCGTCGAGCGGCCGGAGGAAGGAAAGGAGCGTCCGGTACAACAACCGGTGTACTATATCAGCGAGGTCCTCATCGAGTCGCGCCAGCGGTACCCGCAATACTAGAAACTGGTATACGCAGTCTTCAGAGCACAGCGGCGACTGCCGCACTACTTCCAGGAGCACCCGATCACGGTCGTCTCCTCAGCACCGTTGCAGGACATCATCCGCAACCGTGAGGCGACCAGGAGAGTCGCCAAGTGGGCCGTTGAAATCGGCGTCCACAACATCAAGTACGAGCCACGAAAAGCGATCAAGTCACAGGCTCTCGCGGACTTCATCGCCGACTGGGAAGAAGCCCAGCAGCCGGAAAAGCTGCCATACCTCCACTACTGGAGCCTGCACTTCGACGGTTCCAAGAACGCGGACGGCGCAGGAGCAGGGATCGTGCTAACTTCCCCGAAGGGCGACAAGCTCCGCTACGTCCTCTGCCTCGACTTCACCCCCTGCACCAACAACATGGCCGAGTACGAGGCACTACTCCACGGCATGCGAGCTGCCAAGGAGATGAATGTCAACCGCCTACGTTGCTACGGAGACTCCGACCTCGTCGCTGGGCAAGTCGCTGGCACTTGCGACGCCGTCTCTCCCACCATGGCGGCATACCGCCAAGTAGTAGACAAGCTGGGTGGACACTTCGCAGGCTACTCTGTCGAGTGGATCGACAGGCGGAAGAACGAGGAGGCCGACGCACTCTCTCGCATCGGGTCGGCCCGACTCGCACCACCCACCGGCGTCTTCCTCGACACGATCACCAAGCCGTCAGTCTCTCCCCCAAGGGAGATCGACATCGGAGTCCCGCTGCAGCCAGAGGCAGCCCTGGTCGCACTCATCGCCGAGCCAGACGACTGGACCAAGCCGTACATCGCCTACCTGGAGGCTGGAACCTTGCCGGCAGACGAGACAGACGCCCGGATGGTTGCACGTCGATGCAAATCCTTCACCATCATCGACGGCGAGCTCCACAAGCGCAGCGTGACCGGCGTGTTCCAACGCTGCGTCCAACCCGCAGAAGGACGCAAGATCCTCCACGACATCCACTCCGGCGACTGCGGCCACTACGCTGGAGCCCGCTCTCTGGTCGCAAAGGCTATGCGGCATGGCTTCTACTGGCCCACCGCACACGCCGATGCCGTCGACATTGTCCAACGGTGCGCTGGGTGCCAGAAGTACGCCAACCAGACACACGTGCCGAGCTCAGCGCTCAAGACAATCCCCATCACCTGGCCATTCGCCGTGTGGGGTATGGACATGGTAGGCCCTTTCAAAAAGGCCCCCTCCGGCTTCACCCACCTCCTGGTCGCGGTCGACAAATTCACAAAATGGGTGGAGGCCAAGCCAGTCCGGAAATGTGACGGGAAGACCGCCACCAAATTCCTACGCGAGCTCATATATCGCTACGGGTTCCCAAACAGCATCATCACGGACAACGGCACCAACTTCGCCAAAGGAGCCATGGACGAGTTCTGCGAGGAACATCATATCCGTCTCGACCTCGCGTCAGTCGCCCACCCGGAGTCCAACGGCCAGGCGGAACGGGCCAACCAGAGCATCCTCCACGGCCTGAAGCCGCGGCTCCAAGTACCACTCGAGCGCACCGCCGGGTGCTGGGTCGAGGAGCTACCCTCCGTCATCTGGAGTATCCGCACCTCGGTCAACAGGTCGACAGGGTTCACCCCCTTCTTCATGGTGTACGGCACTGAGGCAGTCATGCCCACCGACCTCGAGCACGACTCGCCAAGGGTCGTCCACTACACGGAGGCTGCGAACGAACTCGCACGTCAGGACGGAGTCGATCAACTCGACGAGGCACACGACCTAGCTCGCTCTCGCACTGCCATCTACCAGCAAGGACTACGCCGCTACCATATCCGGCGGGTGAAAACTCGCACCTTCCAGGAAGGCGACCTGGTGCTACGCCTCATCCAGGACAAGAAGGGCATGCACAAGCTCTCCCCCCATGGGAGGGACCATTCGCCATCGGGCGAGTACTCGGCAACGACGCCTACTACCTCATCGACGTCCGCGGGGACGGCAAACTCGACGTCAAGCGACCATGGAATGTAAACCTCCTACGGAAGTTCTACTCCTAGAACTCCACATATGTATCCTCCAGTCGCTATGAAATAAAAAATATTGGTTACCGCAAATTGCGTCTACTCTCCGTGTCTTGTGCCACTCGCACTCGTAGTAATAGCACCAAGCTAACTGCAGGAGTCAACCTCTGGTACAGCGATCGGCACGGCCAAGTAGTGCGCTACAAGGGCACTGGGTTACCCCAGGTCTTGTAACGTCCACGAAAAACGCCTACCCGGAGCCCCATTGGAGTCGCCTAGCTCGACTGGCTTAACGAGCCAAGACAACTGCCTTCGCTCCTCACATCGACCATGATCCTCCGCATCCTCGACACAGCGACTCGAACGGCCAAGTACCACGCTCGGGGACTGACGACCAGTTCAGCGCGAGCGGCTAGGGAAAACGCCAAGTATGAGAGCATGCCCAGGACTCGCCATGCGACTGACCCGACGGGCCAGGCAGGAGTGATGCGCTTACTCTAACGCGCCCAGTCCTCACCCACCCTAGAGTCGTGCCTAGAACAACCAAGTACCACGCTCGGGGACTCGGCTACCCGACCTCGTTCGCGCAAGGGAAAACGGTGAAGTACAGAGCACTCATGGGAGTCGCCTTGCGACTGGCTTTCCAAGCTCGGGCGAGTTGACCTCAATAACAAAACGTTCAAAACCACAAACACATAAACAAACGAGGTAAACCCCATAAAAAGGGCGGACGCGCTCGGGGACTCGTTCAACCCTCAATCTCAAACGCAAGTCAAATCACAAAACAACACGATATCTCATTATAGCATGTCACAATTGTCACAAAGTACAAAGTATGCCCAACGGCAGAACCGCTACTAACGCCCCAGGGCACAATGTTTTACTCTGCAGGCTTCAACGTCGACTCGCCGCCACCCTTGCGGTTGCGAATGAAGGGAGTGTATGGGTTTGACGGGTACGTCGTCAGCTCACCCGCCATCACCGCACGGAAGGGCTGCTCGATCTTGAAGTCCCGGTGCTGTGGCTCGGGGTCGTTAGGCGCAACGATCGTCTCCTGATAAGGAAGGAGGTCGCCCATTGCCCAGACGCGATCGGAGTACACCGCGGTGCGGTCCGTCAGCTTCAGCACCTCAGCGATCTCCACCGAGCCCGTCGACGACGGGTAGCCACTCGTCACGTCGTCCAGATCAAAATCTTCCGGGAAGTGGGCGAGCCCAAGGCTAAGCGCCATCGCCGCCCTGCGCCGGAACGCTGACCGCGTCATGAATTCGACGACTGATGGCGCCTTCTCCAAGTACCGCCACACTTCGACGAGGTCGCTGGGAATCACTTCCGTGGGCGACATCTCCTGAAGATACGCCCTAATACAAGTTGCGGACAGCGTGGCCGAGTCGACCAGAGTGGCCACACACTGCCGCGCGTCGAACGACTGCGCCTCTTCCGCGCTATCAATAATCCGACCTGTGGACAGGAGGGTAAGTGAGTACATCAAAGATCACACAATGGAAATATTATAGGCAGAGGCGGCACACATACCAATCAAAGGACGGGAGAGCTCCGTGATGAAGCTTTGAAGAGAGGAGTAGTCGTCTTGAAGCCCAGCAACAAGGGCGTCAGAGACCTTACGCTCCTCAGCGACGGCCGTAACAACAGCCTTGGCTCGCCCATCCGTCGAGCTCGACTCCTCCTTCGCGTCCTTAAGCTCGCGCTCAAGGTCGGTGATCCGCTTCTCAGCCAAACTCAACGCAGATTGAGCCGCTGTCAGCTCACTCGCCGGGACAAGGCCCTGGCGAACCTCCTCTGCCTTCGCAGCAATCGCCTGGAGTCCCTTGTTCGCCTCTTGGACGGCGACAAGTTCCTTCTCCGCGCGACACTTTGCAGCAAGCCGGTCGGCTGATTCACGCTGCAAACCCTGTACAAAAGTCAAACAGTCAACAAAAAATGGAATCCTAAGTGCCCACCCGCTGAAATTCAGCGACTGGACACTCGGCGACTGGAGATCAAAAATCCTAAGTGCCCACCCGCTGAAATTCAGCAACTGGACACTCGGGGACCGGAGATCAAAAACCCTAAGCGCCCACCCGCTGAAATTCAGCGAATGCGCACTCGGGGACTGGGCGCGAGAAATAAAATCAAAACACCAAAAGAATCTGACCACTGCAATTCAGTGGCCCGATCCTCGGGGACTGGACATACCTGGATGGATGCGCCAAGCATGCCATGAAGTTGTAGCGCGTCCACGGATGCGAGAAGAGCCGTAGTGTGCCCGCGACGTTGCTCGACCTTCGTTTCAGCGACCCCAGGCACGCGGCTCGATGGCGTGGTACCACTCGCCGTAGCCGCTCTTACAATGAAGCGGGGGAAGGTCGCGATGGATGCGCCGGCACCAAAAGAGGCCGACTCGGCCATCCCAGGCGAGGAAGCACCCTCCTTGATCGTCAAGGCCGCCCCCGCCGCAGGATCACTCGGAGCAATCGTCGTGTCGTCAGACACCGTGACGACGTCGTCGCTCTTGGCCTTCTTGGCACTGTCTGTGGGGGCAGCGACCTCATCAGCATTCCTCTTTCGAGAAGGGTCCCCCTCGGCGGCGACTGGCGGCACCTTGGCCATGGACGGGTGGCCTATCTTTTTAACCCCAGTCCTAAAAATTGATTACATGAGCAAAGTGGTTCGAGTACAACGAAAAATAAAGCAGGTGAATAAAACTCACTTGGCGACTGGTATGAACAGCAGCCCTGTGCGGATGCTAGATGACTTCTCCAGTTCGGGGCCCAGCTGCCGACTGAGGCCCATCTCCAGGACATCATGCGCCCAAGACACAGACGGCCTCTTTGTTGATGAGGCCGCGACAGGAGCCTCCGCAGCATTTTCGGCAGGAGCTCTCCTAGGAGGCGAAGCTGCCGCGGCTGGAGCGACCCTCGACCCAGAGACTGGGGAGAATGGGGGAGGAATCGAGGCCAGAGGCACCTCACACAGGACGGCGGTGACATATGGTGCTGCCATCGTCTGTGGCGCTTCATCCCTGGCCAGGCTGGTGGCGTCGGAGCTGCTCGCCAAATGAGGCGGAGATGCCTGCCTCGCTGGCTTCGTCTTCCTCTTCGGAGGGGCCTTCACCTCCTTCTTCTTCTTCTTCTTCTTCGACGGAGTGGCCTCGCGACGCGAGGTGAGCTCGGGAAGCTCGTCGTCGTCATCATCATGACGTTCAAGACTTCTACTCGCCCCGAGTTCGCGCTGACGCTGCCCTCGAGTTTTGTGAACCAATGGGGCGGCCTCTTCCTCGGAATCGTCGTCGTCGTCGCTCATGTCGCTCTCGGCGCCGCCCTTGGTGGAGGCGACTCGCCCCTGTCCTGGACAGACAGGCTCGAGTTCTCGTCATCCGCGGGCGGAAGCCACCCTTCCACCACTTGAAATAACTGCAATAGGCACGAGACAATATCTGTATAACCGCGACAGCATCAACTGCGACTGCGAATGATAGAAAAATGACTTACCGTCGGGGCTGGATGCTTCACGGTGTAGGGGGAGACCCCAGCCTTCGCGTCCATGTACACCGCCTGGGTGATATTCTTCAACGCCGGGATGTAGTCCTCGACTTTCCACTCGGCGATGCAGGATTTCGTCGAGTCCTCCCGGCCCGTGTACTCATACATATAATGGTCACGGCGGGCCAGGGGAACAAGTCGCCGCCCGAGCCAGCAGTTGTACAAATTGATGGTCTGAAGACCCTTCTTCTTCAGGCCGCGAATGGTCTGAAGCATCTCATCCACGACCATCCGCTGGTATGTTGGAAGCTTGCCGACTTGGAGTCGGCGCGGTTCGGGCCGGTCGGCGGAGTATCTTGGGATCGCCACCTCGCTGTCTGGAGTCGCCTCGGTGACGTAAAACCAAGACTTCTTCCACTCGCTCGCCGCCTTGGCAGGTAGCATCAGATCAAAAAAGGAGGCCTTCGACTTCAATTGAAACGTCAAGCCACCCACAGCAAGCATTGGGCCGCCTGCTTCTTCGCGACTGATCCTCCCGTGGAACAGATCTTGCCACAGGGGGAAGTAGGGCCTGCAGACCAGGTAGCACTCGCAGAACGCCACGAAAATGGCGAGCTGCTCGATGCTGTGCGGGCCCAGGTCCGATGGCTGGATCCCGTAGAAGGCGCAGAAGCGCCGGAAGAAGAGAGATGTGGGAAATCCTAGCCCCCGTTCCAGGTGGCTGGTGAAGCAGACGAATTCTCCCTCGCGCGGATCCGGAGTCACCTCTCCGGCCGCAGGGATGCGCCACCTGCCGGCGCGTAGGATCCCGGCCTCCTCGAAAGACGCCAGTAGCGCTCTCGTACACTTGGACCTGCCCCATGGTTCGGTGGAGGGGGCCATTGGCGGAAAGGTTCGTGGGGGTTGGAGGATTGTGGATCGGCTGGATCGCGATGCGGAGGAAAACGGAGGTGCGCGCAATCAGAGGAAATGACAAGGAGGTGGTTCTCCGATCGCCTACCATTCCCTTTATATAGCGGTTGTTACCCGCCAAATTAGGAAGCCGTTACTACGCGGTGATTACGCCAAAAGTTACCGTTGGATTACCCCAACGGCTAGTTTGACTGTGTTTGACGGTCCAACTTCAGCCACTCGGCTCGCCGACCTGACCACTACAACAGTGACTAAATATTTCGCCGACCCGTTCGCCAAGCTGCGACCAGAATGATTAGTTTTTCCCTTTATTCAGGAGCCCACCACCGATTCGACTGGATGTCTGCATTGGACCCGTATGCTCCGACTGCCAGCAACCACCTGCGCCCAATCGACGACGGCCTCGGGGACTACTGATGGGGATATGCCTACTGGGGTATACCCAGCAGGACGTTTCCGACTGGCCCAGGAACTGGCGAGTGGGCCTGCAAGACGGCGACTGGATCAAGACCTGGCGTGGATCCAAGCGACTGGAAGCTGAAGGCCCAGGAGAGTAGATAGGCCTAGTCGGATTAGGTTAAACGAGTACCGAAACCTTAACTGATTCGGTTGAGATATGTAAACCCTAGGGGAGGGTGAGTCTATATAAACCTCCCTACAGGGCGTGTAAACGTACGTTCCATCATCCACCCAAGCGACTCGCCGCCTAGCCGTCGAGCTCGCCCCATTGTACCTCCATCATAATACAATCTAGCAGGAGTAGGTCTTTACCCTCCGGGGGCCGAACCTGGGTAAAACCATGTGTCTCCGCCCTCATCTCGCACCGCAGATGGTTGGCCGCCCTTGCCCTTCGTTCTACTACTCGCTGCCGATTGCAGCATCTGTCGTGGTCATTCCCACGACAATCTTTACCTGCAAATTTAGCTAGAATGAGAGTTTGACTCTCGGTTATCTTATCTAATTGTGCCTGAACACTCCTTGTTCTTTCTTGGAGGGTCTGCAAATCATTTCTCAAACTAATAGCTTGGTTAGATAATTTACTTAGCATAGCCTCATGATTCTCCATAATTTTGACTAGAATATTGTTTTGCCTATTCTGTGAGTCCATAAAAGCTTTAGAAGTTTCTTGGAGACTAGTATTATTTGATGCCATATTATTATTAGAGTTACCTGCAGGACTAGAATAATGTTTCTAAAGGTTTGGATTATAATTCTTCTTCCAAGAAGGGTTATAATCATTACGAGCTATGAAGTCTACTTTTTCAATAGTTGCTTTGGGAGTAGCTCTTACCGGGGTTTCCTTACCTTTAACGGCTAATATGATCTCATACAACTTAGCATTGAGTTATTCATTCTCTTGAGGTGTGACGGAGTTCACCTTCTTTGTGTTTGATCTTTCCACAAGTCCTTGAAAGTCAATCAGCAGACAACCATGTGCAGTTCTCCCAAATATACTTAATGATGATTTGATCATTAGAAGCATTCTCACGCTTATTGTAGGTGGAAAGCATTTAGTCATAAATAAAGAAGTACATTCCACCCATGATACAATAGTATTTCTAGGCAAAGATAGCAACCATTAATTTGCTCTTCCTCTAAGAGAGAAAGGAAATAAGCGCAACTTGATCGCATCGGGATCAACATCTTTAATGCGCATCATATCACATATTTCAGTGAAAGTATTTAAGTGCATACCTGCGTCTTCTATAGCAGATCCTCCAAATTGATTATGTTGAACCAAACTTAAATAGTGGGGCTTAATTTCATAATCTTCAGCAGCAATTGCTAGCTGATAATAGGAATACCTAAATAATCATTGTTATGAGTTGCAAACTCCCCAAGTTTCTTTTTAGCCATACTTCCTATGTTTTTGGATTTTCTTAAACAAGTACTAATGATGATAAAGCAAGAATTAAAAGACTAACTATTTTTTTGGTTTTTTAAATAAAAACCGCAAGCAAACTAACAAAATTAAAAACAAGAATTAAAACTAGCAAGGTTCCTACTAACCTCACCAGGGTAGCTATTGCTTCCCCGACAACAGCGCCAGAAAAAGGGTTGATACCTTCGATCTAGATTATGGATGTAGTATAGCTCTTTTTCCCTAGTAGACCTAGGTTTATCGAATCCTCGAGAAGCAAAAAGCAACGTAAGATTACTTAAACGGACCTTCGAGAGTTTTAGAATTCCTATTGCATTTTCACCGGACCAAGAGTTTGCGATCTTGTTTTTGTTGTTGTTGTTGGAGAGAGAGAGGGCCTAGGGTCTTCGGTTTTCACCAGTAGCTGTGCAAAACGTCTGATGAAAATAATAGATAATAATAAAGCATTCATGTAATTGTTAGAGCAAGATAATTATATGTGGGCAGTGCATCCATAATTGTTATCGCCTCTGCAACCGCTCTACGATAATCATAAACAATGTAATAGAGATCATAGAGTTGATAGAAAATAGTCTTACAATGTCACCAATTGGAGATGAGATCTACTATTATAAGTGGTGGAAGATGGCTATGGTGGTGGAGAAGGGTTTAGAGGTTTAGATCTAGATCTATTCCTCCGGCATGGCGGCAGAGAGAGTTTAGGGTGAAAGAAACGAGATTGTGGAGTCAGGGACTTGTTTCTCGTCGCCTGAAGCCTCTTTATATAGGGGTCCCTTCATGAAAGTTGTTATGTTTGACCTAATGAAGTCGGTGCAAACTATACGACGGCGACCCATATAGTTGGTCGTTAAGTCTTCTGGACCCACTTCACGGCTCCTGGTTTCTTTGACGTGTTGGAAATCTCGTATCTTTGGCATTTATGTGGTGATTCCCATCATCATACGTTATTATCTACGCAGGCAAAAATAGCAAGAAAAGATTGCATACCCCTTTGATCATTAAGCATTAGTGACAGGTTTTAAAGAGATATTTCATCAAATTTATGAATAATATCTTGTTTAAATCCGGACGTGGATGACTATATTTCATAGCCATCAATAAGCTATTGGGCAATTCCCAAATTTTAGCAATGCCGAATCGTGACCATGCAGATCACATCAAATCTACACAAAGTTAGATTTGAACTCCCACCGCTCGCGGGGGGGGGGGGGGAGAGGGGGGCATAATCGAGCTTTAGTAACTGCCAAAAAAACCCTAACAACAAATCGAATCTAAGATTTCAAAGTACTTACATTGGAGAATGTGGCCTCCGGAGTTGAATATGATGGTCCTGAAGCCGAAGATGAAGTGCCTAGAGCCGAAGATGGACAACCACCATGGTGGGTAGAACTAACCTTGTCAAACCGACAAGGGTTGGCCGGACGAATGCAGGCACCTTCCCTGCGGCCTCATTGGAGATCCTCGCCGCCGATGTGGCATCCTTTGTTTGCTAGAGGACGTGCGAAGACAGTGGAAAGACTTGAGCACCCTCGCCAAATCGGCCTCGTTGTCGGTGGATAGCTTTGCGAGTTGGGCATCATACCACTAGGAATGCGTCGCCTGGTTCCCAATGGCGAGGAGGGCGGATAGGAGGTGGAGGATCACCTACTGTGGACGCAACGCCGAATGGGGTGAAAATGCGGTTTGAGGCAATGAGAAGAGTGGAGTGAGGAGTTATGCCGCAACGTTCCGGCTCCTAAGCTTCCCAACATGTGAAGAGGCGAGGCACGTTGCGCCCGCTGGAGCCAGGCTAAGGACAAACGGACTACTTGGTTGTTCCTAGAAGACCAGGTTTTAGATTGCTTTAATACAAGTGCCATGTAGTAAAATGTGTAGCCCAAGCCACCGAATGTATGTTTTTTGGCCTGCGGGAGCCGAGAAAGGCCTCCACGAGCAACCAAACATGTCCTAGAAGGACTGTTTTGTAGACTAGTTTTGGACGGGCCAGGCCTCATCTGGTCAAAGAGGATTGGGTGAAAGAACTTCTTTCACCCAAAACATTAGGATAATACTCTAAAATACACTCTAATCCTTACCTGCCGAACAAGGACTTATGTGTATATTTTAGAGAAAATGATTTTCCCCAATTTTGTTAAAAAACAAAACCACATAGGTTCTTCGGCGACACATCAATCACCCAAAGTTTCCTGACTTGAAGTAAAGAGAGGAGGATAGCATAGGATGTCATCAAAACATAAAAGACTTTCGTTATTACACAAGGCAAGATAACATTGACCGTCTAATCTAACAACCCTTTTCTTCCTCTTCCAGGCCTTGTTTGGTTTCACGGGAATTGAATGGAATTGATAGGGATTGACGGGTATTAATTCCCATCTAGATCAAAATCCCTAATTCCCCTCCGATCCACCCCAATCCACTTGAGGAGTGGATTAACCTAACGAGCCCCCAATGTGTTCTTGTTCTGGCAATCTCCTATCTTCCATTGAGCTTTCTATTCCCCTTCAGTTTCCTAATATCAGGACCCATGACGACCAGATTTTCCTAGCATTGAAAACCTTCAGCGCCACCTTCTCCAGAAGTTTAGCATGATCCTTGGTGCCCTTCTTCATGGTGGAGACGAGCCTAGAGCAGCGCCTTTGCTGGATTTTACTCTTCAAGATTCAAGAGACGGCCACTGCCGGAGAGAGGCCGTCTTCCATAGCGCGGTGGTGGAGAAGTTGGAAACCTCGGGAAAGCCTTTTTCAATAACAAACACGCCATATGTGAGCAAAGAAACTCGACGGATGTCAGATATTTTAGGAATATAATCACGTGTGGCTAAGAAAAAAAGATAAGGTATTGTCCTACATTAAAGATAAAGGATAGGAGTAAATAACAAGCTTGTTAAACTTGAGTAACAAACTCCACATGCATGAGACATATTACGGTGAGACGGTATTTACAAGTTTGTTGGGAGAGAGTTTAAAAAATTTGTGAGCTGTGGCATTTGGCATGTACTCCCTCCGTTTGAGATTATAAGTTCCGCGCAGATAACTAGGTTGTCAATTTGGACAACAAAACATAAATAATATAGTATAAAAATTATACCATTAGAAACTTTAGAGGTTATATTTTCTAATGGTATAATTTTTATGATATATAAGTTATGTTTTGTTAGTCAAATTAACAACCTAGGTATGCGCGTAGGACCTATAATCCCGAACAGAGGGAGTAGTAATTTGTTGGATGTGTGACACCGGACACCGGTACGCCACATTCACTGCTGCTTTAATAGTAAAGATTTGCCTAACCAATGGAAATTACTTTAAAAAAAATTAGATGCTTCATTTTACAAGATCGTTACTGCACAAACTCTACGGTTTAGTCATTTCGCATGTGCTTCGCATTGCCATGTAGTAGTGGAAACATTGGCATGGCCCCGCGGCCATTAGAATTGTGAAATGGCTGTCATATTCTTCTCATATCAACCTGAACTCTATTTTTGTTTAACACAAGAGAGTCCCGAGACATCAGAACCCCCATACATACGATTTAAGGATAAAGCAGAATTTTGTACTTTACTAGACTTTTGAGATTGAGATCAATTTACAACATCACTCAAACTAACGACTCGTACTCTGAAGACCAGAGCCTAAACATCTAGTGCCTAAAAGTTCTCTGATTTTGTTTGTTGTGTTTGTATTTAGCAGGTTGTTGATTTTGTCTGGAGGGCTTATCTGCAACTACTACACAACAGTTGTTTTCATTCTTGTACGGAGTACAAAACTTTCTTCATTGTGTGCAAGTGTAACCTCTGTTGAGCATCTGATACCCAGATGGTATACATTAGCATGTTCTCATCCATGAGAATGAAATAAGATCAAACACAAGAAAATGCTATTCTCGGGATATAAGACAAAGAAAGATAGTTCCAAAAAGTCTGTATAAATTATAGACTAACCATAATTATGACTATAAATAAATAGACTTTATAAACTAACCATTGCAGGGGTTATCTAGTGTTGTACATATCATAATAGGACGTTCTCGAAATCTGTACAGAGTTCATATTGATGTTCTCCAGCGCAAGCAGATGCAGTGTTGAGGTAGAACATGCTCATTCCCGGTGAAGTTGATGCAGAGCATTCTCTCATTGCGACTGGGAACTGCACTGGTGCTATGGTCCCAGTGGAGCCAACGAAGTAAAGAAAGGCATGTCAAGAGGACGTTGTCTGTTGCTGAATTCCAGCTCCAAGTCAAGCGTCATTGTAGAGGATGGGAGCCTCTGCCTGGGTGCTTTTTCTGAGCAAAACAGCAACGGTTTTGGGGGGCACAATCGGCCGTGGTACTGCAGGCGATCCTGTGCTTGCTGCTGCTGGACACTCCAGGTGCCTGGCATCTGCGCTGCAGTCTGAAGGCGAAGCATTCCATGTCCAGTTACAAGTCAGTGATGCAGAGTTCCAGACACGAGTTGATGATGTCCTGTGGCACAACCCAGAACGAGATCATTCTCCCCAGAAAGCACAGACATGCTTACGACGCAAATAAGATCATGTGCTTCTCATAATTTTGTAATCATTGTCTCATCTCACTTCCTGAACAGATAAGAGGTGTCATAGGCTCACAGGTTGGATCAGTGAATGCATTTGTGTCTCCCGTATTCAGCACCTGCGTGTCTCCGATAGATGGGCACAAGGCTTCAGCAAAGACGGAGATCTCAGCGATTACCAGTGACAAGTTCACAATATACTTCAATCTTCAGACACTCGTCCGGGTTTGCTCCACTGTCCAATCAAGAGAGCAAGATGCAACCTTTTCTTCTGACAAAGCTTGTGTGGATTTTTCAAATATTTGATGCTTGCTGCTTTCTTTTCACCTGACACCATGACACGTGCGATGGTGAACTCATCCCCCTTCTCCAATGCAAACTGCCATTCTCTTGTTGTGATGTAGAACCAGTCTTTCTTTGAAGATGTAGTTGCCTTCACCTCAACATACTCTATCAAATCATCTCTGCGGGTGATGACAAGATCATAAGGAAGTCCAGATTCGGTTTCTTCATTCACCCACCTCACATTATTGGACCCTAGCAAATCAGTAAAGTGTCTGTGGACCAGAGCTTCACCAATCCTGCCGGTTTTTTGTAACTGGGCTGCATCTTGAGCCCCCATGCGGAGCCTATCCCTACCTTCTGAAGCATTGGACATTTTATCATTGAAGTCTATTACCTCAGTATCAGCAATTTCGCTGGGTGTCCCCAAGTCTATATAAGCAGGTGCACTATCCGAGTTAATGGACATCACCATCTGAGGCTCATCCAGTGCTGCCATTGTACTTTCTGTGTGTACCGCACTTTCCACCCATATATCCTCTTCTATAAGCCAATCCTCTTCAAGGTGAACCGGAAACAAACTTTCTTTTGTATTTACGCACTCAACATCATTCATCTTTGGCTCGTCCTGGGGTCCACGTTGACTTCTCTGAGATGTCCTGAAATCAGGTGCTGTTCTCCAATTGTTAGGTGGCCAACTTGAGACGGTTCCTTCTGAACTCTGATGCTTGGGAGCATTGAAATCACTGGCAGATGAGGATTCAACCGGTTTGGAATCAACACCTTGGTTGCCTACAAATGAGGAAGAGAAGGACCAAACTGCTTCCTGTTCAGGCAATGCAGGCACATTCTGATTATTAACGATAAAAGACTCAACTTGTTCAGTTGGGGTGCCAGATTCTGCCATGGTTTTCACCATGTGCAGAAAATTCGCGAAGTGCAGATCAGGGGATCCATCAAAGAAAAGTCTAGATATTTCCAGAAACAATGAATGTGAATCAGCTCCTTTTGTAGCATACAGAATATTTCCCTGGAAATATTTAACAGATCAAATCAAATGAACTGTAAAGCTGATGTCACAGGTCATAACAGAGCAAAGCCTTAATCACTCCGCACATCAGGCATTCAAGCAATGATTTGGTTGCAGAAACCTTGAAGTGTCTTAATTTTACGAACAGTCAACAATAGGTAAGAAAGTCCATACATAATAGCAGCAAACAGTCTTGATTTAAATATCTAACATATATAAAAACCAATGGTTCCCCGCAAGAAAAAAACATTCACCTGTTATTGGTGATTGCCAGTTACAGCATTACAGAAAACTATATTCGGGTGGTACATCACTATGTTGGTGATTGCACTCCTGCAAGTTACTAATTACTATGGTTCACTTGCAGTAGTTAGTAGTTACCATAATGGCATAACAGAAAGTTTGGTACTAACCTGCAAAAGACAATGGCATTTGAATCTTCTTTTAGAAGAACTCTCTTGTCCTTTGAGCATATACTTGTGGAATAACTTTTCAACAACAATAATCTGAAGATCACTAAGCTTCGTGACCTCAGTTTGCTGAAAATTGACATAAGCATCTTCATGCATCTTATAGATGTAACGTTGCATATATGGTAAGAGTCCACAAATCAAAGTAGCCTTTTCCCTGTTGTCGGCCGTGCCATAGAATATTGCTTCACGATGCACAACCTATACAGAACCAACAAAGGTGGATGAGAACCATACTTAAGATAGACTACTGATTGAGGATATGCAACTCCCTAGCCAAATTAAAACAAAAAACTAAATAGTTAGTAAATATAATATGCATCTGGTTCCCTTGCAGAATTGGCAAAAAGAAGTACTACCTCCGTTTCAAGGCTTAAGGCGCACACGCTTTCCAAAGCAAAGTTTGACCAAAAGAATTGAGCAACAAAATCTTGATTATATTATACATAATTAGTACCGTTGGATTCGTTTTGAAAAATGCTTTCCAGTGATACTAGTTTTATACCAAAACTCTTTACGTATTTAGAGTAATTCTTGGTCAAAGAAAAAACACGCAAAACGAGGACGCCTTAAGCCCTGAAACGGAGGGAGTATATATACTTTGAAATATGCGATGTTACAGTATCAAGTACTCCCTCCATCCCAGAAAATAAGACATTTTGGGAAGCTATATATATATATAAATATTGTCAGGTAGAGTATGTTACAATTTACAACATAACCTTCAAATGCTGTGAGATGTTACCAACGGATGTGGTTCATAATGTGACACTTGCGGTCAAGACCGACACTCATGAAGTCATCATCCCCAATAAGGCTATAAAATATCTGTTACCTAAAGTGTTGTACTGGGGTGATACTGTTCAAACTGCAAAGTCAGCTGGAAGTTCCCAAAAGCTTCTTAAAACAAATTCTGATTCCATCTATAATAGAACAACTGAAGATACATCTGGTAAAATTGTAAATTATTGTTATCGGATATGGCCTGGCACAGGCCCTTCTTTTCTTTTTCTTCCTAACCACCACTTGCACATTTTTAACAGTCCATTCTCCATTTCTCGCTTCTAAGTATGGGTAGTCGTCCTAGCGGATGGTAGAGATTAACATAATGATGCTCCATATATTTCAATCATTACTTAAGACTTCAGATATACTCAGAATCAAATAAACAAATACAAGATTTATGTTTCTGCAAACACAGCCGAGCGCCACTGCAAGACACTATTTATAGCAGTGCTCCTGCTGGATATGACATGGAGCATGAGTTTGCATCTTAATTACTCCCTCCGTTTCAAGGAGTAAGGCGCACGCGCATTCCAAAGCAAAGTTTGACCGAATAAATAGAGCAGCTAAAATTTGATTATATTATGTAAAATTAGTATCGTTGGATTCGTATTGAAACATACTTTCCATTGATGCTAATTTGGTACCAACATTTTATATATATTTAGAGTAAATCTTGGTCAAAGAAAAACACGCAAAACGAGGACGCCTTATTCCTTGGGACGGAGGTAGTAGGACATTAGCGCATAGCAAAATTTTAGTTTTCTATTATGTATTTTGCACAACTCTGCAACTAAATGATGAATTATATACACCATGTCCAGCATGAGGGGTTGCTAAATTATGTAGGGAAGATGTTACTAGACATAATAATAAAGAAAGAATTAGCTTACCTTAGAAAGTGCTGGGATACCTAGGCTTTTCATCACTGCAGCAACTCTTCCATGCAACATTTGCGTGTCCTCAGAAGAAAGTTCACCAAATTGTATGAAGTCAACACCACTACAGTCCTTAAAGTGCTGCTTCAAATTGTCATCATCTAACCAGCAAACAAGGCCAAAAGATGGATGGAGAGAGACCCATTTGTCAACCACAGTTGGCAATATCGTTGTCTCTAACTTCTGAAGAGAATCTTTCAAGTAAACTATATCGTTCATCTTGTCACTCACAGACTGGACATCAGTAGCCCATCTCACAAATACACGGAAGACCTATGTATAGTGTTGAAACGATAGTTAACATTTTGAAGGAGTACAGCCAGCAGTCACTAGATAACTTTAGGCACCCCGTGCACAAAAGCAACTTACCTGATGGGCTACTTGTGAAGGCAGCGCAACATTTGATAACCGCAGAAGCATCTCTACATAATCAGATGTTGTTGGCACTTTTGGTACACCACATGTCCCCGTAAAGAATTCACAAAGGCTTGGATAAGCTGAGCACAGCATCCTTCTCGGGAACATTCTCTTATTCTTTATCAAAACGTATTCCTCTGCTGTTTCAAAACAACCTGTTGGGTCATGCCAATACAGATCTTTTGGGGGTAAAAATTTACCAGGGACAGCCTCACTAGATCGAGGGCGGAGTAGTGGTGTAAATATAGAGGAGCATGACATGAAATCCTGTTTGATGTCAATCTTTGCATCAGCTGCGCCTTCTGATATGAAGGTATAGAATTTGCACATCTGGTCCACACTGAAGAAAAGGAAGGGCGGTCATTACAAATTATCTGATAAAAGAAAATCTGCATGGCGAGTAATATTTTTTATGAATACCTTGCACTAAAAGGAAATTGTGATGCTATCCATAAGTTCAAGATCATCAAAGCATCCCTGTGAGATATGTTTGTTTTGAACCCAATGTCCTTCCTTAGTGATCTACTGGATACCTATTCCATAAAAAACAAAGTTCCCATGGTAAGTGCTCGTACAAATTGGTGAGGATAATAACTTTTTTTTTGTATCGGATGGTTTGTAATGATAAATTCTACAAACCTGAGGCACAGCATATGGGGCCACACTACCAAGCAGGGAACGCACGTTTTCAAAATCATAAAACAAATCTGTTGCATAATGAAGGTCATCATCAACAGTTGACGCTATCCATCTGAAGCTTCGGATACATTTCATAAAGGATGACTCAACTGTTTTGTTTTCACCACAATTGGTCACGTTTGTGAGACAGCAAGCTTTTGCACTATAATAATCATCCCAAAAGCTGTCAAGAACCTTCAGAAGATATATGCAATTTTCTCGGCATTTTTTTGAAGAAAATATTGATAAAACGCTATCCAGTTCTGGAGACTCCCAATCATACACTGTACATGATGTTCCAGAAATATCACCTTGCGGAATTCTTCCTGCTATCAAAGAAACAACTTGGGATATGTTCTTCTCAACTTTCACTACCTGCACAAAGTCAGTCACACCCATATCTTCAAAAAATTGCCTCCACTTTTTAAGCATAGATGGCACCAAATCTGAACCGTGATTCTTCAAGTAACAACTATCAAGTTCAATCCATCTAATTTCAACATTCTGAAGTAGCTTGCCTATGTCCACAGAATTTCCATATTCTTTACTGAAGTGAATGGGTTCATCAGCTGGGCACTTGTAGCCATGGTTTGTAAGCAAGATAGGTCTAGTCCGTAGTTCTGACACTATTTCTTCTTTTTCAAAATTACAGCTCGTACATGGAGACTGAAGATGAAGCATAATAAAACTCATATACTCTATCATCATTTTATCAGCCTTCTTAGCATCTGTACCATTTGGCAAGGACACGAGGATATGATTTTTGACAATTTCATGTCCAGACAACTTCCGCACCCCGATTTTCAAAAGAATGTCAATCAGATCATTTACTCTCATTTCTTCCATGAGGAATTTATTTTTACAGGTCACAGAGAGAAGCTGTGGACTTACAGTTCGAAGATTACTATACAAAATTGGGTAATCCTTCATGCTACTTTCGCAGTCAGGTGTGGAATTGAGAATGTCATGAGGCAACCATATAGGGCCATCTGCTACAGAACTAAAAGAACCATCTGAAAGTGGAATGCATGGTAATTTCCTGAGAACACATAAAAGATCGCCTTCAAGACTTGCTACCGAGTGAATATTTTGTGAAGAATGCGACAACAACATCAAACGAAGATTAAGAAACCAAGCGCACAGCCATTCCATCCCCAGGGACTCGATGCAACCCTCAGTTTGGCAAATTGATGATACCATATCGATAAAAACATTAGCTCCATAGTCATGAATACCTAGGGCCCTTGATAATGTATCAGGTATGATGATATCTTTCGACAGATACCCAAGACCAAGATGCTGATGAAGCAAGCCATCAGAAAACAGCACTTTGGTCTGATCATCCCAGCCCCTGAGTGTGTTGCATGGGTAGACCCATTGCGAAGTAGAACCTTCCAAAACCATGCACCGGGTAAGACGTAACTTGGAAAGGATTAAGTGAGGGAGCTTGCAAAAGAATCGATGAACTTCTCCTTCTAGAGGAACGAAACTCATGAATGCTGTAACAGCCACCCCAGGGCACCCCTGGAAGCAGGAAAGAGAACAAAAGGATTCTTGCGCGCTGGTGAACAAAGAGGGGAATTCCGACAACAACCACTGGTTCCATGCATTATCTGCATCCACTTCCTCCCTGGAAGAAGGTAAAACAAAATCCCCTTGAAGAATGAATTTAAGTCCATAGTTTCTTAGAGGTAGAAAAGCAAACACAGGTTGTTGCTTCAAGTAAGGTTCATACTCTCCTTTCTCAGTCTCCTGCAAGGTAAATGCCAAAGCAATCTCTGTAGTGTGCACATCATGGCGTACAAGTGTGCCCTGTAACTTCTTACTAACTACCAACCAACTCATTATCTCATTTCCATGTGAGATTCTCACAATGCCATCACCAAGAGCCTTCCTTCTCATAACCAGCAGTGTGTCATTCAGCATATTCTTAAACTTGATACAATTTAGTCGGTGAAGGAACAGAAGCAGGGATGGGTGGAGATCTAAAAAAAAGGATGCAATGGAGCACATGCCAGTGCGATCCTTGAATTTAGAACTAAAGGGGAGAAAAATGCAAGTGCTCCAGTGGGAATAAGCGCCCTTGTCATCTTCAACAGATAACATACTACTCAAAGAGCTGGTACTGTAGGGTGGAACTGCAGTTGGCAATACAAAACCAATCTGGCCTTCTGTAATGTCAAATTTCACATGGAAACCATTTGAATGGATCTCTGGAGCATCGGTTACCTGACATATTATAGACAGAATTAAAAGGGGTTTTCCCACATAGCTCAGAAGTAATACAGGATGTAGAAGAACTAGAAACAATGAATCGAATGACTGATACAACAAGAAATTCATGAAACCATAGATGGCAAAGCATGCAATCGTAAAATCACATGATTTGCAGCATTACGGTAAAAATAATTGGAAAATATTCTACCTAGACCTACCCGAAATACTGATTTGAATCCAATGCCCTTATTTCCAATATAACCACTATTGGCTCCTTTCTTTGTTGAATTACCAATATCACAAAGAGCTCTAATGTTCTCAGCAGAGAAGCCCCTCTCATTGTTGAGAACAACGATACCATTCTCCTGGAGAACAAATGCTAATGTTGGTTCAACATCCTCAAGATAAGTATTATCATCAGCATTTTGTACCTGAATAGAGTAGACAAATGTCAGTAAAAAACAGATGTCCATGCTCACACCAACACAGGCAAAAAAAGAGGAAGTAAACATGTGCGCAGAGCAAACCTTACCAGCTCAAGAAGTAGGTGAGAATCCTGAGAGTATAACTCTTGTGAAAGACAATGCAGTGCCCGACCAAGTCGGGCATGCTGCTTCTTCAACAAACTATTCTCGGTGCAACTTAGAGTTTGATCCAAACCAAACTCCTCACGTCGTATAGTCTCAATAACTAGAGCTGCTTCCTGAAGATTCGTTTCTCCCATCACGGGTGATTGGTGCAGATGCATTGCAGTTTCTGCCTTGGCTCCAATAGGATTTAACATGCTTTGGTTTTTGTTATTCATAGAAATGGCTTGATCATTCTCCCCAGGAAATGATTTACTATTATCATTCATCGTATCAACATCATGAGGAATAAGCACGAGAGAGTTTTCAAGTCTAGGTGATTCAGATCCAGCTGATGTATGCCCAGAAGAAGAATGTGTTCCTGTCTTTGTGTGAACTTCTTCAGTTAAACAGAATCCATGATAATCTTCAACCCACTCGGCAATTCCAAGTGACAACCCAATATCATGAAGCATGCAAAGCTGCCAAGTTTCTGTGGCTTCATGTAAGATGGCCGAATAGCAATTTTTCGTAACTATTCGAAGTCCGGACAAAAGTATATCTGCTGCAAGACTCCGGAATTCAGAAGGTAGATGACCAAGACATTCAAGAACAAATTTGGCAACAAAATGAACAGTTCTGTCAATGCTTGTTAAAATATCAGACATGGCATTTCTTGCAGAAGACGGCTGAGCCCTTTCTTGAACATGGCCAACAAAATGAGTAGAGCGGTTACGTTGTTCAGTACTCATATTGTAGGATTCCTGAGTAACAAATGATTTGCCTTCGGAATTAGTGTTCAATGGACTGTTGTTGTTGTTGTTGTTGTTGTTGTTGTTGTTGTTGTTGTTGTTGTTGATTATGATACCTATTGCTCGTTGTGCATAACATTTCAGTAATGAAATTGGAGTGTTTGTAGAACCATTATAAATGTGCAGCAAGGAAAGCAGTGTCACTGCCACTTGAAATGGTGAGCATCCAATAATGGCTTCTAAAAATTGGTCTACAGTAGCTGATGGATCTACTCTGATAAACCTACCATTTGTGGTAACAATGCAAGCTAACTGTTGAACTGGACCTGTATTCAGCAGCCAGTGTATGAAGGAGCCCAGTGAAGGGGCAAACAACATATCCCAATGTGACCAAAGAAGCAAATCTGACAGCATTGGAGCCTTAAGTAAACACTTAATTGCTTCTCGTGAAGAAACTGCTCCGGAATTATAAGATTGTACAGCAGCATTGCCCCTCTGCCCACCAGCAGTATCATGCTCACCTGCAGACATTCCAGACCACCGTTTCTCCAACAGAGAGACAGAAAACGTGACATTATTTGTTTGTATGCTCTTTCTCTGTCTCTTTATAGAACGTCCTTCGTCAGATTTGTATTGTGCAATATCAAAACTAATTGTTGGGAACTGCCTTTTGAGAAGCATAAGGAAACTATCGCCTGAAATGTCCCCATCTTCTAGCCAGTTGCCCTCGGCTTGGGAGAGTAAAATTTCAATTTGTTGCCGCAGTACAGAAACTTCCGGAGACGAAGAACCAGAATTTCCCCCTTTCAAGAAACTACTGAACTTAGGGGGGAAGTGATGACCATATTTTGCCAAAAATTCAAGGAAAGTCCCATGGCCAAGAGAAGTGAAGTGCTTGGCAGAAAATTGAGTAGTTACAGATGTTTCACAATCATGAAGTGTTTTCAGGAATATAATATTTTCCACCTGCAAAGCTCCAGCTCCTCCACAGTTGGACTCAAAATATTCAGTAATTCTCCTGACGACATCATCAGTTGTTGCATCTGCATGAACAAACGCCAATAAAAAAGTATTATTTCATTGTGGCAAAGCTGAGAGAGAGAGAGAGAGAGAGAGAGATTACTCTGTCCAGGTTCATTGCTATCATTGGCTCCTATAGCAATGCATTTAGCATCTTCTTTACTCGGGGGCTCAATTTCCATAACCTCCGTTGTGGTGCTAGGAATAGGACTCGATGACAATTTATTCTCACTAAAGACATGGATTGCATCGTAAATACTATCCAGCAGACCACAAGCCATAGATCTAACCTGCATAACCATGCCAAGGCACATTAGTATAGATAACAAAATGCTACCAGAACTTCATAGCAAAAATACAAGGAAGGAAGAATTGCAAGCTGCCAATCAGACACCAGCTATCCTCTCGAGAATGTATGCCTGTGCACCCCAGCTTGTAATGCAACTGGTGTACCCAAGCTCAAAAAATCAACTTAAGTTGCAAAAAATTGGATTGTTTTGAAGAGATGCATGGACGCAAACCCACATACATACCATGTCACTAAATTTCAACTCCACATTTCAAACGCAGCTTCAAAAACAAAAACAAGATTTTAACTCTGACACTGTTAATGGGCCCAATTCACTGCCCAATTTGAAATACTATTCATGAAATGATTTGCATTTATGTTTCTTGAGGAGTGGGTCAAACTTGAGAGTGAAAATACCATAAACATATGTTGTATCTCCGACTATTTTGAGATATACTTTTACGATGCTTAGCTTGTGTTTCACCTCGGGTGCACCATAAGCCTAATGGCTCGCATCAGGAAATCTAAAATACCAAGCCTAAACAACCCTAACTTTAAGTGCATTGGCCCTTCTGATAAGATATTGTACTGCCAATTAGCCCTAAAAAGAAGGAAGCACTTTTGCAAACATATCTAGTCAATACATCCATTTATAAATGTAGGAGATGGCTGAAAAAGGAATCGACTCACTGCAACATTTAGGAAGCCAATGCCTGGGTACTGCGAGAAAAAATTTATTAAATTCCTCTTTTCTTGTGGTGTTTCTGCATAGTAATTTGCTAACAGTTCCAAAACCTGCATCAGTGAGAAGTGCAAAATAAATCAGATTTAGAAATAGAAAAATTCCATACTGAACAGACCTGTTTTCTGCTGAACAATTGATGGGATTCTTTGAAGTTTAGAGTTAAGATGAAGGAAATAGTATGCAGAAAACATCAGAGACCAATATCAGAAATAAATGATACAAGCTAGGGAGGGGAGTGGGGGCTACTACCTAACATGATTACAAAGGAGCCACATATTAACGCCGCTTGTTTCTTAAGCAAAAATACATATATTGAGTAGGTAGCTACAGTTACAGAATTTTTCAGAGAACAGAGATTTAACCATAAGTAACAACAAACATACCTGTTGAACTGGATGTTCGCGGCATGCTTCTTTCCAGGTTGTTGTGAACTTCTCCAGCCTACCTATACTTAGGAAGCAATTAGGCAATACTTCTGTCATTCGCATTTGCAACTTTGGGAGCTTTGTAGGCTGTTTGCATGAAGAGCTAGGAGTCCCATTTTCCTGATATTTCCTTTTCTTGAATGAATGAACATTTTTTTCACTTGCTATTACCTTGTTGCTCTCTATAGCTGACGTCTTACTCAGTTCAGATTTCAAACCAACATGTTCAATTTCTTCTGTTGTCGAAGGATATGGACTCTCAATAACACGCTTATTAGCATCCTTGCTACCAAAAGTATAACAGCTATCATCACCCTCGCGCTCATCAACTGCATCGCCATCCAAACTAGCATCGCCACCAACTTCATCATCTCTTGAATCAAAATGAATATGCTTATTGATGCCTGGTAATTGCTTTGTACGGCTAGTTATAGCATCAAACCTCTTGTTCAAAACCTGCTTCCCCAAATGAAAATCTGTCTGGTTTGGTAGATCCTTCTCACAAGTGCTATCACCAGCACCACTGGTCATGAGTTTAATAGCATCAACTTCGTTTCTTCTGGCCTGTCGGAGAAAGGAAATGTGCAACCTACAAAGCCTCCCCAGATCAGAAAAATAAAATATTCTGGGGCAAAATGAGAGGAGATAGTAGGAGGAAGGCTGAATGAAGTCATTTATGTCTCAAAGTACAGACTAGTACAAATGTTGGAGCACACAAGGGAAGTGAATAAGTTACTAAGAGAAAAAGGCACATACCCCAAGCTCTGTACACGCACGCCAAGTTTCTCCTTCCCAGAGAGTGACTTTTGTTCTGCGAGATAATCCAAGAAGCTTTCCGCTGTGACTTTCTCCTTAGAATTATCAATGAACTTCTGCAGGCAATTGATAATATCCTCGCTACTAAGTTTAGGCACCTTGGACAAATCAGCAGGTACCAAAAAATAATGTGCAACAAGTGGCTGTTGAAGAAAAGGCCCCAGCCCCAGCTCTTCGAACTGCCCAATGCCCTCGTTCTTGCATATCTCAATCTCCAGGTCATGTATAGATACAATTTTTCTTGCTGCAACATAACAATGGATGAATGTGTTCACCTGACAAACAACAAGCCAAGTCCTTGAAAGTCAATCAGCAGACAACCATGTGCAGTTCTCCCAAATATACTTAGTGATGATTTGATCATTAGAAGCAATTCTCACGCTTATTGTAAAATGAGAAAAACATCAAAGTAGTCCCTATACTCCTATCTAACAGTTCACTACAGTTGATAGGATGTTTAAGCTGAACTATTCTAATATTCTCTTGCATTTTTAAGATGAATATCAGACACCCTTTCCATCAAATAACTGCAACAGTGCATGTAATTAATTCTCTTTCACTCTCATGTGCCAAGGAATCTTAAATGACGCCAACTTTGGTCATTTACACAATGCAGTGGCGGAGCTAGCCCAGATGTTGAGACTGGGCAAGATTAATATGTACCCGTCTTGAGCAGGATTTGCCCTAAAAAAGCTTACTTAAGCTAGCCATTTGCTTAAGTAACTAAAGGAGTTTTGGCGCCTGAATGCCGGGCTGTAGCTCCGCCATCGATCCAATGGTTCAATTCTTGTGACGAGAGCCTAAGTGACTTACAATACTATAGTAACTATACTAAGCCACCTAGCCAAGGGAGCATATTTGTTAGATTTCCTTTTCTTATTCTTCTGCTTCAACATACTAGCAGAACAAAAGGTACTACAGAGTTCAGCACAGTCAAATTATCTGGTAAATCGAAAATATGTAAAAAAAATAACACAAGAAGAGAAGCAAGAAGAAGCAAGAAATCTCAAGTCTGAGTGCAGTGCACTGTTGAAACATACCCGCAGCTTTACCAACACAGGGCAACAATCTCAGCACCACTTTTATTTACAACTGAAAGCAGAACAGAAGTACTGTGCAATGTCCAGCATGAGACTAAGGCCATACAAGCAAAACAAAGTTATGAAAAAATAGTAGAATATAGGCCCTCTCTGAGTTTGCCTCATAGTGCCAACACATAACAGTTCAATTAGGAACTGCAGCAAGAAGATAGCAACATTTGCAGGGTGAACAATTATTCTCAAGAAATCCCAGCCACGGCAGTGGTAAGATAAAACCATTGTAAATTCAAAAATCATACTTCAAGGATTCAGAAAATTTTGAAGAAAATCCTACATGTACATATAAGTGTGATGTACATACCTGTAATTTTTCATTAAAAGATGTTTTCTTTTAAGGGATGCACACACAACAACAAAAGTGTGGGTCACTGGGTCTGTAATGACGAACACAACATCTATTATAGACCTATTTTTTCATGTAATCCTCAAATAAACGTGTTTCTTTATGAAAAATTACAGGAACTCCCTGAAGCTTTAAAATGTACTTTTAGTTTTTTTTTCTTAAGGAGACCCCAAGAGCCCGGGCTCATTTTGTAATATTAGAGGCCATAAAAGCACAACAAAGCTAAGAAAAGAGCAGAATATAGAGCACATGGCAACACCAACCCTCTCTGAGTTTGCCTCATAGTGCCAACACATACTAAACAGTTCGATTAAGAACCGGAGGAACAGAAGATAGCAAAGTTTGCAAGGTTAACAAGAAAAATTCTCAACAAATCCTAGGTTCAGCAATTGCAGATGAAATCACTGTAGTAAATCCAAAACAGCACATGTACGAGCTAGTATGCAGTGCACAGCTAGGAGTCGTATACAGTGCGAATTACCGCGCCCTCATCTCAGGCCAAGCAGATTAGCAGATACGGACCTTGCCCTCGATAAGGAAGAGGTCGCGCAGGGCGGGCACGTCGTGGAGCTGGACGCCGAGGGCACCCCACGAGTCGGCCTTGAGCGCCACCAGCGCGGCCTGGGCCACCTTCCAGCCAGTGACGCCCTCGCCGGCCAGCGCGAGCTCATCCCGCGCCTTCCACGCTGCCGCCTGCGCCCTCTCAAGCACGGGGTGCTGGTTGCGCGGCGGCGGCGGGACCGACGCGGGGGAAGCAGCGCGGGGATCCTGGGGCGCCGGGTTGGACGGGCGGTGCTGGACGTTGGAGGTAGGTCTTTGGACGTAGGCGTGCTGGTACTGCTGCGGATGCTGCTGCTGGTGCTGGTGCTGGTGCTGATGGTAGGCCGCGGCGAGGGCGGCTTGGTTCTGGAGGAAGAGGTGGGGGAGCATGAGGTTGTAGGGGTTCTGCAGATGCTGTACGTACTGGGGATTGGGGGCGTAGCCGTTGGGGTTCATCCCCGCCGCCGCCGCCGCCTGCTGCGCGGCGGCGTCGGAGGTCGAGGCGGCGCTATACCGGGGGTCCCAGCCGTGCTGCGGCCTCTGGTGCTCGCGCCGGCCTCTCATCGAGGGGGTTTAGGGTTTCGGCGGGACGGCGTGGCACGGCGAGGGTGGGTAGAATTGGGCGGAAAGGTGGAGCCGGCGCGGCAGCGCCGATGCCGTGGCGGTAAGGGGAAAGTGTGGGAGTGTTATAAACGAAAACAACTCAAGGAATTCGAAGAACTGCTTCAAATACAGTATCGGAAAGCACAGCTTAGGGAATTGTATGTGCCAATTGTCATTTACTAGCAAGCCCGTGGATATTGAAGTTCCCAAGCTGTGCTTCCTGATACTGTATTTGAAGCAGTTCTCGAATTCAGTTGGTTTTGTTGATTTGATTTTGAGGGTAAATTTATTCTAAATTAGAGTTTGGTGTCCAATGGGATGGATTTGGGGCAATTTCTACACTTTTTTCTAGTATATTTTCTTTGTTTATCTCAAAAAGACTACGGTATTTTGCTCGAGAATCAAATGGGAACGGTGAAATTGAGTGTTGAAAAATTTCTGTGTTCGGAGCACACACTAAAGAGCTAAAGAAATAAATGTTGGGTAATGTCACAATGTGCTAGACTAGTACTCGCTCCATTTCCATCCAGAGGTTCAGTCGATTAATTTGGAGAGGAGGGAATAGTACTGACAGAAAACATTGTAAAGCACTGTAATGTAACCATGTTCGGTGATGGAGATAGATACTGCAGCAGAACAAGGACACCACCCAAGTCATAAACAGGTAGATCATCCAGATGTGGGCTAAACTCACGGCAAGGACAACGTCTAAAGCTAGGTCATACGGAATATATTAGTAACTTGCGGCCACAAATAAATTCATAACCACATTAGGACTAGAAGATGATGGACAAAACTGGTGTGAACCGACAGGATATGCTCTTGTGTGCCTTGTGGGCTGTTGATGATGACTAGGACCACAATCAGTCAGTACCGAAATTACCAGCAACTTGTCTAATCTTTTCTACCCTTCACATTTACAACCGAAGTCCTTGAGCGGTTCTATTAGTGCCCACAGAACTTCCTTCTATATATATGGGGGGAAAGAGGAGGGCTACAAGCTGATTCAGAAAGCGCATTACAAGCCGGCTGTTCATTCCCTCATTTTTTTTTTCTACTAGCTGAGACTTGGCCTAGTCAGGGCCCACTGTTAGTCTTCTAGCTGCTTTAATTTCCCATCAAAAAGTACTCCTTCAATCTTGGGCTCGGTATCATCATCTTACTTTTCAGCAAAAGAAGGATCAAATGTCACCAGTTCCGCTATTGCTATCGCATATTGCAACACCGCGGTTTCCCTGCCTGCAGCTTGTCCCACAAACATAGCATTTGCCTGGGTGATTGGTAATGCGCGGTGTAGTAGTCGTCTATGCATCCAAATTGACAGAACTTGACACTGTGGACATATACAACGGGTTTGGATTTGTTGAAACGCTCCACCCACATTCCCATGCTCACATCTTCCATTTTGAAAAGCTGCACAGCAAGCAAATACGAATTAGACCCTATCAGCATTTACGTTCAAGCTATCTTCTTCTGAACCAAGCTCAAGTTATCTTGTGCTAGAAAATCTACAGTAGGTTTTATATTGACATTTTTAGGAGTGCTCCACGAGCTCAAGCATGATCTGATGAGGTTCCAAATTATTATGGAAGTATGCAAATTGTTGAGTCCAAAAATACCATAACATGCAGGCCACAAGCAATCAACTGATCTTACCCTTAATTTATGGTTTGTAAATTCCGATAAAATGGAATTTGCAATGTCAGAAGATATAACATATCCAGGACCATTTGCATATATTGGGTAAACCTCTTCTGGCCATTCCTGCGAATTACAATAAATAGGCAAAGATAAGAAATACTTCCTCCGTCCAGAAATAAGTGACTTGGATTTGTCTAAACTCGGATGTATCTATATACTAAAACGCGTCTAGATACATGCGAATCTAGACAAATTCAAGTCACGTATTTCTGGACGGAGGGAGTATGTGCATTTCAAAGGGACTCAAGTAGTAGTATAACCATGCACTGGTATTGGTGAAGGGGATAACTTGGTTGGAACATTAAGTACAGAAGCATAAAAAACACTTCTAGTGCTGTAGTGCATCAATTATTTCCACTCTGAGTTTCTGACATTGATTCATGTATAACCATGTGAAGCCGAGGAAAACAGATTTCCACCTAGTAACATTTCCGAGTACATAATTCACATAGTACTTTGGTAGATGCTGTTCAAATTCAGACTGATTGTGTACAGGAATATATGGCTTAAAAACTAGGATAGGAGGTCCTGGGCAGAAAAAGAACATGCCAAGAGTAAGCTGTCTATTGTTCCTACAGATTGACTATACTTCTACAAAGCAAACCATCCAAGTGCAAATGTGGAGTACCCACAGGAACAAATAACTTCATCTAACTTTGGCTCATACAGAGATTACAGTGCTACGAATAACTGATTTTATTTTCAGTATATTACACGAGAAATGCTCGAGTTAAGAGAACAATACATAATAATCTTATTGTAGTACTGCATTTGCATTAAGTGGGGAACTAGATAAACTTTTTTACAAATGGTGGGTAATGCATGCATATCTCAGTAATAAAATAGAAACCAATATGTATTAAAATAGTTCCTTAATTTAACTATGAAACAATATATTGGAACAGCTTTTGCATGTTATATGCAGCACTGATAAATGATGTATTCACAAGATTGAAGGCTAAAACTTCCTCAGTACATGTAAAACATAAACTTATTATACTGAACCAAAAGCCAGCAACATGGAGGAATTAGTATGAAACGACAATTATATGTCCCACATAAATCACCGTGATTTAGTCTCTTTAATCTGTCAGCTAGTCAAATAGCTAATTAAGCAGTAACAGGAAAACATCAGATCTTATAGCATTGGCATGTTCAGTGCTGCATTGCATGACTATCAGCAAATGTTCTTTATTAGATTGCATCAACGTGCCAGGGAACCATTTGTAATTTTATGATATCAAATAATCATCTGGTAGAAGACAGAAAATATAGCTAACAATGCAGCAGAAACTTCATATAGAGAGGAGTAGCATGTAAACAAAAACAGGGTATAGCTTCTCATGCAACTAAATTAGCAATGAGCCCAGCCCCATCTAAAGGGAGTGAGCATGAGTGCTCACGTTTTAACATAAAACGGACAGACCAAATAACTTCTAGACCATTTGCTACAGCAATGAAATGAAGCACCAACTTCAATCAGATGAAAGCAGAAGGACAAGTGAGGAGATTATGAAATCAATTATTGAAGTTTACCTCGTAAGTAACAGCCCATTTCCCATCGCGCATTGGAGTATGGCGATAATTCATGTTCCCTATATAGAGACTTTTACTGCTCGGTATCCTCTTAACTTCAGCCATTACTGATTGAAGTCTAACAAAATTATCATCGTCACACTTCATTATATATCTTGCAGAGACAGCATGGACCTGCGAGAGAGAAAGGGTTGATCATGGAGGGAAACAGTCAATGTTCAATACAACGGCAGAAAGTAGCAAATTTCGAACATAGGTAGCACCAGTTGCACATACCCCATATTCGCATATTGCAACAGTCTTTAGAACGACCAAATCGTAGCTGTCCATAAATGGCACAATAACAATGTCCCCAAAGAATTCTGCCTCCTTTTTCAACTCCAAGTTTACTTCATTTCTGCCATGCTGCAGAGAAGAAGAAAATCCATAAGCGAAGTGCAGAGCTAAGATTTATTAGTAGGACATCGGAATGGCACTACGAAAATTACCAGCGCAACAAAAAATCGGGCCACGACGTTCGAGGACTTGTGTGCAGCGGACATCCATGTCCTCCGCACGGCCATACGCTCGGCAAAATGGTTCCCCGCTGACAGGATGCCGATGAAAATCTCGACTGGATCGTCTGGTAGGGGAGGGGCTTGCCAGATGGGTGACATCTCAAGGTGTTTCTGCGGTGCAAAGCTAGGATGTGTAGTGGGCAAAGTCCCTGCAAACACTGATTGCACATCAAGGTCCCCGTTCAATGATAAGCCAGTGGCATCCTCAAGCCCAAATCCCTGCAAACACAACCAGCGACAAAATTTAATCATGGTGTCTAAATTATGCAACAGTGTACCACTATGTTAGCATCCCTTATGATCTGTTGGTGAGCATACTTACAATTCGGTACGGAAAGGATGTCACGTGCCGTCCGTCAACATTGACATGGTAACCCTCCAATCCAGCAGTGAGAGTAAGAACAAACATGCGGTCCTCCACAAATGGGTATGGCCAATCAAGAGCAGTCTTCTTGGTCCGGCCGATGAGCCGGTTGAGCCACCATGTGGTGGCGGACTCCTTGAACTTTTCGTCCTGAATCCACTTCTCACACTTGACCATCCCATCGACTGAATATAACAGAATTCAATCGATTTTATGTTTCATCAGCTAAATACTACTACGTAATAAACAGTAGTACAAGTAGTATTTCATCATCGTAGGAGAACCAAACAAACAGGGGAGGTGGTGGTGTATAGGCGTACCAGTCTCCTCGTCGGCGCGGGACATCCATCCCTCGCATCGAATCGGGGTGCCCCACTGCATGCGGTAGCAGGTGTTCTGCTCGATGGCCGGCTTGCCGCTCCAGTCCCCGCGCAGGCGTGGGTTGAAGTGTAGGATCCTGGGCGGGTCCTCTCCGTCGACGGACTTGAGCCCCTGCAGCTCCATCATGAACTGCGAGACCATGATGGGCTCGTCCCCCTCCTTGAGCAGAATGATCTTGGGGTCCCGCTCCGGGTGCGCGGCGCGCGGCGTGGCGGCGACGGTGATGTATGAGCCGAGCGTGAGGCCGCACGGCAGCTCGACGGCCCTGCCCCTGGCCCGGAACTCGTCCTCGGTGAGCACGATCGAGTGCGGGCACCTGCTCCCCTCCTCCTCCTTCTCCTCGTCGTCGAGCGGGGACGAAAGGGTTTTCTCCTCGAGGTTGGCGAAGACGCGGGCCCCGGCGGCGGCGGCCTCGGCGGCGACCTTGCGGAGCGAGCCTCCGGCGCGGGAGGAGTTGAGGCGGCCGAGGTCGAGCCCGGAGACGATCCCCGACGGCGCCGCCTCGAGGGTCTCGCGGTGGGCGCTCTTGGATGGCCGCGCGGGCGCGCCCCGCGCGGCCGCGTCGCCGGCGTCGAGGTGGAGGCGGCGCGTCCCCGCGGCTCCGCCCGGCTGGGCCGTGCTGGAGGCGAGGGGCGGCGGCGACCAGAGGAGCAGCGCGAAGAGCGCGTAGGCGAGGAAGAAGAGCGCCGCGAGGCCCTGGAGCGCGCGGCGGCGGGAGGGGGTCCCCATGAGCGGCCTCCGCATTGCGGCCGGCGCGAGCCCTAACCCTAGGGGCCGGCCGGGCGCGCGAAGGAGAGCGAGCCGGAGGGGGAGGAGGCGCGGCCCAGGAAAGGAGAGGGGGGAGGGGAGGGGAGGGGAGGAACGGGAAAGCCGAGGGCCGGGGGAGGGGGGACGTGTGTGCGTTATTCTTTCGTTGTGATCGACGGTTTCTCTTTCGTTCGTTCGTTCAAACCGATGTGGCCACTACTGTTATTATTTTCTCTCGCTGAAATGAAATGCAGCGCGCCTAAATTACTCCGTACAATGAACGCGGCGTGCGTCGCGTGGGCCGGGTGCACGGTGGTCTGGTGCTACGACGCGTGCGTGGGGGGGCTGGGGGCGCATGGACCGAGTCCGCGGACGGGGAAGGGTAACGCGTGTCTGTGCCGGCGCAGGGGGGCTCTGGGCGAAGCATCCCGGGCCACCCTGTTGACCGATGCTACCCGAGGTCGTGCGTTGAAGAAAATTCGCTAGTGAATCCAAACCGAATGTTGCTTTTTTCTTCCACACACACATGGACATGGGGAATTATTTATGGACTTTCTTCAGGGAGTGAATCCAAACCGAATAATGATTCCGACGGAAGACGCGCGACAACGGCATCGTGATATGCGCCGCTACGGGCTTCACCCCTTCGTTCCTACGCTCACGTCTTTTTCGTACTTACAAAGACCAAAATTCTTGTTGCCTCCAAGCTACTTTTTTCTAGTCCCATAGTGTACACGTATGACAAACGTAGCAAATAACCAACATTGTTGTACACCACGTTGTATACACCTGTACCATAGTGGCATGAGCCGGCGAGCGAGGAGGTTGTCTCTTCTACTAGGTTCGAAGGAAATTCATATACAAATCTTCTTCTTTTTCGGAATAAAGCAGCTTTATTATGCGGGGATTACAAAGTGGGTCATGCTCTAAGAACTGAATGACATCTTCATGTCCACAGCCTAACCAAGTAATAGTAAATGTACGATTTTGTAGCCTCGCAAGACTTGCAAGACCATGACTCATACTAACATGCGACGACTGTTCCACTTTTACAAAGACTATATAACGAACCTTGACTAAACAGAGTTTTAATCTCCGAGCTAAGATGAAGAAAGAGAGATCTATCATGAGCATTTGTCTTGCTCCAACTGGTGCTAGGCATCTCGAGGATAGATCTATCATGAGAATTGGAGTATTAGGTTGCGTATGGATTTAGGCATCTCCAGGTTTATCATCACATTAACTCCAATACCATTATCACGGGATATTGATGTTATTAGTATTTAATATCAATATTATGTTTTGGATGTTTAGCTATTTGGAGGAGGAGGAAGGGGGATACCTACACTGCACCACCTTAGGAAGGGGAACGAACGAGGGGAGCAAACCGGTTAGACCAGAATGCTAGCCAATGTCGAGGTTGAACCCTTCAAACTCAAGATCTAAGAGTGTAGGCAAAAAAACTGAACCTCATTATTTGCCATGGATGTAGAATTTGAATAACATGGTCACCCAAATGGTGGAATTCAAGGTATTCGGTCCCAGAGAATGCCAATGTCAAATATCATATCTACATCCAAACCGTACTTAGAGGATCCTATTCTTAATATTTTCTTTAGGATCCTTTGTTTTTTTGCAACACAAGGAAACGAGATGAATTAAAAATTCTGGTGTTCTTAATTTCTATAGGCTTAAGTATGTGAAGATATCTCATTCCTACCTTTCTGAATTCCTGTGTGCTGGAAAATAATGCGAACGGATGACAAGGAGGGCCTTTCGAGCAGTGCTTAGGATGCTATTTTATTTTCTTCTAAAGCATCGTAAAACATCGTTCGATGGATCGCTTTCATGTTGTCAGCAAGCGCGGGGAGCTGCCCACCACGACTAGACATATAAGCGCCGCCTATCATTCGCCATCGTCAGTATCGTCCTAGGGATCCTTCTATGTAGCACGGGCCCAAAGAAACTACGACTATTCTAGCTTCAAACCACTACCTCATCCTTTGTTTTAAAATAATTGAAGTTCTAGTTTTGTTATGATGGGTCAAACTTCTATATGTTTGACAGAGTTTACAGACAAAAGAGGAGGCGGTAGAGGGACAGGGTCACATTGGAGGTCGCGTCGGATGACCTCCATGGAGAGGGAGCGGCCATGCTATCGCGAGGCCCATAGGCGACGATCCCGGAAGCCCTAGGCCTAGGCGTGACAGTCGTGTGGGGGAGGAAGGGGAGAAACCATGAGTGGATAGGGGTGTAGGAGAGGGGCCGAACGGAGAAACCAGGGAAGAATAAAAGAACAAAGAAGAGAGGAGAGAGAACATAACCGTCCACCGTCCATCCGCTCGGTCAAAACAACAGAAGTAGCCTCAGATCGCTCCCTGCTCTCTACGCTTAAGCTATAGAAGAATTTGCTAACATATACATGATTACATGATTAATCCTATGTAGCGCAAAAATAAATTTTATGACAAATCTGATGAAACTATGTTGGTATATATTAATATATTTTTTATAAACTTGGTCAAACGAGAAAAAAATACAAAGTGTACAGAAATACTATTAGTTGTGAGTTATGGCGAGATGAAGGGCTAGAAGTCTCGATGTGTAATCTTGAAGATCCGAGCACCTCCAAGCAAAAGAAAACCTTCTAGGATTAACTTAATTCTTAGTCAGGCGATGTCACTTAATCTTAGTTGCATTCTCGCTTTCAATGCACTTGCAATACTCCACTTGCAACTGAAAAGTTTCAGTTATAATCCCACTTGCAACTACAAATTACAGTTACAACCCTACTTGCAAGTGTGAATTTTCAGTTGCGGCCGAATTGCGATGCAAAACCAATGACTTAATAAGACTTGACTGGCGTCTAACTTAATTCAGCCGACTGAGAATTGGCAAATTAGAAAAGTGTGTGAATTTTTTGTGCTGAAAAATAAATATATAGCCCGTGAGCACATTTTTTCGAAGAAGAAAAGAATCGTCGTGTCGAAAGTTCTGATGCAATCAAAATTTTCGTTTGTTTCGATTGGTGTTGTGCTGAAAGATAAATATATAGCCCGTGAGCACATTTTTTTTAAAGAAGAAAAGAATCGTCGTGTCGAAAGTTCTGATGAAATCAAAAAAAATCAATTGTTTCGATTGGCTTTTTGATGTTTAGACACATTTAGTTCAAATTTGAACAAGACATGAGAGCTCTTCGAAGGGCCGTTCAAAACCGCTCACGTTTGTACCTAACCAGATAAATCATGCGGGGAGAGAGCGCAGGTATAGGCACGCACGGTATGACTGCTGACAGCTGACTTCACGTGTTTCATGCTGCGATGACCAGGGCCCACCTAACTTGAAGTGGCTCTGGTCTTGTACGTACTGACGGTCACGGTCAAGAAAATGACTCGACCAGAAGGTGCTACGGCCGGCCGGAATCCATGGAGTTCAGATTTTACGCCAGACCACGCCACCGACCAACATGTACGGGGTAGAGGTGGCACTTTCGGCCCCACTTTTTATTTGCCGTAACCAGGGTCCAACCAATTTTCTGCTACTAGTAAAAAAAAATAAGTTTAACCAATTTCTCTCGTCCTAGTAACCATGAATAGTACTCATACAAGATAAGGCTAGGCGATATATATACATGCGGAAACATGGGCAGCAAGCGAGTACGGTGCATCGATCGGTGCCTGCCGCCTGATGCTAGTGGCAGTCTAGTGGTGTACAACGGGCCCGGCGCTGTTTTGTCACTTTTCACTTTCACCAGAATTAGCAACAGAGTTTGATAAATCAATGCCAATTTCGGAAATTCAAAGATCTGGCGTTGGTTTATCTTTGATCTACAGGTTTAAGGTTTATTTTAGAGTTTTCCGCCAAGCTTAAAACATACAGTGTTTTTCGCGGAGATTTAAAGGAGTTCGATTTCTGTCTTTGTTCTGGTCTTATAATGGAAAAAAATACCAAAAGGAAATAGTCCATGTCCAGATTATTTACACTAGTCAAATGCCCATACGTTGCTACGGACTATTTTAGTTTTTCTTACTGTACAGTTTTTATGTTTGTTTAGCATTTATCATGAGCACGACATCAGCACGAGTAATCTCGGTCTTGAATCCTATTATATATGAGCATAAACCATCTTGCTCAGTATTTGAAATGAACCACTAGTGACCGGTAGCCATAGGGGGGCGTGGGACTCGGACAAAGTAACGAACCCGTGCATTGCAATCTAAGCTAACTCAACAATCACCCATTTTTTCTTTGCCCTTTGTCGGCACCCCTTTTGTTTAAGCAGGTTTGAGATCGACGTCGTTAGCAGGGTTACCCTTCCGGCTTGGCCTGGGCAGGGTTATGGACGCCATTGGTTATTCTTCAGGGCTCTTAGCCCCATTTGCATCTTGTCCGTACTCGGACGCTATATCGATTTCAAGGTGATTTGGATCTTTGTTCTGTATATCTGTATTCTTGACTCTTTGAGTCGCTGTTGTATATATATCTGTTCTGTGGGTCCCATCGAGGACTGTTGTGTAATGTTATTACTTCGTTTTCCACCCGCACGCAAGTGCCTGGTGGGCACCTTCGAATCGTTTCTATGCGGGTTTGGCGGGTTTCGCTAAAACTTGCATAGGGCCGATTCTGAGGGTGTTACAGAGTGGTATCAGAGCTCAGCAGTTGCGATACCCCACAAGTCCAGCCTGTAGGATAACCTAGCTAACGGCCGAAGTAGAGTGTCAAAACTATTTCTGCAAAATCGGTTGGATAGTTCTGATTAGGTCTGATTTTATTTCTTACCCCTCTGCTATTCTCCTCTTACCTCTACGTGTTTTGAATCCGCTCTCGTCTTTTTCTTCGAGTCCAGGATTTCTCGTGGTTGGGTTTCCATCGTACCTTCAGGGTGTCGCTCCCTCCTTTGGTAACGGTGTTGCTACATCGAGTCTTCATGCTATCCGAGGAATCCTTCGTCTGGTGTACTTCTCTGTGATACTTCTCGTGCCTCCGGTGTTTCCCGACGTGACGACATCATCCACGCCAGATCCGATGCAGAGTCTGCATCACTCCTTTGTTCCGAACCTCGCTTGTCGAGATCTTCAGTCTGGATCCTGCGGGTTGGTTGCATAATCTGTCTATTCGTGTACATAGTAATGCTTTGAGTGCGGGATGGAGTCGCGACCATACCACTACTCTTATCATTTGCTTTGTATATCGAATGGTGGATCGATGCGATTCTACTCCTTCCATGGAAGTTAGAGGTGGCCTTACCTTTAACTTCGTCCGTTGTTTATCCGGAGTGCTCTCTTGACGATCAGGATCAACGACATCTTGTTGGTGGTGTCGCCGATTTCAAGACGGGATAACGAACCCTTGTTAGTGGTGTCGCGAGGATCTACACGAAGCGAGAAGATTTAGATCGCCGGCCTTCCTTCCGGTACCATGACGCGGATCTCGAGGGCGAGATCCATTGTTAGTGGTGTCGAATTGTGGCATCCCGCAAAACCACTACTAGAAAATCGCGTTGTTTTTGTGCATTGCATCATCATGACCGCATGCTCATTTCATCATGCCTCATTGCATTTGAGCATCGTCATCATCTTGCATCTGTTCGCATAAAACTATTTTTGAAAAGTCTTCTTTTGTTTTCTAAACGCCCCGTCTTTGTTCAAACGCAAAACCCGGGTCTCCGGATTATTTTGTTTTGTCTGCTATCGGTTTGCAAACGGTCCGTTTAAAACAAATAAAATATTAAATTATTTTAGTGGGGGCAGTCGAACGGGCCAAATCGACCCGAACGACCACCCCCGTACAAAACAAATCGGCCCACCTAAAACCCTTTTATACCTAGTCCTAATCTACCCACACCCCCTCCACCTCACCCCAGCCACTCGCGGCTCGCCACCTCACCCCAACTCTCTCCCTCACCCAATCCCCATCTGCCACCTAATCCTACCCCTCTCCCCTCTCCCTCTCATCCCACACGCCCGGCCCACACAGCACACAACAACACACGCACGCTGCAGCCGGCCCCACTCCCCCTGGCCCACCCAGACCCACGCGTTCCCTCCGCGTGCCCCGAGTCCTCTTCCTCCCCAGCGCTCGCCGTGTCTCTCCTTCCTCTCGCGCTCCCTCCTTCCCGCGGCTTCCTCCCTCCCCGGCGTCGCCGCGAGCCGCCCTGCTCCGGCCAGGCTCTCGCCGGCCCGCTCCGCTCCGGCCTCCCTCACCACCGCGGCGCCCCCCCGGCCGTCCCTGCCTCCACCCCGCCTAGCCGCTCGCCTCCTCCTCCTCGAGCCGCGCCACCCCGGCCCCGTGCTCGCCGGCCAAGCCCCGACGCGCCCCGCGTCCGCCGTCGCGCCCTCCTCTCCGGGCCGCCGTTCGCCGCCACGTCCCCAACCCCGCTCTGCTCCGCCGCCCGCGCCGGCGCGCCCGGCCGCGCCCCGCATCCGCCGCCCTCTGCTCCACCCGTGCCGTCCCCACGCAGCTCCCCGCCGCTGTGGCCCTCCTCTCCAGCCCGCCGCCGCCGGCGACCACCTCGCCCCCGCCCCGCCCCGGCGCGCGCCGTCGTCACCGGATCCCCAGCGCCCCGCTCGCTCGCGAGCCCTCCGCGTCGTCTGGTCGTCGCCATTCGGCCTCGTCCAAGTGCGCCTCCACCTCGGTTCTGTTTTTTTTTTTGGCACGATCGGGGATTTTAACCCGTGTGCTGTGACCATGTGTGCATACCGTCCTGTTCCTGCACATCTTGCCCGAACTTGTTGTCGGTACCGCAGATCCACTTGTATCCCAGCTCTCGGTGTTTTACCGGATCGGTGCCCCAAAAAGTACCACAACGCCAACGACAGCGGACCAACCCGATCTTCTACACGGAGCACCAAGGTCCCCTTCATGGACGCCAAGGCCCGAACCAAGCCCATCGCAAGCGACCGAAGAAGGAGATGCCGCTGAGGTCGGAGGTCTCTGTACCGCATCGCCTTGGTCTTCGACAAGGATCCGACAAGATCGCCTACATGGATGACAAGTTCCCCTTCACGACCTCGAACCCTCGGAACCGCCAAGCTCGCCAAGACCCGTTCACGGATTCCGATTGTCGAGTCGAACCCGTGGAACCCCGAAACCTCCCCAAGATCTACGTTGCGGAACAACAAGGCCGTTGGAGTGGAGTCGACAAGATCTACCGTCTAACGCCAAGCTCGCCTCCATGGGACGCCAAGACACCCGTCGAACCCCGAATACCGAACCTCGAGGACCGGACGCGACAAGGTCTACCTCACGGACACCGAGAACTTCCCCCCTGAACGCCAAGTTCGCCGACACGGATGCGACAAGTATTTCCTCGAGGACGCCGAGTACTTCACCCCGGACACCGCGACCCTGGACGACAAGTTCTCCTTCCCGGAAGCATTGACGCTCGTGCGACAAGATCTACTTCCCCGATCCGAAGACCCTAAACCCCGGAGTCCGAGAACGATCCGTCGAACCCTGAGACCGATCCCCCGAACCTCGGAACCCCAAGTTCGTCGAGACCCTCTAATGTGTGAACCCCTTCCCGAAACCCTATTTTATCATATATAACAACTTGTTGCATATTAATTGCCATACTTGCATGCATAATTGTGTGGTTTGTGGGCCTTATGCCGATTCACCTAATAATTAAATATGGGGCCCATATGCGGGCAAATCTAGTCTCATATCGGCCTCATTCAAATTGGTGTAGCAAACCGGTGCTATATTCTTGCCATGTTCTAAAAACATTTAATTTGCGGGGTATCTAAATAACTTGAACCATCTAATTAATTGTCGGGACCCCGGTTCCGCTTAATATGACCTAATTGCACCGCATATCTACCATGCCACACCTCATACATGCATCATGCCGATCTTCTGCCGTTGTATTAAATATTGCATCGGTGTTCCTTCTAGTGATTTGCTTCTTCGCGGATAAGGCCGTTGAGTTGATGTGAGCTTCGCCCCGATCTTCGGTTGAGCCTTCGGCAATGTTTTCAGGCGAGCATCTCCCCCTTTCTACCTATCTTACTTTATAGTATTTATTCCCTCCTGTTGATCTATTGCTATCTGTGTTGCGATGCTCTAGTTTCCGTACCCGTGATATCCCCTTGCAGCCCTATATTGCCTTGGACACATCCTATTACCTGTTGATTGGTAGATAGTTGGACTTGCGCGTCGTAGTCGCTTGCTCATATGCTGTTGCGTGTCGTCAAGTACCACAGTTGTTGGAGTATTGCCGCATGTTCAACGTTGGAGATGATCATGGTTTTACTTATTATTCACTTTAATTACTGTTTAACAACTAAAATTGAAGTAGGTAAGCAGAGGCACCGGTGGGTGATAGATAACATTTGGTTTCCGACCGCCCACTTGTGTCCCGTAGGACCCCGAGTTCTTGACACCTGTTCCGAGATCGAGCGCGCTAACCACATGTGGGGAGATATGGGCCCCCCATCAATTTAGTACCTGATTTCAAAGTATTGTACTGGGGGCCACAAGTAGTTTGGGGCTTTATTACTATCATGTACTTATGCCATGCTTTACTGCTTTATTTACGATTGTGTGAGGAGCACGCTGTACTGTTTTGGAAGCGGAGTGTTTTCGCGGTATCGATAGTCCCCGTTTGGGGATTTGCTGTCGTTTACAGCCACTGTCGCAAACCCTGAGTCCGTCTCGGAGACCGGCCGACTTTGTTGCGGTTGTACTTAGTGGGGTGGCCCCCCGTGCTTGCTTTGGGTCTGGGAAACGTCATGACTTAGGCCCCGCCGACATACCGATGGGTGTATGTTAACTGATCTGGCAAAAAGGGTCGAAGTGCGTGTGGATACTTTGGTGCACCCCTGCAGGGTTTAATCTTTTCGAGAAGCCGTGTCCGCGGTTATGGACGACTTGGAGCACAGTGCTTGATCATAGACAACTATAACTAAAGTTTACTGTTATAACTTGACTTGTACCCGATATGACTAGTAATCAGCTTCACACAACGGAATGGCTAAATAAAAGTACCAACAACTGCTGGGTTTTGGGTTATCTCATGCTAATTGTATTTGACTAGTAAGTGTTGCAACTACAACGGAATGGTTAACTAAAACGGCCCACTGCTTATTTTATCAGGATGATTATCTATACCTGACTAGTAATTGCTGCAACGATAACGGAATCAATAAAACTGCCAACTGTGTGAGTTCCTCGGTTGACTTCCTCGTTTGGTATCGAGGGGGAAACACCAGGGTGGGATTGTTTGGTGTTAGCTTCAGGTTGGATCCGGATAGGTCATTCTTACCTCTCTCTGATAACCGCCAGTTGTATCGAGTCTCTATAGGTTGTTTAGTGCATGCTGCCGCTGCCGCTCAGTCCACCATACCTATGTAGGCGAGGACCGCCGAATTCTAGTCTCGCCGTGTACTGGCCTCAGTACTGACGCTCCTCTTTTTCCTTTGCCCTTTGTCGGCACCCCTTTTGTTTAAGCAGGTTTGAGATCGACATCGTTAGCAGGGTTACCCTTCCGGCTTGGCCTGGGCAGGGTTATGGACGCCATTGGTTATTCTTCAGGGCTCTTAGCCCCATTTGCATCTTGTCCGTACTCGGACGCTATATCGATTTCAAGGTGATTTGGATCTTTGTTCTGTATATCTGTATTCTTGACTCTTTGAGTCGCTGTTGTATATATATCTGTTCTGTGGGTCCCATCGAGGACTGTTGTGTAATGTTATTACTTCGTTTTCCACCCGCACGCAAGTGCCTGGTGGGCACCTTCGAATCGTTTCTATGCGGGTTTGGCGGGTTTCGCTAAAACTTGCATAGGGCCGATTCTGAGGGTGTTACAGAGTGGTATCAGAGCTCAGCAGTTGCGATACCCCACAAGTCCAGCCTGTAGGATAACCTAGCTAACGGCCGAAGTAGAGTGTCAAAACTATTTCTGCAAAATCGGTTGGATAGTTCTGATTAGGTCTGATTTTATTTCTTACCCCTCTGCTATTCTCCTCTTACCTCTACGTGTTTTGAATCCGCTCTCGTCTTTTTCTTCGAGTCCAGGATTTCTCGTGGTTGGGTTTCCGTCGTACCTTCAGGGTGTCGCTCCCTCCTTTGGTAACGGTGTTGCTACATCGAGTCTTCATGCTATCCGAGGAATCCTTCGTCTGGTGTACTTCTCTGTGATAATTCTCGTGCCTCCGGTGTTTTCCGACGTGACGACATCATCCACGCCAGATCCGATGCAGAGTCTGCATCACTCCTTTGTTCCGAACCTCGCTTGTCGAGATCTTCAGTCTGGATCCTGCGGGTTGGTTGCATAATCTGTCTATTCGTGTACATAGTAATGCTTTGAGTGCGGGATGGAGTCGCGACCATACCACTACTCTTATCATTTTCTTTGTATATCGAATGGTGGATCGATGCGATTCTACTCCTTCCATGGAAGTTAGAGGTGGCCTTACCTTTAACTTCGTCCGTTGTTTATCCGGAGTGCTCTCTTGACGATCAGGATCAACGACATCTTGTTGGTGGTGTCGCCGATTTCAAGACGGGACAACGAACCCTTGTTAGTGGTGTCGCGAGGATCTACACGAAGCGAGAAGATTTAGATCGCCGGCCTTCCTTCCGGTACCATGAGGCGGATCTCGAGGGCGAGATCCATTGTTAGTGGTGTCGAATTGTGGCATCCCGCAAAACCACTACTAGAAAATCGCGTTGTTTTTGTGCATTGCATCATCATGACCGCATGCTCATTTCATCATGCCTCATTGCATTTGAGCATCGTCATCATCTTGCATCTGTTCGCATAAAACTATTTTTGAAAAGTCTGCTTTTGTTTTCTAAACGCCCCGTCTTTGTTCAAACGCAAAACCCGGGTCTCCGGATTATTTTGTTTTGTCTGCTATCGGTTTGCAAACGGTCCGTTTAAAACAAATAAAATATTAAATTATTTTAGTGGGGGCAGTCGAACGGGCCAAATCGACCCGAACGACCACCCCCGTACAAAACAAATCGGCCCACCTAAAACCCTTTTATACCTAGTCCTAATCTACCCACACCCCCTCCACCTCACCCCAGCCACTCGCGGCTCGCCACCTCACCCCAACTCTCTCCCTCACCCAATCCCCATCTGCCACCTAATCCTACCCCTCTCCCCTCTCCCTCTCATCCCACACGCCCGGCCCACACAGCACACAACAACACACGCACGCTGCAGCCGGCCCCACTCCCCCTGGCCCACCCAGACCCACGCGTTCTCTCCGCGTGCCCCGAGTCCTCTTCCTCCCCAGCGCTCGCCGCCCTCGCGCTCCCTCCTTCCCGCGGCTTCCTCCCTCCCCGGCGTCGCCGCGAGCCGCCCTGCTCCGGCCAGGCTCTCGCCGGCCCGCTCCGCTCCGGCCTCCCTCACCACCGCGGCGCCCCCCCGGCCGTCCCTGCCTCCACCCCGCCTAGCCGCTCGCCTCCTCCTCCTCGAGCCGCGCCACCCCGGCCCCGTGCTCGCCGGCCAAGCCCCGACGCGCCCCGCGTCCGCCGTCGCGCCCTCCTCTCCGGGCCGCCGTTCGCCGCCACGTCCCCAACCCCGCTCTGCTCCGCCGCCCGCGCCGGCGCGCCCGGCCGCGCCCCGCATCCGCCGCCCTCTGCTCCACCCGTGCCGTCCCCACGCAGCTCCCCGCCGCTGTGGCCCTCCTCTCCAGCCCGCCGCCGCCGGCGACCACCTCGCCCCCGCCCCGCCCCGGCGCGCGCCGTCGTCACCGGATCCCCAGCGCCCCGCTCGCTCGCGAGCCCTCCGCGTCGTCTGGTCGTCGCCATTCGGCCTCGTCCAAGTGCGCCTCCACCTCGGTTCTGTTTTTTTTTTTGGCACGATCGGGGATTTTAACCCGTGTGCTGTGACCATGTGTGCATACCGTCCTGTTCCTGCACATCTTGCCCGAACTTGTTGTCGGTACCGCAGATCCACTTGTATCCCAGCTCTCGGTGTTTTACCGGATCGGTGCCCCAAAAAGTACCACAACGCCAACGACAGCGGACCAACCCGATCTTCTACACGGAGCACCAAGGTCCCCTTCATGGACGCCAAGGCCCGAACCAAGCCCATCGCAAGCGACCGAAGAAGGAGATGCCGCTGAGGTCGGAGGTCTCTGTACCGCATCGCCTTGGTCTTCGACAAGGATCCGACAAGATCGCCTACATGGATGACAAGTTCCCCTTCACGACCTCGAACCCTCGGAACCGCCAAGCTCGCCAAGACCCGTTCACGGATTCCGATTGTCGAGTCGAACCCGTGGAACCCCGAAACCTCCCCAAGATCTACGTTGCGGAACAACAAGGCCGTTGGAGTGGAGTCGACAAGATCTACCGTCTAACGCCAAGCTCGCCTCCATGGGACGCCAAGACACCCGTCGAACCCCGAATACCGAACCTCGTGGACCGGACGCGACAAGGTCTACCTCACGGACACCGAGAACTTCCCCCCTGAACGCCAAGTTCGCCGACACGGATGCGACAAGTATTTCCTCGAGGACGCCGAGTACTTCACCCCGGACACCGCGACCCTGGACGACAAGTTCTCCTTCCCGGAAGCATTGACGCTCGTGCGACAAGATCTACTTCCCCGATCCGAAGACCCTAAACCCCGGAGTCCGAGAACGATCCGTCGAACCCTGAGACCGATCCCCCGAACCTCGGAACCCCAAGTTCGTCGAGACCCTCTAATGTGTGAACCCCTTCCCGAAACCCTATTTTATCATATATAACAACTTGTTGCATATTAATTGCCATACTTGCATGCATAATTGTGTGGTTTGGGGGCCTTATGCCGATTCACCTAATAATTAAATATGGGGCCCATATGCGGGCGAATCTAGTCTCATATCGGCCTCATTCAAATTGGTGTAGCAAACCGGTGCTATATTCTTGCCATGTTCTAACAACATTTAATTTGCGGGGTATCTAAATAACTTGAACCATCTAATTAATTGTCGGGACCCCGGTTCCGCTTAATATGACCTAATTGCACCGCATATCTACCATGCCACACCTCATACATGCATCATGCCGATCTTCTGCCGTTGTATTAAATATTGCATCCGGTGTTCCTTCTAGTGATTTGCTTCTTCGCGGATAAGGCCGTTGAGTTGATGTGAGCTTCGCCCCGATCTTCGGTTGAGCCTTCGGCAATGTTTTCAGGCGAGCATCTCCCCTTTCTACCTATCTTACTTTATAGTATTTATTCCCTCCTGTTGATCTATTGCTATCTGTGTTGCGATGCTCTAGTTTCCGTACCCGTGATATCCCCTTGCAGCCCTATATTGCCTTGGACACATCCTATTACCTGTTGATTGGTAGATAGTTGGACTTGCGCGTCGTAGTCGCTTGCTCATATGCTGTTGCGTGTCGTCAAGTACCACAGTTGTTGGAGTATTGCCGCATGTTCAACGTTGGAGATGATCATGGTTTTACTTATTATTCACTTTAATTACTGTTTAACAACTAAAATTGAAGTAGGTAAGCAGAGGCACCGGTGGGTGATAGATAACATTTGGTTTCCGACCGCCCACTTGTGTCCCGTAGGACCCCGAGTTCTTGACACCTGTTCCGAGATCGAGCGCGCTAACCACATGTAGGGAGATATGGGCCCCCCATCGATTTAGTACCTGATTTCAAAGTATTGTACTGGGGGCCACAAGTAGTTTGGGTCTTTATTACTATCATGTACTTATGCCATGCTTTACTGCTTTATTTACGATTGTGTGAGGAGCACGCTGTACTGTTTTGGAAGCGGAGTGTTTTCGCGGTATCGACAGTCCCTGTTTGGGGATTTGCTGTCGTTTACAGCCACTGTCGCAAACCCTGAGTCCGTCTCGGAGACCGGCCGACTTCGTTGCGGGTGTACTTAGTGGGGTGGCCCCCCGTGCTTGCTTTGGGTCTGGTAAACGTCATGACTTAGGCCCCGCCGACATACCGATGGGTGTATGTTAACTGATCTGGCAAAAAGGGTCGAAGTGCGTGTGGATACTTTGGTGCACCCCTGCAGGGTTTAATCTTTTCGAGAAGCCGTGTCCGCGGTTATGGACGACTTGGAGCACAGTGCTTGATCATAGACAACTATAACTAAAGTTTACTGTTATAACTTGACTTGTACCCGATATGACTAGTAATCAGCTTCACACAACGGAATGGCTAAATAAAAGTACCAACAACTGCTGGGTTTTGGGTTATCTCATGCTAATTGTATTTGACTAGTAAGTGTTGCAACTACAACGGAATGGTTAACTAAAACGGCCCACTGCTTATTTTATCAGGATGATTATCTATACCTGACTAGTAATTGCTGCAACGATAACGGAATCAATAAAACTGCCAACTGTGTGAGTTCCTCGGTTGACTTCCTCGTTTGGTATCGAGGGGGAAACACCAGGGTGGGATTGTTTGGTGTTAGCTTCAGGTTGGATCCGGATAGGTCATTCTTACCTCTCTCTGATAACCGCCAGTTGTACCGAGTCTCTATAGGTTGTTTAGTGCATGCTGCCGCTGCCGCTCAGTCCACCATACCTATGTAGGCGAGGACCGCCGAATTCTAGTCTCGCCGTGTACTGGCCTCAGTACTGACGCTCCTCTTTTTCCTTTGCCCTTTGTCGGCACCCCTTTTGTTTAAGCAGGTTTGAGATCGACGTCGTTAGCAGGGTTACCCTTCCGGCTTAGCCTGGGCAGGGTTATGGACCCCATTGGTTATTCTTCAGGGCTCTTAGCCCCATTTGCATCTTGTCCGTACTCGGACGCTATATCGATTTCAAGGTGATTTGGATCTTTGTTCTGTATATCTGTATTCTTGACTCTTTGAGTCGCTGTTGTATATATATCTGTTCTGTGGGTCCCATCGAGGACTGTTGTGTAATGTTATTACTTCGTTTTCCACCCGCACGTAAGTGCCTGGTGGGCACCTTCGAATCGTTTCTATGCGGGTTTGGCGGGTTTCGCTAAAACTTGCATAGGGCCGATTCTGCGGGTGTTACATGGTGGCAGGCCCTGCGCGTTTGCACTGTCGTTGGTGCCAACCACGCGCCCCTCGTCCGTCCTCCTCTTGCCGTTCGGCGCTGGGAGAAGAGCCTCGACAACCATCGGACGACAGCCCTGTAGGAGAGTGGAGACGGCGCCCTCCGTGACGGTTACCGGGATAGGCATCAGCGGCGTTGGGTTGCGCTGGGAAGCTGACGAGCAGCGCTAGCTGTGGGCACCGTGTTCCCTCCGTCCGGGTGTTCCGCAGTGGGCTTCTTGTTGTAATTGTGCGCGAGGTGCACGTCGAGGCAGTTGAGAAGAATTGCTTGGCTCTTTTTTTTTGTTGGACGATGAGATCTTGTACGCGGAGTCCGTTTCCGCCCAACTTTTTGTTGGACCGACCAAACCTTATGTTTTCTCTCGCACGCGATGGACGAGAAAAACGAAAACCACCGTAGCACAAATTATATACTCCTAGTGGAGAAGAGATTGTACTTTATCGCACGTAATTTTCTTGTTTGAATTAAGCCTAGAGCTAGAGCTAGCTTGGCAAGAGTAGGCGCTGGAAGTCGGTGAGGATTGCGGCCTCCGTGCAGATGTTGACGCGCACGCCGCCGTCCCCCTGCCCGCCGTCCATCAGATAGACGAACCCGGCGCGCTCTGACTCGGCGCGCAGCATCGCCAGCGGCTTTCCCCACCCGAAATCCGCGTCGTACACTCAGGGCCTGTCCTGAGATTTCGGTGGCCAGTGGCCTGAGATGATAAAAAATATTTAAGTATACTCCCATCTATAATATTTATATAAAAATAACAATGTTGACATGATACCTTAAAATTTCCTTCGAATTTTTTAGAAGCAAAGTCCGTGACGATGGAATCAATATCAATCTCGTCCACTAAATTTTCTCGATGCATAGAGTTGCCAAACCATTTAACCTCTCCTGAGACTTTACAGACTCATATAGTTCTTCAATAATTTCAACTTTGAAAAGCTTCTTTCAGCTGATGCAACAGTCACGGGCATAGTACCGACATTATCTTCTGAATCAACATCAGTCTGTTCCCCTCACAAGAACTAGCGCAAACTCATATGGATTCCTCAAAGTGCTCGTATTGCTCTTTAAAAATATATGAAAAGATTATCTCTGTGATTTTATTAAGTTCTTCTCTTATTGTCTTCTTTTTATTTTCTGAGCACCGGATTCGGACGCCATAATCAGTTAAACTGGGAGCAAGAACAAACAGATTGATTAATACACCGGTCACATACTCGGGAGTGGCGGCCTCAGGCTATGTCGGACGCTGGCCGGGAAGGTCAGACGCGTCGTGGCGTCCGGCGGCAGCCGGCACTACTAGGAAAACGGCTATAGGTAATCAGCACATCCGTGGCTCACATGGTTGAAGTGCCCCACGGCTAAAACAGGCGTGGCTCACCTGTGGGCAGTGCCCTACTAATAACTAGAACAACCGTGGCGCACATGACTATAGTGCGCCACAGATGTGTGTGGGCCAGGGCCCTGTTGGCCACACGCCAAACATCTGTAGCGCACTATAGTCATGTGCGCCACGGTTGTTAGGGTCATCTGTGGCGCACGTGTGCCTGGTGCGCTACGCCTAAGCGCATGCCCCCCTCTGCTCTGAAACGGCCACAAACTTCTGTGGCGCACTCCGCCTAGTGCGCCATAGGGACTAGGAGCATCTGTGGCGCACTCGGCCTAGTGCGCCACAGAAGTTTGTACTCCCTGTGGCGCACTGGGGCCGTGTGCGCCACGGATGTGTCGATTCTTTTAGGACAGCACTTTATGTGCACATGTGTGCCCACACATCCACCACCCACACTTCACTTTCCCCTTCTTCTTCCTCCTTAGATCTAGTCGGGATCTTCTCCTTCCCACCTCAATTTCTCCATACATTCACCATTTTTAGCATGTAAAACTTGCTTTGGATGTTACATAAGTAATAGAGGAGGTTTCCGGTCTCTCATCTATCCGTCTCCGGTCGACGCGCGCACCTCTCCTTTCCATCTTTCTCGCGATCGGTCTCTCATCTCGGTAAGTTGTCCATGTAAGGATGTGTTCATGTGTATATGGATGATGCATGTGCTCATATGTATGTAGATGATCGATGCTCATGATGTGTGTATGTGTGGAGAGGATCGATGGTCATATGTGTGTGTATATGGAGAGTATCGATGATGCTCATGCATGTGTGTATGGAGAGGATAATGATATGTTCATGTGTGTATGGATCGGTCTCTCTCTCTTGTGTTTGTATGTGAACAAGTTGCCATTTGTTTTGCCAAAATGTTGATTCATTTCCATTTTGGCAAGACTTTGGCATTTCGCAAAGGTCCTAATTTTAGGATAGGTCATGCCGAAATTTTCTATCGACCATTGCATGCATGCATTCATTATGTGGTTCTAATAGACTTCAAAATTGTACCGTGTACATCGTGCAGGAAAAAATGGTCCGCATAATGAGCGAAGGCATTGTGGCTAGATTTTTGAAATGTGCGACGGCCGACATGATACGAAATAACAAGACAGATATAAGATGTCCGTGCAGAAGATGCAAACTCAACTGGGTGATCGACCCAGATTCCGGGAATCTGCAGGCGCACCTGCTCCGCCATGGTTTCATGGATGGATACACTCGTTGGATAAGCGATGGCGTAGATGATGGAGACGGTGAAGAAGGTGGCCAACATGACGATGATCATCATCACGGCGAGAACGGGCGAGATGATGAAGAGGCTCCTGGAGATGGTGAAGGTGCGGAAGCAGACCGGGATGATGATGATCTAGATGCCGGAGGAGCAGACGACGATGGAACAACGTCAGGCTGGGTGCGGGACCCTTATGTGCAAGAGCTGCTTCTCAAGCAGACGAGTAACGCCAGGGCTGCCGCTAGAGAGAAAGCCAAGCTTGCGCAACTTGAGAAAGACGCGGTTACTCCATTGTATGAAGGATGCAGGCCCGATGATACCCGGTTGAATGTAACGCTCAAGGCTATGGAGATGAAGGCAAAGCACAAATTGAGCGACGCAAGCTTCGACGATATGATGGCATTCTGGCACGATCGTCTCCCGGAGGGGAACACATGTCCAACTAGTATCGAGGATGCCAAGAAAATCGTCTGTCCTCTCGATCTACCGCACGTTAGATATCACGTATGCATCAACGATTGCATCATTTATCGGGGCGAGGATGCGGAGAAAACCACATGTCCGGTGTGCGGCGTGAGTCGATACAAGAAAGGGAAGAAAGCACCTCGAAAAGTGGTATGGTACTTTCCTATCACCCCTCGTCTGCAGCGCTATTTCGCGGACCCTAAGGAAGCGAAGCTCATGCGATGGCATGCGGAAAGGAAGAAGCCAGGAGATGATGATGACCCCGAAAAGGATGAGCTGCTGACGCACCCTTCAGATGCTAGCCAGTGGAAAGCATTGGACCTCGAATTCCCAGAATTCGGTGGAGATTCGAGGAACATCAGGCTTGGTGCGAGCACCGATGGACTCAATCCGTTCGGTAGCCAGAGCAGCACGCACAGCACTTGGCCCGTGTTTGTATGGATGTACAACCTACCTCCATGGTTGTGCATGAAGAAGAAGTACATACAAATGAGTATGCTAATTCAAGGGCCGAAACAACCTGGTACCGACATCAATCTGTATCTCGGGCTGTTGAAAGAGGAGCTAGCCACGTTATGGGAATCTGGAGCCAATACTTACGACGCCGTCGCACAAGATTATTTCACTATGAGAGCCGCGTTGGTCACTACGGTGCAAGACTATCCAGGTTGCGGGTATATCTCGGGGCAGGTTATCCAAGGATTCTGCGCATGCGTTAGGTGCATGGATAACACAAGCTATCTCCAACTAGAGAAAGATCCAGGGTCATCGAAAACCGTGTTCATGGCGCACCGGAGGTGGCTCGGCAAGAATGATCCATGGAGAAAACGTGGAGACCTGTTCGATGGCAAATCAGAGACCCGAGGAATCCCAGAGCGTAGGAGCAGTGAAGAAGTGGAAGAGTTGCTGAAAAACTGGAAAGATTGTCCTAAGCCTGGAAAGAAGCGAAAGAGGCAGCAACAAGACAAGCCGCTGATGAAGGTATGGAAAACAAGGTCTGTTTTCTGGGAGTTGCCATACTGGAAGTTTCTCCGCACGCCTCATAGCCTCGACATCATGCATATCACGAAAAACGTGTGCGAGAGTCTGGTCGCCACCATAATCAACATGCCAGATAGGACGAAAGATGGTCCGAAAGCAAGGCACGACCTGATATGCTTGGGTATCCGGAAGGAGCTTCACGGAGGACGCACTACTCCTGATGATCAGGAAGATGACGATGATCATGAGTCGGAGACGACACAAGGTCGTCGGAAGGGTAAAAAGTTCAAGAAGAACGAATATTACTGCCCTCCTTCTTGCTTCACTCTAAGCCAGGATGAGATCAAACAGTTTTTCAAGTGCCTTCTAGGAGTCAAATTTCCTTACGGCTACGCGGGCAAGATAAGCAGATACCTAGACGAGGCGAAGCAGAGGTTCAGTGGCATGAAGTCTCACGACTGTGCCGTGCTAATGACGCAGGTACTTCCGGTCGCACTAAGAGGGATAATGGACGAGCACGTCCGTGAAACGTTATTTGGCCTATGCAAGTTTTTCGACGTCATCTCTAGGAAGTCGATTGGCTTGAATCAGCTCGGAAGGCTACAGGAGGAGATCGTGGTGATACTATGTGAGCTTGAGGTCTACTTCCCACCCGCATTCTTCGACATTATGGTGCATCTGCTGGTCCATGTCGTGGAGGACATCGTACAACTCGGGCCGATGTTCCTCCGCAGCATGATGGCGTTCGAAAGGATGAACGGACACATCAAAGGATACGTTCGCAACAGGTCCCGTCCAGATGGAAGCATAGCCAAGGGCTTTCTGGCCGAAGAGTGCATCTCTTTCTGCACGAATTTGTAGGGGTTCGTAGCATGGAAAACAAAAAATTTCTATCGCATACAAACAAACAAGCCAAGATCTATCTACTAGATTGTAGCAACGAGTCGATGGTATAACTTACCCTCGAAGATTCCAAAGCGTTTAACGAGAGCGGATTCTCGTGGGTGATGTAGTCGTACTCTTTCCGATCTCAAGATCGTGTAGACGATCCTTCCGGCGCCACGTTCCGGCAGCGCTCCCGCAGTCGGTCACACGTTCGGTACTCGACGAAGACCTTCCTCTCCCTTGTTCCAGCAGGCAGCGGAGGTTGTAGCACTCTCCTCGCGATTCCGGCAGCACAACGGCGTGGTACCGGAAGTAGAGGGGAAATCCCGCAGGGCTTCGCCTTAAGCCGGTGCGAGTATGGTGGAGCTTATGAGAGAGGCTATTAGTGGTCTAGTAATTAGACACACCAATTAGAAGGCTCTAAACCAATTAGAAGGCTCTAAACCGCTGGCTAAAGCAATTAGAAGCTCTAAACCAAAACGGCTCTAAACCGGAGATTTAGAGGTGGAAACTTGTGTGTCTAGGAGGGGAGCCCTGCCCCTCCTTTTATAGGTGGGGAGGCGCGGCCAGGGGAGGGGAGTCCCTCCCCAAGTCGGCCTTGGGTGGTGCGCTGGCTTGGGGAAGAGACTCCTCCCTCAAGTCGGTTCCCAACTCCTCTTTCTTGTTTCCCACAGTTTCTTGTTTTAGCCGTTTGACTTTCAAACTGGACATTTGACTTTTCTGTTTTAGGATTCAATTTAATCCTTTATTTGGGACAGCAAGAACACTTAGTACATGATGCAATCATTCCAATATGTAATGACACATTCATGTACCCCTCCCCCCCCCAGAGTGCCGGACAATCCGGAACCTTCTAGAACATTCCCGATGAAAACACCGGAATCATTCCCGAACTCCGAAACTGGACTTTCCTTATATGAATCTTATTCTCCGGACCATTCCGGATCACCTCGTGATATCCCGGATCCCATCCGAGACTCCGAACAACATTCGGTCTCTTTCTCATAATACCATAACTACTCAAACAACGTCGAATCCTTAAGTGTGTCTCCCTACGGTTCGTGAATTATGCGGACATGATCGAGACACTTCTCCGAACAATAACCAATAGAGGAATCTGGAAATTCATATGGCTCCCACATATTTCTACGATTACTTTGCGATCGAATGAACCACTTACATACGATACCAATTTCCCTTTGTCTCACGATATGTTACTTATCCGAGGTTATGATCGTCGGTATCTCTGCATACCTAGTTCAACCTCGTTACTGATAAGTACTCTTTTCTCGTTCCCGTGATATGTGATCCCTTGTGACCAAGTCACATGCTTGCAAGCCAATTGGATGACATTCCACCGAGAGGGCCTGTAACACCCTCAGAATCGGCCCTATGCAAGTTTTAGCGAAACTCGCCAAACCCGCATAGAAACGATTCGAAGGTGCCCACCAGGCACTTTCGTGCGGGTGGAAAACAAAGTAATAACATTACACAACAGTCCTCGATGGGACCCACAGAACAGATATAGATACAACAGCGACTCAAAGAGTCAAGAATACAGATATACGGTACAAAGATCCAAATCACCTTGAAAACGATGGGGCGTCCGACTACGGACAAGATGCAAATGGGACTAAGAGCCCTGAAGAATAACCAATGGCGTCCATAACCCTGCCCAGGCCAAGCCGGAAGGGTAACCCTGCTAACGGCGTCGATCTCAAAACCTGCTTAAACAAAAGGGGTGCCGACAAAGGGCAAAGGAAAAAAAAAGAGGAGCGTCAGTACTGAGGCCAGTACACGGCGAGACTAGAATTCGGCGGTCCTCGCCTACATAGGTATGGTGGACTGAGCGGCAGCGGCAGCATGCACTAAACAACCTATAGAGACTCGATACAACTGGCGGCTATCAGAGAGGGATGAGAAAGACCTATTCGGATCCAAACTGATACTATCATCAAACAAACCCATCCTGGCATTCCCCCTCGAGACCAAACGAGGAAGTCAACCGAGGAACTCACACAGTTGGAAGTTTTATTTATTTAGTTTTCGTTGCAGCAATTACTAGTCAGGTATAGATAATCATCCTGATAAATAAACAGTGGGCACTTTTAGTTAATCATTCCGTTATAGTGGCAACACTTACTAGTCAGATACAATTAGCATGAGATAACCCCAAAACCCAGCAGTTGTTGGTACTTTTATTTAGCCATTCCGTTGTAGTGAAGCTGATTACTAGTCATATCGGATGCAAGTCAATTTATAACGATAAACTTTAGTTATAGTTGTCTATGATCAAGCACTGTGCTCCAAGTCGTCCATAACCGCGGACACGGCTTCTCGAAAAGATTTAACCCTGCAGGGGTGCACCAAAGTATCCACAGTCACTTCGACCCTTTTTGCCAGATCAGTTAACATACACCCATCGGTATGTCGGCGGGGCCTAAGTCACGACGTTCCCAGAACCAAAGCAAGTACATGGGGGCCACCCCACCGAGTCGACACCCGCAACGGAGTCGGCCGGTCTCCGAGACGGACTCAGGGTTTGGGTGGACGGCAGTGAGCGACAGTCTGCCCCCAAACGGGGACTGTCGACACCGCGAAAACGTGTCCCGATCCTAAACAGTACAGTGTGCTCCTCGCACAAACGTAAATAAAGCGGTAAACATGGCATAAGTACAGGATAGTAAATAAAACCTCAAACTAGTTTGTGGCCCCCAGTACAATACTTTGAAATCAGGTAATAATCAATGGGGGGCCCATATCTCCCCAACTGTGGTTAGCGCGCTCGATCTCGGAACAGGTGTCAAGAACTCGGGTCCTACGGGACACAAGTGGGCGGTCGGAAACCAAATCTTACCTATCACCCACCGATGCCTCTGCTTAATTCAATTTTAGTTGTTAAACAGGAATTAAAGTGAACAATAATTAAAACCATGATCATCTCCAACGTCAACATGCGGCACTTCTCCAACAATTGTGGTACTTGACGACACGCAACAGCACTTGAGCAAGCGACTACGGCGCGCAAGTCCAACTATCTACCAAACAACAGGTAATAGTATGTGTCCAAGGCAATATATGGCTGCAAGGGGTATCACGGGTACGAAAACTAGAGCATCGCACACAGATAGCAATAGATCAACAGGAGGGAATAAATACTAGAAAAGTAAGATAGGTAGAAAGGGGGAGATGCTCGCCTGAAAACATTGTCGAAGGGTTCAACCGAAGATCGGGGCGAAGCTCACATCAACTCAACGGCCTTATCCGCGAAGAAGCAAAACACTAGAAGAAACATCGGATGCAATATTTAATACACGGCAGAAGATCGGCATGATGCATGTATGAGGCATGGCAAAGATGCGATGCAATTAGGTCATATTAAGCGGAACCAGGGGTCCCGACAATTAATTAGGCGGTTCAAGTTGTTTATCTACCCCGCAATTTAAATGTTGTTTTACATGGCAGGATAGTTACCGGTTCACTACACAAGTTTAAATGAGGCCGATATGAGACTAGATTTGCCCGCATATGGGCTCCATATTTAATTATTAGGTGAATCGGCATAAGGCCCCCAACCCACATGATATGCATGCGGAAATGACAGTTTATATGCAACAGTTATATAGGTGACATTATAAATTAGGGTTCTCGGGTAAGGGTTCACACATCAGAGGGGGCTCGACGATCTTGGGGTTCCGGGGTTCGGGGTTCGACAGGGTCCAGGGTTCGGCGAGGTCGTTCTCGGACTCAGGGGTAGGTCTTGGCGCATCCGGGTTCTCGGCGGTCTCGGTGTCCGGAAAGGGTACTTGGTTCGGTGCCGGGGCGCATCGGGTGCTTCCGGGTCGGTGTCGTTCTTGTCGTCGCGCCGATCTTGTCGGGTCCCACAGGGTCGATCTTGTCGGGCGAGGGTCTTGTCGGGCCCGCGCCATCGAGGCGGTCTTGGCGAGGGAAGAAGTACTTGTCGCGCGTGTGGCCTTCGGGTCCGGGGGTCTCGGCGTCCGTGACGAAGATCATGGCGTCCGAGGGGGGAAAACATGGCATGTCGAGCTCGGTCTTCGGGGTTCCGATCATCGGTCTCGTGGGGCAGATCATGAGGGGGCATCGCCTTCGCCTCCGGGTTCCGGTTACGAGTGTCGTTGCGACTCTTGACGTCGGTTAACCAGAGTACACGTGTTGGGATCTGGGCACGAAGCAGGCGTGGCCCAGACGTCAGGTACTCAGACACACGCGCGATGCAGCGAGCTCCTGGAACAGGGGGCGGCCGCGGCGTTGGCGTCGCCGGCTCTGGGGCGGAGGCGCGCGAGCGGAGGCAGACGGGGCGGAGGGTGGCGGAACTCCGGGGAGGCGACGCGGCCGGACGCGGGGCCGGGCGGAGCGGTTGGGGCAGAGGGCCGCGGAGGCGAGCGACGGCCCCGGGCGGGGACGCCGGCGGCGGCCTGGGTCGGAGAAGGCCGGCGCGCGGCTGGGGAGCCCGGGCCGGCGGGGCGCTGGAGCGGCGCGCCAGGGAGAGGGCCGGCCCTGGCGGCGGAGGAGGCGAGCTTGCTGGCGACGGACGGCTCGGCGAGGGCGCGGGCTTGCGGGGCGGCCGAAGGGGAGAGGAGGAAGGCGGCCTGAGCGGCGGGCGGCGGCGCGCCGGAGCAGAGGCGCGGGGCGCGCGCGGGAGGAGAACGGCGGGGGCGGAGCTGGGGCTGGCGAGCGCGGCGGAGCGGGAGGGGCGCGAGGTCGCTGGCGGGGGAGGAGCGAGGCGGTTGCGAGGTGGGGAGGCCGGAGGCGGGGAGCTCGCTGGCGGCGGCCCGCCGGAGCGGAGGAGGGCCAGGGGAGGACGCGGGTGGCGAGGTCGCGCGGAGGGGAGCGGCTACGCGGCGGACGGGCGGGGTGAGCGGCCGGAGACGGGCGGCCCGTCGCGAGGAGGAGGCGGGGCGCCGCGCCGCCGGTGAGGGAGAGGAGGGAGCGACCAGAGCGGGAGGTGAGGGACGGGTCGGGGCGTTCGCGTGGGGGGGACGCGGGGAGGTGGACCTGGTGGGGCCGGGGTAGGTCAGGCTAGAAGAGGGAGCGTGGGGAGTGGGACGGGGTGCTGCGGGTGGGGTCGGGGCGAGTGGGGCCTGGGGTCAGGGGGATTAACCGCGTGGGTAGGCTGGTTAGGTGGTGAGGGAGAGAGGCTGGAGGCGGGGCCCAGGCGCGGGCTGGGGAGCGTGCAGGCGTGTAGTGCGCTGCGCCTGTGTGTGCTTGTGTGGTGCGTGCAGGGGTGGGGTGGGGAGAGAGAGGAGAGAGAGTGGGGGTGGGCTAGGTGTCAGCATAGGAGTGGGTGGGGGATAGGGCCAGGTGAGGTGGCAGGTTGTCATTGGACAGGGTGAGGTGGAGGGGTTGGTGTGGGTATGCTAGTTGGTAGACTTAGGTGTTAGAGGCGGACCGTTTGTAAAACCTGGGGGTGGTCGTTCGGGTCGAAACGGCCCGTTCGACTGCCCCCGCTAAAACAATTAAACCTTTTTATTTATTTTAACGGGCCAAACGCAAACCGATAGCGGCCAAAACAAAATATTCCGGGGACCCGGTTTTGATGTTTGAATAAAGAGGGGCGTTTAGAAAACAACACGGGCTTTGCAAACATAGTTTTATGCGAACAATGCATGATGATGACGATGCAATGCACAAATTCAACGCGATTTTCTAGTAGTGGTTTTGCGGGATGCCACAGGGCCCAGAGTATATCTATCCGTCATGTGGATGGACAAATCCCACTCTTGATCCATGTGTTTCAACCAATACTTTCCGAACACTTAATGCCACCTTTATAGCCACCCAGTTACGGTGTGGTGTTTGATGTCATCAAAGCATCCATCCGGTAAAGGTGATATGCATGATCTCATGGTCGAAAGAATTAGGTTACTATGTATCAGAAAGCATATAGCAATTGAACTATTGAAATGACTTGATCTTTATGCTACGCTTATCAATAGGAGTATGTCCACCATATCATTCTCCTAACGATATGATCTTGTTGTTGATAACATCTCAATGTTCATGATATGGAAACCACAATCATTTAATCAACCAACAAGCTAGTGAAGTATAGAGGCTATACTAGGGACTTCAATTTAAGTTTACAATTCACACAAGTATTAATGTTTCCTTGTTAATACTATTATAGCATGAATATAAACATTTATCATAAACACAAAGATATAATAATAACTATTATTATTGCCTCTAGGGCATATCTCCAACAGTCTCCCACTTGCACTAGAGTCATCTAATCTAGATTACATGGTAATATACCGAACACCCATGGCAGTTTGGTGTTGGTCATGTTTTGCCCTCGGGAGAGGTTTAGTCAACGGATCCACCACATTCAGATCTGTGTGTACTTTGCAAATCTTTATATCCCCATCCTGGATATGTTCTCGAATAGCGTGAAAACGCAGTTTGATATGCTTCAGCTTCTTGTGTGACCTTGGTTCTTGCGCATTGGCTATGGCGCCCATGCTATCACAGTAGATAGACATTGGGTCCAGCGCACTTGGAACCACACCCAGCTCTGTAATGAACTCTTTCATCCATATCGCTTCTTGTGAAGCCTCCGAAGCAGCCATGTATTCCGATTCAGTTGAAGATCTTGCCACAACGCTTTGCTTTGCACTCCTCCAGCTAACTGCTGCACCATTCAAAATAAATACGTATCCAGATTGTGATTTAGAATCATCCGGATCGGTGTTCCAACTAGCATCGGTGTAACCATTAACAACGAGCTGTTCATCACCTCCATAAGAAAGAACCATATCCTTAGTTCTTCTCAAGTACTTAAGGATGTTTTTGACCGCTGTCCAATGATCCACTCCTGGATCACTTTGATATCTGCTAGTTAGACTAACAGCATATGCGATGTCGGGTCCAGTACATAGCATGGCATACATTAGAGATCCTATGGCTGAGGCATAGGGAGTCTTACTCATCCTTTCTCTATCTTCTGCTGATGTTGGACTTTGAGTTTTACTCAAGGTCGTATTGGGCAACATGGGCAAGAACCCTTTCTTGCTTTCTTCCATTCCAAACTTCTTTAGAACTTTGTCCAAATATGTACTCTGTGACAATGATATTTGGCGTTTCGATCTATCTCTATAAATCTTTATGCCTAATATGTAAGCTGCTTCGCCAAGATCCTTCATTGAAAAACTATTATTCAAATATTCCTTGACACTATTAAGAAGGTCTACATCATTCCCAATCAACAATATGTCATCCACATACAGTATTAAGAATGCTACAGAGCTCCCACTCACTTTCTTGTAAATACAAGCTTCTCCATAAGTTTGTATAAAACCAAAACTTTTGATTACCTTATCAAAACGTTGATTCCAACTTCGGGATGCCTGCTTCAATCCATAGATGGACCGTTGAAGTTTGCATACCTTGTTAGCATCTTTAGGATCGACAAAACCTTTGGGTTGCATCATATACAACTCTTCATCAATGTCTCCATTGAGGAATGCTGTTTTGACATCCATCTGCCATATCTCATAATCATAATATGCAGCGATTGCTAACATAATCCTCACAGACTTTAGCTTCGCTACCGGTGAGAAAGTCTCATCGTAGTCAACTCCTTGAATTTGTCGAAACCCTTTTGCGACAAGTCGAGCTTTATAGACAGTAACATTACCATCAGCATCTGTTTTCTTCTTGAAAATCCATTTGTTCTCGACAGCCTTCCGGCCATCCGGTAAGTCCACCAAAGTCCATACTTGGTTTTCGTACATGGATCCAATCTCGGATTTCATGGCTTCTTGCCATTTATTGGAATCTGGGCTCATCATCGCTTCCTCATATGTCTCGGGGTTATCGGTGTTGTCCACTACCATGACATTCATAACGGAATCATACCAATCTGGAGTGGTACGAGTTCTCGTTGACCTCCGAGGCTCTGTAGTAACTTCAACCGAAGTTTCATGATCACCATCATTAGCTTCCTCTCTTATTGGTGCAGGCACCACAGGAACTTCTTCCGGTGCTGCGCTACTCGCAATTTCGAGAGAAGGTTCGACAACCTCGTCGAGTTCTACTTTCCTTCCAGTCACTTCTTTCGAGAGAAATTCCTTCTCTAGAAAGGATCCATTCTTGGCAACGAAGATTTTGCCTTCGGATCTATGATAGAAGGTATACCCAATAGTTTCCTTCGGGTATCCTATGAAGACGCATTTTTCCGCTTTGGGTTCAAGCTTGTCCGGCTGAACTTCTTTACATAGGCTTCGCATCCCCAAACTTTAAGGAACGACAATTTAGGTTTCTTCCCAAACCATAATTCATACGGTGTCGTTTCAACGGATTTAGACGGTGCCCTATTTAAAGTGAATGCGGCTGTTTCTAATGCATAACCCCAAAATGATAGCGGTAAATCTGTAAGTGACATCATAGAACGAACCATATCTAAGAGAGTTCGATTACGACGTTCGGACACACCATTACGCTGTGGTGTTCCCGGCGGTGTCAATTGTGAAAGTATTCCGCACTTCTTTAAATGCTCGCCAAACTCGTAACTTAGATATTCACCTCCACGATCAGAACGTAGAAACTTAATCTTCTTGTTACGTTGATTCTCTACCTCACTTTGAAACTCCCTAAACTTCTCGAAAGTTTCGGACTTATGTTTCATGAAATAGATATACCCATATCTACTCAAGTCATCCGTGAAGGTAAGAACATAACGATAACCACCGCGCGATGCAACACTCATTGGACCACACACATCGGTATGTATGATCTCCAATAAGTCCGTAGCTCGCTCCATCATACCAGAAAATGGAGTCTTAGTCATTTTACCCATCAGACATGCTTCGCATCTTTCAAGTGATTCAAAATCAAGTGATTCAAGAAGTCCATTGGAATGGAGTTTCTTCATACGTTTCACTCCGATGTGACCAAGACGACAGTGCCACATATAGGTCGAATTATCGCTTGATTTCAAACGTTTAGCCTCAATGTTGTTGATATGTGTATTTCCACTATCGAGATTCAATAAGAATAGACCATATATCAAAGGTGCATGTGCATAAAACATATTACTCATATAAATAGAACAACCATTATTCTCAGATTTAAACAAGTAACCGTCTCGCAATAAACAAGATCCCGATATAATGTTCATGCTCAACGCAGGCACCAAATAACAATTATTTAAGCATAAAACTAATCCCGATGGTAGATGAAGAGGTAGCGTGCCGACCGCGATCACATCAACCTTTGATCCGTTTCCCACGCGCATCGTCACCTCGTTCTTCGCTAGCTTCCGTTTATTCTGCAGCACCTGTTTCGAGTTACAAATATGAGCAACCGAACCAGTATCAAATACCCAGGCACTACTACGAATACTAGTGAGATACACATCAATAACATGTATATCAGATATACCTTTCTTCTTGATGTTGCCGTTCTTCAAATCCGCCAAGTACTTTGGGCAATTCCGCTTCCAGTGACCTACTCCCTTGCAGTAAAAGCACTCAGTTTCAGGCTTTGGTCCAGCCTTGGTTTTCTTCGTCGGCGTGGTAACTTTCTTACCACCCTTCTTGAAGTGTCCCTTTTGCTTAGACTTGCCCTTCTTGAATTTGGTGGTCTTATTGACCATCAACACTTGGTGCTCTTTCTTGATCTCCACTTCTGCAGATTTTAACATAGCAAATAGTTCTGACAACTCTTTGTTCATGTTCTGCATGTTGTAGTTCATCACAAAGTTCCTGTAACTTGGTGGCAATGACTGGAGGACGCGGTAAACACCCAAAGCATTAGGAATCACTATACCCAAGCTTTGAAGTTTGTTTGCGTGCCCAGACATTTTAAGCACATGCTCACTGACGGAGCTGCCCTCTTCCATCTTGCAGTTAAAGAACTTTTCAGAAGCTTCATAACTTTCAATTGCCGCATGAGTCTCAAAAATCAATTTGAGATCCTCGACAATATCATATGGGTCTGACTCTTCAAACCTTTTCTGAAGCTCCGATTCTAAACCATACAAGATAGCACACTGAACTATGGAGTACTGATTCTTCCGAGCGAGGTAAACATTCTTTACTTCATCGAGAGCATCAGCTGCAGGTGGGTCACCCAGCGGTGCATCCAGCACATAGGTCAAATTACCAGCTGTGAGGACAATCCTCAAATTGCGGAACCAATCCGCGAAGTTGCTTCCATTGTTTTTCAACTTTTCTTTCTCTAGGAACGCATTAAAATTGATGGTAGGGGCTGCCATTGATCTACAACATATTTGCAATAGTTTAGACTAAGTTTATGACAAATTGAGTTCAAATTAATTAATGAAATTAAACTAGGTGAACTCCCACTCAAAACAACATCCCTCACATTGTTTTAGTGATCACACGAACCAAATCCACTACATCAACACCGATCATCACGAGAGTTGATATAGTTTCAATGGCGAACAATCATCATGTTCATCATATCTACTATATGATTCATGCTTTACCTTTCGGTAATCCGTGTTCCTGAGACCATGTCTGTACATGCTAGGCTCGTCAAGATCAAAACTTAGCCACCGCATAAGCAAATCTGGCTTGCTTACGTTGTATACACTTGCGGAATCTAACACACCCGATCATCACGTGGTGCTTCGAAACAACAAGCTTTAGCAACGGTGCTAACTAAGGGCGAACACTTTATGATTTGAAATTCATGTGCATGAGGGATCATCTTATAATGCTACCGTCGTCTACTAAGCAATACAAGATGCATAAAGGATTAACATCACATGCAATTCATAATATGTGATATGATATGGCCTTTCTTCTTTGTGCTTCCGATCTCCATCTTCAAACACGAACATGATCTCCATCATCACCGGCATTGCATCAAGGTCAATGACGCTTCACCATGGTTGTCATCCACCGGCTTCAACTATTACAACTACTTTGAATAGACACACGGGTCTTAACATAAATTAAAGACAACCATATGGCTCCTGCCGGTTGCCAACTTACAATAAGGAACATTGCATACATCAAATATAATCACAATCATGGCCATATCACATCACTGCACACCCCTGCAAAACAAAGTTAGACGCTTCTACTTTCTTTGCATATTTTACGTGGTTTGGGGCTTTCAATAAGTGTCGTTCTAACTTACGAACAAGAACCACAACATTGATACTAGCATTGTTGATTACCCGTTGTAAATTGGATCTTAACTATGCTAGGAGAAACAGGCACCCGCAAAGCCACTTATGCAATACAAGTTGCATGTCAAGCGTGGAGCAAGTCTCATGAACGATGTCATGTAAGGTTAGCCCGGGCCGCTTCATCCCAACATACCGCAAGATGCAAAGTACACAAAAAGCAATCTACAATAAAAGCATCAACGCCCACAATGACCATTGTGTTCTACTCGTGCAACAGATCTACATATAGACACGGCTCTGATACCACTGTAGGGGTTCGTAGCATGGAAAACAAAAATTTTCTATCGCATACAAACAAACAAGCCAAGATCTATCTACTAGATTGTAGCAACGAGTCGATGGTATAACTTACCCTCGAAGATTCCAAAGCGTTTAACGAGAGCGGATTCTCGTGGGTGATGTAGTCGTACTCTTTCCGATCTCAAGATCGCGTAGACGATCCTTCCGGCGCCACGTTCCGGCAGCGCTCCCGCAGTCGGTCACACGTTCGGTACTCGACGAAGACCTTCCTCTCCCTTGTTCCAGCAGGCAGCGGAGGTTGTAGCACTCTCCTCGCGATTCCGGCAGCACAACGGCGTGGTACCGGAAGTAGAGGGGAAATCCCGCAGGGCTTCGCCTTAAGCCGGTGCGAGTATGGTGGAGCTTATGAGAGAGGCTATTAGTGGTCTAGTAATTAGACACACCAATTAGAAGGCTCTAAACCAATTAGAAGTCTCTAAACCGCTGGCTAAAGCAATTAGAAGCTCTAAACCAAAACGGCTCTAAACCGGAGATTTAGAGGTGGAAACTTGTGTGTCTAGGAGGGGAGCCCTGCCCCTCCTTTTATAGGTGGGGAGGCGCGGCCAGGGGAGGGGAGTCCCTCCCCAAGTCGGCCTTGGGTGGTGCGCCGGCTTGGGGAAGAGACTCCTCCCTCAAGTCGGTTCCTAACTCCTCTTTCTTGTTTCCCACAGTTTCTTGTTTTAGCCGTTTGACTTTCAAACTGGACATTTGACTTTTCTGTTTTAGGATTCAATTTAATCCTTTATTTGGGACAGCAAGAACACTTAGTACATGATGCAATCATTCCAATATGTAATGGCACATTCATGTACCCCTCCCCCCCGGAGTGCCGGACAATCCGGAACCTTCTAGAACATTCCCGATGAAAACACCGGAATCATTCCCGAACTCCGAAACGGGACTTTCCTTATATGAATATTATTCTCCGGACCATTCCGGATCACCTCGTGATATCCCGGATCCCATCCGAGACTCCGAACAACATTCGGTCTCTTTCTCATAATACCATAACTACTCAAACAACGTCGAATCCTTAAGTGTGTCTCCCTACGGTTCGTGAATTATGCGGACATGATCGAGACACTTCTCCGAACAATAACCAATAGAGGAATCTGGAAATTCATATGGCTCCCACATATTTCTACGATTACTTTGCGATCGAATGAACCACTTACATACGATACCAATTTCCCTTTGTCTCACGATATGTTACTTATCCGAGGTTATGATCGTCGGTATCTCTGCATACCTAGTTCAACCTCGTTACTGATAAGTACTCTTTTCTCGTTCCCGTGATATGTGATCCCTTGTGACCAAGTCACATGCTTGCAAGCCAATTGGATGACATTCCACCGAGAGGGCCCAGAGTATATCTATCCGTCATGTGGATGGACAAATCCCACTCTTGATCCATGTGTTTCAACCAATACTTTCCGAACACTTAATGCCACCTTTATATCCACCCAGTTACGGTGTGGTGTTTGATGTCATCAAAGCATCCATCCGGTAAAGGTGATATGCATGATCTCATGGTCGAAAGAATTAGGTTACTATGTATCAGAAAGCATATAGCAATTGAACTATTGAAATGACTTGATCTTTATGCTACGCTTATCAATAGGAGTATGTCCACCATATCATTCTCCTAACGATATGATCTTGTTGTTGATAACATCTCAATGTTCATGATATGGAAACCACAATCATTTAATCAACCAACAAGCTAGTGAAGTATAGAGGCTATACTAGGGACTTCAATTTAAGTTTACAATTCACACAAGTATTAATGTTTCCTTGTTAATACTATTATAGCATGAATATAAACATTTATCATAAACACAAAGATATAATAATAACTATTATTATTGCCTCTAGGGCATATCTCCAACAGAATTATCTAGACATCGAGAACCCTGTCGGTCTTCCCGTCAACAGACACCTTGGCAAGCTCGACGGATCTGGTCACCGAGAGGGTCGTCGCATACTGCATGCAGACTTCGATTTTCGACGCGCAGACTTTGATCGAGCAAACCTCGTCGCGCTACAGCATTTAGAACTGGTCGATCCTTGGGTACAGAAGCACAAAAGGTTAATCGAGAAGAAGTACAGTGACCGGGGCATACAGAGGACGCAGGGAGAAATAATCAAAGAGCACAACTCAGATTTCACGCGTTGGTTTAGGCAGACGCTCCTTGATAATCCCCCGCGCTCGCATTCTTCTGACACGGAAAAGATCATATTCACCTTGTCGCAAGGACCGATGCAAAACCTGGTGACCTATCAGGCGTATGATATCAACGGCTACACATTCTACACGGAGGAAAAGGACAACAAGTGTGATTATCAGAACTCAGGCGTAATGTCGGAATTCTACACCGATGACAACGTGAAGGAAAGATTCTACGGAAGAATCGAGGAGATCTGGGAGCTCGACTACTGTGGAGAAAAGGTGCCGATGTTCCGTGTCAGATGGGCAAAGAGCGTCGAAAGAGAAGACCGGTATTTCACAACCATGGTTATACCCGAAGCAGCCAAATCCAAGGCCGCCGGTGCAAACGTGGCCGCGAAAAATGAACCGTGGGTACTGGCTACCAAAGTGGACCAATGTTTTTTCATTACCGACCCGACAAAGCCTAGCCGTGTTGTCGTGAGGAGAGGAAAAAGAAACATCATCGGAATGGATGGAGTCGCCAACGAGCAAGACTTCGACCAGTACGGCGATCCAAAGATTGAAGATGACGACGACTACGATGCAGCAACATACATCACAAGAAGAAAAAGAACAACCCTACCCAAAAAAGGTAGCCCGTTCGAAAGAAGAAACATTAAAGTGCCGGGGCTAAATTATTCAACCGCGACAAAGAAGGGAAAAAAGATTGTAAAACGCTTGCTCAAAAAATATTGTAAAACGCGTGGTCGAAAAAGATTGTAATATTCATGGACAAAGTATTATGAAATTTAGTTATACTTTGAATCATTTTTGTAACACTTTTATGACATATATTATCACTTTTGGGCATTTTTGGAATATTTAAAAGTATTTTAAAAACAAAACAAAATTTGTATGGCATGTATCACCACTTTTGGAACATTTTAAAGTATTTTTTGGAACATTTTAAAGTATTTTTAAAGTAAAAATAAAAAAGTGGAGCACCAGGATTCGAACCTGGGTGCTCATCGTTTAGAATAGAGCTAAGGGCAGAACCAGTGGGGTAAGACGGTACTAGTGTTAACTAGTGGGACGGCTGCCCTCTTATCTGATAGTCCAACCCACACACGCGTAGCGCACCCTGGCCAAGTGCGCTACGGATAACCGTAGCGCACTTGGTCAGGGTGCGCTACGCGTGTGTGGGTTGGACTAGTCAACTGCGCGCGTGAGCCAACCCTCCCATCGTCGTCCTCAGACACATCGTACCCATCCCGGCCCATCCCCATCCCCGCATCGAGGCGCCGCCGCCGCATCCCAAGAGGAGGAGGCCGCCACGCCAGGAGGAGGAGGCCTCCACGCTAGGAGGAGGAGGAGGCCGCCTTGCCCGCGCGCTCGTTCCGTGGAGGAGGAGGTCGGTGGCGGCGAGGTTCCTGCAGAGTCGGCTCTGCTCCTCCGACGGCAAGGCGCTCTGCCGCTCCCTCCCCCTCGTTACCTCGTCCGCCAGCCCTCGTCGTCGTCATCTCCCCCTCTCTCCTCGAGCAATCTCAGAGGTGAGCTCTGCCCCTCCCCTCTATCCTTCTCCCCCTCTCTCTCCTCAGAGGGTTAGGGTTAGGCTATTGTACTTTGGTGTTTGCATCTGGTTAGGGTTAGGCTATTTTCTTCCTAAATCCATTGCATCTGGTTAGGGTTAGGCTATTGTACTTTGGTGTTTGCAGAATGTTAGACAAAAATGTGCTAGTGCTTGCAGAATGTTAGACAAAAATGTAGTTTGGTGCTTGCAGGCTGCCTCGAGAAAGCATCTGTAATTATTGACAAAGATGGCATGTATATCTTTCTATATACATACTGCTAGTGACCTGATGAGCGATGCTAGTTAAGTGAAGATGGCATGTATATCTTTGTATGTGTAAGACAGAGAAACCAAATGGACCGTTGATGTGCCAATTTGGTCATTTTTTTGCGAGTAATTTGGTCATTTAGTCCATGCACAATGCAAATGCTTAGCAAAACACAATGCAATGCTGAATTGATGCCACCTCTTTTAATCTCTGTTGCACTGCTTGCTCTTCTGAACATATAGTATGTGGATTTAGTACTGTTGTGCTTGCAGTTTGCATATATACTATATGTCCACCCTATAAATCCACATACTGTTCAGCATACTATAGATCAATCACTCATAGGGTGGCATCAATTCAGCATTCAGAATCTATAGGGTTGATTCAGTATATATGTCACATACTGATTAATGCCACATATAGTATGTTGATCTATAGGGTTCAGAATCTATAGAATGATTTGATCCTTTTGTTAGGTTTGTTACTATGATAGTTCATCAGTAAAAAATATTCACATTATTTTACTTATTTGCATATGGAAGGACTAAAAGCATGTGATGGTCTTGGGCCTCTTAGTGCTCAAGAGTTCATGATCATCGGTTTAGAAGCATATGGTTTAGAAGCCTCTTAGTGCTCAAGACTAAAAGCATATGGTTTAGAAGCCCTGAGATACTGTAACAGTCCCATTTTTCCTTAGCCTAGCTTGGAATATCTAGGTTTAGTATTGCCCCTATCTCATAACTTGAGATAGTTGTTGAGTAAGTGACAGATGTAAAATATTTTGCGGCTAATATTATCTGTACTTGGAAGTATTGTTCGTTTTGGGCCCCTACTCTCACCTTCATGAATCTGGAATCATAATAGAGGTATCATGGATAGCAGCGGGTTGTTCAGTGATCACTAATTTAATCTGTACTTGCAAGTATTACTTGCTTGTTTAAGGTGCTGCTCTCGGCTTCACAAATCTGGATTGTTAATAGATTGTTCAGTGATCATTCTTGTGGTTACCATTTATGCTTGATGTACTGTTTGTGTGTTGGCCATTTATTCTAGTTGTGCTCCATTTTTGCATGAAACAGATTTATTGTGTGCTGGTTGTGCAATTGTGCTGGCTATAGGTTGCTCTGGCTACTACTATCTGTGGTTGTGCTGGCCTTATATCCATCCTAGTGTTGCTCTGGCTACTACTATCTGTGGTGCTACTCATGTGCTTCTACTACTATCCGTGCTGGGACAACAGCACCTTGAAATTGTGCTTGTGCTTGTATATGAAGCACTTTATTATGTGTGTATGCAGGTTCTTGTATGAAATGAGTCCCGATTTTTGCCGGAATGTTGATTAACTTCCGTTTTGGCAGAAATCGGGCACTCCTAGTTTAAGAAAATTAGCAAAGGTCATGCCGGATTTTTCCGTGCATTTAACCAATTATTTGTTTTTTATTAGTGCAAAGATGTGTGACAACGATGAGGCTGGATGTTCTAAGCGCATCAACGCTGAAGGAGAACTCAGACCTCCGAATAAACAATTGACATTCTGGGAGGCGGCCCAGCGTCTAGAAGACGATGAAGAATACCATCCTTCGGAGAGCGAGGATGATGAGATGGAAGACGCGGAGGAAGAAGCCGAAGGAACGACGGACGATGAAACCACTGATGGCGGCGAGGGCACAGGGAGTGGTAGCAACCCTCCTAAGAAGAAGAAGCCGAAGGACCGGCGCCCGAACACGGTCGGCACGGTCAGGGAGGAAATTACCGAAGTGAGCCCATCAGGGGTTCCTTTGGAGCCCGCCCTTGTCGTCAAAGGGTACGGTGGGCAAGTGGCGGCGATCACCCGGACAACCATCTCGATCAACACCGAGAATCTCCGGCATAAAGATAATGGCCACTTGCGCACACTCCTCTTCGAGAAGCTGCACGCAAGATACAAGTTCCCCGCTAAGTATCAGAACACAAATTATCATGGGAACGAAGTAAACAAATCCTCCCTCACAAAGATGAGCACCGCCCTGGCCAGCTGGAGAACCCGGATAAAGAAGAAGATCTATAAAGAAGGCAAAAGTCTCGAGGAGATCCAGAAGATTGACCCGCAGATAACCGAAGATCAGTTGCGGGAGTTCAAGGAGAGGTGTGAATCCGAAAGAGCCCTGGCCAATAGTAATCGGGGAAAGGTGCTGCAGGCGATGAATATAGGTCATCACCATCTCGGATCTGGTGGATACAGAACCGCGGAGGCCAAATGGAATAGGGAGGACGAAGAGTATAGATCCAAGGGGATAGAAAACCCCTTTGCTAAATTCGAACCCGGGCAGGTTCGAAACTTCATCAGGGCCCGTTACCATGTGGACCCAAAAACCAAACAACTCACCGCGGATCCTGCGGTGAAGGAATTCGAGGAAATTGTGGTAAGTATAATCTAATTACCGCGGATCAACACGATTGCAATCTAATCGATGATCTAAATGATTCACTGTTACTTCTTCTGCAGGAGGAGGAAATTGTTGCTAGTCATGGATCCCAGGGTTCCTCATCCCAGGGGTCGACGGCGGCCACCCGGTGGGATAACCCTTTTAACAGGGCGATGAACCGGGCCAAGAAAATAGAGCCGGTTATGAAGAAGCCGTCGTCGGCTGGCCGTCTGGCCGGCCTCGGGGGTAAGAATTGGGTGGATCATTTTGGTCCACCGCCGAGGACGCATGTGGCGCCGTCGGGAAGGAGCGAGGAGGAAAACAGAGAGGTTCAAGAACTTAAGGCACAAGTGGCGCGGATCCCGCAGATCGTCCAAGACAACCTGGCAATCACCCTTACGTCCTTCCTGCCTACCTTGGTGGAGTCAATAGCGAACTGGAGTGCGGGTGGTCGAGTAGGGCCGTGCCCGATTCCAAGCATGGTCAGCAGCCACTCGAACAACGCGGCGCCGACGAATCAGGCGAACTACGTGTTCGTGACTCCGCCCGCTAGCACCGCGGCGCCGCAAGTGTTGGTGACTCCCCCTGCCATCACCGCGGCGCCGGAGTACATGTTGGTGCCCCCCTGCCATCGTCGCGGCGGCACCGGAGCTCCAAGCACCCGTCGGTAGGGAGAATACACCGGCGGCCAGCACCGCGCCATCAAGCAGCCCTTCCGTATCTTGCACGCCCGTCGCCGTATGCGGTGCGTCGACATTAGCCGATCTCGACGCCATCACGGTAAACAAATTGCTTTAATTACCGCCTTTCATGCCATCTATATATTACTCTTGTGGCATCTCGCTCTGACGACGCCGCTCATGTTTTCTGCAGACGGATGTTCCTTGCACTCTCTTATGCTACGTGAACAACGAGCTGAGGGATGTTGCCAAGGGTACCATCGTTCAACCCTTGCAGCGCACGTTCCACTCAAAACCGATGCCAGATAGCGTGCACAGGGTTAAAATTAGTCGGGTGCTAAGGGGCTGCGACGACCTGGAACCTCCCATTCAACCCCCAGGAGCGGATGAAGAAGAGTCGTCTGTCCTCAGAAGTTGCTTCGGCTTGTTCTTGCTATGGCCAAAGAGCATGATCCGTTTGGGGACGGTGGGGGCCATCACGCCACAGACAACAGCACCGCCTGTCGTGCCAGCGACAAGCGGTGGCAGGGCCCCCTTACCGCCCTCGCCGTCACCTCCACGCGGTGGGTCGGATGATCATGTTGATGATATGCACATGGCGCAGGATCCGGCCGAGGACTTCGAAGACTGGAATGATCACTTCTTCAGCACTCAGTTTGGCAACGAAGAAGACCTAGCTGGTGGCCCCACAGAGAAAGCCACTATCACCAAGCGTCTGTTTGGTTCTCAGGAGACGCCTCCAGCTTGCGCCTTTACAGAGCCAGCTGATACAACCAACCGGCCCTTTATTCTAAGCCCTGACACACTACATAGGGCGGCCGGTGCTCAGATTGTGGTGCCTGCCCGCTCTCCAAAAGGAAAAAAGGGCAGGAAAAGAAAATCTAGCAGCTCGAGCCAGCCGGTGGCGTCAACAACTGCGAATCCGATCAGGTTTCGGGACGGGCCACCAAGACCCGAGGGTATTATGTGGAGGATTCATGTGGCGGGTGAGCCCATGCTACCTAAGAATTTGCGGAAGCTCGCCAGTTCGGAACTGCAGAGTGTGCATGACGGCGTGCTGACGATAGAGAGACGCCTTCTATCGGAGAAAGATCCCTCGCACCCGGTATTCGTGGTTAAGGTGCCACCAGGCTTGGGCTTCGTCGACACTGCCCCCGCGGATCTGTTCTTCCTGCGGTTCGAGGACATCTTCAATATGTTCCACCTATACCCGCTGCACTATACCATGGTCCGTCTCTTTTCTCTCAGCCTGGCCACGCAGATCATTAGAGAGAACACACCGGGCATCGCTATAGTGGACCCCTACTACATGCGTGACGGCTGCTTGGGTTCCCCCGCCGAACGACGTATCGTGGCCTCGTACCTAAAAATAATCCTCGTGGCGAACAAGACAAAGGAATACATTCTCGTGCCTTACTTTCCCGAGTAAGTCGTTATTCAGTCGCCACCGTCGATTGGCTTTATTAGATCATCATCATTCTTTTTTCAACACATTCCATTTGAATTTTTTGCGCAGAGATGAACACTGCACGCTCATCTCCTTATCGCCGAAGCATTCCCACGCCACGTATTTCGACTCGGGGAGTCTAGAAAAGAAGAAAAACTACGACAAGATCAAGGAAGTTCTGGATGATGCTCTCACTGGCTTTGCCTCGACGGAAGGCACCAGCTTCGTGCGTAAGAAGGTCAAGTTCGGCAGGCACGTCTTCAACCACGTAACAGAGTTCCCCTGCGTGAAGCAGCCGGAAAACAGTAAGAAGGAAGCCTACTACGCACTCCATCACATGAGGGCGTTCCTACTTGACCAGCAGAATTCTACGCTGCCAGATCATCTCGAACAGTGGGCCGAAGCAAAGGCCAAGATCAATGATTCGGATATTAGACAAGAGATGTATCGCATCCAGCAGCAGTTTGGGGCAATCATCTTTCGTGATGTCATGACTTCGGGGGGGATCTTCTACGAAGGAAATATCCCGAATAACCGTGACATAGAAGATCGCCTAGAGATGCAGGGTGACTATAGAAAGTTCATGACGAGGCAGGGCGTCCTCCCGTTCCCTAAGCCGAGCCAGAAGGCTTGATGTTGGCCTAGTTGTAGTTGCAAACTATAGATGACCTTTGTGTGTGTGTGGACGACAAGTGTACTTATCTTATTAGGTTTATGAATCACCGCTTACTTATTTTGCTTATTATTATTATATATCAATCAATGCTTGGTTTTTTTGCTTACTCTTTGGTTTTTTTGCTTACTCTTTGGTTCTCGGACGACAAGTGTGAGTTATTTTTGTCTTTTTCGAGAATATGCCGATGATTGAAATGTCGTGGCACAATATATATGTGAATGTGCTATGACGGGATTGTTAGCCTTGTGATATGCACAAGTCCAGGAATTGTGCATCCTACTTGGCTAACAGTCCCGTCATAAGCATATTCCTGTGTCCAACGACCTAGCTAGTTATATATGAGGCATTCTTTTCGAGTTATTTTTGTCTTTTTCGAGAATATGCCGATGATTGAAATGTCGTGGCACAATATATATGTGAATGTGCTATGACGGGATTGTTATCCTTGTGATATGCACAAGTCCAGGAATTGTGCATCCTACTTGGCTAACAGTACCGTCATAAGCATATTCCTGTGTCCAACAACCTAGTTATATATGAGGCATGCTTTTTGAGTTATTTTTGTCTTTTTCGAGAATATGCCGATGATTGAAATGTCGTGGCACAATATATATGTGAATGTGCTATGACGGGATTGTTAGCCTTGTGATATGCACAAGTCCAGGAATTGTGCATCCTACTTGGCTAACAGTCCCGTCATAAGCATATTCCTGTGTCCAACAACGTAGCTAGTTATATATGAGGCATTCTTTTCGAGTTATTTTTGTCTTTTTCGAGAATATGCCGATGATTGAAATGTCGTGGCACAATATATATGTGAATGTGCTATGACGGGATTGTTAGCCTTGTGATATGCACAAGTCCAGGAATTGTGCATCCTACTTGGCTAACAGTCCCGTCATAAGCATATTCCTGTGTCCAACGACCTAGCTAGTTATATATGAGGCATTCTTTTCGAGTTATTTTTGTCTTTTTCGAGAATATGCCGATGATTGAAATGTCGTGGCACAATATATATGTGAATGTGCTATGACGAGATTGTTAGCCTTGTGATATGCACAAGTCCAGGAATTGTGCATCCTACTTGGCTAACAGTCCCGTCATAAGCATATTCCTGTGTCCAACGACCTAGCTAGTTATATATGAGGCATTCTTTTCGAGTTATTTTTGTCTTTTTCGAGAATATGCCGATGATTGAAATGTCGTGGCACAATATATATGTGAATGTGCTATGACGGGATTGTTAGCCTTGTGATATGCACAAGTCCAGGAATTGTGCATCCTACTTGGCTAACAGTCCCGTCATAAGCATATTCCTGTGTCCAACGACCTAGCTAGTTATATATGAGGCATGCTTTTTGAGTTTGCTCTTTTTGATTTAAGAGTACTTTCTATAAGTGTATCTTCATATGCGACTTTAATTATACATGTTTTTTCAATCACCGGTTAGTTATTATTGTCAACTTGTAGATGACGTGGTACGTCGTGTACAAGGGACGGGTTCCCGGAGTCTACGATGATTGGGAAGACTGCCGGAGACAGGTGCACCGTTTCAGCGGCAATAGCTACAAAGGGTACAACACTATGGCGGAGGCGGAAGATAGATACACGCGCTATCTAGCGGGAGTTAGGACAAGGAACCGGATGAAGACCTACACCTTCGTCGCGGCGGTGATCATGCTTATCTTCTTTGGTTATTTATCCCGCGTTTGTGTCTAGCTAGCTAGTTTAGATGTCTAGGCGAGCTTCCGAGCTCTAACTTGTTCGATCGACACATGTATTCGCATGTCACCAACTACTACTTTGTAACATGATCAAAACAATGTAACTTGGACTATGTATTCATGTATGAGACTTATCTATATGTATTTGTTTCAATCTTGTTTTTCATATTGAGTATTTATATATATAATTGTATATCTTGTATCTGTGTGTGTATATCTGCTGTAATATTGTATATAATCTGTATTGCATATAATATGGCTTGGAAATTAAAAAAAAACAAAAAATACATCTGTGGCGCACATGGTCTACCTTCTGTGGCGCACTACACCTAAAGCGCACCATGGATGTTTAGTGGCGCACTAGGTAGTGCGCCACAGAAGATCCAAGGGGTAGCGCACCACGCCAAACTTCTGTGGCGCACTAGGAGGTGCGCTACGCCTATCTCTACACAACCGTGGCGCACTAGGCAGTGCGCCACGGCTGAGAGATAGCCGTAGCGCAATGCCCGTGGCGCACTACAGGTGCGCCACGGATGGGCCTTTTAGGTGCGCCACAGACGACCATTTTCCTAGTAGTGCGGCGGGCGAGGCACACGCACCGCCACACGTGGGCGCTCACGGCGCAGAACGTGCTCACGCGGCCGCTGTACCCGGCGCAAGCACGCTTGAGAGCGGCGACCTGGTCCTTGGAGATGTCGAACGTCTCGCTGACGATGGGCCCTGACGGCTCGGACGGTTTCAGCTTGGGGTAGAAGACGAAGAGGGCGTCGGGGTGGACGAAGGGCAGGGAGCGCGCGCGGAGGAGTGTGCGGTCGTGGACTACGGGTAGCTCTGGCGTCGCCGCCGGGTTCCTGGAAAAGGCAGACCACGTCTGGAAGAAGTGGAACGCGCTGATGGCGTCGGCAGCGACATGGTGCAGCGCCGTCCCCAACGCCACGCCGCCGCACTTCAAGAAGGTCACCTGCACCGCACACATGACGGACGGCGGGGAACAAATAGCCTCCTTAGCTCCGGCGACGGCCTGAAGCCGCTGAAGTCGTCCACGGCCAGGCCCGAGCGATCGATGATGAAGAGCGCGCCCTGGCCAGCGCAGTCGATCTCTGCCCGGCGGTGGGCACACACGCCGAGACAGCCGGCCAGCGGGTAGAAGGCCACCAGAGCCTTGGCCATCGTTGCCTTCAGCCTGGCCACGTCGAATACGGCGCCAGAGTGGGAGCGGTAGAAGTAGACGGTGGGTGCGTGGCCTCGGTTGGCGAGCATGAGGTCGAGCGGGGAGAGCTAGAGGCCTCGCCTAGGCGTCTCCTCGCTGGGTGTCACCATGAACGAATCCCGATGTCGCTTCTTCCAACAATACTCACCTCCTCCCCCTCCTCTCCCTCTATGGTAACTAAGAGCACCCCGTGCGAGTCTGGCCGAACCGAAGCCCCTCCCGCCAGCGCCGCCGGCGGGGAGGGGCGGAGGGGAGGCGTAGGAGTAGGTAGGTTAGTTGATAGTCTCGGCGCTAGGCCGGTTGTGGGCTTTTTGCCCGGTAGTTGGAGTGGAGGAACGGATCCATCCGCCTGGATCTTGGTCGCTGTAGGGCTTTTCCTCTCGTCTGTTCTTCTCCGATAAAAGTAAGGCGGTGTACCCCCTGAGGTTGCTCAAGGGTCGCAGGCTTGTGTTCTTCCCGGTCGGCCATGGAGGCGAGGGGGAAGAACTGGGTTTGCGGGCCAGCGATGTCGTGGCGGCTCTCTCGACCGGCCGTGGAGGCGAGGGAGAGTGCTGCTTCTTCAAAGCGAGCTCGGCTTCTTCCAGGGAGTCTTATCCGCGCCCTCGTTGTGGCTCTGCTGCTCCTCCGCCTTCCTTCTAAGCCGACCGCGGTGGCGAGGGAGAAGAAGGCAAGGGCGTTGTGGTCGCTGTCGACTGGAGGCACTTGGGATGCGCGAGATTGGTGCGCTCGGCATCCCATCTGCTGCCGCACCACGGAGATCCCTGCTCAGTGCATAGTTTAAAAAATCGGACCGGCAATCGAACCGGTGAGGTCTTCGGTTTACGGTTTACTGCTTAAACCGCCGGTTTAAACCGGTTTAGTATTGGTTTTTTAAGAAAAAATACGGATGAGAAAGTACTAATTTGTTAGAAAAGATACGCATATTTAGAGCATACATGAATTACCTTCACACAAACACTGGTCGGACCAATTGGCTAGCCCATCGAAGCTTTTGTTGGCTTGAGCTAGGAGGTCACGCGATCGAATCCTAGCCTTAGGACAATATTTTCTTCTATGGACGGTTTTCCACTGGTTAGACCGCTGGTTCGACTGCTTTTTGTCCGTTTTTTTCTGGTTCGTTAGCTGGACGGTCTAGTACGCTTAAAAAACCGAAGAGGCCTCTAGTTCCGGGTTTTTTGGTTTAACCAGTGAACCGGTCCAGTGTTTAAAACTATGGCTCGGTGGCCTCGACTGCCGCCGGCAATTTCGGCCATGAAGGGCCTGTTACACGCCAGGAGGGCGTGTTTTCTTCAACCTCCAAGATGGAGGCCTTTGTCGAGCGTGGCGCCGGCGTTCTGCATCTCCTTCCTTCCAAGTGGTTCGTCCCCGGCAGGCTGGAGGTGGCCAGCGGCTACCGCTCTATTGCGGTGGAGAGGACCTGATCGTGTTTTTCCTAGAAATTTAAGTGTCTTTCTTGCTTATTTGCAGGTCCTCGTTTTATTTTCTTAAATATAATGGACCTGTTTGTAACTTATACCCACCGTCTAGAATATAAAGGCAGCCCACCACCTTCACCTCCTCCACACCCACTTTCTTTCTCTTCCTCTTCGATAGCACCGCACCCATTTTTCTTCTGCTGCTGATTGAGCTCTTGCAGGTTGCAGCTTCCCTTTTAGACCATGTACTATGTGCCGCCGATTCAAGGGAAAATGTGTCAGATTATTGAGTCGGTACATTTTTCTTGCTATGTAGGTTCGGTTCTTTTGTGGACCCAAGCTGACACATGCACTAGCCTTTTTCATGCAGTCCTAGCTGTTTCTCTCAGCTCCCTTTCTCTGAACCGTGGGCCAGCCTATGGTATTCTGTAGTATGAACCGAACCACAAACATGAGTCGCTTTTGTTGTCAGAGGTATTGAACCGATTCACTGCTATGTGTAGAATCGAACCAAAGAGACCTTTGAATCGCTTTAAGCATACGTAGTACATGTTCTTAGACTCCAGTTTTATGTCTGCAATCCTGAATTATCCTACACGGTGCCCAAGAATAATTTTCAAATATCAAGCTTCTAATCCCGAAGTTTTCCGCGAAAAGAATCAGATGCTCGAATGGAATGCCAACAGCATGGTGGGACTAAAAGTAGTCATCATCTTCGTTTTTTTAATAAAGGGATCTTTCTTAAACAATAAAGGGATTTTTATTAATCAATGAAATTTTAAAAAAGAAAGGACTACGAACACCTGTGACCGGAACTGGATCCGGAACTGATCTTAAATTAGTCATTTATCTGCGGCCTTTGTTTTCTACTGTCTAACTCAGTGAAACCGTGTTCTGGTGCTGCCAGTGTAACCTCGAAAACATCTAACATGTACCATCAACATTGGAGAAAAGTATGGCACAGTGGGCTGGGTTGATTTCTGGCGGGGCATACTCTGCTGCGACGTGCTCGTCGTGGACGTACGGCGCACGCTTCGTTACGTCCTGCTGCCGCCGCCTCTCATGGAGAACGATGGTTTTCGTCACTACATGAATGGGAAGTTACGCCGACAGCCGGTCGTTACGCCGACGGCCAAACGTCGGGGTCGTTGTCGTAGCCATCGTCCAAACCAGCCTTGCCAAGTAGCTGTCGGTGTAGAAATTGTCTTCGGCATATCCTATGCTACGCTGCCGTCGGCATAGCATACGCCGACGGCTGCCCTCGGCGTAGCTATTTTTTTATTTTATCTCATTAAATTTTGAAAAATCATAACTAAAATATTCTAATTCAAAAAAATACAAATAATATATCAAAATTTGCAGAAAAATAAGACCTATCTATCTACACTCAAATATTACACATTTTTAAATAAAAATTAAGTAAAACATAAAACATTATATATAGTTTAAAACGGGTATAAAAAATTCAAAAACGATCGAAACAATGTGAAAAACCTTCGCGTGGTGTTATATTATGTGACATAGTTAGAAGGAAAAATATCAAACTTGGTATATTGATTATGTCTCAAAGAAACCTTCACAAAATGACCTATCTCATTCGAGGTTTTGTTGGCTTTCGGATCAAATGACCAATGTTATGGCTAGAATCAAGGCATAGTTTGTGATAACGTGCTCATATTGTGCATCATAGGATGGCGAACAATGTTGCAGGAGGAAACTTTCTTTTTTTGTCGCACCAAAAAGCCATTTTCCATTTTCCGAGCATAAAAACGAAGGGTTTTGTGAAGCAACCATCAAATGGCTAATTTAAAATACTATCACCACATTTTACAAAAATACTAGACCACCTTATATGGACAATATCCTAACAGGGAGATTCGAAACCTTTCCGTCCACCTTTGGTGAAAAAGACAAATTCCTGCCGAATCGGTAGAAATTGGGTCAGATATGAACTACAGGTACATGATCCGATGCTTGTGTTTTTTTACAAAAATCATTTTAGGTTCATAATATGCTATTTTATCAAAGATCCAATGCAAGTTTAGCGAGGCTTGGCCCCGAGCTAAGAATCTTCATGCTCGCCGTTTGTCAAAGTTTGACGATAGTTTAAAACGGACATAAAAAATTCAAAAACGATCGAAACAATGCGAAACCTTCGCGTGGTGTCATATTATTTGACATAGTTATAAGGAAAAATATCAAACTTGATATATTGATTATGTCTCAAAAAACCTTCACAAAATGACCTATCTCATTCCAGGTTTCTTGGCTTTCGGGTCAAATGACCAATGTTATGGCTAGAATCAAGGCATAGTTTGTGATAATGTGCCCATATTATGCATACACATGTATCATGGGATGGCGAACAATTTTGCAGGAGGAAGTTTTCCTTTTCGTCACACCAAAAAGCCATTTCCCATTTTCCAAGCACAAAAAACGGACGGTTTTGCGAAGCAACCACCAAATGGATAATTCAAAATGCTACCACCATATTTTACAAAAATACTAGACCATCTTATATGGACAATGTCCTAACAGGGGATCCGAAACCTCTCCGTACACCTTTGGTAAAAAAGACAAATTCCTGCAGAATCGTTAGGAAGTGGGTCAGATATGAACTACAGGTACACGATCCGATGCTCATGTTTTTTTACAAAAATCATTTTTAGGTTCACAACATGCTATTTTATCAAATATCCAATGCAATTTTAGCGAGGCTCGGCCCCGAGCTAAGAATCTTCATGCCCGACGTTTGACAAAGTTTGACGATAGTTTAAAACGGGCATAAAAAATTCAAAAACGATCGAAACAATACGAAACTTTCACGTGGTGTCATATTATGTGACATAGTTATAAGGAAAAATATCAAACTTGATATATTGATTATGTCTCAAAAAATCCTTCACAAAATGACCTATCTTATTCGAGGTTTCTTGGCTTTCGGATCAAATGACCAATATTATGGCTAGAATCAAGGCATAGTTTGTGATAATGTGCCCATATTGTGCATACACATGCATCATGGGATGGCGAACAATGTTGCAGGAGGAAGTTTTCCTTTTCATCGCACCAAAAAGCTATTTCCCATTTTCCAAGCACAAAAAACGGACGTTTCTGTGAAGCAGCCACCAAATGGCTAATTTAAAATGCTACCACCACATTTTACAAAAATACCATACCACCTTATATGGACAATGTCCCAATAAGAGGACCGAAACCTTTCCGTCCACCTCTGACGAAAAAGACAAATTCCTGCCGAATCGGTAGGAAGTGGGTCAGATATGAACTACCGTTACATGATCTGATACTCATGTTTTTTTACAAAAATCATTTTTAGGTTCACAATATGTTATTTTATTAAAGATACAATGCAAGTTTAGCGAGGCTTGGCCCCGAGCTAAGAATCTTCATGCCCGCCGTTCGATAAAGTTTGACGATAGTTTAAAACGGGCATAAAAATTAAAAAATGATCGAAACAATGTGAAATCTTCGCGTGGTGTCATATTATGTGACATAGTTATAAGGAAAAATATCAAACTTGATATATTGATTGTCTCTCAAAAAACCTGCACAAAATGACCTATCTCATTCGAGGTTTCTTGGCTTTCGGGTCAAATGACCAATGTTCTGGCTAGAATTAAGGCATAGTTTGTGATAATATGCGCATATTGTGCATACACATGCATCATGGGATGGCGAACAATGTTGCAGGAGAAAGTTTTCCTTTTCGTCGCACCAAAAAGCTATTTCCCATTTTCCGAGCATAAAAAAACGGACGGTTTTGTGAAACAACCACCAAATGGCTAATTCAAAATGCTACCACCACATTTAAAAAAAAATACTATACCACCTTATATAGACACTGTCCCAACAGGGGGATCCAAAACCTTTCCGTCCACCTCTGGTGAAAAAGACAAATTTCTGCTGAATCGGCAGGAAGTGGGTCAGATATGAACTACAAGTATATGATCCGATGCTCATGTTTTTTTATAAAAATCATTTTTATGTTCACAATATGCAATTTTATCAAAGATCCAATGCAAGTTTTCCTTTTTATCGCACCAAAAAGCCATTTTTCATTATTCGAGCGCAACAAGAGGATTTTCTAAAACAACCACCAAATAGCTAATTCAAAAACGGAGGGTTTGTGATTAGTTGATATGGAAATCATATTTGGATTCCTCTCATTTTTCTGATCAATTTAGACATATTATTTTTTGAATTCCGATTTACAGATTTAAATATATTAATTATTCCATATTAAATAGAAAAATACAAAAAAGTAAAATTATTATATTTTTATTTGAATTCAATAATATTTTTAATTATTCATTAATGTTTACTTAAATAATTGTTTATAATTTCAAAAAATACATGTGACATGATGATATAAGAGTTAATAGGATTGATATCATAGTATTGACAATAATGTATGAATTAATTTGCGGAAACGAATTCTGAAGGAACGAGAAAGTTAAGCATGCTGGACCTGGAGTAGTATTAGGATGGGTGACCGACTGGAAAGTTTGACTAAGACTAAAATTTAATCAAATATTAAGTGTAATTTGTGTTAAAAATGTTCAAAGCGGTAGATTAACGAGTCAAACAATTCAAAGAATAAAAAAATTGAGAAAAAAATATTTTTTTAAATGTTTTGCAACCCGCAGACAGGCTATGCCGACGGCATTTCGATACGCCGACGGCTTGAGTGTGCTCCGCCGAGGGAGATCTTTGCCGAGGAGGCTACGCCAGGGCAGCCGCCGGCATACCATACGCCGATGGTATTTTGGCCTACGCCGACGGCTTTTTGCCCTCGGCGTAGGCGCGCGCGTCCTGTAGTGTGTCTAGGTGATCTGAGGGCTGGTCGGGACATTGCTGTCATCAAAGGTTTCATCAAGTGCGTCGACCTGCAGGTTCGGTTCGTGCCGGGTTCATTCACCAAAGACGGCGGATTCACCTCAGATGGATGGTCGGCGACAGTATGGAGCATGAAGATCACCGACTCGCTGTCGAAGCCATGGTACCTGGACTGTGAGATGGATTCCTCTGAGCTGTGTGATTCTCTGCCTGAGCTGAAGGTTGATGCTGGCACGGTGCAGCCAACGTTGCGGAGGCTGCACATAGGCCATCCCATCCTAAGCCTGCATGACGACGACATTGTCTACTTCCTCGTGAAGATCGACCACTGGGATGATCACCGCAATGGGTGGGTGCTGGATGTTGACACGGTGAAGAAGACTATACAGGGCGTGGCTGAATTCGGCTGTGAAAGAACTCTTGGTTTTCAACCGACCTACATTGCAAGTAGGATATCTGAATATCTCCAAGACACTCTAGGTGGTTAATTATTTTTGCCATCGGTTAAATGTGTGACTTATTGTGCAAAATTCTTTTATTTGGCCTACTTGTGATATTTTGAGAACTTACAAATCATAAGGTAGGAATTTTAAATGATGATCAATACATATTGGGGGTGATCTGCAATATTTAGTACATATACGTAGAAGACGGTGCATTAGCCAACTCTACCGAGAATCAGCATGGAAATATGGAATACCGACCAATATAGCTGATGACCTGATGTGTAGTGGATACCATTTTGGTTTTCAGAAGTTGGGCATGAGTTTCAAACTAATCGTGGTGTAACTGATCTTAAATTGGCCATTTGTCAGCGGCCTTTGTTTTTCTCATGTATAAACTCAGTGAGACAGTGCACTGGTGCACTTCTGCCAGTGCTACATCGAAAACATCTAAACGTTGTCGTTGTAATAAGTGTGCCAAACTGATGACACGCCCAGTGCAGGGAATTGTATTCTACTTGACGCCTAATAATGCTATATACGGTGCCTCCCTCTCTAATGTGGGAGGAGATGCCTAGGCGACGCCTCTGGCTCTCCCCGCTCGACCTCATGCTCGCCAACCGAGGCCACACACCCACCGTCTACTTCTACCGCTCCCACTCCGGTGCCGTCGTCGACGTGGCTAGGCTGAAGGCGGCGATGGCCAATGCTGTGGTGGCCTTCTACCCGCTGGCCGGCCGTCTCGGAGTGGGTGATGGGGCTGCGTCTCCGCAGCCCTGACCCTCTTCTCGCTCAAGCAAAGGTAGAAGAAAGACACTGGATTTTCCCGGCGACAAATGCCTGTATCTTGGCCTATTATTTCACTGAACTTCAAACTCTGCCCTGAACTAGACGATTACATTGGCTTATATAGCCCAGCAAGTACACTGTCTAAACCAACTAACCTGGCCATGTCTTCAACGCACGCACGCAGAGCCTCTAACCACTTCTGCACGAGCCACACTCCTGCACTACGAGATACACGTGCACCCACACGTATGATCCGCAAGAAGCGGTCTAGCAAGATGACCACGGACTGGCTTCATGCATGCAACTCCTCGCTGGACTACTAATGCCTCATATTAACAAAACAAGATTATTCCTAACAAGTCAGGATTAGTACTAACAGTGGGTGCCCACGGCGGGGCAGAAATCGACTGCGCGCGCGCTCCCCGCCCTTCGTCGACCCTGACGCCCTCTCCGTCTTCTGCCCCAAGCTGAACCCGTCCGAGCCATCGGGGCCCATCGCCAGCGAGACGTTCGACATCTCTAAGGACCAGGTCGCCGCTCTCAAGCGTGCGCGTGCCTGCGCTGGGGACAGCGGCCGCGAGCACGTTCTGCACCGTGAGCGCCCATGTGTGGCGGTGCGTGTGCGTCGCCCGCCACGACGCGTCTCACATTCCCGGCCAGCGTCCGGCGCAGCCTTAGGCCGCCGCTCCCGACCGGCTACTTCGGTAACGGGATCATCTGGCTGGGCGCCGCCGGCAAGGTGCGGGACGTCGCCTCCTCGGAGGACCTGCCCTCCGTGGCCGGCCGCATCACAGGCGCCGTGTGCCGGATGGACGACGAACTGGTGCGCTCGGCGATCGACTACTTCGAGCTGACCCTCCCGGAGACAGACGGCCAGGCGGCGCCGGCCGGCTGCATGCCGGAGACCGAGCTGAGGGTGATCAGCTGGCTCGGCATGCCAGTGTACGACGCAGATTTCGGGTGGGGAAAGCCGCTGGCGATGCTGCGCGCCGGGTTCGTCTACCTGATGGACGGCGAGCAGGGGGACGGCGGCGTGCGCGTCAACATCTGCACGGAGGCCGCAATCCTCACCGACTTCCAGCGCCTACTCTTGCCAAGCTAGCTCTAGCTCTAGGCTTAATTCAAACAAGAAAATTACGTACGTGCGATAAAGTACATTGTAAATAATCTGGACATGGACTAGGTATTTCTTCCATTAAGATCAGAACAAAGACAATCAAACTCCTTCAAATCTCCGTGAAAAACACTGTATGTTTTAAGCTTGGCGGAAAACTCTAAAATAAACCTTGAACTTGTAGATCAAAGATAAATCAAACCCTAAACTTTGAATTTCCGAAATTGGCATTGATTTATCAAATTCTGTTGCTAATTCTGGTGAAAGTGAAAAGTGGCAACAGCGCCGGCCGGGCCCGTTGTACACCACTAGCATCAGGCGCCAGGCACCGATCGGTGCACCGTACTCGCTTGCTGCCCATGTTTCCGCGTGTATATATATACGCCTAGCCTTATCTTGTATGAGCACGGAGTACTATTCATGGTTACCGGAAGAGAGAGAAATTACCAGTTCGGGAAGAACTCCATCCGTCCAAAATAGATATATCAGATTCACCAAAATTTAGATAAATCTAAACACTATTTAATATATAGATTCGTCTAAATTTTGAAAAACTTGAGACATGTATTTAGGGACGAAGGGAGTACTATAAATCTAGGACGAGAGAAATTGGTTAAACTCATTTTTTTTACTAGCAGAAAATTGGTTGAACCCTGGTTACGGCAAATCAAAGTGGGGCCGAAAGTGCCACCTCTACCCGGTACATTTTGGTCGAATGGTCGTTGGCGTGGTCTGGAGTCAAATCTGAACTCCATGGATTCCGGCCGTAGCGACTTCTAGTCGAGTCATTTTTTTTTACCGTGACCGTCACCTCAAGTTAGGTGGGCCCCGGTGATCGCAGCATGAAACACGTGAAGTCAGCTGTCAGCAGTCATACCGTGCGTGCCTATACCTGCGCTCTCTTCCCGCATGATTTATCTGGTTAGGTACAAATGTGAGCGGATTTGGACGGCCCTTCGAAGAATGTCATGTTCAAATTTGAACTAAATGTGTCTAAACATCAAAAAGGCAATCGAAACAAATGATTTTTTTTTATTTCATCAGAACTTTTGACACGACGATTCTTTTCTTCTTTTTCTTCAAAAAAAGTGCTCACGGGCTATATATTTATCTTTCAGCACAAAAATTTCACACACTTTTCTAATTTGCTAATTCTCAGTCGACTGATTTAAGTTAGACACCAGTCAAGTCTTATTAAGCCAGTGGTTTTGCATCGCAATTCCGCCGCAACTAAAAATTCGTACTTACAAGTAGAGTTGTAACTATAATTTCGTTGTTGCAGGTGGGATTATAACCAAAACTCTCAGTTGCAAGTGAAGGATTGCAAGTGCGTTGAAAGTGACATCGCCTGACTAAGAATTAAGTTAATTCTAGAAGGTTTGCTTTTGCTTGGAGGTGCTCGGATCTTCAAGATTACACATCGAGACTTCTAGCCCTTCATCTCGGCATAACTCACAACTAATAGTATTTCCGTACACTTTGTATTTTCTTATTGTTTGACCAAGTTTATAGAAAATATATTAATATATACCAACATAGTTTCATCAGATTTGTCATAAAATTTATTTTTGCGCTACATAGGGTTAACCATGTAATCATGTATATGTTAGCAAGGCTACTTCTGTTGTTTTGACCGAGCGGATGGACGGTGGATGGTTATGTTCACTCTCCTCTCTTCTTTGTTCTTTTATTCTTCCCTGGTTTCTCCGTTCGGCTCCTCTCCTACACCCCTATCCACTCATGGTGTCTCCCCTTCCTCCCCCACACGACTGTCACGCCTAGGCCTAGGGCTACCGGGATCATCGCCTATGGGCCTCGCGATAGCCATGGCCGCTCCCTCTCCATGGAGGTCATCCGACGTGACCTCCAATGTGACCCTGTCCATCTACCGCCTCCTCTTTTGTCTGTAAACTCTGTCAAACATAGAAAAGTTTGACCCATCATAACAAAACTAGAACTTCAATTATTTTAAAACAAAGGATGAGGTAGTGGTTTGAAGCTAGCACAATCGTAGTTTCTTTGGGCCCGTGCTACATAGAAGGATCCCTAGGACGATAGTGGCGATGGCGAATGATAGGCGGCACTTATATGTCTAGTCGTGGTGGGCAGCTCCCCGCGCTTCCTGACAACATGAAGCAATCCATCGAACGATGTTTTACGATGCTTTAGAATAAAAGAAAATAGCATCCTAAGCACTGCTCGGACGGCCCTCCTTGTCATCCGTTCGCATTATTTTCCAGCACACAGGAATCCAGAAAGGTAGGAATGAGATATCTTGACATACTTAAGGCCTAGTTTGGCAATAAAGTTTTTCTAAAACTAAAGTATATCAATACCATAGTATTTTAGTGCCAAGCAAAGCAATATTTCAGTTTTTCCCTTTTCTAAGTTTTAGAAAAAAGAGGGTCTAACCTCTTTCTCAAATACTTCAAAAAAACCATAGTTTTGGAGAATACTTAAGTTCTAAAACCATACTATTTGTTGGATCCAAACACCTCAAAATATTGAATACTTCAGTTTTTTCAGAAACCAAAGTATTTCCTCAATACTTTAAAAATACTTTAGATGCCAAACAGGGCCTAATGAAAGGGTAATTGCCCCTATGTGTGGTTTTGGTGATTAATGACAATCCCTATGGACTAATGTTTTCACTGAGTTTTATATGAAGGTATATTCCATAGGTCATGCTTGTAGTCCATGTGTTGGATTCAAGTATGGATGCCATGAAGATAAAGATATACCTTGAGTATGGCATCAAAATCATCGAGTTGAAAAGAAGAATATGATATGATCAAGATCTTGAGAGTGTGATCTCAATAGAAGAATTCAAGATATGGCTCTAAGTCGATGTCATGATAGCCTCATTAGTTGAGCTATGGTTGACTAAGATTTAGAGCATGTAATGAAATGAAGAGTTCCTTATGTACCTCAAGATATTAATGAAGGGTTTCACGGCATAGTAAATCAAAATTTTCTACGGAGCGAACAGAGGGAAAACCAAGATCTAATCTAGGAGATGCAAACAACGAGAGAGATTGGATTAGATCTTCATACCCTTGAAGATTCGCACAGCGGAACGTTCGTCGGAACGTGGGTGATGTAGTCGTACTCGCTTCTCCTCCTCGCGATCCGATCCGATCTAGCACCACAAGTGGCGGTGCCTCCGTGAGATGCACACGTGCAGCACCTCGACGTCTCCTCCTTCCTCGGACCAGCGAGTATGGTGGAGAGATAGATTGGATCTACAACACGACGGCGTGGTGTATATGGTGGAGAATTTCTGCTGCAGGGCTTCGCCTACAAACAGTCGGGAGGGAGAGAGGAAGGTAGCAAGGCAGCTAGGGCTTGGAGGAAGGTGTGTGGAGGGGAGGGGGCGCACCACCCCTCTATATATAGAGGGGGGGGCAGCCCTTGCCCCTCCTCCAAGCCTATCTCTAGTTTAAACAATTTAAACTCTCCCTTATCTAGAAATCCTATCTCTAGTTTAAACGATTTAAACTCTTCCTTATCTAGAAATTCTATCCCGAGATTTAAACGAGTCAAATCTCTCTAGAATCGGCTGGGCCCTATTGGGCCTTGTGCCCCTGGCCCAATGCGGCCAGGACACTCCCTCATAGGCCCATGCCCCCTCCCGGAAGGTGGGGCCACGTTGGTCCCCTTCCGGAAGGTTCTAGAAGCTTCCGGTACAATACCGATTAACCCGAAACAATTCCGAACTCCAAAAACTGCACTGCCTTATATGAATCTTATTCTCCGGACCATTCCGGAACCTCCCGTGATATCCCGGATCCCATCTGAGACTCCGAACAAAAATTCATAAACCAATTATCCAGTCTATCCTAGCGTCGAGATACGTTAAGTGTGTGACCCTGCGGGTTCGAGAATATGCAGACATGATCTTCTATCAATAATCAACAGCGGGGTCTGGGCACCCATATTGACTCCCACACATTCATCGATGATCATATCGGATGAACCACGATGCCAGGATTCAATCAATCCCATATATATATATTCCCTTCGTCTCGCGATATTTTACTTGCCCGAGATTTGATCGTCGGTACCGTCATACCTAGTTCAATCTCGTTCACAGCAAGTACTTTACTCGTTCCGTAATCCGATATCACTTTGTGATTAACTCCTTAACCACATGCTTGCAAGCGGTGTTGATATCGATTACCGAGTGGGCCCGAAGTATATCTCTCCGACTTGGGAGGGACAAATTCCATCTCGATACATAAAACCCAACAGATACTTTCCGATCACCTGAGAGACACCTTTATGATCACCCTCTCATAGGATGACGTTTGATGACCTCAAAGCTTTCTTCCGGTACTAGGGAGTTGCATTATCTCATGGTCTAAGGAATACAATATTTGACATAGGAAAAGCTTCGCAAAGATGAACACGATGATACGATCTAATTGCTTCGCTTAGTTTGGGTCTGTCCATCATATCATTCTCCCAATGATATGATCTCATTATCAATTGACAACTCATGTCTATGGTTAGGAAACCTTAACCATCATTGATCAATGAGCTAGTCCTTAGAGGCGTACCAGGGACACGGTGTTGTTCACAAACCACACAAGTATTAATGTTTCCGCTTAATACAATTATAGCATGGAATATAAACTTTATCATGAACAAGAATTATAATAATAACATCTTTATTATTGCCTCTAGGGCATAATTCCAACAGTCTCCCACTTGCACTAGAGTCAATAATCTAGTTTACATTTGGCAACAATCTCACACCCATGGCACTGAGGTGTTGATCATGTTTTACACGTGGAAGAGGTTTAGTCAATGGATCTGCGACATTCAGATCCGTATGTACTTTGCTAATCTTCAGATCTCCATCTGCTATATAATCTCGGATTATATGAAACTTGCGGTTGATATGCTTGGTATTTGGATGATATCTTGGTTCCTTAGCGAGTGCTATGGCGCCAGTGTTGTCACACAATATCTCCAGTGGGTCCAATGCACTTGGAACCACACCAAGCTCAGTGATGAAGTTTCTGATCCAAACTCCTTCACTTGACGCTTCTGCAGCAGCCATGTATTCCGCTTCTACTGTAGATCCCGCGATCACGCTTTGCTTGCAGCTTCTCCAGCTCACAGCTCCTCCATTCAAAATATAAACGTATCCTGTCTGAGATTTGGAATCATCCTTGTCGGTGTCAAAACTAGCGTCGACGTAACCTTTTACGACAAGCTGTTCATCACCCCCATAGACTAAGAACATTTCTTTAGTCCTATTCAGGTACTTTAGGATGTTCTTCACGGCTGTCCAGTGTTCCACTCCTGGATCACTTTGATATCTGCTCGTCAAACTAAGAGCATTGGACACATCCGGTCTAGTACACAGCATGACATACATGATGGAACCTATGGCCGAGGCATAAGGCACTTTGCTCATAGCTTCCCTATCATTTACCGTAGCTGGACACTGAGCCTTGCTCAATATCTTACCTGACAACATAGGCACTGAACCTTTCTTTGCCTTATCCATTCTGAACCTTTTCAGAACTTTGTCTAGGTATGTACTCTGGCTTAAAGCTATCAGGCGTCATTGTCTATCTCTATAGATTTTGATTCCCAATATATAAGCAGCTTCACCTAGGTCTTTCATTGAAAAACACTTGTTCAAATAACTCTTCACATCGTTAAGCATGTTGATGTCATTTCCGATAATCAATATGTCATCCACATACAGTACCAGAAACGTCACCGAGCTCCCACTCACTTTCTTGTAGATGCAAGCTTCGTAGCAATTTGGAACAAATCCAAAGCTCTTGATCACTTGATCAAAACGAAGGTTCCAACTCCGAGATGCTTGCTTCAGTCCATAAATGGAACGCTGAAGTTTGCATACTTTATCAGCATCCTTAGGATCGACAAAACCTTCGGGTTGCATCATATACAACTCTTCATCAATGTTGCCATTGAGGAACGCAGTCTTGACATCCATCTGCCATATTTCATAATCATGAAACGCAGCAATTGCTAATAAAATCCGAATGGACTTAAACATCGCTACGGGAGAGAAAGTCTCATCGTAGTCAACACCTTGAACTTGTCGAAAACCTTTTGCGACAAGCCGTGCTTTATAGACGGTAACATTACCATCCGCGTCCGTTTTCTTCTTGAATATCCATTTGCACTCAACGGCCTTTCGGTCGCTAGGAGGATCCACCAAAGTCCATACTTGGTTTTCGCTCATGGATCCCAATTCGGATTTCATGGCTTCCAGCCATTTCTCAGAGTCTGGGCTCATCATCGCTTCCTCATAGTTCGTAGGTTCACTGTCTTCTACCAACAAGACAGTCAAGACAGGGTTGCCGTACCACTCAGGAGGGGCACGCGACCTTGTCGACCTGCGACGTTCAGTAGCAGCATCGTCCGAAGCTTCATGATCCTTGTCATTAGCTTCCTCTATTGTTGGTGCAGGCGGCACTGGAACAATTTCAGGTGCTGCGCTACTCTCCAATTCAAGAGAAGGTTCAATAACCTCGTCAAGCTCTACTTTCCTCCCACTCACTTCTTTCGAGAGAAACTCCTTCTCAAGAAAGGAACCGTTCTTTGCGACAAACACTTTGCCTTCGGTTCTGTGATAGAAGGTATACCCAATAGTTTCCTTAGGGTATCCTATGAAGACGCATTTCTCCGCTTTGGGTTCGAGCTTGTCCGGCATCAACTTCTTGACGTAAGCTTCGCATCCCCAAACTTTAAGAAACGACAACTTAGGTTTAGCACCAAACCACAGTTCATACGGTGTCGTCTCAACGGATTTAGATGGAGCCCTATTTAAAGTGAATGCAGCGGTTTCTAATGCATAACCCCAAAATGATCACGGCAAATCAGTAAGAGACATCATTGATCGGACCATATCTAATAGGGTTCGATTCCGGCGTTCAGACACACCATTGCGTTGTGGTGTTCCGGGTGGCGTGAGTTGTGAAACGATTCCACTTGCTTTAAGATGCGTGAGAAAATCATAACTCAAATATTCGCCCCCACGATCGGATCGTAGAAACTTAATCTTTCTGTTACGATGGTTCTCCACTTCATTCTGAAATTCCTTGAACTTTTCAAATGTTTCAGATTTATGTTTCATTAAATAGATATACCCATACCTACTTAAGTCATCGGTAAAAGTGAGAAAATAGCGATATCCACCGCGCGTCGAAACACTCATCGGTCCGCATACATCGGTATGTATGATTTCCAACAAGTCCGTTGCTCGCTCCATCATACCGGAGAACGGGGTTTTGATCATCTTGCCCATGAGGCATGGTTCGCATGTGTCAAATGATTCAAAATCAAGAGACTCCAAAAGTCCATCAGAATGGAGTTTCTTCATGCGCTTTACACCAATATGACCTAGACGACAGTGCCACAAATAAGTAGTATTATCACTATATACTTTGCATCTCTTAGCCTCAATGTTATGGATGTGTGTTTCATCCCTTTCGAGATTTAGAAGAAATAAACCATTCACAAGAGGTGCATGACCATAAAAGATGTTACTCATATAAATAGAACAACCATTATTCTCCGATTTAAATGAATAACCGTCTTGCAATAAACACGATCCGGAAATGATGTTCATGCTCAACGCAGGCACATAATAACATTTATTAAGGTTTAAAACTAATCCCGAAGGTAAAACTAAGGAGAGCGTGCCGACGGCCATCACATCAACTCTTGATCCGTTGCCAACGCGCATCGTCACCTCATCCCTCGCAAGCCGCCGTCTATTCCGTAGCTCCTGTTTCGAGTTACAAATATTAGCAACTGAACCGGTATCAAATACCCAGGCACTACAACGAGGGCTAGTAAGGAAAACATCAATAACATGTATATCAAATATACCTTTGATGGTGCCAGCCTTCTTGTCCGCTAAGTACTTCGGACAGTTGCGCTTCCAGTGACCCTTGTCCTTGCAATAGAAGCACTCAGTGTCCGGCTTAGGACCAGACTTGAGCTTCTTCTCAGCAGGGGCAGTGCGCTTGCCGCCGCCCTTCTTGAAGGGCTTATTTGCTCCCTTACCTTTCTTAAAGGAGGGCTTGTTGACCATCAACACATGATTATCTTTCCTGATGTCCACCTCCGCAGCCTTCAGCTTTGCGAAGAGCTCGGTGATCGTATCAGTGGAACCAATCTGATTATGAGTCACTACAAAACTTTTGTAGCTGGGAGGGAGTGATTGCAGAACCCTGTCAATCTTGAGCTCCTCTGGAATCGTGCATTCCAGTTGCTCAAGACGTTGAGTGTAGCCCGACATCTTTATGGCGTGCTCACTAACGGAACTCCCTTCCTCCATCTTGCAGTTAAAGAACTTCTCGGAGATCTCATGTCTCTCAGAACGGGCCTGAGTCTGAAACATGGTTTTCAGCTCCTCGAGAATCTCGAAGGGCCCGGGATACTCTTCAAAAAGATTTTGAAGCTCCGGTTCCATAGCAAACAACATGGTGCTCTTAATCACACCATAATCATCTTTGCGCGACTGATAGACAGCTTTCTCATCAGCCGGCGCAGTTGCAGCGCGGGGGTCACCTAACGCTTTCCCAAGGACATAGTCCTTTTGTCCGCCAGACAGAATGATTCTTAGATTGCGGAACCAATTGGTGAAGTTAGACCCATTGTTTCTAAGCTTTTCTTTCTCAGCAAAAACGTTGAAGTTGAAGTTGGACTTGGCCATGTGATCTACAGTATTTGCAAGTACAATTTAGACTACGTTCATGATAAATAGTACAACTTAATCAAATTACTAGATGAACTCCCACTAAATTCAACATCCCTCAAGTTGTTTAGTGAACATGATCCAAATTCACCACACCTAATCCGATCATCACGAGAAGAGATGTGGTTTCAATGGTGGACAACAAAGTGTCGATCATATCATTCATATGACTCATGCTTAACCTTTCGGTTCTTGTGTTCCGAGGCCATGTCTGTACATGCTAGGCTCGTCAAGCTAGACCCAAGTATTTCTGCGTGTGCAAAACTGGCTTGCACCCGTTGTATGTGAGCGTAGAGTCTATAGCACCCGATCATCACGTGATGCTTGGACACGACGAACTTTCGCAACGGTGCATACTTGGGGAGAACACAGTTTTTATCTTGATCTTTAAGTGAGGAATCATCTTATAATGCTACCGTCGCGATCTAAGCATAATAAGATACATAAAGGGATAAACATCACATGCATATAACTTTATGTGACATGGTATAGCCAATCCTCGCGCAATGATCTCCATCTTGTGCGTTCCGGCATGATCTCCATCACTCCACCATGATTGCCTCCACCACGAATAGCAACTACAACTATTGCTAACTACTTAGCGATAAAGTAAAGCTATTACATGGCGTATAAGAAGTTGACTCGCAGGTCATACACAATTATAAAGACAACCATATGGCTCCTGCCGGTTGTGTACTCATCGACATGCAAGTCGTGAAACATTACAAAACATGATCATCGCATACAATATACACATCACATCTTGGGCCATACCATATCACAGAAAACACTCCCTGCAAAAACAAGTTAGACGCCTCTACTTTGTTGTTGCATGTTTTACGTGGCTTATGGGAGTAGATGCTAAGAACGATTCTTACCTACGAAAAGCCACAACGGTGATATTATGGTAGCCAAACTCCGGTGTTAATCCCATGACAACTATAGTGAGAGAAACTGACATCCACCAGCCGCATGTGTGGAACAAGCCACACGTCAAGTGCGGAGCCGGTCTCGCGAACGACGTAGCGTAAGGTTGGCCTGGACTGCTTCAATCTCACTATCCCGCGTCATAAGAAGAACACAAACAAGAGGCTTGCAACAGAAAACATCAACGCCCACAACAACCATGTTGCGTTCTACTCGTGAAACACATCTACGCATAGATCTAGCTCTGAAACCACTGAAGGGTTTCGCGGCATAGTAAATCAAAATTTTCTACGGAGCGAACAGAGGGAAAGCCAAGATCTAATCTAGGAGATGCAAACAACGAGAGAGATTGGATTAGATCTTCATACCCTTGAAGATTCGCACAGCGGAACGTTCATCGGAACGTGGGTGATGTAGTCGTACTCGCTTCTCCTCCTCGCGATCCGATCCGATCTAGCACCACAAGTGGCGGTGCCTCCGTGAGATGCACACGTGCAGCACCTCGACGTCTCCTCCTTCCTCGGACCAGCGAGTATGGTGGAGAGATAGATTGGATCTACAACACGACGGCGTGGTGTATATGGTGGAGAATTTCTGCTGCAGGGCTTCGCCTACAAACAGTCGGGAGGGAGAGAGGAAGGTAGCAAGGCAGCTAGGGCTTGGAGGAAGGTGTGTGGAGGGGAGGGGGCGCACCACCCCTCTATATATAGAGGGGTGGGCGGCCATCCCTTGCCCCTCCTCCAAGCCTATCTCTAGTTTAAACAATTTAAACTCTCCCTTATCTAGAAATCCTATCTCTAGTTTAAACGATTTAAACTCTCCCTTATCTAGAAATTCTATCCCGAGATTTAAACGAGTCAAATCTCTCTAGAATCGGCTGGGCCCTATGGGGCCTTGTGCCCCTGGCCCAATGCGGCCAGGACACTCCCTCATAGGCCCATGCCCCCTCCCGGAAGGTGGGGCCACGTTGGTCCCCTTCCGGAAGGTTCTAGAAGCTTCCGGTACAATACCGATTAACCCGGAACAATTCCGAACTCCAAAAACTGCACTGCCTTATATGAATCTTATTCTCCGGACCATTCCGGAACCTCTCGTGATATCCCGGATCCCATCCGAGACTCCGAACAAAAATTCATAAACCAATTATCCAATCTATCCTAGCGTCGAGATACGTTAAGTGTGTGACCCTGCGGGTTCGAGAATATGCAGACATGATCTTCTATCAATAATCAACAGCGGGGTCTGGGCACCCATATTGACTCCCACACATTCATCGATGATCATATCGGATGAAACACGATGCCAGGATTCAATCAATCCCATATATATATTCCCTTCGTCTCGCGATATTTTACTTGCCCGAGATTCGATCGTCGGTACCGTCATACCTAGTTCAATCTCGTTCACAGCAAGTACTTTACTCGTTCCGTAATCCGATATCAATTTGTGATTAACTCCTTAACCACATGCTTGCAAGCGGTGTTGATATCGATTACCGAGTGGGCCCGAAGTATATCTCTCCGACTTGGGAGGGACAAATTCCATCTCGATACATACAACCCAACAGATACTTTCCGATCACCTGAGAGACACCTTTATGATCACCCTCTCATAGGATGACGTTTGATGACCTCAAAGCTTTCTTCCGGTACCAGGGAGTTGCATTATCTCATGGTCTAAGGAATACAATATTTGACATAGGAAAAGCTTCGCAAAGATGAACACGATGATACGATCTAATTGCTTCGCTTAGTTTGGGTCTGTCCATCATATCATTCTCCCAATGATATGATCTCATTATCAATTGACAACTCATGTCTATGGTTAGGAAACCTTAACCATCATTGATCAATGAGCTAGTCCTTAGAGGCGTACCAGGGACACGGTGTTGTTCACAAACCACACAAGTATTAATGTTTCCGCTTAATACAATTATAGCATGGAATATAAACTTTATCATGAACAAGAATTATAATAATAACATCTTTATTATTGCCTCTAGGGCATAATTCCAACAATTAAGATGGAGCACAAGAAGATACTTGGTTGACCAATACAAAGAGTGAATAGTGATTTCAAGTTGATCAACACATGAAGCATAAAGAATGTACCACATGGTATTGTGGTATGGTAAGCCTTGTCAATTATGCATCATGAACTAATCCATTATATATTTGCCTTTGCGTTTTCTATATGGACATGTATCTTTCCATGGGCATGGTTCAAAAATGAAGATATTATATAGCCCATGAGAGGATGACATGAAGTGGTGATCGTCATCAAGGTTGAGAAGGGCAAGTTTAAGATAAGCATCTCAAGAAGATCATTTGCTTGAAGCTTGTCGTCCATATTGGTGATAATGGACATGTGAAAACATGTATTAATGAAGATATCCCATAGTGGTGTATGGGGAGCAAATTAGGAGTCTTCACGAAGCAACAATGATCAAGTGTTGCATTCCGGCTTGGGTGGAGCTTGAAGCGTTGTCATCAAGATCAAGCGGTTTGCGCAAGGCAAAGGTATGGCATTGCTCGGTTTTCCTTTTACCGGTCTCAGGGTGGTTGTTGGGAGACCGGGTTATAGGATAGATAGCCGCACTATCAAGAGGGGCTTTCGGTTGTGTAACTTGATAACATCGTCATAGGGAGCTCAATCCTTTGCATACTTTGCATCTTCCTATTTTGTTTCCTCTTGGTGTTTCTCCATGTGAGGTTCTTGAGCTTGTTTCTAGCTCTTCAACAAGTGGGTGGCAGCTGTGGGCTCGTCCGGGCCTAGATGGGCTTGGGCGGGCCTGCAGTTTGGGGCCCTGCAGTACGCAAGCGCGGTGGAGCCTGGTGGCGCTGGCTGCTGGGTACCTGTTGCCTACCAAAACCCACCGGCGAGCAGCGACGGGCAACACGAAGAGCCGGGAGGCTCCCAGAACTGCTGGTGGGCCCTGGTCCCTCGGGCAACGGCCCGCAAAGCTCCGGCACGCGTCCTGGCTTGGTTCGAGGGCGTGCCACCTGACCTATACCTGGTCAGGAAGGTGAAGGATTGCTTCGATTGGTTTCCTGCATGGTAAACAAGTATACGTAAAATTCGAGCCGTGACCGGCCCCCAGGTTTCCCTGTGAATCGGCTCCCAGAGCCGATTATCCCATGGTTCTGCATTAGATCTATTATAACATGGGGTTTTGCTTCATCAATACAAATTAAATCGATCTATGACAGTTTAATGTTTTCACTACATGACTGGAACATCCTACACGTAATTGAGCCTAGTAGATACAAAAGATAATAGAAAACTAATCCTAGAGAAGGCCTAAAAACCAACGCGACGTCAATTCCCGGAACACCCCCTCTTGGATTAGTAAACCATATCTTACATACTACTGGATCGTTCAACCCGTTTGCAAGGCCTGATCATGTGGATATCAAACTAAACCTTGGAGAACAAGGTACAACTATAACAGATCAAATCGACTTAAATAAAGATCAAGCAAGATGCCACCCTCACACCCGGGAAAAGGTGCAAAGGCGGCGATATAACTATAGGCAGCATAACTAAACAATCGTAGCGAAAAATACTGATGCTAACCTACACAAATCTATGATAATGGTGTTACTCGCCATCAACAAGGCTTCAGTACGAGTAACACCAGATAACGCATAAGTAGATACTGCCTAGATCGCAAGATGCGATCTAGGCAGCATGGCACTTACCCGAGAAAAACCCTAGAAACAAGGGGTGGCGATGCGCCGAGATTGTGTTTGTTGTGAACGTGATTGTCCTCCTTTTCTTGATAACCTTAGGTACATATTTATAGTCCGGAGACTTTCTGTCTTTGGAATAACTCTACAACTCTATCTCTTACCTAAATCTAAACGGAATCTATTACAATATAAGATACACGGGCAATTTAGCCCAAATCAACACACGAGGCCGATTCAACAACACGTTGCATATACGTATCTTCTAAGCCCATCTTGACCACGGCCCAACTCCTCCTTTGGCCAAAATATGGCGATAACACATGCCCCCTGGTTTTGGTAATAATAATTCCAAAACCACTCCGTTTTTTCCCTTCTCCTCTTTTTTTTTCTGTATCGGGTTACGCGTCGTCAGAATGCGTTGCAGAACAGAATCGTCAAGCTACCCCTTCATCATGATGCCCTGTCTTCTCAACTTCTTCGCAGTGCATGATCTGACAATTTCGGCAGTGCTTTCTGGGAAACTGCTATAGCATTGAACCTCTTCATACTATTCCCCTTATTTAAATTCACCTAAACAGTTCGCAGTCCCCATCTTCCTCCAGTAGCCACAAAAAAAACCTTCCTCCTCCTCCGCCGAAAAAACCCTCTTTCTCCGCCATGGCCTCCTCCGGTTCATCTGGCCTGTCCTCCCAAGCCTCCAACTCAATGAGCGACCGAGAGCCGACGCCAGAACACCCGCCGATGGCGGCGTACCACACTCTCGCCCCACAATGGTGGGACGAGAGGGATTGGGACTTCGCCGCTTGGTCGGAGGACGACGCGTCCTTGACTGACGGCGAGGAAGATCTGTAGTTCCTCGCTGATGGGGAACTGGAGGCGGACAGCACCGACGACGCCATGTCCTGGGACGGCGTCGACTCCTCCGACGAGGAGGAGGAAGTGGAGGAGGACAACTCCTCCGACGAGTACCAGCCGGTGAGGTACTTCCGCGCCGGGTCCAGCGAGGACACCGAAGACGACGACGAGGATGAGGAGGCCCCCGCTGGCATCTTCAGCAGCAGCAGCGAAGACGACGCCGGCAGCAGTGCTGAGGACAGCGAACAGGACGGCGGCGACGACAGCGACGACGACCTCGGCCTCTAGATTAGGAACCAGTAGTAGTAGTAGTAGTAGTAAGCTCCCTTTTGTAATCAATCACCCCTTTTGTAAGCAATCAGCTTTTGAATGAATGAATGAAAATCTGTTTCTCGAAGATTGCTTTTTTCGTCCCAATTTTGCCGATAGCCAAAATAGGTCGATGCTCCAGAAGCCGATAACGCTGTATCGGCTTTTACCGCACTCATTCCGTTAACTAAGTCAAAACTTAAAGAGCCGACGGACATCGGCTTTCCCAAAAACGTTGACAAGGTCAAAACTTGGTCGCATATTTAGGCAAACCTAAGCGGCTGCTTTTCAGTCTCAAACGGTAACCTGCGACCTTCTTCATAAAAGGCGACCTAGATCTTCAATCGCCCACTGACCAGATCGAGCTCACAGCGACAGAAACCCTCGATCCCCAACTGCACAGATCCATCTCCGCCGGCGAACTAGATGGCGGAATCGTCCAACACCAACCCAGAGGTCTCCGGTCTGAAGGTACGCCTACTCCTCGCAGTCTGAACACGATGGTAGACTTAATGGCGAACACCTGAATTAATGCCTTATTCCACCATTAAATTTTCTAGGTTTCAGACATTCTGCTGCCGCATCCTTCTCTCCCAAACTCCCTCTGTCTTGGCCCTCGCACACAATCTAGCCCTGCTCATCTGATTTCTTGCGAAGCCAATAGAATCCCCTTCGTAAGCCAAGACCTAGATCTGAACTCTTGGGCCGACTGTCTGCGAGCCTGGCCTAATCCCCCTGAACACTGGGTCTCTTGGTTCAGTAGAGTAGCTAGAGCTTACCAATCCCAATGGGAAACCACGGGAATAGCCGATGCCTTGCATTTATCATTGTCTCCTCTTGAGAAACATGAGAACCTTCTGAAAACCATCGGCTACTTCTGGTCTGACGCTCTGAACTGCTTTATGTTCGGTCATGGCCCTATGTCACCAACCCTGTTAGACGTGGTGATGATCACCGGCCTGGATGTCACGTCACCCAGCCCCTCTGCTTTTAAACTGACCAAAGTCCCCTACAAACTGTCTTCTAAAACAGACTGCACAAACTGGGGTGCCTACCTCCAACGCCATATGAAAACAAAGGGCCCTGTCTCAGAGAAAGAACACGCAGCCTTTCTCAACTTCTGGCTGGAGCATTTCATATTCTGTGGCCCTTCCCTTGCTCCAACCAAGAACTATCTCTCCCTAGCCCACGAACTAGCCAAAGGTACTCAACTTGGCATCGGCAAACTGTTCCTTGGAGAGGTCTATCGATATCTCCAGTTGATGTCTGTCAAGCTGTTCTCAGGCATAGCAATCAAAACAGGTGGTCCTTGGTGGTTCATTCAGTTATGGGCTCAGCTGTACTTTCAAAACCACATCCCAGACTTCCCCCTTCTGGCGAGTTGTACCTTTCCCGATGTTAAAGGGAAGCAGATCCGATGCACTAGTTATGGCCAAGCTTTGTACAGGCTGCCAGGTAGTAAACTATCCCCTAAGGAAGCAGCCAAGTGGTTCAGCACTTTCTTCCAAGGCCTGGACAATCCTACCTTCTTCCCTTACATGGAAGAGTCTGAACATTTCGAAAATCCACTCTCCTTCAGGCTAGATAACTTTGCCGATGACACCAGCACCCGGCAACTCTTTTCCATTGTGATCCGACCCTGTTTCCTTCCAGTTGGTATGAGTACATCCAACAGAATCATCAAGCCTGGGTATGAATTCTACCAGCCGGTCATAGTGGCCCGGCAATTTGGCCTTGGGCAAGTACCTCCCCATCTCTTTCTCCATCATCTTACGGAGTGCAGGGCCGACCTGCCTGATCCTCTCACCAGTCAGAGGTGTTACTCCTTCTTTGATGCTCTGACCATCCCCATTCCAAATGACCTCACCTTCGCTTCATCAATTGATGGCTTCGAGGACTGGTGGTCGATGTGGAAAACCCACGCTTTCAGGAAAGCTCTGGGACCGTTGCTGAAACACCTTGATGCCGACTATGACATCCCCGTGGAACAGGTACCACTGCTTATACATCTTCTTAACGCAGCTCATAAATGACTCTTTTACTAAGACAATTTCTCCCTTTGCAGCAACAAGATGGCCCTGAACCCACACACAGTGATGGCTCCCCTTTTGAGTTCTTTCCGCCAGCTCCTGTGGTTCTTTTCTGCAAAAACTCGCCGCCTTTGAAAAAGGTAATAATGCAGAAACAGCCGATAACACCTCAATCGGCTTCTAAGAAGCAAGGCACTTCAACATCAGCTGCCCCTCGAGTTCCCACTAAGATAAGAACGATGACGAGGAATGTAGCTGCCAGGAAGACCTTGAGACACCGGAGCCCTTCTCCAGAAAGCTCGCATGTAGGCTGATCCATGTCTTGGTCGATTCTTCTCATTCTTTCATTCTTGCAGATGTGCTTGTGTCTAACAGCCTTCCTTCTTTTGCAGGCTTCCGTCGAAGAAACATCCCACGAGGACACACAACCCAATGAGGGAGAATCGAGCCCAACGGATTCTGAGAGGACCATCACCCCGAGCCAGCCAGATGTGCCACCATCGGCTTCCAGGAAAAGGTCGGTTCCTGAACCTGCTGCCCCCCGAGCACCAGTCGAGGCCGGGCCAGCTGTGGGTCCCAAGAGAGCTCGTAAAGGACCACAAGCTTCTTCATCGAGCCAAGAGGTTCCGAAAAATCATCATCCTTTATGCTCTTGCCCCTTACTCCCTTTTGTCTGCCGGTTCACCATCATTTTCATCGGTTAATCACCTTTCATGCAGACAACTGAGGCTTCTAGTGGGAAGGTAGGGGCCGCGCCGACGCCTTTAGCCAAACCAGACCTGGCAATCCCCGAAAATGCAGATGAAATGGCTACCACTTTGGTAACGCCCCCAGCAACCACACACAAACCGATCGCCTCGCCGTCTGCTACCCCCTCGGTCTTAGGAGAGGTATGTTAACCTCTGTCGGCTTTATTCTTCCCTATTGGACGCACACTGACGCCTTTTCGGGCTGCCAGGGTGGTGACATTTCAGGCTTGCTGACCTTTGATCCTGACTCCATCGATCCAACTCCCTCTGTTGCCACCGATGAACCACAAGCCAGGGCTGTTCTACCTCAATTCCAACGACTTAGAGCCTTACTGTCTTCCCCGATCGAGGAGCTGATCGAGGGTTCTGAAGAGGTGAAGGGCGTTCTTGCTGAAATCCAGGACCAACTCCCAGTAGCATTGCAGGTGAAGCTTTGGCCCGTCGTAACTTTGTCCTTCTTCGGGTCAAGGGTGAAGCTAGCTCGTGAAAGGATCAACCTGCGCCGTGCCCAACTCCCACTGAAGGCGAATATTGCCGACAGATGTCAGCAGCTCAATGAGAAAAAGGCGTCCCTTGATGCCAAAACTGACACCTCTGTCAGTACCACCGAGCTCGCATCTCTGAAAAAGGAGCTAGAAGATCTTGAAGAAAAGGTCCGGGTGACAAAACAACTCATTTGTGACAAAGAAGCATCCATCGCCCGTTCCCAAGATGAAGCAGAGAGCCTCAAAGCCGAACTGAAGACCGATCTGGCAGAAATACGTGCCCTGAACAAGCAGTTGGTGACGGGCAAGGATGAAGATGACGAAGCCGAGATCGCCGAGGTGGACCGTGTCCGTGCTGACGCCCTCCAAGCCTTCGAGGCATTTCTTCAGTAGCTCATTTATGTAAACTGGCATCTGCTTGTAACAGTTTTGAACCTCTAAAGTCGATGACTGTGCATCGGCTGTATACTTCTATTGGCCGATTTCATGTATCGGCCCCCATATCTCGCTGTCCATCATCCCACGTGCTTGGGAAATATATAATAATAAGTTTTTTATCGGCCGATTTCGTGTATCGGCCCCCATATCTCACTGTCCATCATCCCACATGCTTGGGAAATATTTCTTGAGATGCTGACCGTTGACAGCCACTGGGAATTTCACGCCATCCAGCTCCTCCAGCATGTACGCGTTCCTCTTAAAACTTGATCTACCCTGTATGGCCCATGCCAATTTGGAGACCATTTACCATATGCTGCATCCTTAGTCCCTAATGGCAACACCGCTTCCCATACCAGATCGCCAACATGGAACTCCTTAGGCCTCACCTTCTTGTTGTATGCACGAGCTACTTTGGCCTTGTTCTCTTTGATTTTCTCAAGCGACCACAGCCTAAGCTCAGTCAAATCTTCAACGCTGTCACTCATCAAGGCTGCATATTCTTCAGTCGTTAGATCGTTCTGAAAAGTGACACGTCTCGATCCAGCCGTAATTTCCCAAGGCAATACGGCTTCTTGTCCATAGACTAGATGGTACGGCGAGGTTTTTATCGCTCCATGACATGACATGCGGTAAGCCCATAAAGCCTCTGATAAAACCTCGTGCCAACGCCTAGGGTTCTCATCGATTTTCCTCTTGATCAGCTTGATAAGGCCCTGGTTGGACGCTTCAGCTTGCCCATTTGCTTGAGCATAGTACGGAGATGATCGCATCAGCTTGATCCCTGTGTCCTCACAGAACTCTCTGAACTCGTGAGAAGTGAAGACCGAACCTCCATCGGTCGTGATAGTCTGGGGAATCCCAAACCTATGAATGACGTGTTCTTTCACAAAATCGACGACATCCTTTGAACTTACTGACTTCATAGGGACGGCTTCCACCCACTTGGTGAAATAATCCGTGATGGCCAAAATCCACATGTGGCCTTTGCTTGACGGAGGATTGATCTTGCCGATCATATCCATGCCCCAACCTCGGAATGGCCAAGGCTTGATGATGGGGTTCATTGCTGACGCGGGTACCATCTGAATTTTTCCAAATCTCTGACATGCTTGACACCCTTTGTAGTACTTAAAACAGTCCTCGAGCATGGTAGGCCAATAAAACCCTGATCGCCTGATCAACCACTTCATCTTGTGAGCCGATTGGTGAGTTCCACAAGCGCCTTCGTGTACCTCGTGTAGGAGCCGATTGGCCTCAGCTGTCCCCAGACATTTGAGCAATAACCCCTCTAGAGTCCTGTAAAACATGTCGTCCCCAATGAGCACATACTTCATGGCCTTGTATCTTATCCGTTTAGGTGCCCCCCGAGCCGAATCCTTCAAGTAATTGAAGATATCGGCTCTCCAGTCGTCTGCGTCCAGGAATTGTACCTGAACATCGGCTCCCTCTGCCACGTCCTTGTAGCCTGAAGCCATTTGTGCAAGATCATTGGCCTCGGTATTCTGCGATCGTGGGATCCAGGTGAAGTTTATGTATCGGAACTGTGCCATCAGCTCACGGCATTGCATCCATAATGGGAATAGCGACTCGCTCTCACACTTGTATTCCTCCGTGAGTTGAGAAATCACCAGCTTGGAGTCTCCAAAAATTTCCACTGCTTCCGCTCCAGCTTCGATGAGCAACTCCATTTCCTTGCGTATCGCCTCATACTCAGCGACGTTGTTGGTGCGAGGGGCTGATAACCTGATAGAGAAGGAAAATGTTGCCCCCCGGGGTGACACGAGTAGCATGCCGATGCCGCACCCATCATCACAAACCGATCCGTCGAAGAACATAGCCCACGCTCGTATAGACAGTGCTGCTATATTGGTGTTGATCCTTTCAGCGATAAGGTCGGCCAATGCCTGCCCCTTAACTGCTTTCGCGGGTTGATACCGGATGTCAAACTCCGATAATGCAAACATCCATTTGCCCAGTCGGCCTTTCAACATGGGAGCCGACAGCATGTGCTTTATAACGTCTGATTTGTAGACGATGACAATCTCTGCTGATAGCAAAATGTGGCGCAGCTTGGTGCAGGTGAAAAACAGGCAGAGGCACAACTTGTCGATCTCAGAGTACCTCGTTTCTGCATCCAGCATCCTTCTGCTGATGTAAAATACCACTCGCTCCAGCCCGTCATAAACTTGCACCACCACTGAGGCGATGGACGTGGCCGCTACTGACAAGTAAATGTAGAATGGCCTATCCGGCTGGGGCGGAACCAATACTGGCGGCGTCGTCAGATATTCTTTGATCTCGTCGAAGGCTCGTTGTTGTTCTGCCCCCCAGCTAAACTCTTCATCAGATTTAATCTTTACAAGTCCCATGAACGGCTCTATCCTTCCTGACAGATTGGAGATGAATCTTCTGACGAAGTTGATCTTGCCGATGAGAGACTGCAGTTCTTTCTTCGTGGTAGGTGGCTTCATTGTTCGCACTGCCTCCTGACTTCTCAGGCCGATCTCGATTCCTCGTTCATGGACCAAGAAGCCCAAGAACTGACCGGCCGTCACACCGAAGGCACACTTCTTTGGATTCATCCGTAGCCCGAATCTCCTTGTTCGGTCCAGGACGTGTCGCAGGTCATCCAAGTGTCCTTGTACTGAAGTTGACTTGACCACCACGTCGTCGATATAAATTTCCACCAGCTTGCCGATCAGATCATGGAAGATGTAATTCATTGCTCTTTGGTATGTGGCGCCGGCATTCTTTAGTCCAAACGTCATGACTACATATTCAAACAACCCCACCGAACCTGGGACTCTAAATGCAGTCTTGTGTATATCTTCCGGAGCCATAAAAATTTGGTTGTAACCGGCATTGCCATCCATGAAGCTCAAAATTTTATGACCAGCAGCTGCGTTGATTAACGTCTCTGCTACTGGCATCGGATATTCATCCTTCGGAGTGGCTCTATTGAGATCCCGAAAATCTATGGCAACACGCCAGCGGCCATCCTTTTTCTCTACAGGTACGATACTAGAAATCCACTCAGCATACCTGCATGGCCTGATTAAATCGGCTGCCAACATTTTCTCGATCTCCTTCTTGACTTCTTTCAAAATTTCGGCCTTCATCTGTCGTGCTCGCTGCTGGAACGGCCGAAAACCTTTTTTAAGTGGGAGTCGATGCTCGATGATGCTCCTGTCTAGCCCGGGCATCTCTGTATAATCCCAGGCAAAGCAATCTGGATATTCTTTCAACAAAGTTATCATCGGACCCCGCAGATTCGGATCCAACTTCTTGCTGATAAATGTTGGTCTTGGCTTATCCCCAGGACCGATGTCAATCTCTTCTAGTTCATCAGCAGATGTAAATCCATATCCTAGCTTTCCGTCACCTGTCAAATCGATGCTAAGCACAGGGCAAAGAGTAGGTGAGGTTAACAAAAATAACTTGGGCCGATTGCCTGAATCGGCCCCCTTTTTGATTGTATTAGTCAAGGACGGTTTACACCTTATGGTTTTACAATGGCTGGGAATCTCCCTGCTACGACTGCACGATCTGCTCGTCGTAAGATTGCTGCTTTTTGTTTTTTGTGGCCGATCGCAGGGATCGGCCGTACCATGTACCGTCGTGGGCTTTGCTACTCTGTCAGGCCGGTGGATAAGACCAGCCTCACCCCGTTTTTTGTAGCCTCGATGCGTTCACAGCCGTCTAGACTGATTCCAGAGATCGGCTCTTGGTCTTCTGCTTCCCAGACGTTCATGCCAGCAATGGAGACCTCGACAGAATCGTCTGCATGAATGACCTCCACCTCATCTCCATCCCACTGTATTAGGCACTGGTGCATCGTGGATGGGATGCAGCAGTTAGCATGAATCCAATCTCTCCCTAACAAGACAGCGTAGGTGCTTTTGCTGTCCACGACGAAGCATGACGTAGGGATGGTTTTTCTGCCCACGGTCAGGTCCACGTTCAGTACGCCTTGCGTTTCTGAAGTCTGGCTGTTGAAGTCGCTTAAAGTGACGTTGGTTTTGATCAGATCTGCGGTGGAGCGTCCCAAACGCCATAGCATGGAGTATGGCATTATGTTGACTGCCGCTCCGGTGTCCACTGACATCTTGCTGACGGGTTGCCCATTGATGTAACCTCGTAGGTACAGGGCTTTCAGATGTTTGTATCCCTTCTCACGTGGCTTCTCAAAGATAACTGGCCGTGGGCCGCAGTCGAACTGTGCCACTGGTAGCTCGTTGGTTCTTGGCGCGCAGAACTCTGACGGAAGTATGAATACCATGTTTGTGCCAGCCGATGTCTTTGCATCGGCTTTTACCGGTTTGGGGCACCACTCTTTCTTCTTCGGGTAATCTTCCGTCTTCAAGGTCTGCCTAATCTTAACGGCCAGATCGGGCCGTGCTTTCTTTAGAGCGTGGAGATACTGCGCTTCGGCTTCCTCCAAGTTACGCAGCCGCTGCACCCTACGCTTTTGGGTGTGTCTGAGTCCGTCGGGACACCACCTTGGACGGTGATACCTGTCTTTCTCTTTGTCACCCATTGGCTCCTTGAGGCCTTGTGCTCGGGACGACTCCCTGCGTCGGCTCTGAGGTGGCAGAGGCCCTAGGCGCTTAAACACTGATACTGGCTCCGTGTCCTCCTTCTGCTGTCCGCATTCCGGGCAGTTATCGATCGTAGGCAATCGGCTCATTCCCGCGTCCCAGCAATACTTGAAGAACGGACAATCCCAATGTTTGTCTGCGCCTTCCTTTTCTTTTGACGGTCCCCTAGCGAGGTGCTCATATCCTTCATCTTCGCGCCGGCGACGTTGGTCATACTGACGCTCATACTTGTTAAGGAGATGCGTGGAATGTGGTTTCTGATATCGCACTCCTTTCACTTGTTCCTCAGTTAAGTACCGCTTGTCGTCGTAGCTGGGTCGGTCGCGTGGACCAGCCTCCTCTCTTACTCTGCCGTGAGAGCGACCGCCTTCCTCCCTGTACATGCCATGGTGGTACCCTGGTCCTGCCATGTTGACATCGAACGAGAAATCCAACTGGCGCCTCATGGAGTGGCTGTGTTCTACCATGTTGACGCCGGGGAATGGGTTGGTGTCTACTTTCATGGAGAATTGCCCCAGGATGAGACGGCCCTGCTCTATCGCTGTTTGGATCTGGCGACGTAGCTCTTTGCAGTCATTGGTGGTGTGGGTGAATGAGTGATGCCACTTGCAGTACGGTCTTCCGTTCATCTCTTGAGCCGTAGGGATTTTGTGGCCTTCGGGCAACTTCAGCTGCTTTTCTCTCAGCAGTAAATCGAATATTTGCTCAGCTTTGCTCACATCGAAGTCGAACCCTTTTGCAGGCCCTTGCTGTTTCACCCATTTGCAGGATACGGGATCTGCCCCCCGAGCCCATTCAGCCACGGCCACCTCCTGGTCTTGCGTGGGGTCTTCTTCTTCTGTATCGACCAGGCCTATCGGACACTTGAACTTGTCCTGGTACAACTCAGGGTGGCGCTGCTCATACATCGTCAGCTTCTGGGCCATGTGCGCCAACGAGTTGTACTCTACTTGGAAAGCCAGATCTTTGATAGGTGCTGCGAGACCCAATGCTGCCAGCTCGACTGCTTCCTTCTCAGTTAACCGAGCTGAATAACATCGGTTCTTGACAGTCCTGAAGCGTTGGATGTACTCGGCTACCGTTTCTCCTCGCTTTTGCCGCACCTGTGCCAGGTCTGCAATGCCAGCCTCGGTAGCTTCTGAATGGTACTGGATGTGGAACTGCTCTTCCAGTTGCTTCCAGGTCTGGATCGAATCAGGTGGTAGTGAAGTGTACCACCCAAAAGCTGGTCCTGTCAAAGATTGCGCAAAGAACCTTACGCGCAACTGATCTGATGCTGATATCATGCCTAACTGTGCCAGGTATCGGCTCACGTGCTCGATCGAACTCGACCCTTCTGACCCGCTAAATCTCGAGAACTCAGGGAGCCGATACTTGGGTGGCAGCGGGATCAGGTCAAACTCGTTGGGATACGCCTTTGAATAGCCGATTGTCCTTCTCTTCGGCACGAAGCCGAACTGGTCTCTCAAGATGGTACGGATTTGTTCCGTTGTTTGGGATGCAGGGGCTAGATTCTCATGACTCGTTCCGGTGGCATACTTGGCTAGCCACGCCTGCTTGTCGGCGTCCATCCCAGAGATTCCTGCTCCAGAAACACCTGCTCCCGAAGCCCCTGCTCCAGAAACTCCTGCCCCAGCAATCCCTGCGGTTGCAATCTGGTTCGTGCGCGTCAAGCTGTTGCAGTCTGGCACGTAGGTGCACACGTATCCATGTGGGATTTCTTTAGGCGGTTCGCACAGGTATTGGCAATCGCCAGGGTCCCACCGGGCGTGCCAGAATGTGTTGCCTACCAAAACCCACCGGCGAGCAGCGACGGGCAACACGAAGAGCCGGGAGGCTCCCAGAACTGCTGGTGGGCCCTGGTCCCTCGGGCAACAGCCCGCAAAGCTCCGGCACGCGTCCTGGCTTGGTTCGAGGGCGTGCCACCTGACCTATACCTGGTCAGGAAGGTGAAGGATTGCTTCGATTGGTTTCCTGCATGGTAAACAAGTATACGTAAAATTCGAGCCGTGACCGGCCCCCAGGTTTCCCTGTGAATCGGCTCCCAGAGCCGATTATCCCATGGTTCTGCATTAGATCTATTATAACATGGGGTTTTGCTTCATCAATACAAATTAAATCGATCTATGACAGTTTAATGTTTTCACTACATGACTGGAACATCCTACACGTAATTGAGCCTAGTAGATACAAAAGATAATAGAAAACTAATCCTAGAGAAGGCCTAAAAACCAACGCGACGTCAATTCCCGGAACACCCCCTCTTGGATTAGTAAACCATATCTTACATACTACTGGATCGTTCAACCCGTTTGCAAGGCCTGATCATGTGGATATCAAACTAAACCTTGGAGAACAAGGTACAACTATAACAGATCAAATCGACTTAAATAAAGATCAAGCAAGATGCCACCCTCACACCCGGGAAAAGGTGCAAAGGCGGCGATATAACTATAGGCAGCATAACTAAACAATCGTAGCGAAAAATACTGATGCTAACCTACACAAATCTATGATAATGGTGTTACTCGCCATCAACAAGGCTTCAGTACGAGTAACACCAGATAACGCATAAGTAGATACTGCCTAGATCGCAAGATGCGATCTAGGCAGCATGGCACTTACCCGAGAAAAACCCTAGAAACAAGGGGTGGCGATGCGCCGAGATTGTGTTTGTTGTGAACGTGATTGTCCTCCTTTTCTTGATAACCTTAGGTACATATTTATAGTCCGGAGACTTTCTGTCTTTGGAATAACTCTACAACTCTATCTCTTACCTAAATCTAAACGGAATCTATTACAATATAAGATACACGGGCAATTTAGCCCAAATCAACACACGAGGCCGATTCAACAACACGTTGCATATACGTATCTTCTAAGCCCATCTTGACCACGGCCCAACTCCTCCTTTGGCCAAAATATGGCGATAACAGTACCGCGGCGGTGCCGGCGGCCGGCCAGGCGGTGGTGGGTTGGATCCCCTTCGTCCAGCCCCTGTTCTTCAGGTGATCGAGGTGGGACGGCGACAAGCACATCCTGCCCCGCCATCGACATCTTCGGCTTGCATCTCGTCGCGTTGGTTCCAAAAGACGGCTCCTTGCTGCACGTGCTTCGGGCGTTGGGGTCGACGGTAGGGCCGGGAGAAATCCTCGCGTGATGCTGACGACGGCGACGCCCGTGGGCGCCGTCACCTTCTTGGAGGCGTCGTCATGGCGCTGCTTGTGCCTCACCACGTCGATCACCGGGGGAAACCTTGATTCGGTCTACGGATCGGGCGGCGGCGATGCATCTGTGTCGTTCCCTTGTTGGAGGCGCCGCTCAGGTGATTTGATGAGTCATCGGTGCGCTAGCTAGAGTCTGGCCTTGGCTGCCGGCTAGAGCTTGGGCTTCCGGGGCGCTATGTACGCCGTTGTTGGTTCTCCCTTGTCGACCCCTCCTCCAATCGGGCTCGGTCCCTCCGTTTCGCTCGCCAACTTGGGCGCTATGGGCGAATGGTGCGTTGGCTTGTGTCTTCCTTGAGTTGGATCGGTCTTGTGTGGTTCCTTCCTTCGGTTTTGACGCGGCCTAGAAGCTCGGTGTGTCATCCCCTTGCCATGCTTGGTTGGAGGTGGCTCAAGGAGAGTCTTTGTCGTGTGGTTGGTGTCGTTGTGTTGTTTCCGTGTGGCGTTGTGTTTGTATCTTGTAGCCTTTTGGCGTGGTTTCGGCCATCTTGGTCTCTTCTTCTATGAAACCGATACACCTCCCAGGGTGTATCCTTGAAAAAAAACACAGCCGGCCGCAGCCAAAGGGACAAAGAAAATAAAAATAGTGCACCATTGCTAGGGCAACAGCACAAAAGCGTCCAAGAGAAAAAGCAAAAAAACGGCCCGGAGGCCAGAGCAAGCGCTAGCGACCACCAAGCGACCCAAGCGGCAGCGAAGGGGGGGGGCGCCGAGAAGGGAAGCGATGCCGACCGCAGGGCCCGAAGAGCGGTGTCGAAGTGGTCCCGATCACGCTGACGCACCAGAGGAGACCACTGCTGAATGAAAGCAAGAAAAGCAAAAATCGAGTCAGAAGCGCGCGTGGGGTAGATATTCTCAATCGCCATCTTGTTCCGGACATTCCAGAGAGTCCAGGCAATGGCCGCAAACACAAGCCAAAAGAGGCGACGGCCGCGCCCGGCCCTAGTGGCCTGGGACTGGAGAAATTCCCCCAGATCCTGAGCCTGCCAGGCCGGCCCAAGGGCCTCCCTGACAAAGCTCCAAAGGAACTGGGCCGCCGAACACGAGAATAAGATGTGGGCACACGTCTCCGGTGTCCCACATAGGGGGCACCGGCCTGTGCCGGGGCCATTGCGCTTGGCCACCTCCACACCGGAAGGCAGCCTGTCGCGCATCAACTGCCAAACGAAGATGCAAATACTAAGAGGGAGGGGGCTTTCCAGAAAGGGGCCGTCCACCTCAGCTCCGGGCCCTGGAAGAGGGCCCGGTAAGCCGAGCCGACCGAGAACTCACCGGAGGGGAGGAGCCTCCAGGAGACCGCGTCGGGGGCGCCTGTCAGAGTAGCGGGGAGAGAAGCCATAAGCTGCCGAAACTCCGTTGCCTCAGGCAAGCTGAAGGTACGGCGAAAAAGGAGGTTCCAGCGATCCCCGCTGAACGCCTCGGCCGTGAGGGCCGACGGGGCAGCGGAGATAGCAAAGATGGCAGGAAACCGGACTCCCAACGGGATCTGGGAAAGCCAAGGGTCCAGCCAGAAGCGGCAACCCTGACCGTTCCCAACGGTGAAGTTAATGCCCAACCCAATGAAATGCTTGATCTCCTGGATGGCACGCCAGAATTGGGAGCCCTCCCGGCGATCGCAAGCCAAGAGTGGACGGCCATAGAGGTACTTGGCCTTAATGAGCTGCAGCCAAAGGGCCTCCCTCGTCCCGAAGAATGCGCCAGACCCACTTCAGCATCAGGGCGAGATTGAAGCGGCGAGAGTCTAGAATACCAATGCCCCCAAGGGATTTGGGGGTGCAGACGTCCGCCCATTTCACCATATGGTACTTCTGGTGGCCGTCCCTAGCTGCCCAAAAGAACCTAGACAACTCCTTGGCGAAGTCAGCATGGGTCCCCTCGGGGAGCAAGTACAGCCCCATCTGGTACATAGGTAGGCTCAAGAGACAGGAGTTGATTAGAACCGTCTTGCTACCCTTAGTCGTGAGCCGCGCTCGCCAGGGTTCCGCCCTCGAACGCACCCTCGTGACCAAGGGTGACAGGTCCCGGATCAGCACTCGCGTCTCCCGAAGGGGCATCCCCAAATAAGAGATGGGGAAATCGGCCAGCCTGCAGTTGAGGTTGTCAGCAATGCGTTGGCGCTCCTCCTCCGAGTACCCCAGCACCACCACTTCACTCTTGTCAAAATTGATCTTTAACCCTGACATGTCTTCAAAGCAGAGGAGGAGGAATTTCAGGTTGATGATGTCCTGATCAGAACCCTGCACCATGATCATCGTGTCGTCCGCATATTGGAGGTGGGAGACGCCCCCTCCAGGAATAAGGTGCCCTACCACACATGAGATGTGGCCAGCGGTCTTGGCTCTATCCAAGATCTCTGCCAGGGCATCAACAGCAGCGTTAAACAGGAGGGGGGGAGATCGGGTCCCCTTGACGAACCCCACAAGAAGGGACAAAAAGGGGCCAATATCGCCATTGATGTTGATCGTTGTCCGCCCGCTCATCACGAATTGCATGATCCAACATATCATGCGGTCGTCAAAGCCCCTCCTCTCCAAAACTAACCTCAAGAAAGCCCAGTCCAGACGGTCATAGGCTTTCTGGAAGTCCAACTTCAGGAAGACCCCTTTCTGACGTCGTGCTTTAACCTCATGAATGATCTCATGAAGTGCGAGCAAACGCAAACTGGAGGGGGTGCATGAGTCTCTCCATGACCGGGGCAAGCGGGATGGCACAGACTTTCGCAAAGAGCCGCTGGATGACATTAATGACCGTGATCGGGCGAAATTGGCGAATATCCGTGGCCCCCTCCACCTTGGGAATCAGAGTAATAACCCCGAAGTTCAGCCGGGACATGACTAACGTCCCGGTGAAGAATTCCTGGAACATCGGCAGGATGACCAGCTAGAGTTGCTCCTAGAAGGTCTGGAAGAAGCTCACCGGCAGCCCATCAGGACCAGGAGCCGATCCAGCCTTCATGGCTTTCAGGGCCTCAGCCACTTCCCCCGGGAGAAATGGACGGGTGAGGTCCGCATTATCTGCAAGGGTGACTAAGGCCCCACCCGACCAAAAGTCAGATGCCAAGGAAAGGCCCGACGAGGGTGACGAAGAGAAGAGATCCTTGTAGAATGCAAAAATATGGGAGGACAACGCCTGGGGGATTCCAGAAGGGAGTCCCCCTCCCAGAGGCAGGGGATCAAGCACCGCCTCCTCCTGCCATTAGCGATGGCATGGAAGTAGGCAGTGTTCGACTCCCCCTGGACAGTCCAATTCTGGCGACTCCGTTGTCGCCAGAATGCCTCCTCTCCCTTATAGATATCCATGATGGAGGTCTCAAGGGAGTATCTATGAGACCAGGCCTCGGCAGAAAGGCCTAAGTGATCGGCTTCTCGGCCCAAGGCCTGGATCTCGCTCAAGATGGCATCCTTTGTAGCCCTGAGCGCAGCCCCCGCGTTGGCCCCCCAGCCCCTCATGAATTGGCGTGTCAATCTAACACAGTGGTGCCAGACATCCACCGCACAATAAGCACGGGGGGGGGGTGGCCGCCGCCGCAAGACATTTGGCTCGGACCGCGTCCATGAATCCCTGCTTCTGCAGCCAGAAGGACTCAAAGTGGAAGCGGTTGAGCCTAGGAGGGCGGCCCCCTCCGGAGGAGATAAGGAGGGGCGTATGGTCAGAGCCAATCCGCGTGACAGCCTTCAACGAGCAGAGGGGAAAGGCCACCTCCCAGTCGACCGACACAAAGACCCTGTCCAGGATGCATCGGACCGGATCCAGCTGCTTGTTTGTCCATGTGAATCTAGCCCCCACCCGAGCAATCTCGCGGAGGGCGAGATCGGCAATACAGTCATTGGACAGTCGCATCCTAGGGAGGTCTACATTTGCCGAGCTCTTGTCGTCAGCGGAGCAGATAAGGTTGAAATCCCCGGCAATCACCACCGGTAACCCTGTCCGTTCCACTTTCGACTTGAGCTCCTACAAGAAGACAACGGACCTCCGATGGTCCGCAGGGCCATAGACAATAATCATCTCCCAGCGCAAGCGAGATTGTCTATGGGTGAGTGTCATGCTCACAAAGAACTCCCCACGGTCCATATCCTCAACCTCAAAGGTATCCTCCTTGACACCCAGGAGAATACCTCCAGAGTGGCCCGAGGCCGGAAGCCACGACCAAGAGAATTTGCAACGGCTCAGGGCCTCAACCTTCGCGATGGAGAAATCCTGGCGAATCGTTTCCTGCAGGCCGACAATATCCGGCGCTTCCAGGCGGATGTATTCCTTGATCTGGCGCCGGCGACCCTCGTGCCCGAACCCCCGGATGTTCCAGATGAACACCCGGAAGGCCCGCAGGAGGTCCATAGTGGACCTTAAGCCTGGGGGTCCCCTTAGCGGGGATCGAGCGTGCACGACAGGCAGGGGAGCGAAGCGGAGCAACCTTGGGGGGTCGGCCCCGAGACCTAACCGAGGGGTCAGATCCCAGAGGTACCGCCCGCACACCAGGCACCGCAAGGGGGTCCTCACCGGGGCCGGGTCCCGCGGACCTAGCCTCAGTAAGGATCTGAGCGCGTTCCCGCTCCCGGGCGTCACGCGCCCGGGCCACAGCGATCGCACCCGCATACCCCTCCTATGCCTGAATGGCCGCAAGATTCTCAAGGCGCGGCCCCTTCTCGCCGCGAAAGACTATCCCACAGTCCTCTGCAACCTCGCCCAGGTGGGCGAGGGAGACCTTTGAGAGAACACAGAAAGCAGAACCAGGGATACCGGACGGACCGGGGTCAGAAGGGACGGAAGAGAAAGGAGTGGAGGAAGTACCTGAGAGCTCATCCCTGGCCGCGACACGACGAGCGGCCCGCTCTGCCACCGTCGGCTCCGGCCCAGACATGCCTGTCCTGGCCTCAGCCAGCCGGGAGCTGTGGCGGGAAGGCGGAGGGGGCGGTGGGCGGGGGCCCTGGATCGAGGGAGCTTGGAGGAGGCGGCCAGGGAGTCGGAGTCAGAGGTAGCACCCACCACAGCCGTCGGGTCAGGAGTGTCGGGGGCGAGGGAGTAGCACAACACCCCCGGCGAACGCGGGGAAGGAGGGGCATAGACTACCAGCGCCACGCTACCCGAGGTCTCAGTGGCGGGAGACTAAGAGGGAGGGTCCGGAGACGGCGCCAGCACCAGAGAGAGGTTGGATCCGTACTGGGCGATGTCGATCTCGAGCGGCGCCGGGGGGTCAGGACGGAGGCAGCGAGGGAGGTCCACCGGGGCCACCTTGGCCGGAGCACTCAGCGACAGGTGACGACGATCCTGGACGAGGGGGCCACCCTCCAAGCCGTCGAACACCAGGGAGCGAGCCACAGGGCCCTCGGAGGTCCCACCCTGAGGGGATGGCGGAGGAGGCGGGGAGGCATCGGTGGCCAGCGGCGAATCCGGATCCGTCCCGGTGTCACTGTCGTCCGAGCCTCGGGCCTCAGGGTCCCTGCCACCGCCGCCCTCGTCAGCTGGGGATCCCGAGGGAGGGGGCAGGGACTCGACGCAGAGGTTCCCCCCTCGTCTAGCTCCACCAAGAGGTCCCGGACCACCCGGTCGAAGAAGACCCGCGGAAGGGAGACCGGGAAGACCGAGGGGTCGGGGCAGAGCAGACGCAGACGGACCAGGGCGAGGCCGGACAGAGAGCCCACATCCACCTCGGTGAGCTTGCCCACCGTCTGAGCCACGAGGGCCACCACAACAGGGGTCCTGGCCTCAGACGGTAGGCCGTGGAGACGTACCCACACCTCCGAGAGCATGGCAACCATCTCCGGAGCGGCCGACGAGGGCTGGATGGAGACCTGCAGTTGGTGTAGAGGGAGGGTGAAGGAGGTGCCACACGCGCACATGCGGAGGATCTCCACCGAGGGGAAGGAGACTACGAACTCGGACTCGGAGACGCGACGAACCGGCCATTCGTGGCCGGGGAGGACCGCCCGCAGCTCCTCCTGGATGAGGCCCTCCGTGACCTCAACCGAGAACGGAGGGTCTTGCGCCGGGAGGACCTTCACCATGGCCAAGGTCTCAGGGACGGTCATGGGGACGCCCCCCATGTCGATGAAGTAGAATCCACCGTCCATGCCATGGCCATAGTACTCCAGGGTCTCCTGGCGACGGGCGGGGATGCTCGCAAGAGCCAAGGGGGCCCCAGGGCGGGCACCCAGGAGGCCAGGAGCAGGGTCCACCGCGGGAGGCGCGGCCGGGGTCTTATGCTTCTTCTTGCTCTTGCGCTTCTTCTTCTTGGGGGCCGCGGGGTCGTCGATCTCGCCGGTATGCCGCTGACCCGCAGTCGGCGCCACAACCGGAGCAGGAGGCGGATGGTCCCTATCCGCGCGCCAAGACGGAGCGTCCGCCCGACTGTGGGAGGTGCGGGAGGGAGGCATCACGTCCCTGCACCGCATGGCGAGCAGAGCCTCCTCGCGGAGGCGGGCCTCCCGCACCGAATCCGGGGCGGGTGGAGGCGACCGGGGTGGGTCCTCCAGGCGGCGACGAGCGCGTGGCGGAGAGTGGGACCCATGCCGCGGAGCTTGGGCCCGTGGCGGAGGCGGGGACCGACGGGACGGGGGAGGGGAGCGGTGGCCCTGGGGCGGGGACCGCCTCACTGGGGGGCGGTAGGCCGAGGATTGGCCCCGCGCCGGGGAGCGCCGCGCGGGATCTCTGGCAGGCGCCGGCCATGGTGGGGAGGGGAGGCGGCGGTGGGGAGAGTCGTCGCGGGGGGGGAAGCGAGGGACTCCGGGGGCGGCGAGGCGCCATGAGCACCTCGAGGAAGGACCGGGACGGCGACGTGGACGGGAGCAGGCGAGGCGGGGGGACGCGCGCGTCGGGGGTGAGAACAACGGGAGTGGCGGCGGGGGAGACCACTAGGGCACGACCCTCACTAGACACGGGGGCAGCGGACCGGGGTCCAGTGGGCCTGGCCACGAGGGCCGACACGGATCGGGCCTGCCAGGGGGGGGGTTGACCCGGCCAGATTTCCGGTGGGCCGAGGCCCACGAGCCATCCGGGGAGGGCCCCCACCTGTGGCCCATTCCGCGCCAGAGGCAGCCCGCCTGGGACCTCTCCCCACCCCACCCACTCCCTGCTGCGGCGCCGCCCGGGGCCGCCGCGGCTGGGACACCCTCCTCCGGCGAGGCCGCGTGGAAGCAGCCCGCGCCAGCGGGAGGAAGTCAGCCAGGGAGGGGCGCAGGAGAGAGGAGGGGCACCTCGGGGTCGGCACCCCGCGCTCCCCGTCGGAGCCCTCGCCGGCGGCGCGCATCCCAAACAGGCTAGCTCCCTGCCCCGCCTCATCCTCGACGTCGCCCCAAGCTTGGCCATGAAGGTCGGCCAGCGCCGCCGCCACCGTCGGGTCCAACGGCCGGGGGGGGGGGGGAGGGACGGGGGCCCTCACGGGAGGGGGGGACGCCGGCCGTCGCACCGCCGCCGGCGGCAAGGGGACCCGGCAACCGACCCGCACCGCGTGGGCGGGGAAGGCAAGGGATGCCCCCTGCCGAATGAACTCGGCGCGGCGGCGGTCCCGGGCGTCGATGACCACGCCGGCCTTGGAGAGGAGTACGAGGCGGCCCTCCGCCGGCCGGAGCACGACCGTCGCCTCCGACCAGCCGGGGCGGCATCCCGCGAAGATGGAGGCCGACGAGGCGCGCCACCGCAGCGGGGCGGGCTCAGGGGAAGAGGGCCACGGCATGGCGGCGAGGACAGCGGCGCGCCGGCCGAGGCAGCGCCGCGCGGCGCAGGTTCAAATTTCAAATCGCCAGAGCGCGTCCGCTCGCTAGGTCAGCGCGGATGTTAAGTGACCTGATTGTGCTCGGAATGTGTATATCCGTGTTCCCTTCCTCTTCGATAGCACCACACCCATTTTTCCTTCTGCTGCTGATTGAGCTCGCGCGCATCTTCCCTTTTATACTCCAGTTTTATGTCTGCAATCCTGAATTATCCTGCACGGTGTCCAAGAATAATTTTCAAATATCGAGCTTCTAATCCCGAAGTTTCCCGCGAAAAGAATCAGATACTCGAATGGAATGCCAACAGCATGGTGGGACTAAAAGTAGATGCTGCTACCACGATATAGTCATCATTTTCGTTTTTTTAATAAAGGGATCTTTCTTAATCAATAAAGGGATTTTTCTTAATCAATGAAATTCCAAAAAAGAAAAGGACTACGAACACCTATGACCGGAACCGGATCCGGAACTGATATTAAATTAGTCATTTGTCTGCGGCCTTTGTTTTCTACTGTCTAACTCAGTGAAACAGATGCCAAACCCATCTAACATTCTCGGTTGTAGTAAGTGTGCAGAACTGATGCCAAACCCAGTGCAGGGAATTGTATTCTTCTTGACGCCTAATAATGCTATACGGTGCCTCCCTCTCTAATGTAGTACTCTTCCGTTTGAAAATATAAGATATTTTAGGTTTGTGAAGCTAATATATCTAGTTATCTTTTAGTATCTAGGTTCGAGTGAATCTATGTACTAAAAGATGTCTAGATACATTTGTTTCACAAATTTAAAACATCTTATATTTCTAAACGAAGGAAGTATTAGTTTGATCCAAAACAGAAGTTTCAAGCAACAGCGATAATAAAAGCATGTACAAAGATAACCCAAAATGAGCACCTAGAATATACACATACGCAACATGGCTCTACCCTGCACGGCATGTTAATGGTGACTTTGTTGACTTCAGGAACATCCATTGAAAAGCTGCAAAATAAATACATAACTAGAACAGTGAACATAGATAGCGACAATTTTTTAAAAATGGATGGTAACAGAACTAACAAATCTGACAACTGACTTGCCTTGCAAAATCTGTACGTTCTTCCTGGTCTTTGGTTGCATGGCATTGATACTGCAGTCAAGGCATTTGTCATGATTAACAATCAGTTAGCTTTGGCATACATGTGAACAAGGTAGGGCATTTCACCTGCGGCTCCAAAGAACAAACAACAACTTAGGTTCAGGAGTCAGGACTGACATAGAACCCACCCTAACTATCAAAGATTAAGCTTGAAAGTAGATCGACTATAAATTTCTATATCTCGAACAAACACCAAAGCGTGTCTTTGTAATATATTAGAAGAACCATAAAGATCTAGAGTATTCCCCTACCTAAAAAAGAAGAAGAAATGTCTTCCAAATACAAAACATGTAGCAAAGCTACCCAAAAACAGAAAGAAAGAAGTACCAAAAAACTGAAACCGTGCAAGGCTAACACACGCCTAACCTAAAATACCAGAACTCGGGAGGCCGAGCATGGAGAGGCAGCTGATGAAGTGCTTTGGCGCCGGGATCGACTACATATTCAACATAGATTGTAGCTAAAATTGCTAGATTGACATAATGGAATGGTTGCCTGACCTGTCCCTAATTAAGTCAAGATCTGGCTGCTATAGTATGTCAAAAACCACTAAAAGACATAAAAAGCATGTGCCATGTATTTAGTTTTGTAGTTCAAAACTGAAGCGAAAACTACTAAATGCTAAAATAAAATATTATCATTTATGCCAAAAAAGATATGTTAAATATTCCCATGAAATCACCGCTCACAACATAACATCCCCATTAAGTCTAGCATTGGGCCCTCCTCCTTTTTCCGGGCTTGGGACCGGCTATGCTAATTATCCTTAGAATGCATAGGCGGAGTTCCCCACCACTACCCCTACCCCACTACTAGACAAAAAAAGGCACACTCAAAATGACAAAATAAAACACCAAAGAACAAATAAAGGAACACATTTAACTATTTTTTTTAAAATTTTTTAATAAAGATATTGAAGAGCCTAACTAAAACGTCACAAATCAAAGTAGTTTTAAAGCTTTTTTTAAAGAACGAGAGATTTAAAAAAACTAGGATCATTTTAGTAAATAACAAGAACTTAATAGGAAACATGGTAAATTTTTTTTGGATTTTTTGAGAAAAAATATCAAAGAAAGCAAGCAATAAGAACAAAAATAGATTTTTTTTTGTAGCTTTTGTTTTTTTTGGTTTTGCTTGATCGAAGAATTAAGATTAACGAATGACGAGTAGATCTTGTGTAGCTGGCACCATGGCCGTAGAAGTCTTCAATAAATTATATCAACCTATAAAATAGTGTGCCACATAGTGAAATGATGCAAGGTTGCATAAATAAGAAAACATAGCAATATGTAAGTACTTTGGAATCAATATACATAATTTCTCTTATTCAAGAGAAGTTTGAAGCGGTGGGGTTAGATATCGATTGAATATAAAGGGACTTATTTATAAATATTAGTACTAAACATGGGTTCTTTCATGTGCTTCCTTAAATCAGAATTCCAAGCACGTCGATTAGCTCATGGGATCCTAAAAATACTAAAATAATAATAAATTAAAGACAAAAAAGATGTGCGAGGACTATATCTCCCAGGTTATAACATAACATAGATGAGCTCCAAAACTAATTAAGTATATATGGCTGCTTGCATCAACTAATGTAGAGTTTTTTTTGAACATTAACCGATTGTAGAGTTCCACGGTTTCTTTTTTATTTTTGGGGAGCAAAGAAAAAAATTAAGTAGAGGTATGCATCACATGACAAAAAAGAATAATAATCTGATCGAATCGGATGAATGGCTGGCTCAGCTCAGCGTTGCGTGTCTGATAAATATGAAGCAATTGAACCAGCTATGTGCGTTTTGTATGATCCTCCTAGCAACGAAACAAACGAGTATATGATGGCAAATTAGTTTGGAAGCGACAATGACTTTAGTAGGTAAAAACGATGTGCATGCAAACTTGCAGCGTGTAAAGAAGAAAGAGAAACTAGTACGAGTACTTGTCATGCGGGCGCCAGATGAACAATAATGTGCGTGTAGCATGTACCTGTACTCTCCGCCAGGCCGGAAATACTGCTCACTCATTAATTATTCATAAGCGCACAGCTAACTAGGTCTCTCCTGCAAGAGAATCAAAATTAAGGATATGAACTAGGGAGCTGCATGTAGCTAGCTATAGCATGAATGTAACGACGAGCAGAACAGAAAAAGGATACCTAGCACGTACCTGGTACGGTAGAAGGAGCGGGTATAACTTCGCCCATTCTCTCGAGAACAAGGAATGGACGGTTGGGATGGACTTGGACTGCGCGCCGCACCGCTGCCTCCGCCTCCTCCACCTCCCGTACAGTGGCACCCGTGCAGACGACATCAACAGTGGCTTTCTCGAGCAATGGGAGGTTCCCCAAGCTACTGAAATCAAAGTCGAAGTTGGAATCCTTCAAGGACCGCACGTAGACTTCAAAGCAGACGGATTCAACGCTCGGCATAGCTCCCTTAAGAGCCAGGAGCGGCGCAGGCGTGTCAGAGTGTTTCAACTTGGGGAATGCACCTTCACTGCATTCACATGGAGAACTATAGCCACCTTTGGAGGTGTTTACTAGCAGCTCCATAGTGAGGAGCTCCGGCAACATCCCGAGGATCACAACATCCTGTGCTGTCACAGCCTTCAAGGTCACAGATAAGTAGGTGAGGTTTGGAACAAGCGAGGTATTGATCCATGCTGGTAGCCTGGGGGAACTGGTGCTTAGTGTCAGGTCACGGAGTTGTCGAGAGGGCACATGGGTATCCAAGTTGGCCTCCTCCCTCGAGCTAATATGCAGTAACTGTATTTTCTGCAGCTTATCTAGAGATTCCACGAAAGCTTTGCACTTCCAGCTGTCTGCACCCAGCTCTCCAATATTAATAATGAGTCTCCTAAGCTCGGTCAACTTGCCCAGCTCCTTTACAAAGTTTGGGGACTGGCCGACATTGTCCACAGCTAGATGTTCCAGTGATGTCAGGTTTCCAATCCATTCCGGCACTCTTACAGGACAAAGACACATGCGCAGGCACCTGAGTTGCCTCAGTAGACTAACACCCAATGGCAGTTCTCTTATCCTAGTTGCGATTATGTTCAGTGTCTGCAGAAACTTGAGATCTCCAATTTCTCCAGGCAGTTTAGTTATTGGAGTGCCGCATAACCCAAGATACCTCAACTGGAGTAGCTTCCCAAGATGCTCAAGGTTACAAGAGTGTCCATCGAGATATGTACACTCGTACAAATCTAGGACGCGTAGAGCTTGAAAATTTTCAAGCGGTGGCATCACACCAATGACACACGAAGTGGCATTAAATAATCTCAATTGCTGAGTGCGTGTGCTAGCCAAAGGGCCATCTTTATCTATGACTCCACTTTGGATGGCTAACCTGCGAACATTACCTTGCAAGGAGGTGTGTTTCTCGTCACTACCCAATATGCTAACAAAATTTTCTTCTTTTGACAAGGAACATATCATGTCAAGCACCATGTCATGGACATAACAACCAATTGCAGGACCATGGGATTTAAACTGATATGGGCGGATCATACTTCTGTTAATGAGCTCATCAAAATATCTCTTTCCAACCTCAAACGAACCCATATCTGGTTCCTCATGTACAAATCCTTCTGCCATCCACTTCCATATCGTATCCACTTTATAGATATATGCATCCTCTGCATGTATACTTAGATGTAATAAGCAAGTCCTTAGATAAGAAGGCATGTCATAATAGCTATATAACAGTATCTTTCTCATGTTCTCCACATCTTTATTATGTCCTGAACCAAAACCAATAGAGTTGTACACCTTAGACCAATCATCCATTGGCTTACTAGCCAACAAACTAGCTATAGCAATGATAGCTAATGGTACACCACCACATTTACGTAAAATTTTCTCAGATAGCTCAACTTGTTGATCATAATGGCATTTGTTTTTATCACCAGACAATCTTGTATAGAATAATTCTTCAGACTTCTTACGAGAGAGTGGTTTTATCCTATAAACATCACCAGCCTTCTGGGCGACTTCAAAAATTCGAGTAGTTGTGATTATTCTACTTCCACAGTCACTATCCATGAAAGCACACCTGATTATTCCCCATGTTTCTGTATCCCATATATCATCAATAACTATAAAGTACCTATTTGAACAAAAGGGCAAGAGTCAAGAATTAGTAAAATTGTTGATTGACTATGTGAAAACAAGAAGCATGCCAATCAACCTTGCTTTTGAGGAATCTAAATGTGTCATTATTCAATGTGCACGACGAAGCTGTAGGTAACTAATAAAGATATACGCGAATGAAAGTTCAAAAAAATTAAAACCGATAGATAGGGACATGCATTTATCTTTTTCCATTTAATTAGCCAGACCTTGAATGTAACCCCAATGATCAAAAAACTGTTAGGAAACATGACACAATATTGCTTTATTTTCTAAAAATAATACTAGAACATCCATGGGCTACCCAAAAAAATCCCTTGTACACAATATAGAAGAGTTTTATACAGCATATGCTATCTGAAACCTAATGAAGGACATTTGAAATAAAATAAGCCACACATTTCTTCCTTAGGTTTAATTTGTTATGCCGCTTGGATGCAGCGCCTAGTTGGTAAAATAAATGTCAACATACTAATAGATTTATACATACTCCTTTTGACCCATATTACTTGACTTAGATTCATCTAAATATGATGTATCTAGTCAAGTTTTAGTGCTAGATACACCCGTATCTAGAAAAATTGGAGTCAACTAATATGGATCGGAAGGAGTATGTATAATAGTTTATGCATACATATATTTATGACAGTGCTATTTATAACTACTCTCTCTGTCAAGAAATAAATGACTTGAGTTTATCTAGATACGAATGTATCTATATACTAAAATATGTCTAAATACATTTAAATCTAGTCAAACCTTGGTCAGTTATTTCTGAACTGAGGGAGTATATGATTTCTACTGATCTAAATGCCAAGTACATAATTTGCTTTAACTAGAATATAATATGGTGGATGGTGCATACCTTTTGTTCACGAGCTGTTCTCTAAGTTCGTCGATGAGCTGCTTTTCATCCAACGTTGCCAGATTGAAATCCATATACTTTTGCTTGTCAATTCCAAGGAGAATATCCTTGAGAACTTTCTTAACGTCAGGATTACGGCCCACCACGACGAATGCTTTGCAGGCATATTGTGCTTGAAGCCTGTCATACACTTCTTTGGCAAGAGTTGTCTTGCCCAATCCCCCAAATCCGAAAATGGACAGAATCTTGAGCTGGAGTTTGGACACAGCGTCGTCTCCATCGGTTAGCCTCTTGATTAGCTCATCCCTCGCCTCTTCGGCACCAACAATCTCTTGATTTGGTTTGTACAGCATCAGCAGGCGAGGGTCGATGGCAGTTGTGGCTGCTGGATTGGCCACAATACTGTCGACCCTGTACCTGTCACGCCGGTCGGCGACCTCCTTGACGCGGGCCTTGATGTCCTTGATCTCACCGGCGATCTTATGGCGGGTCTTGCCCTTGGTGAGCAGGTCCCCCATCTGCTTAACCAGCCGCTTGAGCTTGTGCGAGTTGGTGTCAGGCTCAAAGCCCTGGACGCGCACTAGGAAGCTATCAGCAAGATCCTCCATGTCGTAGGACAGATCCCTGACCTCGTCGGCCCAGATCTTGACCAGCTCGTCGAGCTGGTCCCGCTGCACGTCCCCTACTTTCCTGAGGGCGGCGTGCATGCTCCTCAGCTCTCCCTCCAGGAACTTGATGTCCCCCTTGATCCCCTTGTGCAGCTTGTACTCCTCGCCGAGGAGCTGGACCAGCTTGGGGAGCAGGGAGCCCATGGCGCCCGTCGCCAGATCCATGGATGCTCCTGCTCGCCGCCTGATTACTTTCTTGGTATGGTCTGGTTGAGATGCGCACAATGATTGCTGTAGGTGTCGGTGCTGCAGCGTTGCTCACCCCATTAATAACCTGTTCCTGATACTGTTCAAATCCCTGTTCAGTACCTGGCCCTCTAGATGTGTGGACCAGGATATAAAGGGAATCACTGCGGTTTCTGGACTTCGGAAAATTCGTTGTGAAGATTGTTTTGATTGAAAGGCTTTTTGTCTATATAAAAATCGGTTTTAAAACTCAGATAGAAACAGAAGTTTCAGATCTACCAGTCTTATATCAACATTCTAAAATCTCAGTATCTTTCATCTTTTGCTGAGCGTCGAGAAAATAGCCTAGAACCTATGCATTAGTAAGACCTCAGCCAACGGTTGACAGCAACACACGCAAACATAATGGGAGCTCCAAATGGAAGGCATCAAATACCGTCTCAAGACATCCACATACAAAGTCAGATTCTTCCAAACAAGCACGGTTCCGAAATATCAAAACTGCATCCACCATCCACTTCCTAATGTAAAGCAGGCGTAACATAGCAACCATCGATGACAAGCTAGACAGACAACACAACAACCTAGTTCATCCTCCTGACGAGCTGGTTGATGTAGTTCTCGCGGTTACCGGCGTCACCACCCTCAACGTAGTGGTTCCTCTTCTTCTTGAGGCCACCCAGGGGCGCCTTGAGCTTGAAGGGCCAGAGGAAGTTGTTGGCCTCCTTGAAGTGTGGGCCAACACTCAGGATCTCGTGAACAAGGTCCTCGATGCAGATGATGTTGTGCTTTCCCAGACCCTGATAAAGAACACCAGAAAAGGTCAGAACTAGCTCTAAGCAGCATATGGATTACGAGCCATTTGAACACAGTCCAGGACTGATGCTAACCTCCTCAATGACTTTGTTGTTTGACAGAGGAATCCTTTGCTTGTTGATCTTTCCATAACCCCTCTTGTAGATCAACTCCCTAACACTCTTCAGGTTTGGGTACCTACAAAGAGAAAGAGCTGACCATATCAGTAAAAATACAAGATCGCAGTCACTTCCTCTCTGAGTGTTATTGCTTTCAGAATAAAACAGCAGCTGACGAAGAGAAAACAGGAGTTCGAATTTTAGGATAAGTATTTGTTTCAGATTGCTCTTTTCAGGAAACAGGAATAGCTAGACATATATAGCCAAAGTTCTAGATAAATGTTTACAACTATATGGTAAACTGGTTCAGGACAATATTGACAATCACCATAAGAGAAAACACTGGATAAAACACAAGGGCATGTAACAAAACAAACCCAAAGTCGACTTGGAACATACCCATATGCAACATATGGCTCCACCCTGCGGAGCATGTTGATGGTGGCTTTGTTGACCTTCAGGAACACTCCGTTGAAGATCTGCAAAGTTATATAATGGCACAATGAACAAAAGCAGCAACAATTTAAAAAGAGACATGTGAAGACAACAACAATCCTGGCAACCAACCTGCCTCAAACGCAGCAGCTGCAAGATCTTCCTGGTCTTGGGGTGCATCGCATTGATACTGCAGCCACAAAATTGAAAAGGTTAACATCACTTTAAACAGACATGTCCACAACCAAAATATAGTGGCAAGGTGGTGTAACTCACCCTCGGATCCTGACAACAAACAGAAGCTTAGCCTCAGGGCTGACATAGAACCCACCCTTCAACCGAGCCTCGCGCTTGAGCTGAACTAGCTCCTTCTCCTGCAAGCAAAACAAGTATTCAGCATGTTTCCAACAAAGTTAAGCTACCGACAGAGAAAAATAACGGACACAACACTAACACAGCAAGCAACAGGGAATATTCCAAAAATCTCTTAGCTAATATATCGACGAGCACTACATTTCAACAAAGCTTTCAAGAATTTATACTAAATAGTTTCTAATCAATACAGCAAGACAGAAAGAAATATCATTCTTGAATGGTGCAGGGTTGATTGTATTTTGCTGCAGAACATGCAAAGCTGCATTTCAACAAAGCTTTAATGAATTTATGCTAAATAGTCAAAAATCAATAAAGCAAGACAGAAAAGAGATATCATCCTTGAATGGTGCACGGTTGATTGTATTTTGCTGCAAAACATGCAAAGCTGGCCTAAGTCATTATCTATATCCAAATTGGCAGGAAGCATAAGGCAAAACGAAAATAATAGCACATAGAACATCAGACGCAATTCTGCTACCACTAAAAAACTTTGCACATTTCTAGGTTACCTCGGGATCACGGAAAGCGAATGGTACAACTATGTTACTGTCCCCAATTCTCAGCGCTACATTAGCATCTATCTTCTCTTGATCTAAGAACAAATAACGACTATATATTCGGGTCACCCGAGAACCACCGAACGAGTGGAGGGATCCCACACAGCGCAACCCGGCATGCGAAAATTCATGCCCGTGAGCGTGAACGAAAGACTGCTAAGACGCACTGGGATCGAGCGTGGGCAGCGATCTGACCTGGGCATCGTACTCCTCGGCGTACTCCTTGGCGCGGATGTAGATGACCTTCTGGTTCTCGGCGGACTTCTTCTTCTCCTCGACGGCCTTGGTCTTCTTCTCGGCGTCCCAGGTCTCCGCCCGCTTCGTCTTCTTGAGCACCGACTCCGGCACCACCTTGGCCACCTCCGACGACATCTGCACGCAACGGCCGCAACCACGAGCGCTCGAATGATCAGATCGAGGCGGCGACCGGTAGAAAATGCCGTGGCGCCAGGGATGGGAGGGCGTGCGCTTACCTCGACGAGCTTCCCTGCAAGAGGAGGAGGCGACGAGAGATACAGAGAGAGCAGGGGACGAGAGAGAGGCGGCGGCGGGTGAAGGGAGTGGCTTATGTAGGGCCTCGGGGTTTGGGGCTAGGGTTTGGGAAAGGATCCGACGGCTGCGATCGTCTGGATGGGCTATAACGGGCCGAGGTTATGGCCCAAACGGCCCATCTCAATGAAACCTTCTGGCCCGTAATTCTTGTTCTGGCCCATCCAACCTCCACACTCGCTCGGCACCTCGGCCTCATTTGCTTCTCCGACGCCGTCGACGTCGCCGGAAGGATCCCGCGCGGATGCCATCTCCGCCGCCTCCGCTCTTCTCACCATGCCGCGGCAGCATGTCCTCCTGATCATCCTCTTCCTGCTCTCCTCCCCGCTCAGGTGCACCCCTCTCGCTGTCACCATCCACGCCTCTTCCCGGTACAGTCCGCCAACAGCTTCCCCTGTGTGTACGTCCGCAGCAGCCTGGAGGCGGAGGAGGCGAGGGCCCTTCGCGTCGGCTATGAGCTGGTGGGCGAGACGATGCCGCTCCGCCACGGCCGGATGCTCTACAGGCTCGCCGGGCTGCGGCCGCCTGCGTGGTACGAAGTCAAGATCTCCTACCCGGCCTCCGTACGGTCTCACCCTGCTGATTGGCTCTGAAGAAACATAGCATACTTTGTTCCACCACGCACCAATGAACACATCGCAGATTTTGTTCTTGAAGGCGTTGGCTGTGATTGCAGATACCTTCCAGCTTTTCGATTCGCCTCCTGAACGATCCTGAAGCTATGGAGGATTTGGGGAGTAAGAACAGGAGGCTGCTCAACACGGAGAAGATCATTTTCAAGGCCGAGAGCGCCAGGCCGGTGTGTATTCAGTAATCCTTTTAGCCCGAACTGTTGCTTGGCTGCACAATCCCGTCGTTGGATGATTTATAATGGCAATTTGTGGTTGAATATAGGTTTATGTTCTTGTCACTGTGGAGCCTGAGGGTGTGGTTGCAAAGCCAAATGTGCCCGAGAGAGAGCTTGCTCTGTTCAACATTGGTAAGTGCCTGTTACTGTTTCTGCACACGTCAGTTTTCCTTGCTGATACCCAAAACTGATTAGCCAATAGCCTTTTGTATGCTTGTAATGTTTGCTTACGTTTCCCTTATCTGCTCTTATTCATATGAGGTTAGTCCAACTAGGACATGGATTTTGTAATTGTAACTACCATGCTGAGCTTACCACAAGGTTGATCCGGTTCATATTTTGTCATACCAGCCCATAGAATAACTTTTGCTTTGAGCAGCATCACAAATTTGAAACCGATCAGTGCTCAGTGTCATTTCCCAGTTTATCTAGGAACAAAGGTCTTGAAATTTTTTGAACATCCTTCCATATGATAAATATTCCTGTACTAGTTATCCTAAAATACTAGTGTGTGATTAATTGTATTGGTGAAGTAGATTACCTACTGGGAATGCTTCTAGACGATCTTTACATTAGCCACCTAAACTAACCATTTAAAGGAAAATTAAAGCACTGTTCACTAACCTAACAGAATATAACCATTTAAAGGAAAATTAAAACATTTCTCCATTTTGTTGCTAGAAGATTAAATTAACAGACTAACATCTGCCAGAAGAGATCCTCCATTTTGTTTTCACTATTCATGTTTCCTTATATGCAATCTATGTGTCCTTATATGTTTGCACAACGATGGTATTCTTTTGGGAGTGTAGTGAACAGTTTGCTATTCTAGAAAGTTTAGTTTGGTATGAATGTCTTCTATTCCAATTAAAGAGCGAAGCATTCTGTTGTGTCTTCTGGCCATAAAATATAAATAATTATGTTCCCATTTCCACTACCTGATCCGATGAATCTTATCGCATCTGAATTGCATTAGTACGATTGTACCAAATTCTGCTTCATTTGTATTCGAATGATTTTGCTCCCTTTCACTATAAAAAAGGGGGCAGGCAATCTTGCTTTCAATTTGAGAATAACATTTTATTGACTGGATCAACTTTGAAAGTGACCTTCAGAAAGTTGGTCTAGTAGAGATCCGTGGTCTCTAAATTAATGATTTTTTAAGTTAATTGTTCTTTTAGTACTGGATTGTGGGATGTAAAGCCTTTTACGCATTTGTTCCATTTTGCTTCAGTGGCTGTATTTCTACAGAAGCTGTACCCAATCTAAAATATCTGAATCGTGTTCTTGCACAGCGGTATTATACACAGACATTAGCTAGGTTCCTAGTGAACTTCTGTATACAGCTAAGCTTAGTTTCTCCGAGGCGATGTGAATTAGAATAAATGAGTAGGCACATTTAGTTGGAGAAACATTTTGATTGGCTGTAGATCAAAATTCAAAAGTGATCTTGAGAAAGTTGGGCGGGCCTTGTAGAGATCTTGGGTTACTGAGTATCTTTTTTGGTTACTTGTTATTTTATTTTAGTACTTGGATTCTAAAGCATTTTACACACTGGTTCCATTTTCCTTCACTGACTGTGTTTCCATGGAAGCTGTAATTAACCTAAAATTTCTAAAGCCAATTCTTTCACAGTGGTACTATACACAGAGTCAATTACAGTGGTACAATGCTCGTGTTGTAGGTATCTAGCTCCTAGTGAATTTTTGTATACAAGTAATCTTGGTTCCTCCAAGGCGATGTGAATTACCATAAGTTTTAGGAGCATTGGTACTACTGTACACATGAGCATCAATAACTATGTGAACTTTCATATTCGCAAAGCAGAAAAGGCAAGCTTTAATTACTCCGAGACCATGTGATTAGCATCAACATGCAGGGGCACACCTTTCTGATAAACCAATGCTTGCACATAGTCAGTGGTCTCAATGATAAATTATTTACCGTCACAATTATGAAGAAATTTAGAAAAATGGATGGCAAGAGCATCCTTTAAAACAGTCCCATTCACTCTCTTTGAGTGTTTCAAATTAATTATGTCTAGTTTTCCCTTGATTGCATTTGGTTATCATTGCACAGATTGCTTACAGCACCTAAATAATGTTTAATCCAAATCGTACCATTTTATTTCCCTTGCTGTGCAGTTTGTGATGAACTTCTTCTGGGGATCCCCCACTTTGCCTGGTGGGTTGGAGTTGCAGCACTAATCTCCATCGTGCTGGCATCGCTGGCACCATATTTCCTCCCACTGCACAAGCTGCTTAACTACCACGAAGTTGTGGAGTCGAGTGACGTTGATGAAGCTAAGCTTTCGTGATCGAACGGAACGGGAAGCTGTATTAATGTTCAGTATAGCATATCAGGCTAGTGTATCTCGCTCTTTCTTCTCTTTTTTCCTTTTTGCCTTGCATCAGACGCTGTTGTGCGAGCATCTGACGGCGACTGTACAACCCTAGAGTTCAATGCTAGATATATCGTTTCGATATCATACAGCTGTCTCATCAATGTATCGAAATTCAGTTTTATCAAATGTTTTATGCCACTCGAAACACTAGTGGACCAGAAATTTCTCATGAGTTTTGGATGCTGACTTTTCCCATGTTCATCTTACTCGTGTGATTGGAAGGGGACCAGTCTCATGTTACTTCTGCCTTTTGGCGGAGGTCAGTGGTTAACACTTGACAGTTACCCATGGATGGACACACAACAGAACAGTTGCGCGCCATCCGTTACCAGCTAACCTCCTGGTTAAGATCATGGCTAATCTCCTCCTACTTCAAGTTAGTTATGTCTGTTTCCCCCTTTCTTGTCTTTGGTTATCATTGCTAGATTGCTTAGAGCACATAAACAAATCCAAATTTCAGTATTTTATTTCCCTTGCTGTGCAGTTTGTGCCGAACTTTTTTCCGGGGATACCACATTTTGCCTGGTGCGTTGGAACTGCAGCACCAATTTCCATCGTGTTGGCATCACTGGCACTACATCTCCTCTGGTTACACATGCTGCTTAGCTATGGAGCTCCGGAGCCGGGTGACGTTGATGCAGCCAAGCTTTCGTGATCGACACGGGGTGTCGAGTCTCGGTGTGACGTGTTGCTGTGTCAACATTCAGTTTCACATAGCAGGGCTAGTGTATCTTGTTCTTTCTTCCCTGTTTTCCTTTCTGCCTTGTACCAGACGCAGCTGTGCAAGCGTCTGACGGCGACTCCACAGCCCTAGGCGTTCAATGCTAGATATATCTTTTCGATCTTGTGCGGCCGTCTCATCAATGTACAATCGGAATTCGGTTTTACTGTACGTCTTGCTACTTGGAAGGACTACTGGACCACAAATTTCCCATGAGTTTTTTGGATGCTCACCTTTCCCGTGTTCATCTTAGACTTGTGTTTTGAAGGGGACCGGTCTCGAGATGTCTCGTTCTGATATCGCATCGCCGTGTGGCCGAGGTCAGTGGTAACAGAGCAGTTGCGCGTTTTCCATCCATTTTCAGCTGAGCATCACCTGGTTTGGTGCTGGAAGAAGTGAGGAAGGAAGATGGTGCGGTCAGTGACTGATTGATCGACCTGTACGTCTGATGGCTCTGATGACAGGCCGTTGAGCTTGCAGGGTCACGCTCTCGTAAGATACTGAGCTGTCCTGTAAACGTCGGCCATGAATGGCCCTTTTTAAGGCTATATATACTCTTGTCATAGCGAAGACGATGAGACGACCAAGTAGAGACAAGACTGTAGCTGCGTCGTCGTCGTCGTCATCACTCAATTGTGGTGCTTCAAAATTATTAAGGCGAAAAGAACCCGTACCGGCCGCCGTGTCTGCCTGGCCCCAAGTGGGAACAAGCTTATGCATAAACCCTCATTAAAGACAATTTAGGTACTACTCGTAGAAGAGAGCATAATCAAATGGCATGTTTGGACCAACGGAAAACTGGAATTTTCATACTTCCTCCGTCTCAAAATAGATACTGTATTTAGATTCATTTAAATTTTAACAAATTTAAGATATTCTTTTTTCGAGAATTAAATCTGGGACGGAGTACGGATTACCTCTTCCCTACATGCTCCGGAAAAACTAAGAACTTGCTCGAACATCTGGTATGAAATTTCTCTTTCTGTCAAGTGCTCCGAACCGAAACTTGGTGGTGTACGTGCTCATAATGCAGCGCCGCGCGCGGCGCGCCTGCGGCAACCGCAAACCACCCGTACAACGACGCGGCGCCAATTCCCAATCCCACCGCCGTGACAGGGCCGCCGCCGATCGCCCATCATATCTCCTCCCCTGCACGCACGCGCCCGCCCGCGCGCGATCCCGATCTGTCGCCGACGACGACGACGTCGGCTGCCTCCCAGCCACAAACTATCGATCGCCAGCAACGTGCGTGGTGCGCGGGTCACTGCGACAGCTAGACATAAGCTAGCTCCGTAGCTAACATTCATGGCGGCCGGCCGGCCCTGTCGCGTGCGTGTGCGTTAAGCCGTTATTATACTAATAACTTTCTCACTCGCTTTCAGTGCCGTTGCGCGTTACATATTCAGTGCTAGCGATCGACATCAATTCTCATTTTTTTGCTTGCATCGTGATCGATCATGTAGTAGTTTAACGGAGAATGACCGATGCATCGGGGACGTCTCTAGCTAGCTGTTAGCTCAGGTCGTACGTTTGATCGAGACACATAACCAACACAATGGCTTCCCTTGTTGCGATCGATTACCGGCCACCGTTTATATTTAAAAAAAAAGTCAAACTAAGTAAAATTTGATAAAGTTTTTAGAGAAAAATATTAATATTATAATACAAAATTTATACCCTTTGATACATCATGAAACATATTTCCAGTATCTATATAATATCATAGTTCTTGATATTTTCTTCTACAAGTTTGGTCAAACTTTTCGTAGCTTGACTTTTTTTTTAAAAAAGACTTAAGCTATGTGACGGAGGGAGTACTATGTGAGAGCATCTCCCCTATTGGGAGTTCCCGAGCCGGAATCCGGAGCTAAAAGTCGTCGGATGGATGTAACTTTTTCGGCCTAAAAATTGCTGAATTCACACTTGCGTTCCCAACTAACGTTTTTAGACAGGCGATTTTCAGCAAATTTAGCGCACAATTCGGCTCAAATTCACACAAACATAATTTTGATCGCATAGTTCGACGCCAGACGGGGATCTTGGCGACGATCCGCGCCAGCCAAGCCCACGCCAAGCTCCGCCTGCTAGGCCCGCGCGTCGCCGTTCAGCCGGCCAAGCCCACGCCAAGCTCCGCCGTCCAGACCCGTGTGTGGGAACGGGAGAGAGAGAAGGTGGGCGTGTGGGAGGAGAGAGAACACTTTCCTCGCGTGTGGGCCACACGGCGAGATTTGCTACATCCGGCGTTCCCAGGCGATTCCCAACGCGCAGGGTTCGGCCTGATAACGCTGGATAAAAAAACGCCTAAATCTGGACAAAATCGATGTCCTAGAAACGCGAGTGGGTCGAATTTCGTCATCCGGATGGAAAAGTCGTCGAAAAGTGGTCTAGTAAGAACGCTAGTGGAGATTCAAAGGGTATGGGCATTCAAAGGTTCGGCTCAAGTCTGATCACATAAAAAAACTAGAAAAAAAGACACCTATGCCAAGTGGAATCAGACTAGTGCGAAACATGCTCTCGCCTCGCTTTATAAATAAAGCCACAACGGCTGAACTGATAAAAGTGGTGAGGAAAACCTCTTACATAACATATAAAAATAAAGCAAAAGAAAACATGAAAGCCCAAACTTGCCACCAAGAACATTGAAACGAGACCAAGGGAAACTAGGGCTCCATGACGACGCCCCCAAGAGGTCAAGGATTTTTATCCGCAGCCCTAGCACAAAGATGATAACCACAACAACCCCCGAGACGCTAAGCTTTCGTCTGGAAAAATCCTTGTACCACCCCAAGAACTCAGCTGCGCACCAAGACTAGTGAGCTCACAATACACAAATAAAATAGTAGAGTCTCATAGGCTAGAGTATGATTTCTCATCCGGCTCCAAGCCATAGTTGCTAATTATTTTTAAAGTAGCCGTATATGTTTATTGGTGGCGGTTTTTTAACCGACATCAATACTTTATTATTAGAGTCCGCATGGGGCAACGTTTGGAGTCGGCTCATTTTATCTACTAGAACCTACTCTAATATTCAGATTCCTACTGATTTTCAGGTTGTCATAAACGGAATCAAACTGGCCAAATCGCGAGATTTAAGTTCCATGAAACATTACCGCAAAAGTTGTGTTTTTGTCATAAATTTCATTTTGTTATGGTTTGTTTCCTAGCCCGAATAGTCTTGGTTGTGTGATGTTTGCTCTATTTAGTATGCATGTAGCGAATATATGTGGTTGTACAATGTACATGTGCAAGAGATGACTTGGTTTTCAGTTTAACCACTACAAGACCCTGGGGGTACCGCCGTCGCTGGGCCTAGTCGATCGAAGAACTAATTCCATACGCACATGTTGTTTAATTAATGTCATTCAAAAATGATGGTTGAATTAATAACGCGTGATAAAAACTCCTGAAGAGTAGGAGAATCGTACTACTCCATTGCGTTGAACAGAACGGTGGACCACCTACATGTATTTCAGCCACCAGCTTTTAAATTTATTAAGCTCTTCCCTATCAAGAATGTGACAATACCGTACCCCACGACGTATGTGTCCAAACCAACTGGTATCCAACGTCGATCATTGTTAGTTGTTACATGCAGCTAGCTGAGTACGTAGGACATAGTATGTCGATCAGGCATAAGAGGTTTAGCCAAAGGAATTCTCCAACAAACACGGGGACCGTTCACTCCTAAACTTAACAAAGCGAACGGTCTTGGGTCATGCGCTGTCTCATTTGAAGGAGGAAGAGGAGGATGCGAGGCAGATGCCATCGAAAAGGATTAAGTCAGAGGAGAAAGAAGATGGTCTGGAGGAAGGTGATATTATTGGTTTGGGTCACAATTCAAAAAAATTTGGTTTGGATGAGTCGAGACAAATGTGTGTGAGCAAAGGGAGTGGTGGCGCGAGAAGAAGTACAGAATGATCCCAATAAGGCAAGTGAAGACGTGTGTGTTTTCGAGCTAGACAGAACCGAAGAAATATTTTTTTAAGTAAACCAATGAAACAATTATGACAATGAAAACGTGGATAAGCAAGAGAAAGAATGTCATAAAGTATGAAAGAGGTGTTCGCTCTCTAAGACAAGCGAGCGAACATCGCTCATCATATCAGCTCAGAGCAATTCTGGTACCCAACTTGGTCAGAAGAGATACTCGATCCATCCTAGCTAGCATGCTAGGTTAGGTTCTCGTTGCAGCATCCTTGTCAAACAACAAACTGAAATACGGATCACCCGCGCGCACGCATTCCCCTGGGCTGGAACGTCGTCGTCGGAGCCAATTATGCCCCGCCGGCCGGACCGGTGGGAGGGCGGACGCCATTAATCAAGGAGGCCGAGAGCTTATTATGGCTTGATCATCCTCAAGAAGTGACATTTTTTGGCTAACCAAAGCCTCACATTCTCATAATGCTCCCAGTCATCAGCGAGTACGCGACGCTGTTACGCCACTGCTACTAATTAGCATACTGTTCACTTGCGGGCGCGGCTGGTGATGGAACCTAAGTATGGGCTAGATTCACTAGCACACCGTACGCGATTAAGCAGAGTGGTACTGTTGCACTTGCACATCAGCCTATAAATAAATGTGGTCCGTAGTGTTGGTTGCTCTTTTGTTGCTAGTGCTCGCAGTGTCTCGACGATTTTGCTATTTGGGCAGGTCGACCTTGGAAATAAAAATAATGTATAAATTCTCATAATTTATATTTTTATAAAACCTTAAAGTAAGTGTAATAAGGTGACATAAGTAGGCTATAAAAATCAAGATAACTAGAAGGGTACCCGGCGCGTTGTAGCGGGTATCTTTTAAGAAACTCTATTGTGTAAATAAAAAAAGGTATAAAACGCATTACACATGTAGTTTTATATAAAAAATTATGCAAGATTCGTTTGATAAAAATAGTCGAGATGCTAAATTTAGTGGACGATAGATAGATAGATATAAATTGATGATAAAAATAATGTATATTAGATAGATATAAATTGGTGATATGGACAATTAGATAAGGTGACATTGATAGCTTGTATGTAAATTATTAATAAACATTTGTAGGATGACATGGATATTTGATTGGCTAGTGAAGTTGATGACATGGATGGCTTGCATGTAGAGATAGACTAACATTAATTACAATTAGTGAGATTTTCTTTATGAAAAGTATATATATATATAGAAGTTTGTTGCAACACATTAAATTAAGTGTGAGGTGAGCCATATATTAATAAATTAGTACATCTAAGCTAACTATTATACATATTGGATATATATGGCTAACTATAGATGAAGTGGCTTATAGTGTGTTTGCTTGTGTTGTACTAGCTCCCTTTGTTCCTTAGAATAAGGCATACAAATTCTAGTCAAAGTCAGACAAGGTAAAGGTTCACCAAATATTTATAAAAAACATTAATTAACATCTACATTGTCAAATCAGTATCATTAAATAGACAATGAAATGCATTTTTATATTATATCTAAGTGCCATAGTTGTTAATAGTTTTATTAACATAACTTTGGTCAAAGTTAGTATTGCTTGACTTTTTAGAAAAAAATATGCCTTATATTGAGAATCTGAGGTAGTTCCTATTGGTGTGACTGGGATATTGAAGATGTGGAATAAAATTGCATTTGGATGCCAAAAGTGGATGAAACAAAATCGTGGTTCTATATAAAGAAAAGGGGGGTGATAGCACGCTCTCATTCCAATATCCTTACTCAGTTTTTTGCTAATTCTTAGTGTGTGTTTAGTTCAATCCCTAATTTCTGAAAATCAGGTGCGGAAAATATGTGGTGAAAAAGCTTCAGTTACTACGCAATAGTTAGGGTATAATTAGGGCGCGGAAGGGTGGACGCCATAAGGAGGCCGGGAGCTAATCGCCTGATCAGCTCATAATGCCAGTCATCGGTAGAGTGTACAAGACGCTGTTACGCTACTGTTACTAATTTAACACATTGTTCACTCGCGGCAGGTGATGGAACATGTATGGGCTAGATTCACTAGCACGCCGTACACGTGATTAAGCAAAGTGATACTGTTGCACTTGCACATCAGATCAGACTATAAATGTGGTCCGTAATGTTGGCTGCTATTTTTTTTAGCTAGAGCGCGCAATGCCTCAACGACTTTGCTATTGGGTAATCGACTGCTCGCTTTTTGTGTAAAAAACGTGTATTATCTACGTCGACCTGGAAAATAAATAAATAAGGGTACGAATCCACACTAATTAGCAGGTTTTAAACACCTTAGAGAAAGTACAACAGATGATATAAACAAAGAATTATAATTGGGGGTGTGGAGGACGGCAGGTCTTGGGGTGCCTCGGCGCGGTGGTCTCGTGGAGGCTGCCCCAGCTTCGTCGATGTCTTGGCGGCTCTGGAGGACCGCCGTGGGTGGCATGCTGGTTGGGGCACGGTGGTCTGGGCTAGATGTGCAGGTCCATAGCGGAGGTGTGCCATGGATTAAGGACGGCGGCGCGGCGGCGGCACTTTGGGTGGGCGAGGCGTCCGTCCCGGCGTCTCGTGGTCGGTGGCAGGCTAGCATGAGGAGCTCCCCTGCTATGCGAGGAGGCCGGAGCGGCGGCTCCGGAGCGAGGTGGTGTGGTTGCTTGCCCTGACCGCGTGGGTGGTGGGATAGGCTGCTATTGGCGTGGGCATCGTCTCTCGCTGGTGGCCGTGCTGTCGAGCGGCATGGGATGTCCTTGTGACTGAACATTGGAGGTTGTGGTCACAGGTCTCCGGACGAAAGTCTTGCCTGACTTGGTCGGTGCCGACAGCGGTGGCGTCCGAGGGCGCCGTTTTCCCTCTTGGGGGCGTCGTGGAGACCCCGACCCCCCTCCGTTCCTCACTCCGGTGTGAAAACCTAAATCTGGCTTGCCAGATTGGATGACGGCGGCGTCTGTTGGACGTCGTCACCTCGCTGGAGGCGTCATTTTTGAAATGTAGGAAGCTTATCTCGGGGTTGCTTGTGCTACCGGCTGTGTTGATGTCTTCGGGTTTCTGTCGGCGTGCAAGTGTCGTTGGCGGGTCTGTCGCGGCCTGCCTCTCGCCATGAAGCCTGAGAGGCCTAGCCGTTTTCTTCGGCTCTGACTTCCTCTTCGGGGACATGGATCAGGCGTTTCGTTGCGCCCGCTGCTGCCGTTGTGCTTGTGTCGATCGGTGGTGCTCCAGACCTAGTAGAGCTAGGTAGTGTGGCCTTGTCTTGGTTTTTGCCAGTTTTTCCTTAAAACTGTGCCGCTTGGGGTCTTTTTTTTGTCCGGTTCCCATTTTAACCGGACCCATGTGTATATACGTCTGTATCGGGTTTTGGCCGATTTCCCTTTCCAAACCGGCCAAGTCTCTTCTTCTAATAGAAAAGGCAGAGCTCCTGCTGGTTGCTCAAAAAAAGAATTATAATTATAATTTTTTATTGCGTTGGAGGAGGATAAGAGCCATCGAAAAAAAGAGAAGGATAAGAGAAGTGAGTTATGGATTAAGAGCTGGCTATATATTATACATGTTATCTATATAGATGATATGACAATGGCTAATAGCCAGCTGTTCACTGTACTATTGAACTTTTAGATGGTTTATTGTTTAATTTAGATGAAAGCCTTGAGAGGTGGGGTCATGAAACTGCAACAAAAACAGGCTAGAGCGAGAATAGCTTATGTGTGATTGCTTGGATTGCACTCCATTTGTTTCTTAACATAAAACGTAGTATAAATTTTGGTCAAAGTTAAACAATGTATGTATTCACCAGTTTTTTACATAAAATTCATTGACATCTGCACTAGAAAATCAATATCATTAAACAGATAGTGAAATATATTTTCATATTATATGTACATAGTATCTTAGTTGTCAATAGTTTTTTCTACGACCTTCAAAGTTTTTTATCTTTTTTGGTCAAAGTTAATATTTGCTTGACTAATTGGAAAATAATATAAGCCTTGTTTTGAGAAACTGAGGTGGTTGATGTTAGGGTGACTATGATGTTGAAGATATGGATAAGAGAAACATTTGGAGGGCAAATAGAGGATGAAGCAAAATTGTGGCTCTATAGAAGGAAAGGCAATAGCACGAATAATTCAGCAAGACAAATAAAAAGGACATAATGTTGATAGTCAACCCAAACAATTCCACACACATTAGTTACTCTTACTCACATAATATGCATCATTCTCTAAAAAAAAAAATCTTGCATGCATCCTCGCCGACCTACAAGGCTAGTACTACAACCGTGGACGTATCGAGTTGGGGGAAGGCTCGAAGAGAGTACATGGGATCGGTTGGGCATGAATAACGTACAGGGAAATCGCTGGCTGCAGCGAAGTTGCGCTCTCGTGTTGCGGATTTTAATATAGCACATACGGTTCGTGCATCAGCAGCTACTCTCTTTGCATGCTGGTGGCAGTCACAAACAGAGATATGCCTTTCTCTGCAGGCCGGGCCTCTACAGTAGCGCTCCATTACGGCATATCGGATCGACAGCCTCACCGGCAGCACCAGTGAGTACGCAGCGCAGGAATCGCGCTAGCTAGCTTAACTTGGACAGTTCAACCAACCCATAAACAGACACGGGGGCACTCCATCTGAAGACTCGAAGTGTACAGTACTAGCTAGTGTCCACTCCGTGGAGTGTCCACAAAGCAGGTATACTAGTAGTATGTGTACTATTACTCCAGAACTTCTATACGGTACTACTACCTCTTTCCAAAATGCTACCCCGTATCCTGCTTAATACGCAGGCACACGTGAAATGCCATATGGTATACACCACGTACTTGTAGATTTTATTTGTACGAAAACTCAAATCAATCTATTAATAATCGTCAACCGGCAATATAGATAGCCTTAAAAATAAGTAAAAATCACAAAAAAAATCGTTAAACCATCTAGCGACGACGTCACACACTAGCTCAAGCCGAAGGCGACCGGGCTTCAGCTTGTTGGGAGGGGTTGTGACCATGTAGAATTAGCCAGCAGCCAGCCAAACAATTCGATCTGCTCTGACAAAAAGATGCGTATGCCGTATCTGCTTGGAACTCCGCTAACTCATCAATTTTGAACTTCATGTAGACTGACGTGCCGTACGTGTCCACCTCTCGATCTTCCATCGATCATCTCTGCACCCATACGTATGTACAGTACACGGTACGTGCCCCACGATCGATTGGGCGAACGCACGCAATCTAGGCAGCCAGCCAGCCACCTCCCCAACCAACCCAAATTAATCACCCCGAGAAGAGATCGATCATGGTATCATGCAGTCGCACACCACTCGGTCGATCGATCGATCTACTGGTCCAGCAACCAGCGTACATACATTTCACACGACGACCTGACCGGTCAGTAGCTACACCCCGCGCTCATGCGTACGTATCTCTTCTATATATACCTTCCCAAGCTCGCCCAAGACCAGCACGCACGTCGCCACACGCAAACACACACACGATCGCTATAGCCTGGCTCCCTCGCACGCTCACGCAAGAGAAAGCAAATCGCCACAGTACACGCTCGCGACCGATCAGCCAAGCTAGCGCAGCCATGGCTTCCGGAGCTCGCCGTAGCGGTGCGCTAGCACTGATCCTGGCGGCGGCCTTCGCGGTGGTCGTCGGACTTGCGGGCGCGGACTTCGCGGCGGACCGTGCGGAGTGCGCGGACCGTCTGATGGGCCTTGCGACGTGCCTGACGTACGTGCAGGCGACGGCGACGGCCCGCGCGCCGACCCCGGACTGCTGCTCGGGGTTCCGGCAGGTTCTGGGGGCGAGCAAGAAGTGCCTGTGCGTGCTGGTGAAGGACCGGGACGAGCCGGCGCTGGGGCTGAAGATCAACGTGACCCGCGCCATGAACCTGCCCTCCGTCTGCGCCATCCCGGCCACCTTCTCCGACTGCCCCAAGATCCTCGGCATGGCGCCGGATGCCAAGGAGGCCGAGATCTTCAAGCAGTACGGCATCGAGCACGAGGGCAAGAACGCCACCACCGTCGGTACCGGTACCACCACGCCCGCCGCCGCAGCCGCCACCGGTACGTATAGTAGCTAATCTCCGGCCAGCCGGCCGACGGCAAGAGAAGGAATCTATTTGTTGAATGGACACGAGGGTCACGTACGTGAGAAAGAACGAAATACACGTACCCAGAACGTACGTCGGTAGCTAGACCTAGACTGTACTCACACATGGCATGGGCACGACCGACTTTAATTTCCGCTGGCCTGCTCGCACGATCGCGACCGGGAGCCACCGCAGTTATGTCGAGAAAGATACGGGCAACAGTGCCCATTATTGGCTCAAGCTAGCGAGGTGTAGTGACGGGAGTAGTCAATGTGCGCAACTGTGCGCGCGCGTGTCGTGACAGCCATACCATACGTGTACTACTACTACCCGAAACCTGGACCGTCTTAACTCAAGTTGGGGGCGTGTAGCTGCAGCGACCGCCTGCACGGCTGCACGGTCATCGCAAGACAGAGTACTGCTACGGACGATCACTGATTTGAGAAGTCGGGTACCCGGTGGCCGGTGCCTCTATGCCCCGGCACCAATGATTCAGAGTCTGCTTTTGCGTTCTCCCGGAATTTAATGTGCACCTTCCCTTTTTTGCGACCTGAGTTCTGGTGCTTTTGCAGTAGCAGCACCACGTATCACTTCAAAATTGTACTACACAAGAATCTTCTGCACGACCGCTAGCATACCAGTTCAGAACTGTACAAGGATCTTCCATCTATGGATCGGACAACAGTTGTGTTAAAATATACCTTTCCCCTGACGTCGTCGCCGGTTAATTAATTGCAGGTACCGCCGGCGGGAAGAGCGCCGACGCAAAGTCCGGTGCAGGGAGGCGGAGCCACGCCCACACGGCGCTCTTCTCCGGCGTCGTCTCGGCGCTGCTCGCCTCCGTTTTCGTACTGGGCTGCTAAGGAAAGGGACCAAGACATGTTGGGCTTGAATGTACTGGGCTGGTCTGGTCCTTAGGTCCGGTAAGCAGAGAGGGTTTTATTATTGGTTGCTGTGTAGTGAGTGAGCTGCCTCTCTGGTCAGTTGTTGACGCCCTACAAGAAAACAAAGAATTTGTTGCAAGTTTGGTTACAATTGAGCATTAGTTTCTCCCTTCTTCATTCCCTTCTTCATTTTTCTAATCTTTTCCTTCTGGAATGAGAGTGTGTGTAATATGGGTTCTTACCATGATGTGCTGCTACATGTCCTTGGAACTTGGAAAGAATGTTCGACTCTGTCATTTCGGTACACCTGCAACCTGTTTCAGGGCTTGCAAAAAGTAGCTAACACCCCACTATCCAAACTCCAAAGTGGCCATCCAAACCACAACTGAGCTATGGCACAGTTGAAGAGTGTTACACTAAGATGAATGCAGGAGTACTTAAAATGAGTGCATGATGTTGAAACACTATGTTCTCACTAATCGGACGAGAGAAGGTCGACTGCCTTTAACCTAAAAAAAAGACTCGTTAACCACTTAGGGAATGTTTGATTCAAAGTATTGTAAAGACACAGGAATAGGAAAACCATAGGAATGGTATTGTTGAATAATAGAACAATTTACCAAGCGAATTACCCATAATAAACGCTAGATAAAACATGATTAGAATAAAAGACAAAATACTAATCATGTGAAATAGCGAAAACATATTAAGACATGTAACCAAACAGACTGCAAAACATAAGTCTTGAGATGCGATCAGAACAAGATTGATAAAGAAAACATACACGGCAGCGGCAGCAGAAGAGGAACCGCCGGTGTTCGTGTTGGCACCGTCATTAGCCATGTCGTCGAGGAAGAGGGTGCTGATGTCGGGGAAGAAGTCCTCGTTGGGGAAGACGTCGGCGCAATCGGTATCCGAGAGGGAGTCCGTGATGAAGCCAGTAGTCGCGCCGATAGCGCTCCCCAAAAACCTTATCGCCCTTCTCCCGTACAGGACTCGAAGCAGCGGGGTCTCGGAGGCCTACTGTCCCGGCTCGCGGTGCACGCCGCAAGACGGGATGGGGATGATCTAGGTAGCGCAGTGCTCTGGAACTTGAGGCGCAAAGGAGTATGCGACGATGTGTTGAAGTGTGTCTGAGAAGAGGCGCGACCTCTCTCTTATATAGAGACAGAGAGGTAGGCAGACAGGCTGCGCAGAAGATGAAACGAACGGACGGGAGTTGAAGCGAACAGGCGGCAACCTCCACTCAGTTCGTATTAAAAGTCCACTCGAGCAAAACGTTTTAACTTCTGTACGACTGTTCATATACCATTCATGCGTGGCAAAATAAAGCTCGGCTCGGCGAGATTCCCGCAACCCGCGGCGCGCGTCGTGACGAGGCGTGGCGTGGCGTGGCGTGGGGCGTGGCGTGGTGAGGCGAGCGAGGAGGAGGAGCGCGCGTGTGGAACTCTCTCCTTCTCCTTCTCCTTCTCATCCTTTTACCAAGTGGTAGGAGAGCTCACCTTATAAGCTGGTCCAACTTCCACTCAACTAGCAATGTGGGACTAAACATTTGTCCCAGCTCTTGTCTTGCATGAATGGGCAAAAATGGGCCTCTAGGATTTCAGGAATTTATTGACATATAATAAATGGGCTGGGTCTATTTAGGCAAAAATTCCAACAATCCCCCACCAGATCCCAGAGGCACATGAAGTTTGCCTTTGGTTCCAAAACATTGTTTATATACCGGTACTGTAGTGGAGACTGTTAAGTTGAACTTCCACCTAGAACTTTATGTTTTACTAGGCTGCAACTTGTACAGTGGACTATGCCTTAAACTGCAAGTTTGCTGCGAACCTAGCTTCACAAAAAGTCTTGACCGATACTAGGCTACCGTGGGACTTCCCCGCGGGTGGAGCTTATACGTCATACTCCATGACCTTTCATGAGTTTATTAGAGAGCACCCAACTCTCATAGACTGCGACGTTTGACAGTCAGACTCATATAAGTGTGTTTTTCAATAGATGTTCTGCAGGACAACATCTCTGCTTAAGATTAAGCCATTTAGAACACATTAAGATAAAATCAACCTGCCGTGCAGAATAGGAAAGTATTGCATCTTCACGGAGTGGTGTTCATTAAAGTGGGAATACTTTCCTCTCAGTCTACCAACAGCTTGTCTCCCAATTCTAATTTACGGGATCTCCGATCACATAGATTGGTTTGCAACTGTGGAAAAGTCATAGTGTGGGTCTCATACCCATCTCCTTCGATGCATTTTCTATCACATTGCGTGATAGTCCCTTTGTGAAGGGATCTGCCATGTTCTTAGATGTTTGGATATAATCCAATGCAATAACTCCGGAGTTTCTCATTTTCCTGACAGATTTTAGTCTCCTCTTCACATGTCTTGAGGACTTCATATTATCCTTAGAACTGTTCACCTTAATAATCACAGTTTGATTATCACAGTTCATTGGAATTGCGGGTATAGGTTTTTCAACCACAGGTAAGTCCATCAAGAGTTCACGAATCCACTCTGCTTCAACAGTGGCCGTGTCTAGTGCTGTGAGTTCTGCTTCCATAGTTGACCTCGTTAAGATGGTTTGCTTGCAAGACTTCCAAGAAACAACGCCACCACCAAGTGTGAAAACATATCCACTCGTGGACTTTATCTCGTCAGCATCAGATATCCAATTTGAATCACTATAACCCTCTAGTACCCTCGGATACCCGGTATAGTGTATGCCATAGCTCGCAGTGCCTTTTAGATATCGCATAACTCTCTCAAGAGCATGCCAGTGATCATCTCCTGGATTTGAAACAAATCGACTGAGTTTGCTTACAGCAAAGGCGATGTCAGGCCTCGTGGCACTAGCTAAATACATAAGCGAGCCAATGATTTGAGAGTATCTTAGTTGGTCTCTAGCATTTCCTCGATTCTTTCGAAGCAACACACTAGGATCATACGGTGTAGGAAAAAAATTGACGTCGCTATACCCGAAACGACTCAAGATCTTTTCCACATAGTGGAACTGAAGCAGTGTAATCCCACCATCATCATCTCTCAATAGCTTGATGTTCAGGATGACATCAGCTACTCCTAGATCCTTCGTCTCAAAGGAACGAGATAAGAAATCTTTGACCTCCTTAATTGCATTAAGGTTGGTTCCGAAAATCAGTATGTCATCAACATATAAACAAAGGATGACTCCCTCACCCCCACCATGGCGATAGTATACACACTTGTCAGCTTCGTTTACAACAAAGCCTGCAGTGGTTAAGGTTTTATCAAATTTTTCATGCCACTGCTTAGGTGCTTGTTTAAGACCATATAAATACTTCAGTAGCTTGCACACTTTTCTTTCTTGACCATTTACTACAAAACCATCTGGCTGATCCATATAAATTTCCTCATCCAACTCTGAAGGGTTTCGCAGCATAGTAAATTCAAAAAAATTCTACGGATGCGAACGGGGAAGCCAAGATCTAATCTAGGAGATGCAAACAAAGAAGGGGGATAGATGAGATCTTCATACCCTTGAAGATTCGCACAGCGGAACATTCGACGGAACGTGGTTGATGTAGTCGTACTCGCTTCTCCTCCTCGCGATCCGATCCGATCCAACACCGCAAGTGGCGATGCCTCCGAGAGATGCACACGTACGGCACCTCGACGTCTACTCCTTCCTTGGTCCAGCAAGTGGGGTGGAGAGATAGGTTAGATCTACAACACTACGGCGTGATGCAAACGGTGGAGAGTTTCTGCGGCAGGGCTTCGCCTACGCGTAGTCGGGAGGGAGAGAGAGGAGGGCAGCAGGGCGGCTAGGGCTTGAGGAGGTGTGGGGGTAGGGTGCGCCCCCAGCCCTATTTATATAGAGGGGTGGGAGGCTGCCCCTTTCCCCTCCTCCAAGCCTAGGGCCGGTGGCCAAGGGGGAGGAGTGGGGGGCAAGTTTCCCCCTCCTTCTAGAAGCTCTCCCTAGGGTTTCCCCTAGGGCTTGGCCGGCTGGGCCTATGGGGCCTTGTGCCCCTGTCCCAATGCGGCCAGGGCACTCCCTCGTAGGACCATTCCCCCTCCCTACAAGTGGGGGCATGTTGGTCCCACTCCGGAAGGTTCTAGAAGCTTCCGGTACAATACCGAACAATCTGAAACACTTCCGAACTCCAAAAACTGCTTTGCCTTATATGAATCTTATTCTCCGGACCATTTCGGAACCTCTCGTGATGTCCCGGATCCCATCCGAGACTTCGAACAAAAACTCATAAACCAATTATCCATTCTATCCTAGCGTCGAGACACGTTAAGTGTGTGACCCTGCGGGTTTGAGAATATGCAGACATGATCTTCTATCAATAATTAACAGCGGGGTCTGGAAACCCATATTGACTCCCACATACTCATCGATGATCATATCGGATGAACCACGATGCCAGGATTTAATTAATCCCATATACATACTCCCTTCGTCACGCGATATTTTACTTGCCCGAGATTCGATCGTCGGCGTCGGCATACCTAGTTCAATCTCGTTCACAACAAGTACTTTACTCGTTCCGTAATCTGATATCACTTTGTGATTAACTCCTTAACCACGTGCTTGCAAGCGGTGTTGATATCGATTACCGAGTGGGCCCTAAGTATATCTCTCCGACTTGGGAGGGACAAATCCCATCTCGATACATACAACCCAACAAGTACTTTCCGATCACCTGAGAGACACCTTTATGATCACCCTCTCATAGGATGACGTTTGATGACCTCAAAGCTTTCTTCCGATACCAGGGAGTTGCATTATCTCATGGTCTAAGGAATACAATATTTGACATAAGAAAAGCTTCGCAAAGATGAACAAGATGACACGATCTAATTGCTCTGCTTGATTTGGGTATGTCCATCATACCATTCTCCCAATGATGTGATCTCATTATTAATCGACAACCCATGTCTATGGTCAGGAAACCTTAACCATCATTAATCAATGAGCTAGTCCATAGAGGCGTACTAGGGACATGGTGTTGTTCATAAACCACACAAGTATTAAAGTTTCCGCTTAATACAATTCTAGCATGGATATAAACTTTATTGAACAAGAATTATAATAATAACATCTTTATTATTGCCTCTAGGGCATAATTCCAACAGTCTCTCACTTGCACTAGAGTCAATAATCTAGTGTACATCTGGTAACAATCTAACACCCATGGCACTAAGGTGCTGATCTTGTTTTGCTCGTGGAAGAGGTTTAGTCAACGGGTCTGCGACATTAAGATCCGTATGTACTTTGCTAATCTTCAGATCTCCATCTGATATATAATCTCGAATTATATGAAACTTGTGGTTGATATGCTTGGTCTTTGGATGATATCTTGGTTCCTTAGCCAGTGCTATGGCGCCAGTGTTGTCACACAATATCTCAAGTGGGTCCAAGGCACTTGGAACCACACCAAGCTCAGTGATGAATTTCCTGATCCAAACTCCTTCACTTGACGCTTCTGCAGTAGCCATGTATTCCGCTTCTACTGTATATCCCGCGATCACGCTTTGCTTGCAGCTTCTCCAGCTCACAGCTCCTCCATTCAAAATATAAACGTATCCTGTCTGAGATTTAGAATCATCCTTGTCGGTGTCGAAACTAGCATTGACGTAACCTTTTACGATGAGTTGTTCATCACCTCCATAGACTAAGAACATTTCTTTAGTCATATTTAAGTACTTTAGGATGTTCTTCACGGCTGTCCAGTGTTCCACTCCTGGATCACTTTGGTATATGCTCGTCAAACTAAGAGCATTGGACACATCCGGTCTAGTACATAGCATGGCATACATGATAGATCCTATGGCCGAGGCATAAGGCACTTTGCTCATAGCTTCTCTAGCGTTTACCGTAGCTGGACACTGAGCCCTGCTCAATATCTTACCTGACAACATAGGCACTGAACCTTTCTTTGCCTTATCCATTCTGAACATTTTCAGAACTTTGTCTAGGTATGTACTTTGGCTTAAAGCTACCAGGCGTCTTTGTGTATCTCTATAGATTTTGATGCCCAATATATAAGCAGCTTCCCCTAGGTCTTTCATTTAAAAACATTTGTTCAAATAACTCTTCACATCGTTAAGCATGTCAATGTCATTTCCAATAATCAATATGTCATCCACATATAGTACTAGAAATGTCACTAAGATCCCACTCACTTTCTTGTAGATACAAGCTTCGTAGCAATTTGGAACAAATCCAAAGCTCTTGATCACTTGATCAAAACGAAGGTTCCAACTCCGAGATGCTTGCTTCAGTCCATAAATGGAACGCTGAAGTTTGCATACCTTATCAGCACCCTTAGGATCGACAAAACCTTCGGGTTGCATCATATACAACTCTTCATCAATGTTGCCATTGAGGAACGCAGTCTTCACATCCATCTGCCATATTTCATAATCATGAAACGCAGCAATTGCTAATAAAATCCGAATGGACTTAAACATCGCTACGGGAGAGAAAGTCTCATCGTAGTCAACACCTTGAACTTGTCGAAAACCTTTCGCGACAAGTCGTGCTTTATAGACAGTAACATTACCATCCACGTCCGTTTTATTCTTGAAAATCCATTTGCACTCAACGACCTTTCGGTCGCTAAGAGGGTCCACCAAAGTCCATACTTGGTTTTCGCTCATGGATCCCAATTCGGATTTCATGGCCTCTAGCCATTTCTCAGAGTCTGGGCTCATCATCGCTTCCTCATAGTTCGCAGGTTCACTGTTGTCTACTAACAAGACAGTCAAGACAGGGTTGTCGTACCACTCAGGAGGGGCACGCGACCTAGTCGACCTGCGACGTTCAGTAGTAGCATCGTCTGAAGCTTCATGATCCTTGTCATTAGCTTCCTATATTGTTGGTGCAGACGGCACTGGAACAATTTCAGGTGCTGCGCTACTCTCCAACTCAAGAGAAGGTTCAATAACCTCGTCTAGCTCTACTTTCCTCCCACTCACTTATTTCGAGAGAAACTCCTTCTCAAGAAAGGATCTGTTCTTTGCGACAAACACTTTGCCTTCGGATCTGTGATAGAAGGTATACCTAATAGTTTCCTTAGGGTATCCTATGAAGACGCATTTCTCCGCTTTGGGTTCGAGCTTGTCCGGCATCAACTTCTTGACGTAAGCTTCGCATCCCCAAACTTTAAGAAACGACAACTTAGGTTTAGCACCAAACCACAGTTCATACGGTGTCGTCTCAACGGATTTAGATGGTGCCCTATTTAGAGTGAATGCAGCGGTTTCTAATGCTTAACCCCAAAATGATAACGGCAAATCTGTAAGAGACATCATTGATCGCACCATATCTAATAGAGTTTGATTCCGGCGTTCAGACACACCATTGCGCTGTGGTGTTCCGGGTGGCGTGAGTTGCGAAACGATTCCGCTTGCTTTAAGATGTGTGAGAAAATCATAACTCAAATATTCACCTCCAAGATCGGATCGTAGAAATTTAATTTTCCTGTTACGATGGTTTTCCACTTCGTTCTGAAATTCTTTGAACTTTTCAAATGTTTCAGATTTATGTTTCATTAAATAGATATACCCATATCTACTTAAGTCATCAGTAAAAGTGAGAAAAAAGCGATAACCACCGCACGTCGAAACACTCATTGGTCTGCATACATCGGTATGTATGATTTCCAACAAGTCCGTTGCTCGCTCCATTATTCCGGAGAACGGGGTTTTGATCATCTTGCCCATGAGGCATGGCTCGCACGTGTCAAATGATTCAAAATCAAGAGACTCCAAAAGTCCATCATAATGGAGTTTCTTCATGCGTTTTACACGAATATGACCTAGACGGCAGTGCCACAAATAAGTAGTATTATCACTATCTACCTTGCATATCTTAGCCTCAATGTTATGGATGTGTGTTTCATCTCTTTCGAGATTCAGAAGAAATAAACCATTCATAGCAGGTGCATGACCATAAAAGATGTTACTCATATAAATAGAACAACCATTATTCTCCGATTTAAATGAATAACCGTCTTGCAATAAACACGATCCAGATATAATGTTCATGCTCAACGCAGGCACATAATAACATTTATTGAGGTTTAAACTAATCCCGAAGGTAAATCTAAGGAGAGCGTGCCGACGGCCATCACATCAACTCTTGATCTGTTGCCAACGGGCATCGTCACCTAATCCCTCGCTAGTCGCCGTCTATTCCGTAGTTCCTGTTTCGAGTTACAAATATTAGCAACTGAACCAGTATCAAATACCCAGGCACTACAACGAGGGCTAGTAAGGAAAACATCAATAACATGTATATCAAATATACATTTGATGGTGCCAGCCTTCTTGTCCGCTAAGTACTTCGGACAGTTGCGCTTCCAGTGACCCTTGTCCTTGCAATAGAAGCACTAAGTGTCCGGCTTAGGTCCAGACTTGAGCTTCTTCTCTGCAGGGGCAACGCGCTTGCCGCTGCCCTTCTTGAAGGGCTTCTTTGCACCCTTAACTTTCTTAAAGCTGGGGGGCTTGTTGACCATCAACACATGATTATCTTTCTTGATGTCCACCTCCGTAGCTTTCAGCTTAGCGAAGAGCTCGGTGATCGTATTAGTGGAACTAATCTGATTATGAGTAACTACAAAACCTTTGTAGCTAGGAGGGAGTGATTGCAGAACCCTGTCAATCTTAAGCTCCTCTAGAATCTTGCAGTCCAGTTGCTCAAGGCGTTGAGTGTAGCCTGACATCTTAATGGCGTGCTCACTAACGGAACTCCCTTCCTCCATCTTGCAGTTAAAGCATTTCTCAGAGATCTCATATCTCTCAGAACGGGACTGAGTCTGAAACATAGTTTTCAGTTCCTCAAGGATATCAAAGGGCCCGGGGAAATCTTCAAAACGATTTTGAAGGTCCTATTCCATAGCAAACAACATGGTGCTCTTAATCACACCATAATCATCTTTGCGCGACTGATAAACAGCTTTCTCATCAGCCGGCGAATCTACAGCAGGGGCGTCACCTAGCGCTTTCTCAAGGACATAGTCCTTTTGTCCGCCAGAGAGAATGATTCTCAGATTGCGGAACCAGTTGGTGAAGTTAGACCCATTGTTCTTAAGCTTTTCTTTCTCAGCAAAAACGTTGAAGTTGAAATTGGACTTAGCCATTTGATCTACAAAATTTGCAAGTACAATTTAGACTATGTTCATGATAACTAGTTCAACTTAATCATATTACTAGATGAACTCCCACTAAATTCAACATCCCTCAAGTTGTTTAGTGAACACGATCCAAATTCACCACACCTAATCCGATCTTCACGAGAAGAGATGTGGTTTCAATGGTGGACAACAAAGTGTCGATCATATCATTCATATGACTCATGCTTAACCTTTCGGTTCGTGTGTTCCGAGGCCATGTCTGTACATGCTAGGCTCGTCAAGTCAAACCCAAGTATTTCCGCGTGTGCAAAACTGGCTTGCACCCGTTGTATGTGAACGTAGAGTTTATAGCACCCGATCATCACGTGATGCTTGAACACGACGAACTTTCGCAACGGTGCATACATGGGGAGAACACAGTTTTATCTTGATCTTTAAGTGAGGAATCATCTTATAATGCTACCTTCGCGATCTAAGCATAATAAGATACATAAAAGGATAAACATCACATGCATATAATTTTATGTGACATGGTATAGCCAATCTCCGCGCAATGATCTCCATCTTGTGCGTGCCAGCATGATCTCCATCACTCCACCATGATTGACTCCACCACGAATAGCAACTACAACTGTTGCTAACTACTTAGCGATAAAGTAAAGCTATTACATGGCGTATAAGAAGTTGACACACAGGTCATACACAATTATAAAGACAACCATATGGCTCCTGCCGGTTGTGTACTCATCAACATGCAAGTCGTGAAACATTACAAAACATGATCATTGCATACAACATACACATCAAATCTTGGGCCATACCATATCACAGAAACACTCCCTGCAAAAACAAGTTAGACGCTAAAAGGGCATGTATGCCCCCATGTGTGGTTTTGGTAATTAATGACAATCTCTATGGACTAATTTGTAAATTGAGTTTCACTTGTAGGTTTGTCCATTGGCATCGCTTGGTCCATGTGTTGGTCTCAAGGTTGGAAGATGAAGAAATGTCCAAGGGCTTTATGCCCATTGGAATCATGAATAAAGAAGGAGCTTGAAGGTCGATCAAGGCATGTGCAAAGAGTTGCATCAAGATGGATCAACCTCAAGTAAGGATGAAGAAGGACGAGCTCAAGATGCGCCATCTCTAGAAGATCTCATGCTTGAAGCTTGCCATCCTCGTGCTCATGGAATGATGAAGACAAGTTCAAAGAAGAGGTTTCCCCATGGAGTATGGGGGAGCATTTTGCAAGTCTTCATCAAGCAAGAGCGAGCAAGAGCAAACAAGAAAGGTGTTCCCACTATAGAAGAACAAGACGGTCAAGTTCAAGTGGGACGCTCAAGGCAAAGGTATGTTGATAGGGCTTCTCTTTTGCCGGTCTCGTGTTGTTAGTTGGGAGACCGGGTTTAGGATAGATAGTCGTACTATCAAGAGGGGCTCTCAAGCGGGTGTCTCGTTTGCATCGTTCGGAGGGAGCTCAAACCTTTGCATTCATATCATCATCTTTCTTGGTTATTATTTAGTTCTTGTCCATGAGAGGATCTAGAGCTTGTGGTCACCATCATAACAAGCTCTAGCTCATCATCTAAGGATTTCACTTGCATATCTTATTGCGGTTTTTGATCTTGCGAGTTTTCCGGCTCCACAACTTGGGGGATAGATCACATATATATTCATGATATTTTCTCCCAAGGATTCTATTCGTCGTTATCTTTCCAACAAAATTGGTTTCATCCCATTTGGAGTTCGGATGCAAAAGTTATAGCGTTTCTGGTTTTCTGGTTTCTGGAATTTCCCTGACCGGAAGTTCCGGCTTCCCACCGGAAGTTCCGCTAGAGCATCTTTGCCGCCGAAAGTTCCGGTGGAAGTTCCGGGTCTTCTTCCGCTCACGCTCGGTAACCTTCTGTTTTGAAGCGTTCTATTTGCCGGAACTTTGTCGGAACTTGCATCAGAAGTTCACCGGAACTTCTGGTCTGTTTTGACCGGAACTTCCGGTTGCGCTTCTGGAGCGGGCGTCAACGGTCTGATGACCGTTGGAGCCAGGCTGGGCGGAACTTCCGCCCAGAGCCGGAAGTTCCGGCCATGATTCGTTTTTTCAGTTTCTCGCTCTGCAGTTTTCGACCGATGGCTGGGTGCCACCGGAACTTCCGGCCTCCCACCGGAAGTTCCGGCCAGGTGTCGCGAATGCCCATAACGGGCAGATCTGGGAGCCCTTTAAAAGGGGCTCCTCTTCCCCTTCGTGGGCACTAGCTTTTCTTCTTGGTTCTTGGCTTTCTCTCTCTCCTCCATTGTCAACCTTGAAGAAGCTTTCCCTCTCCCTTTCCCCTCCTATGATTCTTGCATCTTTTTGAGGGATTTGAGAGAGGAGATCTAGATCTACAATCCCCCCAAGTCAAATCCCTTCTTTGTGAAGGAATCATTGGGATCTAGATCTTGGAGAGTTTTGTGTTCTCCTCTTGTGTTCTTCCTCCCTTATTCCCCCAATAGCTTTTGTAGCTTTGTTGGAATTTGGGAGAGAAGGACTTGCCCTTGCATTTGGTGCATAGGTTTGAGTTCTACTCTTGTGTTCTTCCTCCCTTATTCCCCCAATAGCTTTTGTAGCTTTGTTGGAATTTGGGGGAGAAGGACTTGCCCTTGCATTTGGTGCATAGGTTTGAGTTCTCCTCGGAGATTCGGCGAGTTTAATCCTGTGAGCTTGTTTCTCTTGGGTTCCTTGGAACCCTAGACGGTTGTGTGGTTGGATTGTTGACCTTTTGTGGTCTTGTTGACCTTTTGTGGTCTTGTAGCCTTTTGTGTCATTGTTGGCCTTTTGTGGCATTGTTGGCCTTTTGTGGCTTTGTTGTTGGGAGCCTCCAATTGAGTTGTGGAGTTAGCCCCAATCTTGTACGGGTTCAGTGACCGACCTCAAGCGTCCCATAGTGGAGCAAGTGCCCGCCTTTTGTGGTGCGCACTTGGGAGAATAGGGTGAGCCTTTTGTGGCGTCGATGAGTTGCGTGCTTTCGCATCCGGGGTGAGGCCTTGTGTGGCATTGGGTGTGCATCGAGCCACCACACCTCGAGGTGAGCCATTTGTGGCGTTCGGAGAGCATTGCGCCATCGCACCTCTCCAACGGAGACGTAGCTTCTTTGGAAGTGAACTTCGGGAAACAAATCTTCGTCTCCACGTCCATCGGTTATCTCTCAACCGAACCCTTTACTTATGCACTTTTGTAACACCCTCAGAATCGACCCTATGCAAGTTTCAGCCATTCCCGCCAAACTCGCATAGAAACGATTCAAAGGTGCCCACCAGGCACTTTCGTGCGGGTGGAAAACGAAGTAATAACATTACACAACAGTCCTCGATGGGACCCACAGAACAGGTATATATACAACACGACTCCATGAGTCAAGAATACAGATATACAGAACAAAGATCCAAATCACCTTGAAAATGATACAACGTCCAACTACGGACAAGATGCAAATGGGGCTAAGAGCCCTGAAGAATAACCAATGGCGTCCATAACCCTGCCCAGGCCAAGCCGGAAGGGTAACCCTGCTAACGACGTCGATCTCAAAACCTGCTTGAACAAAAGGGGTGCCGACAAAGGGCAAAGGAAAAAGAGGAGCGTCAGTACTGAGGCCAGTACACGGCGAGACTAGAATTCGGCGGTCCTCGCCTACATAGGTATGGTGGACTGAAGCGGCAGCGGCAGCATGCACTAAACAACCTATAGAGACTCGATACAACTGTCGGTTATCAGAGAGGGATAAGAAAGACCTATTCGGAACCAACCTGATGCTACCATCAGACAAACCCATCCTGGTGTTTCCCCCTCGAGACCAAATGAGGAAGTCAACCGAGGAACTCACACAGTTGGCAGTTTTATTTATTCAGTTATCGTTGCAGCAATTACTAGTCAGGTATAGATAATCATCCTGATAAAAATAAGCAGTGGGCACTTTTATTTAACCATTCCATTGTAGTTGCAACACTTACTAGTCAGATACAATTAGCATGAGATAACCCCAAAACCCAGCAGTTGTTGGTACTTTTATTTAGCCATTCCGTTATAGTTGCAACACTTACTAGTCAGATACAATGGTCGCAAGCGACAACCCAACCAAGCAATTGTCGGCAGTTTTATTTAGTCATTCCATTATAGTGAAGCGGATTACTAGTCATTATAAAGTCAAATTTATAGCACTACTTTAGTTATAGTTGTCTATGATCGAGATACTGTGCTCCAAGTCGTCCATAACCGCGGACACGGCTTTCAGAAAGTTTTACCCGGCCGGGGTGCACAAATAGCAACACACACTCGATCAACCTCGGAAAAACCAAATCAAAACCCAACGAGGCTTTCACGACAAAGCAATCACAAGATTCAGAAATATTTCAGGGGGCCACCCCATTGAGTACACCCGCAACGAAGCTAGCTGACTCCGAGACGGACTCAAGGTTTGCGTCAATGGCTGTAAACGACTGGGAACCCGAAAACTCGGGCTTGTCGATACCGCGAAAACACTCCGCTTTCCTAAACAGTACAGTGTGCTATCCATCGCACAATTTAAATAAAGCAGTAAAGCATGGCATAAGTACAGGATAGTAAATAAAACCTCAAACTAGTTTGTGGCCCCAAGAAATAAGACGGAATCAAGCTCTGGCTCAGGGGGGTCCCATAAGCCTCCCGGATGTGGATAGCGTGAATATTCAAGGAACAGGTATCAAGTACTCGGGGTCCTACGGGACACAAGTGGACGGTTAACAACCAAATAACATCTATTGCCCACCTGTGCCTCTGCTTACTTACTTCAATTTTAGTTGTGAAACAGGAATTAAAGTGAACGATAAGTAAAACCATGATCATCTCCAACATCAAACATGCGGCAAAGCTCCAACAACTGTGGTACTTGACGACTCGCAACAGCACTTGAGCAAGCGACTACGACGCGCAAGTCCAACTATCTACCAAACAACAGGTAATAGGATGTGTCCAAGGCGATATATGGCTGCGAGGGATATCACGGGGACGGAAACTAGAGCATCGCAACACAGATAGCAATAGATCAACAGGAGGGAATAAATACTATAAAAGTAAGATAGGTAGAAAAAGGGGGGATGCTCGCCTGAAAACATTGCCGAAGGTTCAACCGAAGATCGGGGCAAAGCTCACATCAACTCAACGGCCCAATCCGCGAAGAAGCAAAACACTAGAATAAACACGGGATGCAATACTTAATACTACGGCAAAAGATCAGGCATGATGCATGTATGATGTATGACATGGCAAAGGTGCGATGCAATTAGGCCATATTAAGCGGAACCAGGGTCCCGACAATTAATTAAACGGTTCAAGTTATTTATCTACCCCGCAAATTAAATGTTGTCTTAACATGTCAAAATTATATCACCGGTTCGCTACACAATTTAAATGGGGCCGATATAAGGCTAGAATTGCCCGCATATGGGCCTCATATTTAATTATATGGTGAATCGGCATAAGGCCCCCAAACCACATGACAAGTATGCATGCAAGTATGACAATTTAATATGCAACAATGTATATATCATTAATAAAATAAGGGCTCGGGTTTGGGTTCACACATCGGGGTACGGCAGATCTTGGGGTTTCGGGGTTCGGTCTGGGGCTTAGGGTTCAACGGGATCGGCGAGGTTCGGTCTCGGCGGGATCGTTATCGGACAAAGGAAGTAGGTCTTGTCGCATCCGAGAAGAAGAGCTTGGTTCGGTGTCGGGGCGCATCGGATTCGCCCGGGTCGATGTCGTTCTTGTCGCATTCGCGGTCCTCGGGTCATGTCGTTGGTCTTGTCGTTTCACGGCGGAGATCTTGGCGTCCCGGATCTCGGCGTCTTCGGGCTCGAGAGGAAGTACTTGGCGTGCCGGGACGAAGAACTTGAGGTTCCGGCTTCCGGTGGTCAGTGACGATCTTGAATAGGCGCATGTGTCTTCGGTGAGGCTTGGTGCACAGCTCTTGGCGAGGTCCTCGGAAGATCTTGGCAACATAATTTCGTGTTGTTGTTCTTATCGACGGGATCGTTACTGAAAGGTTGGTCTTGAAGATCTTGTCGACGCGGGACCTGGAATCCAATTGGATTACAAAGAAGAGCAAGCATTCAACTGGGACGCGGCGCTACAGACAAGAGGACAAGGGCTAGAGCAGCGTGGCGGCTTCTGGACAAGGGGACACTGATCACTGCAGACGCGTCAGAGAGGGAGGCCTCATGGACGGGCGGAGAGATGGCGACAAGGGCCCTTGCGGTCGAGACAAGTTGCACGGAAGGAGGGCCCTGGGCGGCGGATCCCAGCACATAGTGGCGACTGACATCGAGCTTAGAGACGGCAGGTCCTAAAGCAGAGGAGGAAGGCTCGGGCGACCGGTACTACAGGGGCAGAGAGGAGACATCCGACGGCGTTCGTGGGGAGACAAGGTTGAGGCGCCGAGGACGGCCGACCGGAGGTGAGCAGAGGCACACGGGGCGCTGCGAGAGGTGGCGATGGCGAGGAGGAACCCAACGGCAGACACGGGGAGGCGAGGCACCGACAAGAGAGCCCAGAGGCGCGCATCCTGCAGAGGGAAGGAACCGCAAGGCCGAGGGCTGGGGCGGCTTAGCGACGCGGTGTGCTGCGGGGCCTAGGGAGGAGGCGACGGGGCTGGGGATATGGCGAGGAAGGGGGCCTTGGCGGCGGGATCGAGAGGAAGGAGGATAGAGGCGGTCGATGGGGGTCGGTGACAGGGACGGGGTCACGCGTGCGTGGTCGCATCGCGAGGTGGGACCGGGAACGCGGGGTGGCCGCTGGCGTCGCATTGAGGGAGCATGGGAACGGCTGGGCGCACGCGAGATTGGTGGCTTGTGAGCGGGAGAGGTCCAGGGAGCGATGGGGTTGTTTGCTGAGGGAGTGGCGGCGGCGTGGAGGGAGTGGGAGGCAGGGGTTGGTTTAGATGGGGGTGGTTTTAGGGTTAGGGTTTCCAGGTGTGGGGTGGTAGTCGGCTGGCTGCTGGGCTTTTGGGCCTAGCGGCTGGCTGACTCCCCCACAAAAAAATATATATTTTTGTTTATTTTATTATAGTTGGTTTTAATTTAATAAAAGATTTTGTGAAATAGTTTGAAACAAATAAAATATTCCGATCGATCCAGGGTTTTTGTATTTTTAAATAAGAGGGAGAGTAATGCCAAAATAAAGATTGGGTTTTAACGAAATGATTTTTGGCAAAGGTATGTGTGATGATGTCATGATGATGCACAAATGCAAGGTGGCATGATGACATGAGCAGGCGGTCATGATGATGCAATGCACGAAAACAACGCGATTTTCTAGTAGTGGTTTTGCGGGATGCCACAACTTTACATTGTGATAGCCATCGTGCTTGAAGTATTTATACCTTTCTATCACCTTGTTGCTTGTATTGCTTAGCATAGGTTGTTGGTGCACCTAGGTGAACTTAGTGGCTAGGTTTTGTGCTCAATAAATTAAACGTTAGTTTTATTCCGCATTTACTTGAGCCTAAACCGTAATAATTTTAAAAGCCTATTCACCCCCCCTCTAGGCGACTTCCTTTGTACTTTCAGACGCCTCTACTTTGTTGTTGCAAGTTTTACGTGGCTTATAGGAGTAACAAGCTAAGAACGATTCTTACCTACGGAAAGCCACAACGGTGATATTATGGTTGCCAACATCCGGTGTAAATCCCATGACAACTATAGTGAGAGAAACTGGCATCCACCAGCCGCATGTGTGGAACAAGCCACACGTCAAGTGCGGAGCCGGTCTTGTAGGGTTCGCAGCATAGAAAACAAAAAAATTCCTACGATGGGAACATCTAAGTACCAAGATCTATCTACTAGATACAAGCAACGGGTGGATATACAACCATAGAATACATACCCTCGAAGACCGAATAGCGTTAACGAGGTTGTACTCGTGGATGATGTAGACGAATGCTTGCCGATCTCAAGATCGTGATGAAGTCCATCTGGTCCAGCCGGTCCAGCATGATCAAGTCCAGCACCTCAAAGCAGTGGTGCATCCGTGATCGCACACACGTATGGGTATCCCGACAACCTCCGCGCCCTCGCTCCAGCGAAGCAGCGGAAGCAACAAATCCTTCCAGGAAAAGCCACCAGGAACATGTATCTCGCTGATCCGAGACCATGGGGAAATTCTAAAGGGGGAGAGAGATCCTTCGCGAGGAGGTGTGAGAGACAAGTGAGAGGAGGGGGTCCTTTTATAGGGGAGGGGAGCAGCCCAAGGGGGCATGGCCGCCGGCCAAGGAGGGTGCCCCCACCTCTCCCTCATTCATGTGGTGGAAGCTCCACTCACATAAAAACCTCTCCACTCACAATTCCACTCACATGCATTAATTTTCCACCAAAATTAATGCAAGCTCTCATTTAAATAAAACTCTTTTATTTATTTATTCAGAATTTTGTTAATTACTTTAATTAACAAACATTCACATAAAACCCCTTGCTAGTATTCCATTTCACATGCAGAACCAGTTTCAGCAATTTCAACCGAAACAGTTCCGGTGTCTAGTGAAATAAATTCCTGCGCTTTCCTTTTCTTTTTCTGACATATCATTTGCTCCGAATGGTGTCGGTGTCCCTTAAGTGTGTCACCCTACGGTTAGCGAATAATGCAGGCATGATCGAGACCCCTCTCCGATCAATAATCAGCAGTGGGACCTGGAGATCCGTACTGACTCCCACACATTCAACGATTACTTCTATGATCGTGTGAACCTTTTATGCTAGTATCTTAATCCCTTTGTTTCACGATATATTACATGTCCGAGATTCGATCATCGGTATCTCCATACCTAGTTTGATCTCGTTACTGACATGCACTCTTTTCTCGTTCCCGTGATATAACATTCTAGTGATCAAATCACTTGCTTGCAAGCTAACCAATGTGATATCACCGAGAGGGCCCAGAGTATATCTATCCGTCATCGGGATGAACAAATTCCACTCTTGATCCATGATTCTCAACATAACACTTTAGTAGCTTTGAAGCCATCTTTATAATCACCCAGTTACGGTGTGACGTTTGATGTCAACAAGAAACTCTTCCGGTTTTAGTGATTGGCATGATCTCATGGTCTAAGGATTAGGACTACTTCGTAAGTTGTTTATAGCAATATAAACTCAATGACTTTGATCGTAATGCTATACTTCGGATGAATGTTCATCACATCATTACACTAATGTTGTGACCTCGTTATTAACAACATCCAATGTCCATGATCAGGAAACTTTGATCATCATGTTAATCAACGAACTAGTTTATAAGAGAGGCATAACTAGGAAACTTCCTTTTTGTTTATTAAACACACATGTATTAATGTTTCCGTATTAATACAATTATAGCATGCAAAATAAACATTTATCATAAATAAGGAATACGATAATAACCACTTTATTATTGCCTCTCGGGCATATTCCCTTCAGTCTCCCACTTGCACTAGAGACAATAATCTAGTTTGAAAACTTTGCGTATTGAACACATATGGCTTTCTGGTGTTCCATATACGCAACTGCAAGTGGTTAACATAATCTACAGATCTGACACTTTCAGGTCCGTGTGTATTTGCATGTCTTTGCGTCTTCACGCATCACTCATTTTCCAATGAGATGGCATTGTATAAATTTGGTCTTTCGGTGAGACCTTTAGTTCCTTGGGGTTAAAACACGTCGATACTATTGTCATACAATATATCTTTAGTGTTAGCCCGTTGCGAACCACACCTTAATTTGATAACAAACTACTTGACATAAATGCCCTCCTTTGCTGCTACTATAGCAGTCATATACTTAGCCTTTTATTGTAGTATTCGTCACAATGTCTTAACTTTGGAACTCTTCCAAATCCATCATGGAAACTTTCTTTCCATTTCATTGTGCCACCCATAGTTTAAATTGAGATAAACTTAATTTGTATCTTGTGACAAAACTAGAATCAATGTAACGCTTTACAATGAACTATTTGTAATTGTTTGCCACCTCTACACAAATATATTCTTAGTTTTTCTAAAAGATCATAAGAATATCCTTACTATCGTCCAATGATCATTTTATGATTCATTCTGGTATATGCTCATAACACTTAGAGCATAGGACATATCTGTATGTGTACATATCATGGTATGATTGATCAAAATATTCTCGTGATTTCACTCATCAAGTGTCAAAGCATTTGAATCTTGTTATCACTTATCAAGTGTCGATACACTTGAATCTTGATTCAATTCCTCTTCCATGCGACAAGGACCTTTTCTTGTCGTTTCTATATTGAACTCCTTCAATATCTCATATATGTACGTTTAGCGTCACAGTCTATCCACTATAGACATTTATGCTAAATATTCGGGTTTTGCCTAAGTCTTTCATCGAAATGAAATTCTTAATCTTTGTCAATAAAATATACATCATTTCTAATCAACAAGATGTCCTCCATATAATGTATTAGAAATATGTCTCGGCGCTCCCACTTAATTTCTTGCAAATGCAAGCATCTTCATCGTCTCCTGATGAAAACTCCTTTTCATCACGGTGAAGATTCCAACTCCGCGATGCTTACTTCAACCATTGAAGTTTGCATGACCTTTTTAGCATCCTTTGAATTAACAAAACCCTTTGGATCGTGTCATGTACACGTCCCAGGTAACCATTCTATTAGAATAACTTTGTTTTGTTTATTCATCTACCATATACCAAATTATATGTAGTGGTTGCTACTTTAATCCGTCCAGACTAAATATCACTATGAAAGATCAAATCTTGTCATAGTCAACTCCTTGAACATTGTCGTAAAATACTTTACGACATGTCGACTATTTCATAGATGTGAAACATCCATGTCTGTTTCTTTATAGATCCAAATACGACTGATAGGTTTTTACACCTTTCCGGAGGGTCTTCCAAGTTCAAAACTTGATTTCTCGTGTATGGAACTATCACGGATTTTATGGCTTCAAGCCATTTGACGGAGTCAGGGCCCATCATCGCTTCTTTGCATATAATCGGTTCATCATTGTCAAACAGTAATGATTTACTCTCAAATCTTAGTATTTGATTGTTTATCCGACCTACTTGGTTCAATAGGAACTTAGATCTCCGTGACCACAACCTTTGAGGCACATAAACCATGAGCATGATGGCTGTCTCCGGAACAATTTCCGGCGCAGCGCAACTCATCACATATAGCTAAGGTTCGTTAACCTTATCAAAGTTCTATTGTCCTCCCACTTAACTTTTGCTAAAAATTCCTTTTTTTTCAAGAAACTTCACATTTCAAGCGACAAACCCTTTTGTCCTCGGTGTTATGGAGGAATAACCAATTGTTATTCGAAATAACCTACAAAGACATGCTCATCCGACTTTGGTTGTAAACATCTTACTTATGCTTAGCATACCAAAATTTAAGAAAGGACAACTTGGGTTTTACCCCAAACCATAACTCATATGGTGTCATTTCAACGGATCAAGATGGAGCTCTTTTCAGTGTAAAAGCGGTAGTCTCTAAAGCTTTAATCTTTTTAAAACATAATGGCAGTTTTATAAATAACACCTTTGATCCAACCATGTCAAACAAGGTTTCATTACAAATCTCAAACACTCCATACTCCTATGGTGTTTCGGGAAGTGTAAATCTAGGTGTTTTGCTAAACTTGAAACTCAAATAAATCCCTTTATGATAAAATCATAATTCATTTATTTTCTTGTTACACTTGTAACTCAAATAAATCCCTTATGATAAATTCATAAACCATTTATTTTCTTGTCACAATGATTTTCCACTTCATCTTGAAAGTCGTTGAACATTTTCAAATATTTCATACTTCTTTCTCATTAAGTGAATATTCACTCAAATTTCCGGAGAAAGCATATGAAGTTGAAATCCATCGCTTACGACTATACTTAATGGACTACATACATCGATATGTATTAATTCCAATAATTTAGTCGATCGTTCTTCTTTGGCCTTTGAACGAAGTTTTAATTATCCTGAGGAAAGTCTCACAAGCGTCACTTGATCAAATCAAAGACTCCAAAAATCCATGAAAATGGAGTTTATTCATGTTTTCTTTCCAATATAATTTAAACGGCGATGTCACTTCATAAGTGATCTTTCAATCATTTGTCTTGCGACATTTTAGCATTAGGTTTTATGGATGTGATTTCTCCTACTAGATTTGTAAATCATCCATCTTATATGGAATATGGTAATTATTTGAACAACCTTTGTTCTCATAATACCTGATTTAAATAACAATTATTAAAACAAATCTTGAAGTCAAGCTTTGATGTCAACGAGAAATACAAACAACGGTTTGTTTGTTTTCGATGAACATCATCACATATTCTCTTGCTAGTTACTTAGGCCATTGTGGTTCATGAATTGCGTCGTTCTGTATGAAATTACATACCAACCGATTCGGTATCCAATACCCAAGAACCACATTGTTTAACAAGAAAAAAATATAACCATAACATATATATCATCCATATACCAAAATTGGATATTTCCAATCTTTTCTTTTCTGCCAAATATATTTTATAGATTCTCTTTCAGCATTTACTTTTCCTTTTAAAAGAATCTATCAACATCAAAAAGTGGCGCCATATACATGACACATAGTCCAAAGCGTGTATATTCAAATAATAATACCTTTGGACTTGCACTTTGAAGTAGATCACCATCATCAAATGATCGGTATTCTTTAAAAAATCCATTCTTTAGTAATCTCTTAGTGTAGTAAACACTTTACATACATCTTCTATTCATCCTTATCATGACGACTTTCATGATCAAGCTATTGTAGCTTATAAGGAGAATCGTGAGTATAACATTACTTTCCAAAACCCTTTTTGGATGATTAGGATGTCTAGCATCTCCAACCTTCGTAAATTCTCATCCAATATGAGAACATATATTATACTCTATCATATTGCAACCAAAACATTGTTTCAGATATCGTTATATCTACCACACATGATGGTTTCTGAAACAATTCTTTCAGCTCCTAGATAAACTTGATATTGAAACAATCAAGAATCATGGAGGCAAACATGATACTTAAGATACTAACACTGGAATTGTTACTCTCGATTTAATACCAATTATTAAATCTCACGGAGTAAACAGAGTTTGCTGAAAGTTTGCAATGGGACTTTAAACTTTAGATTGACACTCAACACAATACGATACCAGTTCGTAAAGTATATATCCAGAATTCTATAGTTGTATTATCTCAATTACAACTATGCATAAGGTGGTGATCGAATGCCAATGACTATAACAAATTATGCAAATTCACTTTGATTTAATTTATGATAAATTGAGTTCTAATCCAAATTAGAAATGAACTCCCACTCAAAAACGACATCCCTCGTGCCTTTTTGGTGATTACATGAACCAAATCCACTACACCAAGTCCGATCATCACGTGAGTTGGTGTAGCTTCAAAGGAGAGCATCCATATGGTCATCATATCAAAACATATGACTCATGCTTAACCTTTCGGTCCATGTTCCGAGGCCATGTCCGTACATGCTAGGCTCGCCAAGTAAGAACCTTAGTATTCGCATGTGTAACTGTCTTACACCCGAGATATACTCGTGGATTCAAGTACACCCGATCATCACGTGATGCCTTGAAGCGACGAATCATTGTCGGTGCATACTTAAGGAAGAACATATTTTTATCTTGATATCTAAATGAGGGATCATCTTATTATGCTAATAAAACGCCAAACAAGCAATATAAGATGCAATCAAACATCACATGTTATTAAGTGAAATGATATGGTTCCCGCATATGATCTCCATCATGTGCACCGTGGTATGATCTCTATCATACCTTTATGTGTAAGGCCAAGGTCTATGGAACTTACACGCTATGTGTGTTGTAAGAGTATCATCTCATACTTCTACTTACAACATCACCATATCATAACACTAGCCCAGCAACAATCTAAACTAGACGCCTCTAATTTATCCATTGCAAGTTTTACGTGGCTTAGGGCTTTCGAAGATAGAACCGTTCTTACCTACGAACATGAACCACAACGAGGATAACCAAATTGTTGACAACTCATTGCAAATTAGATATTGACTATAGTAGGAGAGACAGACACCCGCTAGCCACTTATGCAAACTAGTTGCATGTCAAGCGTGGAACAGGTCTCATGTGCAAGGACATGTAAAGTTTGTCCGGGCCGCTTCATCCCACTATGCCACCAATATCCAAAGTACAACTAAGAAGCAATAAAATGATCATCATCGCCCACATACTCATATGTGTACTACCCGTGCAAAGCATCTACGCATAGATCCGGCTCTGATACCACTATAGGGTTCGCAACATAGAAAACAAAAAATTTCCTACGATGGGAACATCTAAGTACCAAGATCTATCTACTAGATACAAGCAACGGGTGGATATACATCCATAGAATACATACCTTCGAAGAACGAATAGCGTTAACGAGGTCGTACTCGTGGATGATGTAGACGAATGCTTACCGATCTCAAGATCGTGATGAAGTCCATCTGGTCCAGCCGGTCTAGCATGATCAAGTCCAGCACCTCAAAGCAGTGGTGCATCCGTGATCGCACACACGTACGGGTACCCCGACAACCTCCGCGCCCTCGCTCCAGCGAAGCAGCGGAAGCAACAAATCCTTCCAGAAAAAGCCACCGGGAACATGTATCTCGCTGATCCGAGACCATGGGGAAATTCTAAAGGGGGAGAGAGATCCTTCGCGAGGAGGTGTGAGAGACAAGTGAGAGGAGGGGGTCCTTTTATAGGGGAGGGGGTCAGCCCAAGGGGGCATGGCCGCCGGCCAAGGAGGGTGCCCCCACCTCTCCCTCATTCATGTGGTGGAAGCTCCACTCACATAAAAACCTCTCCACTCACAATTCCACTCACATGCATTAATTTTCCACCAAAATTAATGCAAGCTCTCATTTAAATAAAACTCTTTTATTTATTTATTCAGAATTTTGTTAATTACTTTAATTAACAAACATTCACATAAAACCCCTTGCTAGTATTCCATTTCACATGCAGAACCAGTTTCAGCAATTTTAACCGAAACAGTTCCGGTGTCTAGTGAAATAAATTCCTGCGCTTTCCTTTTCTTTTTCTGACATATCATTTGCTCCGAATGGTGTCGGTGTCCCTTAAGTGTGTCACCCTATGGTTCGCGAATAATGCAGACATGATCGAGACCCCTCTCCGATCAATAATCAGCAGCGGTACCTGGAGATCCGTACTGACTCCCACACATTCAACGATTACTTCTGTGATCGTGTGAACCTTTTATGCTAGTATCTTAATCCCTTTGTTTCACGATATATTACATGTCCGAGATTCGATCATCGGTATCTCCATACCTAGTTTGATCTCGTTACTGACATGCACTCTTTTCTCGTTCCCGTGATATAACATTCTAGTGATCAAATCACTTGCTTGCAAGCTAACCAATGTGATATCACCGAGAGGGCCCAGCGTATATCTATCCGTCATCGGGATGAACAAATTCCACTCTTGATCCATGATTCTCAACATAACACTTTAGTAGCTTTGAAGCCATCTTTATAATCACCCAGTTACGGTGTGACGTTTGATGTCAACAAGAAACTCTTCCGGTGTTAGTGATTGGCATGATCTCATGGTCTAAGGATTAGGACTACTTCGTAAGTTGTTTATAGCAATATAAACTCAATGACTTTGATGGTAATGCTATACTTCGGATGAATGTTCATCACATCATTACACTAATGTTGTGACCTCGTTATTAACAACATCCAATGTCCTTGATCAGGAAACTTTGATCATCATGTTAATCAACGGGCTAGTTTATAAGAGAGGCATAACTAGGAACTTCCTTTTTGTTTATTAAACACACATGTATTAATGTTTCCGTATTAATACAATTATAGCATGCAAAATAAACATTTATCATAAATAAGGAATACGATAATAAACACTTTATTATTGCCTCTCGGGCATATTCCCTTCAGGTCTCGCGAACGAGGTCGCGTAAAGTTGGCCTGGACCGCTTCGATCTCACTATCCCGCGTCATAAGAAGTACACAAACAAGAGTCTTGCAACAGAAAACATCAACGCCCGCAACAAGCATGTTGCGTTCTACTCGTGAAACACATCTACGCATAGATCTAGCTCTGATACGACTGAAGGGTTTCGCAGCATAGTAAATTCAAAAAATTTCTACGGATGCGAACGGGGAAGCCAAGATCTAATCTAGGAGATGCAAACAACGAGGGGGGATAGATGAGATCTTCATACCCTTGAATATTCGCACAGCGGAACGTTCGACGGAACATGGTTGATGTAGTCGTACTAGCTTCTCCTCCTCGCGATCCGATCCAATCCAACACTGCAAGTGGCGATGCCTCCGAGAGATGCACACGTACGGCACCTCGACGTATCCTCCTTCCTCGGTCCAGAAAGTGGGGTGGAGAGATAGGTTGGATCTACAACACGACGGCGTGATGCAAACGGTGGAGAGTTTCTGCGGCAGGGCTTCGCCTACGCGCAGTCGGGAGGGAGAGAGAGAGGAGGGCAGCAGGGCGGCTAGGGCTTGAGGAGGTGTGGGGGGAGGGTGCGCCCCCAGCCCTCTTTATATAGATGGGTGGGAGGCTTCCCCTTGCCCCTCCTCCAAGCCTAGGGCCGGTGGCCAAGGGGGAGGAGTGGGGGGCAAGTTTCCCCCCTCCTTCTAGAAGCTCTCCCTAGGGTTTCCCCTAGGGCTTGGCCGGCTGGGCCTATAGGGCCTTGTGCCCCTGGCCCAATGCGGCCAGGGCACTCCCTCGTAGGCCCATGCCCCCTCCCGACAAGTGGGGCCACGTTGGTCCCACTCCGGAAGGTTCTAGAAGCTTTTGGTACAATATCGAACAATCCGAAACACTTCCGAACTCCAAAAACTGCTTTGCCTTATATGAATCTTATTCTCCGGACCATTCCAGAACCTCTCGTGATGTCCTGGATCCCATCTGAGGCTCCGAACAAAAACTCATAAACCAATTATCCATTCTATCCTAGCGTCGAGACACGTTAAGTGTGTGACCCTGCGGGTTCGAGAATATGCAAACATGATCTTCTATCAATAATCAACAGCGGGGGTCTGGAAACCCATATTGACTCCCACATACTCATCGATGATCATATCGGATAAACCACGATGCCATGATTCAATTAATCCCATATACATATTCCCTTCGTCACGCGATATTTTACTTGCCCGAGATTCGATCGTCGACATCGACATACCTAGTTCAATCTCGTTCACAGCAAGTACTTTACTCGTTCCTGAAGGGTTTCGCGGCATAGTAAATCAAAATTTTCTACGGATGCGAACAGAGGGAAAGCCAAGATCTAATCTAGGAGATGCAATCAACGAGAGAGGTTGGATTAGATCTTCATACCCTTGAAGATTCGCACAGCGGAACGTTCGTCGGAACGTGGGTGATGTAGTCGTACTCGCTTCTCCTCCTCGCGATCCGATCCGATCTAGCACCACAAGTGGCGGTGCCTCCGTGAGATGCACACGTGCAGCACCTCGACGTCTCCTCCTTCCTCGGACCAGCAAGTATGGTGGAGAGATAGATTGGATCTACAACACGACGGCGTGGTGTATATGGTGGAGAATTTCTGCAGCAGGGCTTCGCCTACAAACAGTCGGGAGGGAGAGAGGAAAGCTAGCAAGGCGGCTAGGGTTTGGAGGAGAGGTGTATAGGGTTTGTGCGCCCCCACCCCTCTTTATATAGAGGGGGGGCGCAGCCCTAGCCCCTCCCCCAAGCCCAAAGGATAAGGAGTGGGGGGCATGGACTCTCCCCTCTTCTAGAAACCTTATCTCTAGTTTAAACGATTTAAACTCTCTAGGATCGGCTGGGCCCTATGGGGCCTTGTGCCCCTGGCCCAATGCGGCCAGGACACTCCCTCATAGGCCCATGCCCCCTCCCGGAAGGTGGGGCCACGTTGGTCCCCTTCCGGAAGGTTCTAGAAGCTTCCGGTACAATACCGATTAACCCGGAACAATTCCGAACTCCAAAAACTGCACTGCCTTATATGAATCTTATTCTCCGGACCATTCCGGAACCTCTCGTGATGTCCCGGACCCCATCCGAGACTCCGAACAAAAATTCATAAACCAATTATCCAATCTATCCTAGCGTCGAGATACGTTAAGTGTGTGACCCTGCGGGTTCGAGAATATGCAGACATGATCTTCTATCAATAATCAACAGCGGGGTCTGGGCACCCATATTGACTCCCACACATTCATCGATGATCATATCGGATGAACCACGATGCCAGGATTCAATCAATCCCATATATATATTCCCTTCGTCTCACGATATTTTACTTGCCCGAGATTCGATCGTCGGTACCGTCATACCTAGTTCAATCTCGTTCACAGCAAGTACTTTACTCGTTCCGTAATCCGATATCACTTTGTGATTAACTCCTTAACCACATGCTTGCAAGCGGTGTTGATATCGATTACCGAGTGGGCCCGAAGTATATCTCTCCGACTTGGGAGGGACAAATTCCATCTCGATACATACAACCCAACAGATACTTTCCGATCACCTGAGAGACACCTTTATGATCACCCTCTCATAGGATGACGTTTGATGACCTCAAAGCTTTCTTCCGGTACCAGGGAGTTGCATTATCTCATGGTCTAAGGAATACAATATTTGACATAGGAAAAGCTTCGCAAAGATGAACACGATGAAATGATCTAATTGCTTCGCTTAGTTTGGGTCTGTCCATCATATCATTCTCCCAATGATATGATCTCATTATCAATTGACAACTCATGTCTATGGTTAGGAAACCTTAACCATCATTGATCAATGAGCTAGTCCTTAGAGGCGTACCAGGGACACGGTGTTGTTCACAAACCACACAAATATTAATGTTTCCGCTTAATACAATTCTAGCATGGAATATAAACTTTATCATGAACAAGAATTATAATAATAACATCTTTATTATTGCCTCTAGGGCATAATTCCAATAGTCTCCCACTTGCACTAGAGTCAATAATCTAGTTTACATCTGGCAACAATCTCACACCCATGGCACTGAGGTGTTGATCATGTTTTACACGTGGAAGAGGTTTAGTCAATGGATCTGCGACATTCAGATCCGTATGTACTTTGCTAATCTTCAGATCTCCATCTGCTATATAATCTCGGATTATATGAAACTTGCGGTTGATATGCTTGGTCTTTGGATGATATCTTGGTTCCTTAGCGAGTGCTATGGCGCCAGTGTTGTCACGCAATATCTCCAGTGGGTCCAATGCACTTGGAACCACGCCAAGATCAGTGATGAAGTTTCTGATCCAAACTCCTTCACTTGACGCTTCTGCAGCAGCCATGTATTCCGCTTCCACTGTAGATCCCGCGATCACCCTTTGCTTGCAGCTTCTCCAGCTCACAGCTCCTCCATTCAAAATATAAACGTATCCTGTCTGAGATTTGGAATCATCCTTGTCGGTATCGAAACTAGCATCGACGTAACCTTTTACGACAAGCTGTTCATCACCCCCATAAACTAAGAACATTTCTTTAGTTCTATTTAGGTACTTTAGGATGTTCTTCACGGCTGTCCAGTGTTCCACTCCTGGATCACTTTGATATCTGCTCGTCAAACTAAGAGCATTGGACACATCCGGTCTAGTACACAACATGGCATACATGATGGAACCTATGGCCGAGGCATAAGGCACTTTGCTCATAGCTTCCCTATCATTTACCGTAGCTGGACACTGAGCCTTGCTCAATATCTTACCTGACAACATAGGCACTGAACCTTTCTTTGCCTTATCCATTCTGAACCTTTTCAGAACTTTGTCTAGGTATGTACTCTGGCTTAAAGCTATCAGGCGTCTTTGTCTATCTCTATAGATTTTGATGCCCAATATATAAGCAGCTTCACCTAGGTCTTTCATTGAAAAACACTTGTTCAAATAACTCTTCACATCGTTAAGCATGTTGATGTCATTTCCGATAATCAATATGTCATCCACATACAGTACCAGAAACGTCACCGAGCTCCCACTCACTTTCTTGTAGATACAAGCTTCGTAGCAATTTGGAACAAATCCAAAACTCTTGATCACTTGATCAAAACGAAGGTTCCAACTCCGAGATGCTTGCTTCAGTCCATAAATGGAACGCTGAAGTTTGCATACTTTACTAGCATCCTTAGGATCGACAAAACCTTCGGGTTGCATCATATACAACTCTTCATCAATGTTCCCATTGAGGAAAGCAGTCTTGACATCCATCTGCCATATTTCATAATCATGAAACGCAGCAATTGCTAATAAAATCCGAATGGACTTAAACATCGCTACGGGAGAGAAAATCTCATCGTAGTCAACACCTTGAACTTGTCGAAAACCTTTTGCGACAAGCCGTGCTTTATAGACGGTAACATTACCATCCGCGTCCGTTTTCTTCTTGAATATCCATTTGCACTCAACGGCCTTTCGGTCGCTAGGAGGATCCACCAAAGTCCATACTTGGTTTTCGCTCATGGATCCCAATTCGGATTTCATGGCTTCCAGCCATTTCTCAGAGTCTGGGCTCATCATCGCTTCCTCATAGTTCGTAGGTTCACTGTCTTCTACCAACAAGACAGTCAAGACAGGGTTGCCGTACCACTCAGGAGGGGCACGCGACCTTGTCGACCTGCGACGTTCAGTAGCAGCATCGTCCGAAGCTTCATGATCCTTGTCATTAGCTTCCTCTATTGTTGGTGCAGGCGGCACTGGAACAATTTCAGGTGCTGCGCTACTCTCCAATTCAAGAGAAGGTTCAATAACCTCGTCTAGCTCTACTTTCCTCCCACTCACTTCTTTCGAGAGAAACTCCTTCTCAAGAAAGGAACTGTTCTTTGCGACAAACACTTTGCCTTCGGTTCTGTGATAGAAGGTATACCCAATAGTTTCCTTAGGGTATCCTATGAAGACGCATTTCTCCGCTTTGGGTTCGAGCTTGTTCGGCATCAACTTCTTGACGTAAGCTTTGCATCCCCAAACTTTAAGAAACGACAACTTAGGTTTAGCACCAAACCACAGTTCATACGGTGTCGTCTCAACGGATTTAGATGGAGCCCTATTTAAAGTGAATGCAGCGGTTTCTAATGCATAACCCCAAAATGATAACGGAAAATCAGTAAGAGACATCATTGATCGGACCATATCTAATAGGGTTCGATTCCGGCGTTCAGACACACCATTGCGCTGTGGTGTTCCGGGTGGCGTGAGTTGTGAAACGATTCCACTTGCTTTAAGATGCGTGAGAAAATCATAACTCAAATATTCACCTCCACGATCGGATCGTAGAAACTTAATCTTTCTGTTACGATGGTTCTCCACTTCATTCTGAAATTCCTTGAACTTTTCAAATGTTTCAGACTTATGTTTCATTAAATAGATATACCCATATCTACTTAAGTCATCGGTAAAAGTGAGGAAATAGCGATATCCACCGCGCGTCAAAACACTCATCGGTCCGCATACATCGGTATGTATGATTTCCAACAAGTCCGTTGCTCGCTCCATCATACCGGAGAACGGGGTTTTGATCATCTTGCCCATGAGGCATGGTTCGCATGTGTCAAATGATTCAAAATCAAGAGACTCCAAAAGTCCATCAGAATGGAGTTTCTTCATGCGCTTTACACCAATATGACCTAGACGACAGTGCCACAAATAAGTAGTATTATCACTATCTACTTTGCATCTCTTAGCCTCAATGTTATGGATGTGTGTTTCATCCCTTTCGAGATTTAGAAGAAATAAACCATTCACAAGAGGTGCATGACCATAAAAGATGTTACTCATATAAATAGAACAACCATTATTCTCCGATTTAAATGAATAACCGTCTTGCAATAAACACGATCCAGAAATAATGTCCATGCTCAACGCAGGCACATAATAACACTTATTAAGGTTTAAAACTAATCCCGAAGGTAAAACTAAGGAGAGCGTGCCGACGGCCATCACATCAACTCTTGATCCGTTGCCAACGCGCATCGTCACCTCATCCCTCGCAAGCCGCCGTCTATTCCGTAGCTCCTGTTTCCAGTTACAAATATTAGCAACTGAACCGGTATCAAATACCCAGGCACTACAACGAGGGCTAGTAAGGAAAACATCAATAACATGTATATCTAATATACCTTTGATGGTGCCAGCCTTCTTGTCCGCTAAGTACTTCGGACAGTTGCGCTTCCAGTGACCCTTGTCCTTGCAATAGAAGCACTCAGTGTCGGGCTTAGGACCAGACTTGAGCTTGTTCTCAGCAGGGGCATTGCGCTTGCCGCCGCCCTTCTTGAAGGGTTTCTTTGCTTCCTTACCTTTCTTAAAGGAGGGCTTGTTGACCATCAACACATGATTATCCTTCTTGATGTCCACCTCTGCAGCCTTCAGCTTTGCGAAGAGCTCGGTGATCGTATCAGTGGAACCAATCTGATTATGAGTCACTACAAAACTTTTGTAGCTGGGAGGGAGTGATTGCAGAACCCTGTCAATCTTGAGCTCCTCTGGAATCGTGCATTCCAGTTCCTCAAGACGTTGAGTGTAGCCCGACATCTTTATGGCGTGCTCACTAACAGAACTCCCTTCCTCCATCTTGCAGTTAAAGAACTTCTCGGAGATCTCATATCTCTCAGAACGGGCCTGAGTCTGAAACATGGTTTTCAGCTCCTCGAGAATCTCGAAGGGCCCTGGATACTCTTCAAAACGATTTTGAAGCTCCGGTTCCATAGCAAACAACATGGTGCTCTTAATCACACCATAATCATCTTTGCGTGACTGATAGACAGCTTTCTCATCAGCCGGCGCAGTTGCAGCAGGGGGGTCACCTAACGCTTTCCCAAGGACATAGTCCTTTTGTCCGCCAGACAGAATGATTCTTAGATTGCGGAACCAATTGGTGAAGTTAGACCCATTGTTTCTAAGCTTTTTCTTCTCAGCAAAAACGTTGAAGTTGAAGTTGGACTTGGCCATGTGATCTACAGTATTTGCAAGTACAATTTAGACTATGTTCATGATAAATAGTTCAATTTAATCAAATTACTAGATGAACTCCCACTAAATTCAACATCCCTCAAGTTGTTTAGTGAACACGATCCAAATTCACCACACCTAATCCGATCATCACGAGAAGAGATGTGGTTTCAATGGTGGACAACAAAGTGTCGATCATATCACTCATATGACTCATGCTTAACCTTTCGGTTCTTGTGTTCCGAGGCCATGTCTATACATGCTAGGCTCGTCAAGCTAGACCCAAGTATTTCTGCGTGTGCAAAACTGGCTTGCACCCGTTGTATGTGAGCGTAGAGTCTATAGCACCCGATCATCACGTGATGCTTGGACACGACGAACTTTCGCAACGGTGCATACTTGGGGAGAACACAGTTTTTATCTTGATCTTTAAGTGAGGAATCATCTTATAATGCTACCGTCGCGATCTAAGCATAATAAGATACATAAAGGGATAAACATCACATGCATATAACTTTATGTGACATGGTATAGCCAATCCTCGCGCAATGATCTCCATCTTGTGCGTTCCGGCATGATCTCCATCACTCCACCATGATTGCCTCCACCATGAATAGCAACTACAACTATTGCTAACTACTTAGCGATAAAGTAAAGTTATTACATGGCGTATAAGAAGTTGACTCGCAGGTCATACACAATTATAAAGACAACCATATGGCTCCTGCCGGTTGTGTACTCATCGACATGCAAGTCGTGAAACATTACAAAACATGATCATCGCATACAATATACACATCACATCTTGGGCCATACCATATCATAGAAAACACTCCCTGCAAAAACAAGTTAGACGCCTCTACTTTGTTGTTGCATGTTTTACGTGGCTTATGGGAGTAGATGCTAAGAACAATTCTTACCTACGGAAAGCCACAACGGTGATATTATGGTTGCCAAACTCCGGTGTTAATCCCATGACAACTATAGTGAGAGAAACTGACATCCACCAGCCGCATGTGTGGAACAAGCCACACGTCAAGTGCGGAGCCGGTCTCGCGAACGACGTCGCGTAAGGTTGGCCTGGACCGCTTCAATCTCACTATCCCGCGTCATAAGAAGAACACAAACAAGAGGCTTGCAACAGAAAACATCAACGCCCGCAACAACCATGTTGCGTTCTACTCGTGAAACACATCTACGCATAGATCTAGCTCTGATATCACTGAAGGGTTTCGCGGCATAGTAAATCAAAATTTTCTACGGATGCGAACAGAGGGAAAGCCAAGATCTAATCTAGGAGATGCAATCAACGAGAGAGATTGGATTAGATCTTCATACCCTTGAAGATTCGCACAGCGGAACGTTCGTCGGAACGTGGGTGATGTAGTCGTACTCGCTTCTCCTCCTCGCGATCCGATCCGATCTAGCACCACAAGTGGCGGTGCCTCCGTGAGATGCACACGTGCAGCACCTCGACGTCTCCTCCTTCCTCGGACCAGCAAGTATGGTGGAGAGATAGATTGGATCTACAACACGACGGCGTGGTGTATATGGTGGAGAATTTCTGCAGCAGGGCTTCGCCTACAAACAGTCGGGAGGGAGAGAGGAAAGCTAGCAAGGCGGCTAGGGTTTGGAGGAGAGGTGTATAGGGTTTGTGCGCCCCCACCCCTCTTTATATAGAGGGGGGTGCAGCCCTAGCCCCTCCCCCAAGCCCAAAGGATAAGGAGTGGGGGGCATGGACTCTCCCCTCTTCTAGAAACCCTATCTCTAGTTTAAACGATTTAAACTCTCTAGGATCGGCTGGGCCCTATGGGGCCTTGTGCCCCTGGCCCAATGCGGCCAGGACACTCCCTCATAGGCCCATGCCCCCTCCCGGAAGGTGGGGCCACGTTGGTCCCCTTCCGGAAGGTTCTAGAAGCTTCCGGTACAATACCGATTAACCCGGAACAATTCCGAACTCCAAAAACTGCACTGCCTTATATGAATCTTATTCTCCGGACCATTCCGGAACCTCTCGTGATGTCCCGGACCCCATCCGAGACTCCGAACAAAAATTCATAAACCAATTATCCAATCTATCCTAGCGTCGAGATACGTTAAGTGTGTGACCCTGCGGGTTCGAGAATATGCAGACATGATCTTCTATCAATAATCAACAGCGGGGTCTGGGCACCCATATTGACTCCCACACATTCATCGATGATCATATCGGATGAACCACGATGCCAGGATTCAATCAATCCCATATATATATTCCCTTCGTCTCGCGATATTTTACTTGCCCGAGATTCGATCGTCGGTACCGTCATACCTAGTTCAATCTCGTTCACAGCAAGTACTTTACTCGTTCCGTAATCCGATATCACTTTGTGATTAACTCCTTAACCACATGCTTGCAAGCGGTGTTGATATCGATTACCGAGTGGGCCCGAAGTATATCTCTCCGACTTGGGAGGGACAAATTCCATCTCGATACATACAACCCAACAGATACTTTCCGATCACCTGAGAGACACCTTTATGATCACCCTCTCATAGGATGACGTTTGATGACCTCAAAGCTTTCTTCCGGTACCAGGGAGTTGCATTATCTCATGGTCTAAGGAATACAATATTTGACATAGGAAAAGCTTCGCAAAGATGAACACGATGAAACGATCTAATTGCTTCGCTTAGTTTGGGTCTGTTCATCATATCATTCTCCCAATGATATGATCTCATTATCAATTGACAACTCATGTCTATGGTTAGGAAACCTTAACCATCATTGATCAATGAGCTAGTCCTTAGAGGCGTACCAGGGACAAGGTGTTGTTCACAAACCACACAAATATTAATGTTTCCGCTTAATACAATTCTAGCATGGAATATAAACTTTATCATGAACAAGAATTATAATAATAACATCTTTATTATTGCCTCTAGGGCATAATTCCAACAGTTCCGTAATCCGATATCACTTTGTCATTAACTCGTTAACCACGTGCTTGCAAGCGGTGTTGATATCGATTACCGAGTGGGCCCGAAGTATATCTCTCCGACTTGGGAGGGACAAATCCCATCTCGATACATACAACCCAACAAGTACTTTCCGATCACCTGAGAGACACCTTTATGATCACCCTCTCATAGGATGACGTTTGATGACCTCAAAGCTTTCTTCCGATACCAGGGAGTTGCATTATCTCATGGTCTAAGTAATACAATATTTGACATAAGAAAAGCTTCGCAAATATGAACACGATGACACGATCTAATTGCTCTGCTTGATTTGGGTCTGTCCATCATACCATTCTCCCAATGATGTGATCTCATTATTAATCGACAACCCATGTTTATGGTCAGGAAACCTTAACCATCATTAATCAATGAGCTAGTCCATAGAGGCGTACTAGGGACACGGTGTTGTTCATAAACCACACAAGTATTAAAGTTTCCGCTTAATACAATTCTAGCATGAAATATAAACTTTATCATGAACAAGAATTATAATAATAACATCTTTATTATTGCCTCTAGGGCATAATTTCAACAAACTGTCCATTTAGGAAAGCCGTCTTAACGTCCATTTGATGAACGAGAAGACCGTGTGAGGCAGCCAGAGAAAGTAGTACTCGAATGGTGGTTAACCTTGCTACAGGTGAGTAAGTGTCAAAGAAGTCTTCACCTTCCTTTTGGGTATAACCCTTGGCCACAAGCCTTGCCTTGTACTTCTCAATAGTACCATCAAGCCTTAGTTTCTTCGTAAACACCCATTTACATCCTACAGATTTGCACCCATAAGGACGATCAATGATCTCCCATGTTTCATTAGCTAAGATGGAATTCATCTCACTATGAATAGCTTCCTTCCAGTAGTCAGCATCAGGAGATGCATAAGCTTCTGAAATGGAAGTGGGAGTGTCATCGACAAGGTACACAATGAAATCATCACCAAAAGACTTTGCAGTCCTTTGTATCTTGCTCCTTTTAGGAATTTCATTATCATCCTCCTTAGGACTTTCAGAGTGTTCAATTGGAATGGTAGGTTCAGAGAATATAGAAAATTCCTGATTAGATGAACTAGGTATCTCCGGATTTGATGAGTTAGGTTTATCCTTCATTGGAAAGATATCCTCAAAGAAAGTCGCATCAGTTGACTCCATGATTGTATCGACATGAATGTCAGGCACTTCAGATTTTACTATCAAGAATCTATAACCAATGCTATGAAAAGCATAGCCCAGAAAAACACAATCAATGGTTTTTGGTCCAAGCTTGCGCTTCTTGGGGATTGGTACATTAACCTTTGCCAAACAACCCCAAGTACGTAAGTAAGAGAGTTTTAATCTTTTCTTCTCCCATTCTTCGAATGGAGTAATTTTTTTGTTCTTTGTGGGAACTCGGTTTAGAACATGACAAGGGGTCAATAGTGCCTCCCCCCACCATTCCTTAGAAAGACCCGATGTGTCTAACATGGCGTTAACCAAATCTGTTAGAGTACGGTTCTTTCTTTCGGCTACTCCATTTGACTGGGGTGAGTAGGGAGGCGTCCTCTCATGAATTATGCCATGTTCCGCACAAAAGGAATCAAACTCGTTGGAAAAATACTCTCCACCACGATCAGACCTAAGCCTCTTAATCTTTTCGATCAAGTTGATTTTCTGCCCCAGCTTTATAGATTTTGAAGAAACTCAAAGCCTCATCTTTTGATTTCAGAAGATACACATGACAATATCTCGTAGAGTCATCGATCAAAGTCATGAAATATTTCTTTCCACCTTTTGTCAACACACCATTCATCTCACAAAGATCAGAATGTATGAGCTCTAGTGGTGTTAAATTTCTCATTTCTGCAGTCGTATGTGACTTGCGAGGTTGTTTAGCTTGCACGTAGACTTGGCACTTAGATCCCTTAGCAGTTGAGATATCATGGATTAAATTTATTTTGGCTAGCCGCGTCATACAACCAAAATTAATATGACAAAGACGAGAGTGCTAGACATTTGATTCAAAATTCGTGTAAATATGATTAACAACTTTATTACAAATGTCTGACAGAGATAAGCGGAACAAGCCTCCGCACTCATAGCCTTTACCAACAAAGGTTCCATACTTCAAAATTACAAATTTATTGGACTCGAATACAATCTTGTAGCCATCTCGACACAGAAGAGATTCGCTAACCAGATTTTTATTTATTGAGGGAACATGATGCACGTTCTTCAGGCGCACGGTCTTTTCCGAAGTGAACTTCAGATCGACCGTATCAACACCATGAACAGAAGCATGCGAGCCGTTCCCCATCAGCATGGTTTGAGTCCCTCTGACCTGATATGAAGAAAACATGGAAATATCAGAACATACATGTACATTAGCGCCCGTGTCAATCCACCAATCAGGAGAATGACATAATGAAAAAACAATAGGTAATATACCATACCCAACATCTTTCATCTCAACGTCGCCCATGGCAACATTAGCAGTCTTGCTGCCCTTCCCATGCTGGCGTTTGTCAAAGCGGTTGGGACAAGCAGGAGCCCAATGATTAGGATCACTGCACACATGACAAGCACCTTTCCTCTTATCAGTCTTCTTCTTGAAGCTGGTGGACTGTGACGCCTTGTTCTTTCCATCGAACTTTCCTTTGTCATCAAACTTGCCTTTGTTCTTGAACTTGTGAGGCTAGAAGTTCCTTTTCTATACCAGGTTGGCATTAGAACCTCCCTCGGTACCTCGAGCACGTGTGTCTTTTGCTCGCGCCTTCTCTTCTACATCAAGAGTCCCAATGAGATCCGTCATGGAGAACTCTTGTCTCTTGTGCTTAAGAGAAGTAGCAAAATTCCTCCATGACTGGGGAAGTTTGGCAATGATGCCTCCGACAACAAACTTGTCCGGTAACACACAAGTGAAGTGCTCAAGCTCCCTGACAAGTGACTGTATCTCATGAGCCTGCTCCACAATGGGGTGGTCCTCAACCATCTTATAGTCATAGAATTGTTCCATGACATACAGTTCACTGCCAGCATCGGAGACTCCAAATTTTCTCTCGAGCGCATCCCACATATCCTTGCCATTGCTAAATGACAGATATGAATCGACAATATTGTCGCCAAGAATGCTGATCAAGGCAGCCTTGAAAGTGGTATCAAGTTTTTAGAACGCCTCTTCCTGAGCGGGATTAAGTTCTCCCTCAGGTACGCCATAGATGGCGTTATAGCAGCTCATGGTCTGAAACCAGAGCACTGCTCTCGCACGCCATCGTTTGTAATTCACACCTTCGAACACAGGTGGCTTCATAGAAGCAACAAAGCCACTTGGGGCAAATTGCCTGAAATAAGGTTTTTGGATTGTTGAATAATAGAGCAATTTACCAAGCGAATTACCCATAATAAACGCTAGATAAAACATGATTAGAATAAAAGACAAAATACTAATCATGTGAAATAGCGAAAACATATTAAGACAGGTAACCAAACAGACTGCAAAACATAAGTCTTGAGATGCGATCAAAACAAGATTGATAAAGAAAACATACACGACAACGGCAGCAGAAGAGGAACCGCCGGTGTTCGTGTTGGCACCATCGTTAGCCATGTCGTCGAGGAAGAGGGTGCTGATGCCGGGGAAGAAGTCCTCGTTGGGGAAGACGTCGGCGCAATCGGTATCCGAGAGGGAGTCCGTGATGAAGCCAGTAGTCGCGCCGATAGCGCTCCCCAAAAACCTTTTCGCCCTTCTCCCGTACAGGACTCGAAGCAGCGGGGTCTCGGAGGCCTACTGTCCCGGCTCGCGGTGCACGCCGCAAGACGGGATGGGGAAGATCTAGGTAGCGCAGTGCTCTGGAACTTGAGGCGCAAAGGAGTATGTCCACTCAGTTCGTATTAAAAGTCCACTCGAGCAAAACGTTTCAACTTCTGTACGACTGTTCATATACCATTCATGCGTAGCAAAATAAAGCTCGGCTCGGCGAGATTCCCGTAACCCGCAACCCGCAACCCGCGGCGCGCGTCGTGACGAGACGAGGCGAGGCGAGGCATGGCGTGGCGTGGCGAGCGAGGAGGAGCGCGCGTGTGGAACCCTCTCCTTCTCCATCTCATCCTTTTACCAAGTGGTAGGAGAGCTCACCTTGGTCCAACTTCCACTCAACTAGCAATGTGGGACTAAACATTTGTACCAGCTCTTGCCTTGCATGAATGAGCCAAATGTGTCTCTAGGATTTCAGGAATTTATTGACATATAATAAATGGGTTGAGCCTATTTTAGGCAAAAATTCCAACAGGTATGTCATGACATTATGAAACCCCACAGGAACAAAGTCGTTTGGTTGCACCACAGGAAAAAAGCAGAAAATGTGTACGTAGATTGGGTACATAACATAATTGTCATAGACACATAGAAAAATTTCCAAAAGGTCTAACCTCTTGTTAGGAATCATATGAGAATGTAGTACAGGAAAGGAATCCATAGAAATTTCGAAGGGTTCAATTTAAATCAAATGGTCTCTATAGAAAAAAAAATCCTAATCTTACAAAATTCCTTTGTAAATCATTTGAATCAAACATGAACAGATATGAACCTGCACCATTGCGTCACCCGGAATTCAATGCGCACTTTCTGCTTCTAGTGTTTTATCAGTAGCATGTGTCAGTTCAGAACTGTACACGAATCTTGTGCACGATTAGTATTACGTATCAGTTCAGAACTGCACAGGAGTATGTACCATATCGAACCACAGTTATGGAAATACCTTGCCTCTTACGGTGCTGGTTAATTGCAGGCACCGCCGGCCGGAAGAGCGTGGACGCCAAGTCCGGCGCGGCGAGGCAGCGCCCACACGTTCGTTTTCTTTATTTTTCTTTTAAACGTTGTGCTGTCGAGCCTAATAATGATCTCAAACGGTATATCTATATAGGTGGGCGAGACAGCACCACACCCGCACGATCGGCGTCGTCTCGGCGCTGCTCGCGTCCGTTTTTGTTCTTGTGTGATGGGGCAGGGAGACAAAGCCCAGCTAGACGACACTCGAGGCGTGTTGGGCTTGGCTGCGTCATTTCTACATGGGCCGTAGGTCTGGCGAAGCAGAGGGTTCATTGATTGATTGTGCAGTGCTGTATAGCGAGTGTGTTTGCCTGTTTGATCAAGTCTCCTGCAAGAAAAAAAATTATTGCAAGTTTGGTTACTATTGAGGCTTAGTTTTTCCATCTTCGTCTTTCTTTTCTGGAGCAAGAGGTTACTCACCATGATGTGTTTCTACATGTTGGAACTTGGAAAGAATACCCGGTCATCACTGTCCACGCAACCTTGCGTTTCAGTCCAAAAGATCTTGCTGGAAGTAACATCACTAAAACGACTGTACCTAAAACGATGTACAGTATCTATCTACTAATTTTGCTAGAGGTAGGTTAGTAAATACGTTTCCGTCCGCTGATTTACGTTTCCATCCGTCCCGTCCAACGCGTCCGCCCCGCGAGAAAAAACTCGATACGAAGTCACCGTCGGTCCCGAACTCCCCTCCCTCGATTCACCCACTCCGCCCGGCCGGCGCCCCCGGTGCTCCTCCCCTGGTTCGTCCGTGGCGCGAGGGGCGGCGAGGAGGGGGTCGTCGAGGACGAGGGCCCTCCCCTGGTTCGTCCGTGGCGCGAGGGGCGGCGAGGAGGGGGTCGTCGAGGACGAGGGCCCTCCCCTGGTTCGTCCGTGGCGCGAGGGGCGGCGAGGAGGGGGTCGTCGAGGACGAGGGCCCTCCCCTGGTTCGTCCGTGGCGCGAGGGGCGGCGAGGAGGGGGTCGTCGAGGACGAGGGCCCGGCCGGCGCCCCCGGTGCTCCTCCCCTGGTTCGTCCGTGGCGCGACAGCTCGGGGGTCGGCGTCGTGGCAGCACCGCGGCAGCTCGGGGGTCGGCGTCGTGGCAGCACCGCGGCAGCTCGGGGGGTCGGCGTCGCGGTCGCGGAGCAGAGCCGACGCCGGGAAGAAGCTGCAGGAAGGCGAGGAGGGGGTCGTCGAGGACGAGGGCCCGGCCGGCGCCCCCGGTGCTCCTCCCCTGGTTCGTCCGTGGCGCGACAGCTCGGGGGTCGGCGTCGTGGCAGCACCGCGGCAGCTCGGGGGGTCGGCGTCGCGGTCGCGGAGCAGAGCCGACGCCGGGAAGAAGCTGCAGGAAGCGCCGCGCCCTTCTCTGTAGTATATAATAAAGCACGAAGTGATATTACAACGAGCGCCATAAGTCTACTCTCCGGCTGGTCGACCCCAATCCTGCAGCGCCGGCCCCGTCCCTAGATTTGATGGCGGCGGCGGCTACCGAAAGGAGGCGGGGCAGAAGACTATGGCAGCGCAGATGCTGGCCGCCTCTATTCGATTCCTTGCGCCAAGAGGACCGTATGCTACCCCATCACCGGAGTCACCGAGTCAAGCCTACCTCCAACCTGCTCCTTTCCCCGTCGCCGGAGTCACCCAGTCAAGCCCACCTCCTCCCTCACATCTCTCTCCTCTCCATGTCCCCTCGCTACCTTGACCTGACCCCCTCCTCCCTCGATCCATCCCGCCGAGACCACCCTCGTACTCCAGGGCCGCCCGGATCCACCATCCCGCCACCAAATCCACACTCTCCGGTGCTGCCCCATCCCCCAGAACTTGAAGATTTGGGGGTGGTGATAGCTGGGTAAGACGTGGCCGTCTCGGGCAGTGGAGGTGGCCAATTGCGGGTTAAGATGGACGCCCTTCAGGATGGCGCTCAACAAGTTCGCCGATATGACCACCGACGAGTTCCACTACACCTACGCCGTGCCCAAGGTGCGGTACCACCCCTCCCTGAGCGGCGGCCAATGCCAGGATGACCGGAGCTTCATGTACGCAGATGCTGAGAACCTACCAGCAACAGTGGACTGGCGACAGAGGGGCGCGGTGACCGGCATCAAGGTCCAAGGCCATTGCGGTACGTGCGTACGTTGTTCCTGGTTTTTCCTTCATTCTTTTCGATCTACGAAGTTGTGTGATTCATTCGAATGTGCGAGACCAAAAAAATCTGTTCAAGGGAGTTGCTGGGCGTTCTTGACGACTGTGGCGGTGGCGGGCATCAACAAGATCAGGACGGGGATGCTGTCGGAGCAGGAGCTCATGGACTGTGACAACACCCGCAACGATGGATGCGGCAGCAGGATCATGGACTACGCCTTTCAGTTCATCCACACAATCGGAGGGATCACCACCGAGTCAACTACCCGTATCAAGGCATACAGAACAGTTGTGACCTGTCCAAGGTGAATAACAGCCGGCAGCTATAAACCTTGCCCGGTCGAGAATTTGAAATTTGCCAATGGTCTGCAGTGCAGAGGTCGGTTTCTAACCATTGAACTCAACTGTTAGTATTGTACTGCACGTAACGAGTTTATTTTTACTCCATTTGAACCGATGATCTGTGATTAACCAAACAAGTTTTTGTCTGTTTCATAAAAGGAACCAGTCTCCCGCTTTTCTCTGGATCATCAATTGCGCTCCTAGAACATTGTCAATATCATGCAATTATCAGTGAATTTAGACGTTGTTGGGTCGCCAGTATTCTGGTGGGCATTTTTGAGTGCAGCTTAAGTTACTTAGCCACGTAGTTTGTTGGGTATCAGCACTAATTGCTCAGATGTCCATTCTCCCAGGTCCAAAGGATAAGGCTAATGCTTGTGGGTTTATTTAAAGTATACTTAGTAGTTTGCAAGTTTTTTTTTTCTAATTGGTTTTACACAAACATTATTTTTTTAGAGAGCTCGCTCATTAGTCCCTCCACTAGAATAGACACCAGATTGTTCCTACTCATAAATTTCTTATTTCCTTTAGTACAGTGGTCTATGATTCAGAAACAACCTTTTCTTTTGCATATAAACACTGCTGATGTGTCGAATTGTAAGAGTGGAAATTTAATGTTTAAGTCAAACTTTCCTGCTTAGGCATGTTGCCATGATTATTCCATCCTATCTTTTGAATTTATTGTTTCATTATGCTTGAGCAGAGACTAAAATAAATTTTATAGCGTCAGCGGTGCCAGTGGATGTTTTTTTGTTAGGGAATTTTTTATGAAACCTATGTGACTCGGGACATCGTTTTGAACCTACCAGATGTGTCGCTCTAAATCTCCCGCTGGAGGCCCGAGTTCAGCGCCTCTGGGTGGTGCGACCTGCTACGCGTGATGCTAGCTCGAGACTGAAGCAATGTTATCCCCTTCCCCTGTATCGTCCATTGATTCCCTGCAAAGCACATGACAAATCAAGAAAGGTATAGCTTATTAATTTCAGTAAATTCAGCTCAGAAAAATATTGGGGCCAAATGTACCTTGACTTTCTTATTTTTTTAGAGCATGGCAACAGAAATTGCAGAACATCATGTCAGGTCAACACATAAACTTTAACAATCTGGTGGTTTGCAATTCTGAGTAAGGATATGAAGTGTACCTTTAAAATCAGAATGCAGATTATGAATATCAGGTCAAGATACAAATAGTATCTGCATTGCTTTTTCCATGAAAGTCCACCGTTAGAATAAAGCTGTTTAATTAGAATATACACCATCGGCAGTGAGTGAATTCTGAAATGGAATTTACAGCAAGATGTGTTTCCAGCAGGCTACGGATCATGTTTAACTTCACATGGTCTTTACCAAATAAAGAAATCTAAGATATTAGAGATGTTTCCCCATAAAAGGAAGATTATCACCACACTACAGATTTTTTCTTCCTTTTCTCCTTTTGTCTTTATAATTTTGTCTTCTTTTAAGAAGAATACTTTTTTAAGATGTTAAGAAGAGTACTTGCTGCTTGCAAGTCTACCAATGTGAAACGCTCATTGCCTTTAATTACTTCCCAGTGATCTTTAAACAATAATTCATTCTTTGGGGTATCTGCGAAAATAACCCTTTGCCTGGAGATGCAGATGAACACTTGTAAGAAAAGACAAAAGGAAAAAAGAATATTGGATGTGTAAAATGACATTTTTGTTATAGTGGATTGATAAAAACTAGCCAGTCTTCTATCTGCTAAGAAATCCGGGGACAACATATAGATAAACATACCATGAATATGCTTTATTGTAAGCAACAGGACTGTTGAATCGAATACAGATACATGGGGACAAAATACAGATAAATATACCATGAATATGCTTGATGGTAAGCAACAAGACCGTCGAATCCAACACAAATACTGAATCTGGGTGAGGGTGAGTGAAGGCTGGTTCTGAACTACCGCTCAACCTATGGGTGTTGGTGCCTCTTTTTCGAATTTTCTCTCCCTTTTGCTAATATACTTATGCGGACAGCTTATGTTGATTGTATCAATTGTGGAAAATTGGCAATTATAAGTTTGCTACTTCACTCGACTATCCAAGAAATTCAGATTTTTTTTCATAAAATTCATTATTTATTTTTAGAGAGTTTGTTATTATCCACATGTAAATCAATTCTTCTTGCGTAAAGAATATTTAATTAAAATCACCTGATTTGCTGGTCATAGCCTACTCTTCCGCGGCAACGCGCGGGCATTGTGCTAGTTATTATGTAAATTTTTTTGTGTGACTATTATTATTATGTACAATATAAACATCATTTTACTGAAAGCCAAGAAGAACTTTCTTATAACCTAGTACTTCCTCCGTTTTAAAATATAAGATGTTTTAGATTTGTGAAGAAAATGTACCTAGACTTGTTTTAGTGTGTGGTTCACTCAAAATTGGAATGAATCTATACACTAAAACAAGTCTAGATACATTTTTTCACAAACCTAAAACATCTTATATTTTGAAACGGAGGGAGTACAATCTAATGTATGGATATCATACCAAATAGTACATGTGACATCGAGATTTGGTGATGCACGCAACCAAAATGCTACAAATATGAACTTACAAAATGCCATGTCTTGGTGAGCATCGACACGGTGCACCGAAGGAACATATATCACTAATTTGTACACCCTCTTAATAAAAAACGAATTTATACGTCCTATAGGAAAACAAAACATGAGTCCGCACACATAATTCTCTAGATTCATTGTTCTCTAGTCTCCATATTTGTTGCTGATACACTTTTTGTAATGCAATTACCACGAAGCTATATGCAATTTTGGGTTACCGAGATCTACGAGGATGCCAGATAACCAAGAGAGAACAAGGCCACTTAGAAAGAAAAATTATACTAGCACAACATTTCGAGAATATGTAATCATTCATGCTATGTAATTATGCGATACCGGTTTCTATGCGGGTCTCAAAAACACCATCAGATTCCTACTTTGCAACGAGATGACATTGTAACAACTTGACAGTAGCAAGGGCTCAGTTTGCACCGTGGTGCGCTGTGCTTATTTTACAATCTTTTGCTGAAAATTGACTATACTGATAATAGAAAGTCGAGTACTACTTCCCCAGTTTGAACTAAAAGCACGACAAGAATTGTGGAATCGAAGGAGTAGAAGAAATGAGCTTATGAGTTATGATGTAGGCTAAGCCTACCGAGCCTAGAAATGGAGTGTCCTTTTTGGAATAATAAGCCTAGGAATGAGCTGTTGGAGATAGCCTGATTGAGCACCTGAAGCTTCAGGTAAAATTTCCTAATCTGAAGATTCTCCTCCCAATCACGCGGAGGGAACAGCTACCTGAACACGGAACAACTGTCCGCCTATGGAAACCGTCAAACACAAGTCTCACTTCCCATTCCCGTGTGCGTGTCCCTGCCTAAACAACTCGACAAATCCAATATTCCAATCCGCGTCACGAAAGCGTCAAAACAGCGGGAGCCGAGCTGTAACGCAGCTTCTAGAAGCTTCCGGGTCTCGCGGGAAGCCACGCCGGCGCGCCCTAGGGGCTAGGGTTGTCCGCCGGCCGCAGGGATGGCGTCGGCCGCCAAGTCGTCGCGGTCGCGCCCGGCCGGCCACTCCGGCGTGCTCCCGATGCACGCGGCCGCGGGCGGCAGAGGCGGAGGCGGCGACGGCGCCGGGGCGCGGCTCGCCGACAAGCTCAACATCTTCAAGACCGACAACTTCGACCCCGACTCCTACGTGCAGGCCAAGTGCCAGACCATGAACGAGAAGGTAAGGGGTTCGTCTCGTCGTCGGCCCCGTCGGGGATTGGCTTGGTGTTGGCGGGCTTGCGGCGGGAAAGCTTAATTGGTTTTGTGTTCCAGAGGTGTTCGTTCGGTACGGGATTTTGGAGCTTACTACTGGGTTTTAGTTGGGCACATGATTGCTGAAGTCGGGGGCGAATTATGGAAAAAGTTTGGTAACGTGGTGTGGCAGTACTGGTAGTTTACTGTCCTGAATCCTGATGCTGGCAAATTAATCATCGAACTGCAGATATACCAGACAATAACCGAAATGGCGAGGTGGCTTAGATTGAGTTTGGAGGACAAGTCTTTGTGGTTTGCGATTTCACTCCAGCTCGGAGTGGGAAGAAGCACTAACACAAATGGAGTAGATGTTACTTCCTCTGTTCCATAATATAAGATGTTTTGCTAGACTAAGGTAGCCTGCCAAAACATCTTATATTTTTAAACAGGGTAGTACTTCTGGATTTACATGTATGGCTTTGCGAAAAGTCTGTTGCTCGCGCATGTGAATAAATGGAAAAGAAAAATGCAAGTTCGTGTCGAAGTTTTCTGACCGTGTGGTCTACTAAGGAGCAGAGGGAGATCAACTCCCATCAGTTTACTGTGTTTAGTTGTAGAATGATAATGTTATGGTTCATTCGGTAAACAGATGCTTGCAAAGTGAATGCGTTCATTTAGAGGTTGGAGGTTTTCCTCCAATTTTTGGGTTCACCTCGGAAACAAATCACTGGTTGTTAGTAATTCTGTTTTTAACTGTGTTTATTTCTGAGCAGAGGGAGATGAACTACAATCAATTTAGTGACCACTTTAGATTTATTTGGAAGCACCAGCTTTTTAAATGAGCTCTCTGTTGTCGGAGTAACGTATGGATTGGTGTCCTCATCTGTATGTGTTATATCCAACTAGGTTAATTTGTGGAGTATACTATCGCTTAGGACCCCTTACTTTTTTAGTCGCACAATGTAATGTACATGAGCTCAGTCTTTCAAATTGCACCGCTCTTTGCTTCGTTCATGCTATTTTTGAAGCGTATTTTACTTGAATTATCAATGAAAAGTTACGTGAAATGCTTTGAAGAATCAAGGGTGACTGAAGTTCAATTTTTTGACAGGAAATAAGACAACTGTGTTCTTATCTGCAAGATCTAAAGAAGGCTTCCGCTGAAGAGATGCGTAGAAGTGTATACGCTAATTATTCTGCATTCATCAGGTGCCTAGAAGTATATATGCTAATTATGCTGTATTCATCAGGTGTCAAACTGTTTAAATTTTAAATAAATAAAAAACTGTTTAAATTTAATCATACCCGTGAGAGTATCTTCCTGAAACACACAGTATATCTTCTGATAAACCCCCCTTGGTTTTGTTTCTCTACAATTGGTGTGCAGCTGTGTGCGCTAGCATGTTTTGCTGCTAATACTATGGTCTCTCAAATGCTGTATCTTCAATGAGAGTAGCAACACTTCTTGGAACAATTTTTGTCACGGACTTTAAGTTTAATCTGAATATTGTAAGAACTAGATTTCAAGTCTGCAATAAATACTCGAGAACAACAATTTCCTTGTCACAGTTCTTCTATTGTTCTGAGTGTCTGGTGTTCACTTAATTTCTTGTCCTTCTATGGTAATTTCTTGTTCTCAAATCATCGCCTGCATGCTACTTCCTGAGTCCTGTAATATTTCTCTCTACAACCCAATTCATGACTTTGGAATACAGTGTCTAAAAGCTAGTCTCTTGGTTGTCAGAACGTCAAAGGAGATATCTGACCTCGAAAGGGAGTTGCAATCTATTAAAAATCTGCTAAACACGCAGTCAACTCTAATTCATGGTCTTTCCGAAGGGGTTCAGATCGATTTCTTGACTACAGGACCTGAAGGTTCTGCAGAAGAGAACATGTCTACTGTTGAAGACCAGGAGCTTTCAGAAATACAAATTTGGTGTAATGATTTTCCTGACAGGCTCCATGTTTTGTTGGCGGAGAGAAGAGTGGATGAAGCACTGGATGCCCTGGATGAAGCAGAGCAAATTGCTGCAGATGCAAAACAGAGACAGACTCTTAGCGCAGCTGAGGTTCTTGCTTTGAAGAGGGCTATCTCTGACAATAGTCAGAAGTTGTCAGATCAGCTTGCTGAAGCTGCTTGCCAGTCTTCCACTTATGGCATTGAATTACGTGCTGCAGCTTCTGCTCTCAAGCGTCGTGATGGACCTCGTGCTCATAGTTTATTGCTCAGTGCACATGACCAAAGGCTTCAGTCCAACATACAAACAACACATCCGTCTAGCACAGCATATCGTGGGGCTTACACAGCTGCTCTTGCAAAGCAAGTTTTTTCTGCTATATCTCACGCTCTCAGTGACTCTACAGAAGTCTTTGGTGATGAACCATCTTATGCATCTGAACTAGTTACATGGGCTACTAAGCAGGCAATGCTATTTTCCTTGCTTGTAAAGAGGCATGATCTAGCCTCTTGTGCAGCTGGTGGGGGCTTAAGAGCTGCTGCCGAATGCGTTCAAATATCACTTGGTTATTGCTCCTTGCTAGAAGCTCGTGGTCTGTCACTTTCAGGAGTTGTGATGAAACAATTCAGACCCTGTGTTGAGCAAGCATTAGATTCCAGTTTGAGGAGAATTGAAGAGAGTACTGCTGCTTTAGCTGCAGCTGACGACTGGGTACTAGTCCATTCCCCAACTGGTATACGGCCATTTGCTAGATCATCTGCTGGTAATTTGGCACTGCAACCGAAGCTCTCCAGCAGTGCTCATAGGTTCAATTCGATGGTTCAGGTAACGATTTATTTCTTGACAGATGTTTGAGGCGCGTATCTTTGTTCTCCTGTAATATGCTTGGCTCATTTGGTACTTTCAAGGTTTATTTTTAACTGTATAGGTCTGAACCTCTGGAGAGCCCACTTTGCGCATACGGCAGCTGATTATATTCTTTTGCTTTATGGGACACTATTAATTTGTTTTTAGGAAATTTCCTTGGACTATTTTTAGCAACCCTTGCAATATCTTTTATGTGTCCTCTTTCTATTTCAAGGATTGATACATGTAGTAAAGGTATTTTGATTTGCAGGATTTCTTTGAGGATATTGGGCCGCTGCTTAGCTTGCAGTTAGGTGGTTCTTCGATGGATGGGCTTCTGAAAATCTTCAATACATATATCGATTTGCTCGTAAGTGCTCTACCAGGCTCAGTGGATGATGAAGCGAATTTGGAAGGGTTAGGAAATAGGATTATTCGCATGGCAGAGACTGAGGAGCAGCAATTAGCATTGCTAGCCAATGCATCCTTACTTGCTGAAGAGTTGTTACCTAGAGCAGCTATGAAGCTGTCATCTGTAAACCAGGCCAGCATGGATAGTATGCGTAGAAGGGGTCCAGAGAAGCAAAACCGTACAACAGAGCATCGTGAATGGAAAAGGAAGCTGCAACGTATGGTGGACAAACTTAGAGATAGTTTCTGCAGGCAGCATGCTCTTGCTCTTATATTCACGGAAGAAGGTGACACTCATCTGAGCGCAGAAATGTACATCAATATGGATAATAATGTTCAAGAGATAGAATGGGCCCCATCTCTAATTTTTCAGGTACCTACAACTTTCTATCTCTTAAAAATTTGATGGATAAATCTTATATTTAATACCAGTTTGAAGAATATGATCCACTATGGCAAGTGTCATCATGCTGGTGTATGAGTGTCTATTGTTGATGGATTTTGGTGTCGGGTTTGACTGAGTTGTAGGGTGAATAAGTCTATCAGTTCTTAACTTCTTATGAGTCTGACCAGTAATACTTTCTTTCTTATGTGGTAAAGTAATCATATCCAGCATGGATATACTGTCATGGTGTTGTTTTTATTTTCCGTTTTGACCAAAAGCAGCAGCGCTGTTTTATATGAAGAGGATTTTTTTAACAGTGCAAAGTTACAAAGAAGCAGGGGATGGGGTGAGGGCTACAGAAGGAGAATGTAACTGGTGGATGTTTTTATTGTGTGACTAGCCACAAGTTGGGAAATTATTTTATCAAATAAAATTTTTACTCCTATTTTTTATTTCTCAAAATATATCTTCTGTAGTAAAGAGAAAATCCAGAAAAACTGGTTCCCGTAATCACTGCAAGAAATGCGAACCATTTGAACTTGTTTTGCAACTGGATACTGGATAGAGTAGTGTTTTGTCAGAGTGCAGATTAAAATCATTCAACATTAACACCAACATCAAAGCCGTTTGTCCCAAGCAAGCTATGGTAGGCTAGATATGAAACCCACTAGAAAAGTATGGAAACGAAAAAGAGAAAGAGAGAAAATAGTAATAAAAAATCATTTCCAAAATAAATAAATCATGGAGCTTGAGCAGCCAAATGCATTTTGCAAATCTGCCCGAGAAACTATTTCCTTGTGCAGTATCTCATCTGCAATCCATTGCAGGAACTATATGCAAAACTAAACAGGATGGCAGGCATTGCCGCAGAGATGTTTGTTGGCAGGGAACGATTTTCTACACTGTTAATGATGCGTCTGACAGAAACGGTCATATTGTGGCTCTCAGATGACCAGAGCTTTTGGGAGGAAATTGAAGAGGGACCAAGGGCTCTGGGTCCCCTTGGACTTCAGCAGGTGAGCTCATTTTCTCAATCCCGTACTCTTTTAAGCCACCGATCATTGTTCTTATGTTTTCACTTTCTTTCTCAGTTCTACCTGGATATGCAATTTGTCATCCTTTTTGGGCAAGGCCGCTTCCTGTCCCGGCATGTACACCATGTCATATCAGAGATCATTGACAGAGCGATGGCAGCATTCTCTGCTACTGGATTGGATCCTGACAGGTAGTTTACTATTTATCCGGCTTCCATATTCCGTACCATTGTCTAATAAACTCTTTTGGAACCAATTAAATTTACTAGAAAGCTCTGAAATGCCTAATCTGAAGGCTGACTTAGCAGCATATTAATCTCTGCAGCGCGCTTCCAAGCGACGATTGGTTCGTGGATGTCGCGCAGGACTCCATCAGCAGGATCAGTGGGAAGGCCCGGGCTGCCAACTCGGAGAGGGAGCTGCACAGCCCGACGGCCTCTGTCTCTGCCCAATCCGTGTCGTCCGTCAGATCCCATGGCAGCTCCTAGTGCCTAGGCGGGGCAGGCCTTGTTCTGTAGACAGGTTTTTGCAGTGTAGTTGTAAAGCAGCAGTGTATTTCCCCTCTTCACTTCTCACCTGTATATTCTGGCTTTGTGTCCGGCCTGTAATCTGTTGTGCAGCTTGTTGTGATTGTATAGCACAGTGTGGATTTTAATAATTACTGTATAGTAAAAGAAAATCATTCTTTTAGAACAACAGGGACCACCGTCCCCGGCTCCATTCATAGAATGAAACCTTGCTAGCAGGTTTGATAGATTGTTTTCATTGGACAAGCCAACAAACAAGATCAAAAGGGCCTTCAGCCAAAAAACAACAAGAAAGAGCGCTTTACCTCTCCGTAGTGAACCGGAGCTTGCCCAACACCATTGTCGGAGTCAACCAGGTGCCTGGACCAGCAACTGGCATCGGGAAGGAGCTTTGCCATGACAAACAGACAGAACGTGCCCGTCATCTCCAACATAGGTTCTTTGAAGAGGAACATCCAATCGCTTGATCGAGCAAAGAATCAGACCCCACAAAAATTTGGTCATTCCTAACTTTTCATAGGCTCCATAAAACAACAACACAAACTGAAATAACAGGACATGCCTTTTGTTAGCTACCCAGAATCTGGAAACAGATTCATAAGTGTCACCGACAGGCAAACTAAAGAAACCAGAAATGCAAGGACAAACCTGCTTAGCCACAATACTACTACTACAATCAAAGAATAAATGTTGTACTGATTCAACTTCAGTACAAAATGTACAATTTTCAGGTTTTTGCATATTACTTTTTTTAGATTATCCCGAGTCATTAGTCTGTTTTGAGCTAAAAGGCATAGGAAAATATGGATCCTTGGGAGACTGGAAGCACATCCCCAAAATTGATGATTTTGTACAGTGTTGAAGAAGAATAGACTCCATCTGCGGTGTATTGCCATATGAGAGCATCACACTCACCAGAATAGCAAATGCTGCAGTTTAAAAGAAAATCATTAGCGTTGGAGCCGCAAAAGTTGAAAAAAGTACTATCATCAAGATTGAATTTCAGAGCTGAAGGTTTGTTCGTAATTGGTGACCATTGCATGACCTGTGTTCACGGTTCAGTTCACCTTCCATCGGAGAGCGCATGAAAAACCTCACGACTGACCGGGTCTCGCCTTCCTTTCCACGACCGTACGCGCCAAGCCATAGTTCGTCATCGATGGCGATAACCCATCCTACGACCAGTCCCCAGTCTCCTCCTGTCATGTGTATATTATAGTGCCTTTGATCGAGATCGGACGGCTGGGATCGCAGCTCGCCGATGCGCTAGGATCTGAAAGCGTCCTCATGAATAAGAATTTAGATGATTGTCGCCAGGCACCAACCACAACTAACAAAATTATAGGGAGACCATGGTAAAAAAAGATCTTCCAAGGCCATGATAATGCATGGAAATTTCTTGCAAGAACTGTCCACGTCTAGTGAGAGTCACAGCAGCTGACTTTTTGTGTCTTTTGAATCCTTCAACCAAAAAAAGTCCTTTGACATCTGTTCCCTCCCGCTAAATTACTTCCGTTATATATACCATGCCCAGCACGAGTACGAGACAGTACCAACTACAACCAAAACACGCACCAACAATCTCACCATCATCGACAATGGCGCGTTCCAGAGCAGCCTTAGCCGCGTTGGCGATCGCGGTGCTCGTGTCGGCGTGCGCGGCGGACCCGGAGCCGGTGCAGGACTTCTGCGTGGCTGCCGCGAAGACGGCGGGAGCGGACGGTCAGGCGACGTTCCCGGGCTTCCCGTGCAAGCCAGAGTCCACGGTGGTCTCCGACGACTTCTTCTTCGCCGGCCTCTCCCAGTCCGGCGCCGCCGCGGCGAACGACAGCCCGTTCGGGTCCGCCGTGACGGCGGGCAACGTGGAGGCCTTCCCGGGCCTCAACACGCTCGGCGTCTCCATCAACCGCGTCGACCTGGCCCCGGGCGGCGTGAACCCGCTCCACAGCCACCCGCGGTCCGCCGAGCTGGTGCACGTCGTCGCCGGCGAGATGCTCGTGGGCTTCATCAGCACGGCGGGGAAGTTCTACTCCAAGATGGTCGGGGAAGGGGAGAGCTTCGTCATCCCGCGCGGCATGGTGCACTTCCAGTACAACGCCGCCCGCAATGGCACCGCCAGGGCCGTCACGGTGTTCAACAGCCAGCTGCCCGGCGTCGTGCTCGCCGCGCCGTCGCTGTTCGGGGCCGAGCCGGAGGTCCCCGACGCCGTCCTCGCCAAGAGCTTCCAGGTGGACGGCGAGATCATCAAGCTCCTCAAGTCCAAGTTCCAGAATTAACGATCTCGATCAAGCTGCCTCTGGCTAGTTTGGCTGAGTTCTATATTTGTACACGAGTAAATAGCGTTGCTTACTTCGTTCAAATTTCATTTCATGTATTCGTTGCATCAATAAAACTTGAAATCGCACGGTATCAAAGTTACCTTTAAGCTCAAGATGATAACTCAGATCGTCCAGTTCTCTAGCCCCCTCCAGTGCGAAACAAATCAACATCTACGGAAGAGTCCTCCATCTTATGCAATCACAAGTTAAAATAATAATAATCAAGAATAGTATACATAGACTTATTAAAACTACGGTACACATACATATGCTCACAACCATGCACGTACCCTCACACAATGAACGCATGATATGTTTAACCCCATGAGCACCTCCAAAAGATTAAGTCAAAATATTCTGTGATCGACGAAGTCACCATAATTGTTAAAGAGCATGATACCCGTCAATGACATTAAAATCATATCATAGGTTAAATTTTAGGTAATTAGTAGCATTCATACTAAGTCTGAGATTTGGGTATGAGTCGGCTAGCTTGATCACGTGGAACTCAGTTAGTAGTAAACAACGATTTTCACCCTTCCCTACATGTGAATCCTTTATATAACATGTATATTTAAAATTTCTATATACAAATATGATAACATTCGATCAGTACCAATTTGTGTGTGCAAGAAAGGAAAGTCACAGTTATGTTTAGTCTGGAATTATATTTGTTCGAACATCCAAACTTTGTGGTCTCCGGAAGATTACATACGCCTCATCTAGCTGTGGTAAAATTACTTTTATAATTTCAAATATGTCATTGTAATCCTACAACAATTTATTCTGCCATTACATGGTATTTTGCACTTAATTTATCATAATTATATTAGATATTTTATACTAATTTTTTTACCTATATATAACTTGTTTTGCCATCACATATCAAAATAGTTTTTTATAGGAGAAATAACAAGATTTATGCTTGAAAACCACCATTAGAGTCAACGTGGAACATGGCGCACTCAACATGTCGTTCTACCCACCAGATCTACCATGATTAGCAAAACAATGTGCAACCATATTTAGTGATACAACCTTACCATAGAAACTAGTGCATGTTTTGTTGTGTTGTATCCAAGTATAATGACAAAACAATGCTGCTAATATTAAACCTAAACATTGGTTGCACATTTAAAATATTTTCCTCTACAAATAGACTACTGCAAAGTACATCACTAGTTTCATTTTTGAGTTTATGCAGTTTGGTAAGTTTTGATCGGAGATATTACATTAAATTTATTTGATATAAAAATCTAAACAAATTATAAAGAGTACTAATTAAAAAATCTACGAAGGTATGCTATATGTAACCGAGTGGTTTCTAGTACAATTTATGTGTAAAGGAAAAGGTTTGCACAGTGGGATTGTCAAGATAGTTGTAACTAAAAGCTCTTCTAGAGTGCATGAGTTCCTATGAGGACATAATGGTTTGGCTTTGTGTGGTGACCCAGCTCACCACTATATGTTGTAGTGCGCAAGTCATTGACATAACACTCATGGAACATTGTTCTGTCAATATTAAAATCCCCGGAATGGTACAAGAGAAACATAGCGGGTCCAATTTCTTCTTTCTTCATATACACATCCATAAGAGTACAAAAGCTCTGAGATCCTCCTCGGTCCAATGAGGATTACGTTCAAATTCAAATTCAAACAAACTAGCTTTAGGATCAATGGCACCACTATGTTCAGTACCATAGGAGCTCAGTAACTTATTTAGTATAGTTCTGCGCTGCTTGGCTCATCTAACTTATTCTAGTTTCTAATATCTAAGGTTCAGCTATAAGTCTTCAGTTTTTGTTCCATTTTCTATCTCATAATCTATGCCTTCAATGCCTCTAGAAAGACCCGTCTCCTCGTAGTAGATCTATCCTGCCTCGTGGTCTTCACTAGTATTGTCTTCACTCTTTCCATAATCTAAGCAAGGGTTGAGAATGTGTGAATGAGTAAGAGCGTACTCAACAAATTGTACTATCTTAGTGTTTGATGCACTAGCTATAGCCATGGATAAGAATCATATGCTTATTTTGAAAAGGTTTCTTAAAAAGGTAAGTTTAAGATTTTAGAAAACTCTATGTAAGTCAGTCTCCACAGGTTGTTTGAACTTCATGGAGTTATTTTTCTGCTGAGATCATACTTTAGTTCCTAAACAACAGGGAGTGACAAACCACATTTATTACACCCTGCAGAGGTGCGTTACTTTTCTCACAAACGTCCTTAGATTTGTTGCTCTTATTCACACTTCCATAGGTATGAGGATCGAACCAAGTATACCCAAGTCATGTCGAGTCCTTCTCCATGATCCCACAATTCATCCTTTGTAATTAGTTTCAGTACGAAGACCTACGCTAAATTACCATCCCTTCAAAGACACTCAATTCGTCATCCCTCCACACGAGATGGGAACATTAAGGGCTCCCACCTACTACTATCCTCTCTGTATTACAACCCGGCCTAGCATCCAAAGACATACAAAAGGAAGAAGTACTTCTGACTCGCTTCTCACATAAAAAGTTCTATGGTCAACGATGTCTATGTGACGCTCTAAATGACTGTCTGATGGCTCAGATGATGTAGATCTCGTTGGGAACCCTAAGTGGAAGGTATGATGAGCACATAAGCAAGTTTCCCTTAGTTATTTATAAGTCCAATTTGCATCACCTTTTTATATCATAATTTGCCTCTATTCATTGATATATGTCTTATTATGAGGTTTTACTTATGTCTTTTCCTCTGTTTTTGCATGTTGGATGATTCTTGGAGGATGGACTGCCGGAGTCAGGTTTCTGATGAAAAAAGAGGTGTTTTGATGCAATTTCGCGAAGATTAGAAAAATACCAGAAAAATATTGGAAAATTATATTTTCTCAGAAGACGAAGGAAGCTAGAAGGGGAGGCGTAGCCGGGCCATAAGGGTCCCACACCCCCTAGGCACGGGCCCACCTTGCCCTGCTCCTAGGGCATGTGTGGCCCACCTAACCGGCTCCCGGCTCCGCCCTGTCGCCTATATCTTCCCACAGAACCCTAATACCAGGGGAGCGACCACAGAAAGATTTCCGCCGCCTCTGCGGGGCGGAAAGCACCGAGAGAGAAAGAGCTCTCCGGCAGACAGATTTCTGCCGAGGAAATTCCTTCCCGGAGAGGGGAGATCGTCGCCATCAACACCGTCATCAAGCTAGGATTCATCGGGATCATCATCATCATCCACACCATCATCTCCACCAGCACCATCATCACCACTCCATCCTGCTGTAACAATCGTGTTGGATCTTGCATTAGTTCTTAGGGAAACTTTCCCGGTGTTGATTACTATTGTAGTTGATGCTTGTGAGTGGAACCATTGGATTATTGTTTATGTTCAGATTGTTATATATTACCATATCATCTTTGATCTTGATCCATATGATGTCTTAAGAGTAGTTCGTTTAGTTCTTGAGGACATGGGAGAAGTCATATTGTTAGTAGTGGATTTGTGTTGAGTTATTATTCAATGGTTTAGTATTTAAGTTGTGGTGCTATTCTTCTAGTGGTGTCATGTGAACATCGACTACATGATACTTCACCATTTATGGGCCTAGGGGAATGCATTGTGTATTTGGCTACTAATTGTGGGGTTGCCGGAGTGACAGAAACCTGAACCCCCATTAGGACACCTTTGCACAAGGGAGCTGTAACATCCCAGCATTTAGGAACTAACGAAGGGTAGATTTAGAAATTTGTGATATTGCATGCATTCATCTGTGAAAATGTGGGTAAAATTTTCGCCAAATAAAAAACCTAAAGTGATCAAGGTTTCTTTCATACTTTGAGATTAGGTATAGTCTTGAAGGATGATTGTTATAGACTTTGATATGATCTTTGTGGACTTATGTGTTTTGGGAAATGAAATTTGAATTTAAAACTTGAGCATTTGAATTATAATTCAAAAGGATTTTTGAATGATGTTTGAGTATTTGATTTAATTAAGAGTTAACAAATAATAACTCAAACTTTATATAAAGAAAGCAATTAAGAATAAGAATCTCCATTTCATAATTTTATTCAATAAATAAGTTACAAAAATGTAACTTATGAAAATCATCCACAATCTTTACAATTGCAAATAAATAAAGAATAATATTTCTTTATTGATGATAGTACAATCTTTATTACAAAATAATAAAATAAAGAGTACAAAAGAATAAATTAAAGATTACAATTGAATATGAGAGTTATTACAAGTGACTATTCTATAAAGAAAAATAAAAGCCTAAACTAAAATCTTGATCTTCAAATCTGGTACCTGCAAAATAAAAATAAACTTAAAAGAAAAAGAAGGTTAGGATTGGAATTATTTTACTCTCAGAGTTGACAGTGAAGTGCACTGTTCACTTTTTCATCATTGAGTATTTAAGGGGCAAGTTTCACCCATATGAAAGAATATATCTTTCATAATTTTAATCCATAAGTCAAATAAACAGCAAGGAGGGGCAAGTTTCACCAGCCAAGTAAAAGGTAACCTGATAACAATAACTCTCAAAATTCAGAACATATCCACAACTGTGCAGCAGGCACACAGGCAGCACACACACCAAACTGCATGGTGTGTGCTGTCAGCACCACAACAACAACACAATCAAACAAAACCATCCGCACAGCCATGGGAATACAACCCCACACCATTCCATAGTTCATACACACTAAGAACAGCAGCCAACAGCTAAAACCAGCCAAAGCCAAGATAAATAACACCAATCAAAACCTTGGATCACACCACCAAAATGGTGACATAAGGAGGGGATGGATCAGGTGGATAGCAAGACCAAGATCAAGCCATCAGGACCAGGAGATGAAGGGCTAGATCAAGGAAAAGCTAGGAGCTGTAAATATCAGGAGAGCATCAGATCAAGTTAGCACAAGATCAATCACAGGAAACCCTAACATCAAGTGACAGTGGTGAGTAAAATAGACCATCACATGATCTATCTATCTAAGATTAGACAAGCATACATGATCTGTCTTTTACTCAAATTCTCAGAAAACACCCAAGTGGGGTGAATCCATCACTGAACTTTAAACACTAAAAGCAATCGAAAAACTATAAAGATCCAACTTAGATCTCAGGACAACATCATTGATCTAAGATATCAAGCTATATTTCAATTCAAGAATGAATATAGCCAAGAATTAAACCTCTAGGCACATCTCTAAGACAAGAGTAGCACCTTAGATTTTAATCTTATGGATCTATACAAGTGATCAAGCCTACCATCATTTTTTCCCAAACTTTGATTCAAGAAATAGTATCCATATGAATCAACTAGATAAAATCTTAATCCCTAAACCTCATACCAACATAATAGGTCTTAGGGATTTAAGAAAGGAAGTTTCTACTTATCTTTAATGCCAAACTCATCTTAAGCTTGAACCAAACCAAACCAAGAAATAGAATCTAATCTTGTGTGCCATACAAAGATGGTGTCACAAGAACAGTTCTACACTAATCAGGTTAAGCATTCAATCTTCACAGATTCAACCAACCAACTACAAATCATTTTCCTGTTCTTAATTACAGGAATCATAACCAGGATATTCATATATATATATATATATATATCTTCACTATTTGAAACCAGTTGATCTCAAGTTATAGATGAATTCTTAAGCCAACAGTACTAATACAGTGACTTCATCACACAACACTCACTGTCATCAACCAAGTAATGATAGTGGTGAGATATTAAACCACTAGATTTACCAAGTATTGCTTCTAGAGCAACTTCACCATCTGAATCATCTAAAATTTAATCCAAAGAATCATATGATAAAACACTAGCATCCCACAGCTAACCATCAACAATTAGTAGCCAATTGGACATGATCCAATTCATGATCCAAGGATCATCAATACATGATCCAATTCATCAAATATCTAATCCACAGCAGGGTATGAACCCTAGGAAGAACAAACCATATTAATCAGGACAAGACAGTAACCAGAAAGGTCACCACCAACATCTAGCATAGGATGGCCTAGCATAGAGAGCCCAAGAGGGAGAGGAACTACTTACCAGAGGTCCTCGCTGTAGATCAGAAGAGGAAGTAGAGGAGGCTGATGACCACGGCGGCACGGGGAGAACCCCCAAGGGGGAGCTTGAAAGGATACGGATGTCGCCTAGAGGGGGGGGGTGAATAGGCGATTAAAACTTTTCCTAGAGTGGCTCAACAAAGGCGGAATAAAACTAGTGTTTACTTTGTAAAGCACAACCTAGAAACAACTAAGGTTTACCTATGTGCACCAACAACTTATGCTAAGCAATACAAGCAACAAAGTGATAGCAAGATATATATTACTTCAAGCACGAAGGCTATCACAATGTAAAGTGCATAAGTAAAGAGCTCGGGTATAGAGATAACCGAGGCACGCGGGGACACCGATATTTTACCGAGTTCCTCCCAACATGGAGTACGTCTCGTTTGGAGAGGGGGTGGTATCAAACCACCAACGCCACAAAAGGCCTCCCTTATTCTCCGGTGAATCTCACCCCAATGGGATCGATCCACGCTTCCACTATTGGTGCACTTGTCGGTGGCAACCGGAACCTCTCACAAGGTTGGGGCACAACTCCACAACTTAATTGGAGGCTCCCAACAAATGCCACAAAAGGCCACAATGCCACCAAGGCCACAAAACCGTCTAGGGTTCCAAGAACCCAAGAGGGACAAGCTCCAATGAGCAACTCAAACCAAATCCTCCAAAGAGAACTCAAACCGATGCACCAAATGCAAATGGTAAGAACACCACAAAGATGCTCAAATCCCTCACTCTCAAGTTCCAACAAAGCTACTAAAGCTAATGGGGGAACAAGAGAGGAGGAATCAAAGAGAGACACAAAATCCCCCAAAATCTAGATCCCCAAAGATACGCTCACAAAGAGATGTTTTGGTTTGGTCAAAACGTAGATCTAGATCTCCTCCAACAACCCCTCAAATATTTGCAAGAATCAATGGAGGGGTGTGTAGAAATCAAGCTTAAGGAGTAGAGCAAATGGGGGCAAAGCTTGGGCAAGAAAAGGAGGAAGAAGTAACCCTAAATGAAAATGGGCAAAAGACTTATATAGGGCTAGCCAAAATATGGCCGTTGGGACAAAAATTCTGGACGGTCCGGTAGTACCGCAAAAACCCGATACTACCGCACCCTGCGAGCACAGCTAGGAAAAAAGAATCAGGGGATAGCAAGTAGTGGTCAATGCAAGCACGCGCGGGCAAGGAGTGGTGGCAGCGAGCGGGGACCAGCGGTGAGGTGGACCAAGCAGCAGCAGCAGCAGACGCGGGTGGCAACGGCCGAAGCGGGCTAGGCAGCAGCGCATGCAGTAGGGGGCCGCCGCAAGCAACCAAGCAGCAGCGGCCACAGCGAGCAGCGCAGGCGCGCAGCAGCATGCATGCAGCGGCTCGGCAGACGCGCGTGGGCGGGCGGGTGAGAAGCGGGCAGCAAAACAGATCTGGATCTGAGAAAAAAATATCTGGCCGTTTTTCCTGGGCCGACCGGTAGTACCGGCCCACGCGGGCGGTACTACCGGGCCGGCCAGTACTACCGCAAAAAGGTACCTAACGAGACAGAAAGAAATCGGGCCGTTTTTAGGCCCGGGCGGTAGTATCGGATTTAGGTACCTAGCGAGGCAGAAAGAAATCGGGCCGTTTTTAGGCCCGGGCGGTAGTACCGGCCCGTCCGGGCGGTACTACCGCTTGGCCCAGAAAACAGCCTAACAGGCAAATATTCAAATGGCAATAACTTTTGACTGGAAGCTCCGATTGACCCGATTCAAATTGCGTTGGATAGAGGGCGACAAGGGCTTCCCAATAAAGTGAGAAAGTATCAAGTAGAATAATGTGATATACCTCACTTGGTGAGAAACCGAAAAGCCGCATAAATCAAAATCACAACAAGATACAAATGGGAGATCCAATTTAGATGAACAAGAGCTTGTTATGGAGATTACCACAAGCTCTATATCATCACATGGATAAGACCAAATAACAACCAAATATGATGATGCAAGTATGCAAAGGTTTGAGCTCTCTCCGAACGATGTGACCGAATTACTCATATGAGAGCCTCTCTTGATAATACGGTTATCTATCCTAAACCCGGTCTCACACACACGACGTGAGACCGGCAAAAGAGAAAACCTTTCAAGATTATACCTTTGCCTTGAGCATCCCACTTGAGCTTGATGTAGACGATCTTTCCCTTCTCAAGATGGAACGCCCTCCTTAATTCCTCATCATCGACCTCGCATATTGAGCTTGCCCAACATATCTTCTTTGCATTTCATCGACCTTGAAGCCAACACATGCTCCAAGCGATGCCAATGGACAAATCCTACAAGTATAACTTAATACACACATTAGTCCATAAAGATTGTCATTAATTACCAAAACCACACATGGGGGCCCAACATGTTCTTTCAGAGCTGCAACCCACGCAACGCCACGGCGGCAACCATAGCCACGCATGGGGGCGAGAAGCATATCCACAGCACACGACAGCAGCGGTGGCATCAGATCAATGCCAACCCCAAACCCTAGGGTTCGAGACGACATCGATCTGGTCGCAGGAGGGCTCTAGGTCCAAATCCAACTGGACATGAAGGAAGAGCGGGGCCGACAACCTCATCCTGCACCACGGCGGCGGCCAGGGAGGTCCACGGCGGCGTGAATCTCCGGCGGTGACACCGCTGACCATGGGGTCTGGGAAGGCGAAGGAGAGAGGTAAGCTCGAGAGAGAGACAGAGAGTGATGGGCTGGAATGGCCCAATACCCCTTCGGGGTGTTGTTTTGCCTTTGCCCTATTGGGCCACAAGGTCCCAATAAAACCAAATAAGCCAGCCCAAATCATTTAGAGCTTGTTTTAATAATTGGAAAAAGAGCAAAATGCCCCTGAACCTAAATAAATTCTAGAAAATAAAATAAAAGTCCAAAAATTATAAATAAAATATTTTTGGATTCACAATAATCCAAACTATCCAAATAAATTAAGAGATAGAATTTTAGACGTATAAATTTTATTAAGAATTTTGTAATTTATATATTCCTTATGGAATTTTACAAAAATTTTGAAGTTGATAAAAATAAATAAAAATCACTTTCATTATATATTAATATTTTAGTATTTTAGAAAAATACTAAACAAATATTTATTGTCAATTTTTGGTAATTAATGATAATTCTTAAAGGAATTATTAATTAAATAAAAGGCAAATAAATTAAAATAAAATAAAAAGAACACAATATTCAATAAATATTAAAAAAATATTTATAAATTATTTCTCATTAAAAGAATTTTTATAATTTAAATCAATGGGGGAGAATACATATAAAGCTAAATGATGCATTACATTACTTTGCATAATCATTTTGCTTCTTTCAATATTGTCCTTACCGGGCAATAATGATGTTTTTGTAGACATAGAAGCTCAAGGTCCAGTGCAAGCATCAGACTTCACTACCTTGCCATCACAAGGCAAGTTCATCACTTGCTCATATCCTTTGAAGAGTCTTTATCAAAGTATTTGCAAATTGTGTGTTATCATATATACTCCAAAGAAAGAAAATATTATGTTCACAATTAAAGAAATCATAGATATCATCCTAAGTGATGATATATTGGAGCAATAGAACTTAGGGTTCTATTTGCGACAATGATGATCAATTAGGGACTTAATAACCCCTGACATCAATGATTCTAGCGCCGTATATTACGCGTTAGCCATGAGATTTGGAATGGGACAGAGAAGTCAGTTGTATCTTCTTCCTCTCGCATGAAGCCGGATGTGCAGGTCATGGCTGTTATCCTCGTAGCATGCATATTAATTGGTAATTCGTAGAGGATATGCAGCATATGGGTGGGAACCCTCAACGTCCCACGATAGTTCTGGCATCTAACGGTTTGTACAAACCATTGCCGTAATTCATTATGTGGGCATGGTGTACACCAAGGAGGCATGCGAGGTCGCGAAGGGGGCAGTGATTGGCTTGGACCAAATACTGGGCCCCACATCATGGAATTGTGGACGGGAAAGTACGCCCGGTTGTGCAACAAGGAGTTGATCTCTCATGGGTAAAGTAACGCACCTCTGCAGAGTGTAAGAATTGTAACTTGTTACTCCCTGTTCCGGGAAGGAGCTACGAACGCGGCAGGAAAGGAACTCCATGAAAGTTCTGGTCAACCTGTGAAGGCTGATGGTCATAGATTTTTATAATAAAATCAATCTTTGAAGAAAGATTTACAAAAACTGCATAGTGCCAAGGACTTATATTCTGAGGTGGTAGTTAGAGCATCAAACTTCCCACCTTGCATATAATGAACTTTTTGGGTAACGTTGTTACTCATCCTTTCCTTTGGTCCCTTGCTTAGACTCTGAGGATCCCGAAGACGTGCCAATGTATGCAGCCAAATGTCAAGAAGATGTGTTCTACGAGGAGCCTGACCTGTCAAGAGGTGTTGAAGGAGTGGATTACGAAATCCGCTATGGTGTTGATGATAACGAGTCCAACTAAGTATCCTAGTTAGTAGTAACCAACAGAGGCAAGCAGCATGAACTCTATAGAATAAGCTACTGAGCTCAACTCCTAGTTGGAGTTGCTACTTTTAAATTCCGCTGAAACACTTTATATTTTGGTTTGTAAGTTGAAACCTTTTGAATTCTTGAACTTCTAGGATTGTAATAATAATAATGTGTGAATGTTTGTAATATGGACCCGCAATGTTTCTGTTGTACCACTCTGAGGGATGTGATATTTACGGAACGGTGTTCTGTGGGTGTCATGTCAACGACTATAGTGTAATACACATGCAGTGGTATGCTGGGTCACCGCAGTTGGTATCAGAGAAAATTGCTTTGACCTTAGGTTGGAAACCTAGTAAAGGGTATTAACTGTAGGAGAGTGTAGCAACGATAAAGAATTCTTTAAAAGTAATATAATGGGTATTCAAATGAGAATATTTCGTTATATGTTTTAGTGCGATAATTCTTTGTTATGATGCAATCTATTATTGGTTACTAATCAAAACTATTTTTTTATATACAGAGCTATGGCACCAAAGTCTCCAAAACAGACTTTGGTAAGGAAAGAGGAGACTCTTGATGATTATCAAGGATCATTCACAGACCAACTTCGTCAACTTTTAAAGATTTTTAGTTGTCCAACTAGAATTCCAGTGAACACTATAACCTATTATGATGGCCGGATGTTATCCAAGTATCGTGTGAGTATCCAACTCCCTGAGGAGCTTGGATTATATCACGATCTACCTATAGGTGAAGGTAGGAGTCACTTAGCAGCATATCATGCTGCTGTTGTGGAGGCGATAGCTAATATCCGGGAGCATAAAGCCAATGAGTTAGAAGGTAGCACATTCTCTGTGATACCTCATGATTCTATAGACTCGAAGCCTATGCCGGATCATCTTACTTTGGTTAAGAAGCATCCTAAGTTAGGTTCCAAGTTTATGGATAGATACCGAACACTCGTTGCGTCTTTTTACAAGACACATCAAGTGATTGTCAAAGATAAAAATGACATGTTAGAGGACCTAACTGATCCGAAAAGGAGGAAGCAGTTAGCATTCCAGTTAGAGAAGGAATCAAGTAGTAGTGCAACACCTATCTTTAAGGATATACCTATAGATCTTGAATCTTTTGCACCATATCCTTATTCACCAAGTCTCGAACCTATATATGATCCTACTATGGATATGAGGTATGCAGTACCACAGGGTTCAGAGGATGGTTCTGATTCAGAACTTCCTATTGAGAATTCTGATGGTTGGAGAAGGGGATCATATGAAGGATCTCATGAACACCAGATGTCCACAGATGGTTCTGACATAAATGTTGGACAATCTATCTGGATGGGTGCAAGAATTAACCATGAGTGAACATATGAAGGATCTCATGAAGAAGGGGATCATATGAAGGATCTCATGCAGAGAATGTATCTAGACTTGTTTTAGTGTGTAGATTCATTTTAAACATGAGTGAACCTATATACTAAAACTAGTCTACATACATTTACTTCACAAAGCTAAAACATCTTATATTTTGAAACGGAGGGAGTAGTAACCAACAGAGCTGAGAAGCATGAACTCTATAGAATAAGCTGCTAAGCTCAACTCCTAGTTGGAGTTGCTACTTTTAAATTCCGTTGAAACACTTTATATTTTGGTTTGTAAGTTGAAACCTTTTGAAGTCTTGAACTTCTGGGATTGTAATAATAATGTGTGAATGTTTGTAATATGGACCCGCAATGTTTCTGTTGTACCACTCTAAGGGATGTGATATTTACGGAACGATGTTCTGTGGGTGTCATGTCAACGACTATAGTGTACTACACATGCAGTATGATGGGTCACCGCAGGAGCGTAGGATCTCAGAGTTTAAGGCCGTGGTTAGGTTTATATCTTAATTACTTTCCTGTAGTTGCGGATGCTTGCAGGGGGTTTAATCACAAGTATGTATTAGTCCAAGTAAGGTCGGTACATTAGCATAGGTTTATCCACACAACGCTTACAAAACCAAAGGAGAGTACTCAGCTATTTGAAGCAAAAGCACTTGACAGAATTCCCATGTGTCCTCGAGAATGTTTGGTCCTTATAAGTATTTGCACCGGCTTGTCCTTTGCTAAGAAAGGATTGGGCCACTTGCTGCAGTTGTTCGGTGTCTTTATTACTTGCACTTTGTTTTGTTGATTTATTAGAAAACCCCTAAAAATCCGTTTGCCAAGTATTTACAGAGATTTTCTGCTCCATACCACTAGTCAACACCTTCTGCTCCTCGTTGGGATCGACACTCCTATTTATCGAAAGTACTATGATACACCCCCTATACTTGTGGGTCATCAAGACTATTTTCTGGCGCCGTTGCCGGGGAGTGAAGCACTATTGAAGAGTGGAACTGGTAAAGGAAACTTCTACTGTGAGTATTGCTTTTTGTTTCTGTTTTTTACTTTGTTTCTATAACCCACTTGGTTTTCTATTTGGGAAAACTACTACCACTGTTAGGGTAGTAGATGAACCACCGCCTATTGAGATAGATCCTTTTAAGATACCTACAAGTATTGTTGATCGTGTTATGGATAATTATTATTTTTGGGGATGGAACTATCCATCCTGGTGATCACTTTCTTTTTATCCATGAATTATGCGGGTTGTTTAAGTGTGCAGGTATCACAACTGAACAGGTGAAGAAGAAGTTACTCTCCATATCCTTGAAAGGGAGAGCTGAAGAATGGTATAAGTTGCTGAAGAATGGACAATCCATGGAATGGGAGGAAATGGCATCTCTATTTTATTCTAAATTTTATCCTCCTAGTGAGATTCATAAGGATAGGAATCTGATATATAAATTTTGGACTCGTGATGGAGAGAGTACAACTCAATCTTGGGGGAGATTGAAGTTACTAATGCTTAAATGTCCTATTCATGAACTCCCTAACAATATTATTATCAATAATTTTTATGCTAGGCTTTCTCTTCATGATAAAGATTTACTAGATGCTTCTTGTGCTGGATCATTCACACGTATGAAGGAAGAAGCTAAATGGGATCTCCTAGACCGTATTCAAGAGAACACTAAAGCTTGGGAGAATGACAAAGGAAGAAAGTCAGGTATAAACTATGATTATGAATGCATTAAATCTTTTATGGGAACTGATGACTTCCGTGATATTAGTAATGAGTTTGGTATTGATTCCCAAAGTATTGCCAACTGTTTTAAGGCCTTTTCCTCTTACATAGAAATTCCCAAGAAGAAGTGGAACAAGTACCATGCACCTTATAAATATGTTGTTAGTCATGTTCCTGTTAGAAGCACTGAAGTTTGTACTACTAATCATATTATGCATGAACCTTATGTTGAGAAAATACCTTTCCCAGCTAAGGTAAAGGAGTATTCTATGATGATTAGTGCAAATAATAAAGGTACTAAGAAAACTGTGGAGCCTGATGAGAAATTGAATGTTGAACATGTGGTAGCTATTGTGAAAGACCCTGTCACTAGAAATATAGAGGATGAGCATATTTTCTTCTGTGAAGATGCTTCTAATATTATTTCTCATCCTAGTAAGGCTACAAAATCTAGTGTCCCTGTGCTTTCTGTTAGAATTGGTGATCATTGCTATTATGGTTTATGTGATATTGGTGCTAATTCTAGTGCTATTCCTTATGAGCTTTACAGGGAAATTATGCATGAAATTGGTCCTTGTGAGCTTGAGGACATTGTTGTGGTTATTCACCTTGCTAATAAGGAAACCATTTGCCCTATTGGTATTGTAAGAGATGTGGAGGTTCTCTGTGGTAAGATTAAGTATCCTACTGATTTTCTAGTGCTTAATTCAGCAGCTAGCAAAACTTGTCCTATCATTTTTGGTAGACCTTTCTTGAACACTTGTGGAGCCATTATAGATTGTAAGAAGGAGAAAGTTTTAACTAAGTTTGGTGGAGATTCTTATGAGTTTAATTTTTCCAAATTTTCTAAAGCTCCTTGTGAAAATAGCTTGCCTAATGAAGATTTCAAGATGGAACAACTTGCTTCTATTGATCCAGTTTATGACCTTGGACCTCTTTTTGGTGATTGTAAGTATGCTCATTCTGATGATAAAGTTGTTTCCGATGACAGTTATATTGTCAACTTTTTTCAAAGTGCTACTGAAAGTTATTATGAGAGAGAGAAACATGGTTTTATGCATCTCAATAATGTTAAGTTTCCCCGTTTTATGTTGAAAGCTTTGAAGTTGCATTCGTTTTGTTTTCCTATGCTAGTGCATTTTTGTTTCAACAATTTGTTTTCTCATGATAATCCCATGCATAGGAAGTGGGTTAGACTCAAATGTGTTGGTTATTTGCTTCTTGATGCTCTCTTTCACTTCAGATATATATCTCCTTTGTGAGCATCTTTGAAACTTTCAAGCCTAACTTAAAGGCAATAAAGAAAAGTACTTGTTGGGAGATAACCCAAGAGTTTTTTCGAGTCTTGGAAGTTATTACCTCAGTAATAACCGCTCCTTATCCTTTTTGTTTTGGTTTTTGTGTCAAGATCAACTACTTTTGAGAAGTGGAGGAGTTGTGAAAAGTGGCTGTCCTGGGACAGATTTTTGTGCTGTTTTTTAAAAATTCGTGAGGGATCTCAGTACGTCGGATGGATCTGTATTTTTCTGAGATTGTTCTCTAGGTTTTTACCCAACTTTCATTAGTTTTGCACTTTTTTATTTGAGCAACAGAAGGTTTTCTAAAAAATCAATCTTTACCTGCTGGTATGTTTTGACAGATTTCTGTTATCATTTGCATTTGCCTCTTACAGAAGCCTTTGTTTTGATGGATTTCAGTTGAAGTGTGAACCTAAAGATTTATTGTTTTTTCTTTCACTAATGTTTCCATTGAAGTTTATGTATTTCCTTGTGAGAAAAGGAATTTCCAGGATAAGGAGAAAAGGAGTCTGCAGAGTTCGTCTTTGAATAGGTAAAAGTGGTGAAATCAGAAGGTTCGTGAAAACCTAATCTTTTTATATTTTTGATGTTTTTATTACATAAGGAAAGTTATGAGACGGAACGGAGGAGGAAATAGAGGCTGGGGTGGCCAAACCCACCCCAGGCGCGGGCCCCAGCTAGCCGCGCCTGGAGGGGGTGTGACCTCCCAAGCTCCGTCTCCGCCTCGTTTTCGTATCAGTACCTTCCTTATGCATTGAAACTTCGTAATATATACCCCCGGATCCCCCGAGGTTCGTGCATCATGTTCTTGTCTTGTTTTTGTTTCGATCGGTTTCTGTTAGGAAATCGTCCCAATTTTAGAGCACCATGGTCTCCGCCAACGACAAAGGCAAGAAGCCCGAGGAAGATGATCCTCAAGATCCTAAGGAGGAGGAGATTTTGGTTGGGGATGAAGAAGACATGGAGGAGGACAAGCAACCGGACACCCGCGCTACCGTCACAAGCATTGGAGTGGTGGCCAAATCTACCAAGCTTAAGAGGACAGCACGAATGTCTATAGGAGGGAAAACCCCGCGTCATATCCTCTCTCCACGGTCATCTCCTCCACGTACCAAGAGACCCTTCCATACTCTTATACATAAGCATCAATATCAACAGGTGCCCAAAGGGAACTTGCCCTCGATGTGGGATATGCCTCGTTCTAACCATGCAAGGGAGGAACATACTAAGAAGGAAGAATGGGGAAAGAATAGTAAGGACTGGGGCTCTCGGTCCGATATGATCATGAACCGCATTGAGCAAAATTCGGAGTTGATTCGTACTCTGACCTTCGAGATTGAGGATTTGAGGAAGCTGATTGAGGAGCTTATCAAGAGGACACCACCAACACCAACGAAGTAATTCGTCTTCAGGTTTGGCATCCCCTTGGCTTGTTCCAAGCTTGGGGGAGTGTCGCGGTATCACAGTAATTATCTTTTATCTTTTACCTTTTTAGTGGATTCATATCTTTGGTAGAGGTGTTATCTTATAGGTTGGTTTGCATGTGGAAGTATCTCTCCTTTAGTTGATTATCTATGTATCCCTTGGTGTGAGTGCCTTTATAGAATATTAATGAGAAGTTTCATCTTTTACTTTTTGCACTTCTTATTTTAGTTTGCAATCTCTGTTATATGATGGATCTTGTTGATCAGTATTGGCATCACTTTGGGAGCATCAAGTAAATCTAAATTGGTTTTGGCAAACCGAGCTCTGGTTAGTAGCAACACTTTTTGAGGTTTTAAAGGAAAAGAGGAAAAGCTTACAGGTATTTTGTATCATTTATTTTCTTTCTTGTTAGCTCATAAGCTTAGTATTATTTATTTAAGATCTTTTGTGTATTCAAGGAATATTGCATGTTTGGCTTTATCACTTGTAGGTTTGCTTGTTTCTTTCAACTCTTTTGCTTGTTACCCAACCTTGCTAGCCAAAAACCTATTTTGAGAAGGAATACTTCTCATGCATCCAATCCCTTTCAACCAAAACCTGTGCCATTTGTGTCCACCATATCTACCTATTAGCATTATTGCTATTCCAAGCAAATTCTCAAGCTTCATCTATCTTTCGAATTAAAAACTATTTTGTTATGTGAAAACTAGTTAGTAAAGCTCTCACAAACTTGATGGCACACCTTATTTTCTTGCCCCTAATAGACTTGAACCATTGTGTCATCGAAGTTGTATATGCTTTCATCTATAGGTTGGAATTAGCAGAACCGTGTTGTCACGGGGAACGCTTTCAACATTGCACATGTACATTGTACACAGTTGATATCATGCTATTTTGTTTGCGTATGTCGACGGTATGAAATAAAGAGGAAGCTTGTAAGTCCATGGAGTGATGTATGTGTGTTAGAGAAATGCCTGGGCCGCTAGCCTAAGCCATGCCTAATCATGGGGGAAACTTGCAGCATCACCATAATAAGCATTATGTGAAGCATCCTCAATAAAAAGCTATGCACATAGTAAATAAAAAGATCGCTGAGATGCTCATTGTCTGCTTGCCTTGTCATTTTGGTTATCGGATAGCTCCTGTACCATGTGCAAGGGGTACCCTGTTGGCGGTTCTTTATGATACACATGTACTTACAATGACAAGAACTTACCGGTGACTAAAGTTGAGTAGCATGAGGAGCGGCCCTCGTACTCAAGGGACATGAGATTGCCAACTTATATTTCGTCAAGAATTTACTCCATCCTTGTTAACTTTAACCCTAATCATCTCAAGATGCCTATGATAGGGGCAATGAGGGCTCAAAGCTAGTAAGTACCATAATCTTTTTGGAAGCTCTTTATGACTTGAAATCCCTGCTACCCTCTATGAAGGGACCTTATCCTATTTTTCTGAGTTGAGTCAGTGAACCTACTTCCTCTCTATCTCCAGCAAGCATTTGAGTTGTTGTGTTGCAAGCATTCATATGGTGATTTATTCAATCATGTTCTTTATCTTCCTTGTTTGCACAAAACTCTTATCTATTGAGTATTACTTTGAAAGCTTTCATTATGATTTTTTTTGAGCAAAGAGTACTCATGTTTTTAAAACTTCTTCAAAAGCTTTTTGTGAAACTATTTGCCAGCTGTTCTCTGACCAAGAACAAGAGTTTGCCAATCCCAATTATGATTTATCTTTATACATCTCTATTGTGACTCCTATACCTGTTGCAAGCTAAGTTATATAATGGTGAGTTTCTTTCTTCTATGAGTTGTGTAATGGTAAGTGTGATGCTCTTTGTCTATATTCTTTTTATCAAAATTCATTCCATAAACCTGTGGACATGTTTACTGAGCTCAGTTTTCGCTTGGGGACAAGCGAAGGTCTAAGATTGGGGGAGTTGATACGTCCAAATTGCATCACCTTTCTATATCATAATTTGCCTCTATTCATTGATATATGTCTTATTATGAGGTGTTACTTATGTATTTTCCTCTGTTTTTGCATGTTGGATGATTCTTGGAGGATGTACTACCGGAGTCAGGTTTTTGATGGAAAAAGAGGTGTTTTGATGCAATTTCGCGAAGATTAGAAAAATACCAGAAAAATATTGGAAAATTATATTTTCCTAGAAGACGGAGGAAGCCAGAAGGGGAGGCATAGCCGGCCCACAGGGGGCCCACACCCCCTAGGAGCGGGCCCACCTTGCCCCGCGTCTAGGGCAGGTGTGGACCACCTGGACAGCTCCCGACTCCTCCCTGTCGCCTATATCTTCCCCACGAAACCCTAATACCAGGGGAGCGACCACAGAAAGATTTATGCCGCCTCTGCAGGGCGGAAAACACCGAGAGAGAAAGAGCTCTCCGGTAGACAGATTTCGGCCAGGGAAATTCCTTCTTGGAGAGGGGATATCGTCGCCATCAACACCGTCATCGAGCTAGGCTTCATCGGGATCATCATCATCATCATCATCCACACCATCATCTCCACCAGCACCATCATCACCACTCCATCCCGCTGTAACAATCGTGTTGGATCTTGCATTAGTTCTTAGGGGAAACTTCCCCGGTGTTGATTACTATTGTAGTTGATGCTTGTGAGTGGAACCATTGGATTATTGTTTATGTTCAGATTGTTATACATTACCATATCATATTTGATCTTGATCCATATGATGTCTTGTGAGTAGTTCGTTTAGTTCTTGAGGACATGGGAGAATTCATGTTGATAGTAGTGGATTGGTGTTGAGTTATTATTCAATGGTTTAGTATTTAAGTTGTGGTTCTATTATTCTAGTGGTGTCATGTGAACGTCGACTACATGATACTTCACCATTTATGGGCCTAGGGGAATGCATTGTGTAGTTGGATACTAATTGTGGGGTTGCCGGAGTGATAGAAACCTGAACCCCCGTTAGGACACCTTTGCACAAGGGAGCATAGGATCTCAGAGTTTAAGGATGTGGTTAGGTTTATATCTTAATTACTTTCCTGTAGTTGCGGATGCTTGCAGGGGGTTTAATCACAAGTATGTATTAGTCCAAGTAAGGTCGGTACATTAGCACAGGTTCACCCACAAAACACTTACAAAACCAAAGGAGGGTACTTAGCTATTTGAAGCGAAAGCACTTGACAGAATTCCCATGTGTCCTCGAGAACGTTTGGTCCTTATAAGTATTTCCACCAGCTTGTCCTTTGCTAAGAAAGGATTGGGCCACTTGCTGCAGTTGTTCGGTGTCTTTATTACTTGCACTTTGTTTTGTTGCTTTATTAGAAAACCCCTAAAAATCCGTTTGCTAAGTATTTGCAGAGATTTCCTGCTCCATACCACTAGTCAACACCTTCTGCTCCTCATTGGGATCGACACTCCTATTTATCGAAAGTACTACGATACACCCCCTATATTTGTGGGTCATCAGTTATGTTGGAGATATGCCCAAGAGGCAATAATAAAGTAGGTTATTATCATATCTTCATACTTATGATAAATGTTTACATACCATGCTATAATTGTATTAACAGGAAACATTAATACTTGTGTGATTTGTAAACATAAAAGAGTCCCTAGTGAAGCCTCTTGTTAAACTAGCTTGTTGGTTAATATATGATGATGTTTTCCTGATCATGAACATAGAGATGTTATTAACAACAGGGTCATATCATTAGGAGAATGATGTGATGGACATACTCCTATAGATAAGCGCAGCATAAAGATCAAGTCATTTAATATAGTTCATTTGCTATATGCTTTCTGATACATAGTAACCTAATTCCTTCGACCAAGAGATCATGTTAATCACCATCACCGGAAGGATGCTTTGATGACATCAAACACCACACCGTAACTGGGTGGCTATAAAGGTGGCATTGAGTGTTTGGAAAGTATGTGTTGAGGCACATGGATCAAGAGTGGGATTTGTCCATCCATATGACGGATAGATATACTCTGGGCCCTCTCGGTGGAATGTCATCCAATTAGCTTGCAAGCATGTGACTGGCTCACAAGGGATCACATATCACGGGAACGAGAAAAGAGTACTTATCGGTAACGAGGTTGAACTAGGTATGCAGAGATACCGACGATCATAACCTCGGATAAGTAACATATCGTGAGACAAAGGGAAAATTGGTATCGTATGTAAGTGGTTCATTCGATCGCAAAGTAATCGTAGAAATATGTGGGAGCCATATGAATTTCCAGATTCCTCTATTGGTTATTGTTCGGAGAAGTGTCTCGATCATGTCCGCATAATTCACGAACCGTAGGGAGACACACTTAAGGATTCGACGTTGTTTGAGTAGTTATGGTATTATGAGAAAGAGACCGAATGTTGTTCGGAGTCTCGGATGGGATCCGGGATATCACGAGGTGATCCGGAATGGTCCGGAGAATAAGATTCATATAAGGAAAGTCCCGTTTCGGAGTTCGGAAATGTTTCCGGTGTTTTCATCGGGAATGTTCTAGAAGGTTCCGGAATGTCCGGCACTCCGGGGGGAAGGGGTACATGAATGTGTCATTACATATTGGAATGATTGCATCATGTACTAAGTGTTCTTGCTGTTCCAAATAAAGGATTAAATTGAATCCTAAAACTGAAAAGTCAAATGGCCAGTTTGAAAGTCAAACGGCTAAAACAGGAAACTGTGGGAAACAAGCAAGAGGAGGTTGAAACCGACTTGGGGGAGGAGTCCCTCCTCTCCAAGCCGGCGCACCACCTAGGCCGAGTTGGGGAGGGACTCCCCTCCCTCCCCTTGGCCGCCGGCCCTCTCCACCCATAAAAGGAGGGGCAGGGCCTCCTCCTCTAGACACACAAGTTCCTATCATCTAATCTCCGGTTTAGAGCCGTTTTGGTTTAGAGCTTCTAATTGCCCTAGCCTTCGGTTTAGAGCCTTCTAATTGGTGTGTCTAATCCCTAGACCACTAATAGCCCTCTCTCATACTCCACCATACTCGCTCCGGCTTAAGGCGAAGCCCTGCGGGATCTCCCCTCTACTTCCGGTACCACGCCGTTGTGCTGCCGGAATCACGAGGAGAGTGCTACAACCTCCGCTGCCTGCTGGAACAAGGGAGAGGAAGGTCTTCGTCGAGTACCGAACGTGTGACCGACTGCGGAAGTGTTGCCGGAACGCAGCGCCGGAAGGATCGTCTACGCGATCTTGAGATCGGCAAGTGTACGACTACATCACCCACGAGAATCTGCTCTCGTTAACCGCTTTGGAATCTTCGAGGGTAAGTTCCTCTATCGACTCGTTGCTACAATCTAGTAGATAGATCTTGGCTTGTTTGTTTGTATGCGATAGAAAATTTTTGTTTTCCATGCTACGAACCCCTACAAGTTATGCAACCAAGGTTATCGAACCAGTAGGAGAAAGGAAACAACTCCCAAGGTGTTGCTATCAACCTGGAACCTGCACAACACAACCATAATACTTTGCCCCAACTTACAGTGAGGTTGTCAATCTCACCGGTTTGCTGAAAACAAAGGATTAAACGTATAGTATGGAATATAGTAATTTCTTGTGATAATTATAGAAAGTAAACAGTAAACACTAGATGGAATATCAATGGAAAGGAATGGACTGGGGTTCACAGTTCACTAGAGGTGTTCTCCATAAGATAAATAGCATGTTAGGTGAACAAATTACAGTTGGGCAATTGACAGGGTAGAGAAAGCATAACAATGCATATACATGCCATGATGATTTCTATGAGATTTGTTTGGGCATTACAACATAATACATAGACCGTAACCCAACTGTATCTATGACTAATAATCCACCTTCAGGTTATCATCCGAACCCCTTCCAGTATTAAGTTGTAAGCAACAGATAACTGCATTAAGCAAAGTGTGTAAAGTAAACAATACAATTGCCCTTGGACAAAGGATTGTTGTTTTCTCCCTAGTAGCAACAACACATCTACAACCTTAGAGATTTTTGTCACTTCCCCAGATTAATAGAGGCATGAACCTACTATCGAGCATAAATACTCTCTCTTGGAGTTACAAGCATCTACTTGGCCAAAGCATCTACTAGCAACGGAGAGCATGCAAGATCACAAATAACAAAGACATGATAGAATCAATAATCAATCTTGACGTGGTACTCAATATCTATCAGATCCCAACAAACACAACATGCAAGATTACAAATAGATGATCTTGATCATGAACAGAGCTCACAAGATCTAAACATAATAGCACAAAGGAGGAGAACTACCATCTAGCTACTGTATGAAGCCGTAGTCCAAGGTTGAACTACTCACGCATCACGCCGAAGGCTGGCATGGTGATAAAGAAGGCCTCCGGGATGATCTCCCCTCTCCGGCAGGGTGCTGGGAAGAGATTCGGATCCCCCGATCTAGGGAAAGATATGGCGGCGGCTACAGACTTTTTCGTGGATTTCTGATCAGGTGCTTAGGGTTTATTCCTCGGGGTGTTAATATAGGCGAAGGGGCAAGGTCGATGGATGCCCGAGGGGCCCACACCATAGGGCGATGTGGCCTAGGGTGGACCCGCGCCAACCCTAGGTGTGGCCGCCTCGTGGCTCCACTTCGTATCTCCTTCGGGCTCTGTGTTGCGTCTGGAAAAATAGGAACTTCGGCTTTTGTTCCGTCCAATTCCGAGAATATTTATTTACTAGTTTTTCTAAAACCAAAAATAGCAGAAAACAGGCAACTGGCACTGCAGCATCTTGTCAATAGGTTAGTTTCAGAAAATGTATAATGCCTCAAAGTGTAGACAAAACATAAGATAGTTGATACAAAACAAGCATGGAGCATAAAAAGTTATAGATACGTTTACGACGTATCACTGACTACAATTGTTGTTAAGTCCAAACTTTTTTGGTAAAATGGAATCTCCACCATATAATTTCATATCATATATTCCAACGATGATTCCCATGCCCACCTTTTCATTTCATTCATAAGAGAGTTTTTTGCTTGTAATGCAAGTGGTAGTACTTTTTATAAAGTATCCAAAGGACATTCAAGAATGAACTTACCTGGTATGGAAGATAATGCGGTTTGAAGGTTCTATTTCACCCTAGACCTCGGGTTCTAAAATAGCATTGTTATCTAATAAGGACAATGTTTAAAGAAGCAAATGGATGATACTATGGTTACTGTGAGATGCATTTCTTAAGTGTGTTGTTGTTTTCCTCCTTAATTGCGGATTTCTTCTTAGTTTAGGTTTAATTACCAATTTGCCCTTTTAGCATTTGTTTGGATTTATTAATCTTTTAAATAAATTTGTACTATTGATTTGTTTGAATTTTACTTCAGAATTTTCATTACTGAAGAATATTGTTCTAAATATTATTTTGGTTTTAATTACGAAAATTTATGGTATCAAAATTTATTTTAGGATTATTATGTATTTCGTTTTGGTGATTTAAATGCCATGAATTTTCATCCAAATAAAAGTATTTTTAAAAATTCCACAAAAAGCTTTTTAGATTCTACACACAATTTTGTTTTGACTTATTATGTGAGAGAAATAATTATTTAGGTTTTCAATATTTTGGAAATGAACAAAATACCTCTAGGCCCAGTAGTCATTCAACTAGTTAGGTGACTGGACTGAATTTGTCCATACTGATCTGACCCACTCTCTGCCTCTCTCTTACTCATATCGCCCTCCATACTCTCTCTATGGCAATCGCGGTCGCTTGCGTTGTCGCTCGGCCACCATGGCCATCTCCATCCGCTGCTGCCACCACGCTCTAGCATAATTACTCGCCTCCTCCATCTCTACAATCATACCCAACTCGATTTTCCTTGCACTCTCTCTTGTGGAGGTACCCAACCCTAACCCTAACTATGGTTTTGGTCGGCGGTGTCACCACCGTGCCATAGCGATTTTCCGATGCCTCCTGGTGTTCGTGTGCGCCTTCGACACTGCCTTGTCATCAGCGTGTCCTAGCGCAGGTAGACATACCCCTCTAGTAACTCCCTATGTTGCTATCACCGTGGTGGTCATTGTCTCCGCCTCTATCTATTGCATGGTCGAGCTAAGATCCCTGCCATGGCTTGTCATATGGTAAGTGACTCTTCTCCCTTCTCTATTTATTGTCCTTCTCGTTCTTCGATTTTCCCCAATTTCTAGGATTCTACTACTGTTGATCATGGATAGGTTGTGATCTAGTGTTTCTGGCTATAGCATGTTCTAGGTTGTGTTGATTATGAAGGGGTTTCGGTGCAGAAAGCAAAAAAAATCCTAACAACAAGAATAAGATAGTCAAGATCTATCTATGCATATGTAAAGTAATAAGAGAGATTTGGTGTTCATACCCTTAAAGACCGAAAGCAAGATTAATTTATCGTTCAAACATTGGTAATGTAGTCATACGACGACGTCGAACTCAAGGTCATGCAGGCGTACAAGCGATGAGTGCCACAACTGGCAGCACATGCGCAGTTATACAGCGAAGAAGTTTGATCCAGACCAAGATTCTAGCTATTTCCAATTGCGGAACCACACGTGAAGGAGAGAGAGAGGGAGAGAGGCAAAGCCAATGGGGTGGAATGAGGGAGGCGGATCCCTCCTCCTTATATAGGCCAAGCGGGGAGGGGGCCACCTAGGGGCGTTGCCGCCCCACCCTTTATGTGTGCCTCCTCATGGGGAGGAGGGGCTCCCTAATACGTTGAAAACGTGTCTATAATTTTTGATGCTCCATGTTTGTTTAGTATCTACTTTGCTTTACTTGTCCACACTTTGAGGTGCTTTTTACATGTTTTCTAATACAAACCTACTAACAAGTTGCAACAGTGCCAGATGCCTGTTTTCTGCTGTTTTTGGTTTCAGAAAAGTTAGTAAAGAAATATTCTCGGAATTGGACGGGACAAATGACAAAGTCAATTACTTTCCGTGGGGAACAAGAAGTCCAGAGGAGAGCCGAAGGGGCCGGCCAGAGGGGCCAGACCCACCCCAGGCACGGGTGGGCCCCACCCCGCACCTGGCTAGGGTTTGGTCGCCCTGGGAGCCGCCTCGGTCTCCCCCCTTCACCTATAAGAAGCCCCTGATGCAGAAACCCTGGGTACCCGATCAAATCTCCACGAAACTGTCTGTAGCCGCCACCACCATCGTCCCTAGATTGGGGGGGGGGATCCGAAGTTCTTCCTGGCACCCTGCCAGAGGGGAGATTATCCCGGAGGCCTTCTCTCCGGTATAATGCGTGAGTAGTTCCACCTTGGACTATGGGTCCATCTAGTAGCTAGATGGTTGTATCTCCTCCTTTGTGCTTTCATGTATAGATCTTGTGAGCTCCGTTCATGATCAAGATCTAATCTATTTGTAATCATGCATGTTATGTTTGCGGGGATCCGATGGAAATTGAGATTATTATGTTGGTTTGATTAATGGTTTTGTCTTTATGATTCTATCATGTCTGTGTTGTTTGTGATCTTGCATGCTCTCCGCTGTTAGTAGCTATCTTGGCCAAGTAGTTGCTAGTGACTTCAAGAGGGGGTATTTATGCTCGATAGTGGGTTCATGCCTCTAGTTTCCAAGGGAAGTGATAGAAATCTCTTTGGTCGTAGATGTGCTGTTGCCACTAGGGAGAAAACAACGGTCTCTTGTTCATGGAACATGTGGATTGTTTACCTTACACACTTTGCTTAAAGCAGTTGTCTGTTGCTTGCAACTTAATACTGGAAGGGGTTCAGATGATAACCTGAAGGTGGACTTCTAGTCATAGATGCAATTGGATGGCGGTCTATGTATCTTGTTGTATTGCCCAATCAACCTCATAGGATCTTTCTGACTAGTAATTGCATTGTTATGCCTTGCTCAGTTCCTGTCAATTGCCCTGCTGTAATTTGTTTAACCTTCATGCCATGTTGTTTATCTAAGGAGAGCACCTCTAGTGAACTATGGACCCCGGTCCAATCTTTATCATTGATACATCTTCCATTGTTACTTGTTTACTTCCTGCAAACCATTACCTTCCACACCATATGTTTAATCCTTTGTTACAGCAAACCGGTGAGCTTGACAACCTCACTGTTCGTTGGGGCAAAGTCTTGAGTTTGTGTTGTGCAGGTCTCCACGTTGTTTGCAACACCTGTGTGACGTTTCTTTCCTCCTTCTGGTTCGATAACCTCGGTCTCAACTGAGGGAAAACTTCCTGCTTGCTCTTCACACCCTGCGCTTGGGGTTACCAACAAAGTGCCGCATCGAGCACCATCAAGTATTTCTGGCGCTGTTGCCGGGGAGGATAAGGACATCTTCACTAGGGGAGCCCTTCACTTCCTTTCTCTTTACTTTGTTTTTAGTTTGCTTTGTTTCTTTTGCTTGGTTTTGTTGGACTCTTTTCAAAAACACACAAAAAATAGTTCCTGCTCTAGCTCACCATGTTGCTCCCCAAGTTCACCCTGAAAGATCTTGCAATAGGTAGTGGCTCCATAATTGGGAAATATAATATTGAAGAATTCTTTAATTATGTTAGCAAGCATGAGGATATTGAGGATAAATCTATAGAAGAGCTTGCTCCTAATTATGAGATTGATGTAGCTTCTTTAGTTCATATGTTGGAGGCTAGGTTTGTTAGCCTTAACCCCTTCATACAGTTCTTGTTTCTAAAACTAAAAGAAGAGAAGAATGCTGAAAAGAGGGAATTCATCCTTGAAACTTTATCAAAAGAATTCCATGATGTTGCTAGGGAAGCCAAAAAGGTTTTTAAGCGTTTCAATATGCTACGCTCAAGTGTAGATGTTGTGGGTATTTCTGATAAAAATAAGCCTAGAGAAGAATTCAATATACCCACCCCCTTTAAGCTTGTTGGAATGCATGAAGCCTTTGAAAAGAATTTTGATTGGATTGCTCCTGAAAATCTTTTTGATGAAAGTAGTAGACCAAAGAGAGATGAGAAGGGATCCTCCAAAACCCATTTGGATGAGATACCTTTCATAGTTGAAGAATTTGCAAGTATGAATGTTAATGCTTCTTCATTTGAAAATACTTGATTCTTCTTGCTTCTTGTGCCTAACTTAAAGGCATTAAAGAAAAGTACTTGTTGGGAGATAAACCAAGAGTTTCCTTGAGTCTTGGAAGTTACTACTTCAGTAATGACCTCTCCTTATCCTTTTTGTTTGCTTTTTGTGCCAAGAATGACCTCTAATAAGAGGGAAGTAAGATTTAGGGAGTTGCTGTCCCGAAACAGATTTCTGTCCTCCACCAAAAAAATTCGTGAGGAGGATCTGTAACTCGGATTGAGCTCAAAATTTACGAATAAAACCCCAGTATGTTAGATAAATTTCATTAGTTCAACACTTTTTGATTTGAGCAACAGAAGATGTTCGAAAAAATCGGTTTCTACCTGCTGGTCTGTTTTGACAGATTTCTGCCATTATTTGCATTTGCTTCTTATTGATTCCTTTTTGAGTTCTCTGCAGGTAAATTGAGATTTTTGAAGGAGTTACTACAGTATCTTATGTTTTTAGTGAAAAGCCTTGTTGTTCCACAGCTTTGCCAGGGGTCTAATATATTTTGAATACACTAATGTTGCTAATGAAGATTGTGCAAAGTTTTGTATGAAGGAAAATTTGTAGGTGTAGAGAGAGAATGATGCAATGAGATTAAGAATGGACAAAAGCTCAAGCTTGGGGATGCCACCATGGTGTCACACCAAGAAATATCCAAGAGGTACAAGCGTCAAAGCTTGGGGATGCCCAAGGCATCCCCTTCTTCATCAATAAAAATCTCAGGTCTGTCTAGACACTTTGTTTTTATTGTTTCATGCACAGTTGTGTTGTTCTTGGAGCGTCTTAGTTTTCGTTTGCTTTGCTTAGGTTGTTTAGTTTGCTTGAATAAAGTAGTTTGTACCCCCGTTCTCGCTGTGTTGTTTTGCAAATAAGTTTGCTTGGTGTTTGGAAAGGAGTAGTAAGTTCTTGCTTGAAGTGCAAGAGGAGCTTGCATTGACTGTGACTTAGACTTTAGCATGACATGCTAGATGTTGTTTTAGCATTATGCTTAGTGATTATTGCTGTAGCATGTCTTGTTCCAAAAAATTGGGATTGCTTAGTGTGCCTTGAAGAAATTATGCGTTGTTTTATCATGCAAAAGCATAGTATTGTGGTATTCTCCTTTGATTCTTTGCTTGGGTTGACTTGGCACATGCTCACACCATGTTATGACTCTCACAAGTCACCATTAGCCTCTATGATCATTTAGTCCTTGACTTGTAGTACCACTCTTTGCTTTGATTAGTTTGCTTTGTTGCACTGCATGATTTTGGCCATTATTGCTCTCTTAGTTGGTTGCTCCCAGTCTTTTGCTAGCCTCCACTTGTATGAGTAAGTTCTACTCATGCCTCCAACTCCCAAGAAACCAAGTTATTCCAAAGTGTCCACTATAAATTCCTATGCATGGTGTGTTACACCATTCCAAGTAAATTCTTGTTTTCAATTATCTTCCAATTAATAACTATTTTGTTATGTGAAAAGTTAGTGATTAAAGCCCTCACGAACTTGATGACACACTTTATTCTTTGCCCTAATAAACTTGAAACATTGTGGCAACTTTGTTGTATATGCTTGCACTTATAAGTTGGAATTAGCAGAACCATGTTGTCACGGGGAACGTTTTCAACATTGCACTTGTACCTTGTTGTACTCAGTTGATATCATGTTCTTTTGTCTATGGATGTCACCGGTGTGAAATAAAGAGGGGACTTGTAAGTCCATGGAGTTTGTATTCTATGTTAGAGAAACGCATGTGCTGCTAGCCTAAGCCATGCCTAATCATGGTGGAAACTTGCAGCATCACCATAATGAGCTATCTATGAAGCATCCTCAATAAAAAGCTATGCATATGGTAAATAAAAAGATTGCTGAGATACTCATTGTCTGCTTGCCTTGTTGTTTTGGTTATGGGAAAGCTCGTGTACCATGTGCAAGGGGTACCCTGTTGGCGGTTCTCAATGATATGCAAATACTTACAGTGACAAGAACTTACCTGAACCCAGAGTTGAGTATGCATGAGGTGTGGCCCTCGTATTCAAGGGACTTGAGATTGCCAGCTTATACTTCGTCAAGCATATACTCCAGCTTTGCCACTTTAACCTTAACCACTTCAAGATGCTTATGATAGGGGCAATAAGGGCTGAAATCTAACAAGTACCATAATTTTTGGAAGCTCTTTTTGAAACTTGTAATCCCTGCTTCATTTACAAAAAGGCCTTTCTTCCACCACTATTGAGTCTCCACCTTCTACCTTTAGGCACCATTAAGAGAGCATAATTTTCATTCTGTGTGCAGTGTTCCAAAGCTTATTAATTGATGCATATTGTGTTATTACTTGCTCTTGTGCTACTTGTTTCTAGTCACCCTTGTGAACTTTGCAGGTGTCCTATGCATTTTATTGCTACTCTATGAGGGACAAGCTGAATGCCATTATGCTATGTTTTCTGCATGTGAAACAAACAAACGTTTTTCAATGCATGTTATTCATGATCTTTGTTTGTTTCTTGTAATGTTGTATGCATAGTTACTATGTCCTATTGTTAGAATTCCATCTTTCATGCACATGTTTAGAGTTCTTTGATCCTAGCTTTCAATGTTTGCAAATGGTTGGATCCTTATTGTGAGGGTGCATGTCACCTTAAAAATTATTTTGTTTATCACTTACCTACTCGAGGACGAGCAGGAGTTAAGCTTGGGGATGCTGATACGTTGGAAACGTATCTATAATTTTTGATGCTCCATGCTTGTTTTGTATCTACTTTGCTTTACTTGTCCACACTTTGAGGTGATTTTTACATCTTTTCTGGTACTAACCTATTAACAAGTTGCCACAGTGCCAGTTGCCTATTTTCTGATGTTTATGGTTTCAGAAAAGTTAATAAAGAAATATTCTTGGAATTGGACGGGACAAAGGACAAAGTCAATTACTTTCCGTGGGGAACAAGAAGTCTAGAGTAGAGACGGAGGGGCCGGCCAGAGGGTCCAGACCCACCCCAGGCGCGGGTGGGCCCCACCCCGCGCCTGGCTAGGGTTTGGCCACCGTGGCCGCCGCCTCGGTCTCCCCCTTCATCTATAAGAAGCCCCCGATGCAGAAACCCTGAGCACCCGATCAGAAATCCACGAAACTGTCTGTAGCCGCCGCCACCATCGTCCCTAGATCGGGAGGGATCTGAAATTCTTCCCGACACCCTGCCAGAGGGGAGATCATCCCGGAGTCCTTCTCTCCGGTATGATGCGTGAGTAGTTCTACCTTGGACTATGGGTCCATGTAGTAGCTAGATGGTTGTATCTCCTCCTCTGTGCTTTCATGTATAGATCTTGTGAGCTCCGTTCATGATCAAGATCTAATCTATTTGTAATCATGCATGTTGTGACATGGATATGCCCTACGGGTACCCGATGTTAGTATACCTGGTCCGGTCCGACGGAAGGCCCACTCGACGACCTGCCAAGGTCCATGACGCCTATGACGTTTTGGCTGCTATGAAGCCCATATGGACACGGCGACTCCCAAGCGCACAAGACAAGGAAACCTCAAGACTAGAGTTTGAATACAACTTGTAACCAAATCGTATTGGCACCCGAGACCTAGCCTCCCCATATATAAAGGCTAGGAGGGGCCAACGAGGAGGGCACGACCTACAGACGCCATAACCCCCGAATAGATAGATCTACGATCTCCACCTCCACAATAGATCTACAGATCTAGTCTCTCTAATACTTCCGCATACATACCTCCACGCCAGATTGCATCTGCGCACCCCTGTAATCATCGGTTCCGCCGTAATCAAGAGCAGACAAGCAGGAGTAGGGTTTTCCCTCCGGGGGCCTGAACCTAGGTAAACCTCGTGTGCCCGTGTTGCTTGTTTGCTAACCGTTTCACGATCTCCAGCATCCCCATCTTCTCCAAAACCCAAGTCCATAACAATGGGCATTGACGAGATTAAACCTCGTCAATTGGTGCCGTCTGTGAGAATTGGGGGCACTGATTGTGTGATCACAATGGTCCCATCCACTGCAATCTACAATTCGTCGGCTCCTGCAGAGCAGATCTGTTTCAGCTTCTTCATTGTCATCAATGGCCAGATCCCATCTGGTTGATTCGTCAGCGTCTGCGCACTCAGCTTCTTCATCAACATCTCTGCTGCGGCCAAAGTTGTCTCCACCGGCTCAATATACATCTGATCAAATCTACAGGAGCTATCGGTATTCAGAACGGTTCCGTCAAGACCGATGGAAACACGCACATATGCATCCTGGAATAGAAGTGGATATATTAATTCAAGTAGTCAGATGATTACACGAGCAAACAAGATATTGGATTAATATGCATCAAGACTCGGTACAAGCACCATAAGTATCTACACATGGATTTTGCGGCCGGGGCGTCGATTGCATGCACAGGAGTCTTTGAAAAATTAATTGAAGCTGTGACTTTTCGCTTTTCGATTGAGCGATTAGTAAATTCAACACATGATGAAGCTTCGCTAGCTATGGAGTGCATACGTATGATCAAATCAATCAAAGCTGCACGTGAAGTACACATATGGATTACGGCCGGAATTGCAATCAGCGTATATCATCGTGACGTCTCCCGTGAATCATCAACTATATTAGGAAGCTGCGCCGACACGTTCGCTGCGCCAACTCCGCCATGTAACCCGTTCTGGTCTTCGACCCTAACGACCTGCTGTACTCTTCGACTACGTTGATCTTCTGCGATCTTCGATTGCAGCAAACTGTTGCCACCATCGGCCTTCGGCGACTCGCTGCCGCGTTGACTTTGGTTTGTCGCATCGGCTCTCGAACGCCGTCTCGACCACACCACCTCCACGCTCGGAGGATACGCCCACTTGGCCACACGACTCGCGACCATTGACCTGTTGCGGTTTTCGACTGCGACGATCCTCTGCGGTCTTCCACTGGGGTGACCCGCTGCGGTCTTCGACTCCGGCCATCCTCTACGATCTTCGGGTCGAACGACTCGGGGGCTCCCTCCGCTTCAGCGACCTGCCGCGGTTTTCCACGGCGCGACCCGCTGTGGCCTTCGGCTGCGGTGACCCGCTGCATCCTTCGGATGTGGTGACCTGATGCGATTTTCGACTGCGGCAATCTTCGGATGTGGCGCTCGCTACCATCATCGACCCTAGATACCCATCGCTGCTATGACCATGGTGCGCCGCGTCGACTACGTCCGCCACATGACTCGCTACCTCGTCAACTTCTCCACGACAACCAACAAAGCTAAGTTTCCCTCTACTTAGAGCTGATTTCTTTGTTAACTCGCACTCGAAACACTCGGGGGATGCGCCCTCTTCGAGTAACCTAATGTGCCATCGGCTCCACGCACTCGAGCACCGCGAACGCGATAGCCCGAGTAGCTGATTCTGCCTGATCGTTGAATCCTTGAACTCCGAGTGCCTCGGCAAGGTACTGAGACTAAGGGTAATCAGGCTAATGAAAAGGCCTAGCATACAGTGCAAAAGTATCGACTCGATCGGCACCAGAATTTTACTTTACAAGCCGAAAGGAAAATATTCTTTACAAGATACAAGTACTTCACAATTCTTCATGTTTTCTGCAGCTTACAAGGATGTCAAATGCGTCGAGCTATTCTATCGGGTCCTCCAACAGAGTCGACCAGCGTCAGTCACATCAACAGACGCCAAGACCCGAGTCGAAGCATTCCTCGGATGACCACATCAATCATCGACAAAAGCGGCGCTGGCCACGCACCCAACAGAAGAAACGGCGTCGACTTCATCCGCAACGTCGAGTCCTTCCGGCTAAAATGCCGCATCACTCCGCTACGTTTACTCCTGGATCCTTATGCGTGAGACGCTGACTCGATGCACTTCCGGGGTAGTGCTTTCTCCTCGCATGAGTCTCCACTAGAGTCTGCGACTCGACTAGACACTCGGGGGCTACTCCTATCAGGAGCGCTGGTCGCGCACCCGATGTACTTCCGAGTCAGCGGTACGCCCACGAGATTTCCTACTACAACTGCACGATACAAGACTCGAGTCTCTGCCCGAGTCTATGACTCCGCCAGACACTCGGGGGTTACTCCTATCAGGAGCGCTGGTCGCGCACCCGATGTACTTCCGGGTCAGCGGTACGCCCACGAGATTACCGACTACAACTGCACGATTCAAGACTCGAGTCTCTGCCCGAGTCTACGACTCCGCCAGACACTCGGGGGCTACTCCAAACTGGAGCGTTGGTCGCGCACACAGAAAATCTTTGGCTGACAGCTAAAAGTACTCACTCGAATCAACGATTCGAGCAACTACTCGGGGGCTACTCCTATCAGGAGCGCTGGCCGCGCACCCGAGGCATAAATAAGGTACTACACTAATGACCTATTCTTCGAGTCCTACGTCGAGTCTACGACTCCACTACGGACTCGGGGGCTACATCCATAGGGAGGATTGATTCAAGCATCCAAAAAAATTGTGTCCTACGGACCTGAAGCCAACAACGGCTGAATTAAAGTCTCTGCTCGAGTCTACGACTCGAACAGACACTCGGAGGCTAGTCCCATAGGGAGCTCTGATCGCGCACCCTATGAATCTTCGACTGCGATCCTGCGGATCAGCATGCAAAAACTTTTATGAATCCGTGCCAACAGGCGCGATGAAAAATCTCGACGGACGCGTTGGGTACATCATTTAAATTCGCTCGAATTCCGCTCCTGTAAGGTCTCCGCGGCCTGAGTCGAATTACGCCACCATATGTTCCGGGTTCGAGTCGAGGGACTCGAACCTGAAGAAGATCGTGTTGTTTTGTCCTAAGATAGTTAACTGACCCTGATCCGTCGGGAGAGTCAGGCACACTCATCAACAATCCCTACACATTCTCTAGTAAACAGAGACAGCTGCACCCGAAAGATTGAAGAGTCCTCAGCCGAATCTACGATTCGACTGAACACTCGGGGGCTACTGACATGGATATGCCCTACGGGTACCCGATGTTAGTATACCTGGTCCGGCCCGACGGAAGGCCCACTCGACAACCTGCCAAGGTCCATGACGCCTATGACGTTTTGGCTGCTATGAAGCCCATATGGACAAGGCGACTCCCAAGCGCACAAGACAAGGAAACCTCAAGACTAGAGTTTGAATACAACTTGTAACCAAATCGTATTGGCACCCGAGACCTAGCCTCCCCATATATAAAGGCTAGGAGGGGCCAACGAGGAGGGCACGACCTACAGATGCCATAACCCCCCAATATATAGATCTACGATCTCCACCTCCACAATAGATCTACAGATCTAGTCTCTCTAATACTTCCGCATACATACCTCCACACCAGATTGCATCTGCGCACCCCTGTAATCACCGGTTCCGCCGTAATCAAGAGCAGACAAGCAGGAGTAGGATTTTCCCTTCGGGGGCCTGAACCTGGGTAAACCTCGTGCCCCTGTGTTGCTTGTTTGCTAACCGTTCCGCGATCTCCAGCATCCCCATCTTCTCCAAAACCCAAGTCCATAACAATGGGCATTGACGAGATTAAACCTCGTCATATTGTGTTTGTGGGGATCCGATGGATATTGAGATTATTATGTTGGTTTGATTAATTGTTTTGTCTTTATGATTCTATCATGTCTGTGTTGTTTGTGATCTTGCATGCTCTCCGTTGTTAGTAGCTATCTTGGCCAAGTAGTTGCTAGTGACTCCAAGAGGGGGTATTTATGCTCGATAGTGGGTTCATGCCTCTAGTTTCCAAGGGAAGTGACAGAAATCTCTTCGGTTGTAGGTGTTGTTGCCACTAGGGAGAAATCAACGGTCTCTTGTTCATAGAACATGTGGACTGTTTACCTTACACACTTTGCTTAAAGCACTTGTCCGTTGCTTGCAACTTAATACCGGAGGGGGGGGGGGGGTCATATGATAACCTGAAGGTGGATTTCTAGTCATAGATGCAGTTGGATGTCGGTCTATATATCTTGTTGTATTGCCCAATCAACCTCATAGGATCTTTCTGACTAGTAATTGCATTGTTATGCCTTGCTCAGTTCCTGTCAATTGCCCTGCTGTAATTTGTTTACCTTCATGCCATGTTGTTTATCTAAGGAGAGCACCTCTAGTGAACTATGGACCACAGTCCAATCTTTACCATTGATATATCTTCCACTGTTACTTGTTTACTTGCTGCAAACCATTACCTTTCACATCATATGTTTAATCCTTTGTTACAGCAAACCGGTGAGCTTGACAACCTCATTGTTCGTTGGGGTAAAGTCTTGAGTTTGTGTTGTGCATGTATCCACGTTGTTTGCAACACCTGTGTGACGTTTCCTTCTTCTTCTGGTTCGATAACCTCGGTCTCAACTGAGGGAAAACTTGCTGCTTGCTCTCCACACCCTGCGCTTGGGGTTACCAACAAAGTGCCGCGTCGAGCACCATCACTCCCCTAATGGGTTGCTACATGGTGGCCTATTAGGGGTAGCCTATATATTATTTATTAATTTATTATTTAATTCATATAATTAAATATCAAAATCAATATTTTAGTATCCAAACATTTCTTTGACTCCGGAACACTTCGATCTCTCTCTAGAACCTAAGCTCTGACAGTCCGGTGCTTCGGTCATCGACCTAAGCTCTAACAATGCCAAGTCAGACGAGTCATTGGACAATGTACGTTAAACAAGTATTTCCCTAGTGACAAGGGATTTTATTTTATATTTCGTTTGAAGTTACGCTATATGTACTTTATGTTAGTAGTTTGAATCGAGTTTGATGGACTAGATTGAATCAAATTTACTTGACTTTTTGTTCATGTATTTGAAGGAGTTAAGCTTAAGGGATTAGCTAGAAACCACTAATTTGAGAGTAGCAAATTTGAGGAGTTCTAAGATAAGAGGCCATATGCTTCTCTAAATTTTAAGGGATCTGCTAGAAATTTGGTAGCTCAAAAATTGAAGGAGCAGTTGAGAAATTGCAACACACTTTCTCACTATGAAGTGGAACTTTCATGGAAAAAATATTGTTGACACGTGAGCAAACATTTGGTACTAGGTAAAATGTGACCAAATTAATTTCAAATGTGAACTTGGATGCACCATAGGGAAATGTGACCAAATTAGTTTCACCGCACACAACTGCAATTGAACTGTTTAGGCTGATCCTAGTGGGAGTATCATAGCTAGTATCATGCATGCCATTTCGCAAAAATCTTATGTGACATAACAATTAATAAAGAAAGAGATGGTTAGAGTATCATAAGTAGATACCGTATCATAGAATATAAAACTAGAAAATCCTTATACAAATAAATCTTATACACAATTTTGTATTAAGATTCTACAAATTATTAAATATAGTACTAGTATGATACTACCATATGATATCATGCACTATAAAAGTTAGTACTCCCTCCGTCCCAAAATAGATGTCTCAGATTTATCAAAATTTGGATGAATCTATATACTATAGTATCATATGCATGATACTAGTAGTATGATAGCACCGCTATGAGCAGCCTTATGATACTATGCATCTGCATCTTTGTAGCGTCTCAGGTGCTTGACAAGATCGTCGATGTACCTCTCCTGCCGCTCCTGGTCGGCAAGCACATCCCGCAGCTTCTTTGCGTTCCTGGCGAACACCTTCCCTTCACCCTTCACCATAACTCGCAAGACCGCCGCTGCGACGGCGTGCCAGTCAAAGGAGCCATCGTTCTTCTCCCTCGCCACCTCCACGCCGATCCCCTTCTCCGCCATGGTCCGCGCGACGAACGGCTGGTCGATGATGAACGGGAGCATCACCAGAGGGTGGCCAAATGCGAAGCTCTCAATGGTGGAGCCCCAGCCGCAGTGCGTCAGGATCGCGTCCACCGCGCCGTGCGCGAGCACCTTCACCTGCGGCACCCACCCCGTTTGCACGAGTTTATAGCATAAAACCACCACATTTGTGCAAAAAAATCGAAAAACCACCAGTTTACGTGTGAATCGCAGAAAACCACCACCCTACTGCTGATTTTTTGTAATGTGCGCTAACTGGCCGATTCAGGGCGATTGACGTTGGATCTGACAGACAGGACCCACTAGTCAGGCACGTCCGTTAATGACCGTTAACGGCTTGTCTGTGTAGGGTTAAAGGACAGTAGGTTTCAGTTACGGCCTCGTACTTCCCCTCGTCCTAACCCCCCACCCCCGATGGCGGCGAGTACTCCCGGCGGCGGCGACCCTCTCGTCGGCGGCGACCCTCTCGGCGGCATCCCTCTCGTGGGCGGCGACCCTCTCGGCGGCGGAGAATTCGATTCGTCCGTCAAGGGCATGGATTGGAGGAGCGGCGGGTACGAATCAGGAGACGACACGCGGTCGCCGGCACATGGTGCGACGGCGGATCTAGCGCGTGCGGTCCTAGCATCACCGGCGAAGAGCAGCCACCGGTGGGGATCTTCCTTTGGAGGCGTTGAGTGAGTTCCCTTCCATCTCTCTTCTTCTTCCTCTCCCCCGTTATTTCTAAATCACTGCTATGCATAGAAAATTAGGGTTGACTAGATTTTAGGGCTATGAAATTAGTATTGTTAGCACAGCTTAATCATTGGAAATCACTACTGTAGTGATTAGATTATCCCCTGTTTCTTTAATTTCTCATATCCCATATTAACTGAACAAATGAAGCGAATGTGCTTCGGTAACTGAATGTATTTATGTAATTGTCTTTATTTAGTTTGGAAGATGACATCTGGGACATTAGGTTTAATATCCCTGATGAAGATAATTTAGAGAGGACCTTGAGCTTATCTGATATCACTGTAATGAATCTGAGAGCACTAATTGAAGGACATGGGTATGATTACAAAGATACAATCTACTATGTTAGAGAGAAAGTAAAAGGAATAGAGGGAATGGAAGCATTGGACAACATGTCAAAGATTGATCAGATGATAGAAATGTATGACAGTTGCAAAGTGTTGAAATTGACAGTCATCAAGCACAACTCTGATATTCCTATTGGACTGAACCAGAATCATTTGGAAGCTGATCTGGCAGTAAATGAGGAAGCCTTTCTCTATGTTGACAAGGATGGAGTGACACACATTAGTGATGATGAAGAAGAAGTGTTCTACCCTGTTGCTATTGACACTTCAGATGCACTCTTTGTTGGCCCTCAACAGAGTTTAATATGGACAAGGGAAAGAATCCAGTGCTATATGATGATGAAGACCTGTTCTACCCTGTTGCTGTTGATATTTCAGATGCACTCTTTGTTGGCACTCAACAGAGCTGTAATATGGACAAGGGAAAGAATCCAATGCCATATGATTCTGTTCAGGTAGATGTGCTTGATGATAACATAGCAGTTGCAGAGGAGCTTGATCTGATGAAGAAATTGAGGAGGCAAAGGACAGAAGAAGATCCTGAAAATGTGCTGATTAAGGACCTACTTAGACAGCAGAAGAGGAAGAGAGAAGACCCAGATCACATTGAAGGGGAAACATATGTAGAAGAGATTTATGAAGAAGAAGAAGATGAAGAATCAGAAGAAGATGAAGCCCATGAAGTTGATTTTTTGCCAGAAAAGGTAGTGCCAAAGAGAGCAGGCCCTACTGGTAGATCACATTATGAACCAGACCCAGTAGAGGCAGATTTGTTTGTGCCATCAAGTGATGAGGAGTTCAGTCCTGATGAATTAGCTGACAGTGATGATGATGGATCTGTCTGCATTTTCTGTATTTTCTTCAGTACATGTTCCTTACACATATATCTGTTTGTTAGGGTCTGCTTAAAGCAATTGGTAAAACATTCCCATATTCCCCACAAAGGTTCTGTTTGAGGCATATCTATGCCAACTTTCAGTCAGCTGGGTTTAAAGGGGAAGAGTTGAAAAACATATATTTGATGCTAGTTACTCATATACCAAATCAGGGTTTCAGAAAGCAATGGAGCTGCTAAGAAGATATTGTGAGGAAGCTCACAACTGGATGATGCAAATCCCTGTGGAAGCATGGTGCAGACATGCATTTGACACAAATTGCAAGACTGATCTGGTTGTAAACAATCTTAGTGAAGTGTTTAACAAAATGATACTGTATGTGAGGGGTAAGCCTATAAGGACAATGCTTGATGGAATCAAAGACAAGCTCATGGTTAAGTACAGTAAGATTAGGCAGAAAACAGAAACAACCAGGTGGGAAATTACTCCTTTCTATGCTGAGAAGTTAGAGGAGGCAAAGAAACATTCCAGGGAATGCAAAGCAAAAAATGCTGACATAGGTCTGTGGCAAGTTAGCACAAAGGGGACAAATGTACATGCAATTGATTTGAGAGCCAGGACTTGTGGATGCAAAGCATGGGATCTCACTGGCATCCCATGCAACCATGCAATCTCTGTTATCTCCAAAATCAAGCAACACCCAGAAGATTATGTACATGACTTCTTCAAAAAGGACATGTACAGAGAAGCATTCAAGCATGTAATATACCCTGTCCCTGGACCTGATGAGTGGCCTAAGACAGATACTAGGGACATTGATCCACCTGTGTTTAGGGAGAAGCCAGGAAGGAAGCAAACAGTTAGAAGGAAAGGTGTCCATGAGGTGCCTGCACCTAGGGATAGCTCAAGGATGGGGAGTATCACATGTAGCAACTACAAATTAGTTGGCCATAGGTTTTCTTCATGTCCTATGTAGTTAAAGCCAGAATTGCAACTTAGAAAGAATAAACACCAAGTAAGTATGCTTCATATGGTCCTATGTTTGTACATCTTGTATACTTCCTATATTTCTTGTACACTAAAATGTTTTCTGCAGTCAAACAGGGAAACCATCACTCCAGGACCAAGGGCTCCAGCACCATCATCTTCTACAGCACCAAGGGCTCCAGGACCATCATCTTCTACATCATCAAGGGCTTCTCTAGCACCAAGGGCTCCAGCACCAAGGGCTTCTCCAGCACCATCATCTTCTACAGCACCAAGGGCAAACCCAGCTGGAAGGCCTTTCTTTGCACCAAGGACTAGTGGAAGAGAGCCCAAACTAACCCATAGGATGCAAGGATACCTAAATGCAGGGAAGCACATCAGCTACAAAGGCTCTAGAATCTCAAAGAAGTGATGGCCTATGTTGTTTGTGCCTTTGAAACTATGCATGTTTAAGCAATGTGTGTAAGACTATGTTGTTCTGGTTGGTGTAATACTATGCTTGTTTAAAACTATCTACTGCATCCATATTTGTGTAAGACTATGTTTGTTTAAAACTATCTGGTGGATCCATACATCATTGTTTGTGCTTTACATATTTGTGTATCCATATAGCATCTGGTGGATCCATAGCATCTATAGATAACATCTGGTGGATCCATATTTGTAAGAGGATACCTGCTGCTCAGAACTTAGAATTCAACACATATAGATAACATCTGGTGGAAACATAGCATTCAACATAGGTACTTAGAATTCAACACACATAGTTCACACACTGCTCAGAACTCAAACACATGTACTTAGAAGTCAACAAACATTACACAAACCAAGAAACTAAATAGATAAAGGACATGCTCCAGCTAAACACAGGTACAATAGATATCACTCATCACACAGTTTCTTTATCTTCTTCACCTTCTTCTTCAGACCATCAGTGAAATTGAACAGATCATACAGGACATGCTCCAGCTTGTTCTTCTCTGCCTTCAATGCCACCTTTTCCTCATCCCATTTTCCTTGCTTCACCTTCATAATGTCTGCTTGAGATTTCTGCACATGCTTTAGCATAGTCACTTCTTTCTTCAAAGCTTCTAGTTCAACCTTTAGCTCATCTCTTTCCTTCACCACAAGCACAACATCCTCCTCACCAGACTAAATTATTTTATAATTCTCCTTCACCACCTTCTTCTATGTTTGTTCCATGAACTTGCACACATCATCTAACAGGGTGTTGTGCTTCTTCTCTATCTTTGTTTTCTCATCAGATAGCTGCTGCACCAGTCTTGCACTGTCAATCCTATCTTCAATCCTAAGCCTATTGGCTTCAAAGTACATGTGCCACAACCTATCTAAAGAATTCTTCATTGTGTCTGGCCACTCTTCTTCATCAACCCATGACACAAAACCACAGTTCATAACTTCCTATAAAAAATGTAACTGCAATCAGTAAATAACATCGGACTGCTATATCCAACAATACAGAAGCAAGCTAACTATATATCCAAGAAAGATAATATATATCCAGAAGATAATATATACAGAAACAATACATAAGCAAGCTAAATTTATATACTAGCATATCCAGATTTTATATACTACCATATCCAAATATATATCCAAGCAAGCTAATATATATCCAAGCTACTGCAATATATATCCAGATTTTATATACTAGCATATCCATATCCAGCTAACAAATCAAGCATCTATATGTACTTTTCTGGTCTGCTAACCCTATCTAATTTTCAGATATGAAAAAAATGAGAGAAGAAAAATCAGTTCAATTCAGTATAACTCACATTCCCCATCTAACACATGTAAAACCTTCTTCCAGTGTTCGTCCCTTCAAAGGCGACACACTGATGTGGCACCAATCCATGCTCACGACATTTCACTGAGCAGTCCACTGCAATCCCATGAAACTGGGGGTCGTAGCAGGTGTCTGGTGCATAGTCCAGAGCTACGAAGTGCTAAACGAACAGAAATTGCAAAGAAATGAGTTCAAATCCAAAAAAACATAAGCCAATTCGGAAACCCTAACCCTAACCCTAGAATTAGGGAACTTACCCCTAGCGGAGAAGTGCTCGACGACTCGCCATCATTCCAACTGGGCATCGCCGGAGTTTGCGGACGGTCCGCCGGCGGCGATGGCGATGCGGCGGCGGCGGCAGGTGTGGAGCTCAACGACGTGGTCAGGGTCGGGTTCATTCGGGCTTGAAACTGCCCAGTTCGGGGTCCAGCGTCACGTTCTATGGAAAGAAGAGTGGGGCCCACTATTGTCGTTAACGGTCGTTAACGGACGTGCCTGACTAGTGGGTCCCATCTGTCAGATCCAGCGTCAATTGCCCTGAATCGGCCAGTTAGCGCACATTGCAAAAAATCAGCAGTAGGGTGGTGGTTCGATTCAAACGTAAACTGGTGGTTTTTCGAAATTTTTACACAAATATGATGGTTTTATGCTATAAACTCCCGTTTGCACCCTGCCGTGGCCCCGCGTCCGGTCCTTGAACCCGTCAAGCAGCAGGCCGTAGTCGGCCGTGCCGGCCGGCTTCCGGAGAGCCCACATGAAGCGCACCCCGGCGAGCTCCAGACCGAGCGCGAGCTCGTGCAGGTTCTTGAGCGTCAGCGGGGCCTCGCTCCCGAGCGCGACGTAGAGCACGGATTTCGGAGGCTGTTCGTCGAGCCATCGCAGGACCTCGGGACGGACGCCGTCGTCGCCGCTGAGTTCGGGAGGCGGCTGCAGGATCCCGACGGGGACGGAGGGCTTCCGAAAGAGGTCGGTGAGGAGGGCGAGCATCTGGGGCTCGACCTCGTCACAGCTGTGGTGATGGCGATGCGGCATAACTCGTTGACCTGCCAGAATCGCTCCATGTTGGACACGCCGGAGGCGTTGGCTCGGAAGGAGTCGACGACCCACCCGGCCTCGTGGCGGCGGTACGACAGGGTGGAGGGGAAGGGGAACCACTTTGGCGGGACCATGAAGTCCTCAAACGTTGTTCGTGGGTGCTCAGCATTTGCCCACCGCGACCCCAGAAATGCGTTTGTCCCGGCCAGGACAATCTGGAATAGTGCGCACGGCACTTGCAATCACCATTGACGTTGGTAAAACTTTAAAATACAGACGTTATAATATGGAAAATGATACGTATCCTCCGGACGATAAAATCGTTCCATCGTCCGGGTTCGACCGCGCGTTTTGCGTCACTCCCTGAGTCGCGTCGTGGTGGCCCCACCTGATTCCAAAGCAAAACCGTCCTTCCTCTTTTCCTTATCTTCTTCTACATCCAAAACTAACTGCTACCTTGCGTACGCACGCGATTCCGGTGCCAACGCCGTCCCCGGCCGCTCCCCACATGCCCGCGCGCTTGCCGCCTCCTCCTCCGAGCCCGCTACCCCTCCTCCCGTCTTCCCGCATGGTGGCCATCGCCAGCGCCGCAGCTTGCCTTCGTCGCCGCTGCGCACCTCGGGCACGCGACGTGAAACACTCCTCCGCCATGGCTCCTCCGTACAGCTCGCGTGGTGGTTGTGGCCGGCACCGCCACGCGCCTCCACCCGCGCCCTTCGCCGATTTTCTCCATCGTCTATGCCTCCTCGCTGTGAAGCCACACGCCGGACACGTCATGGAGGTGCGTCTCCATCTGGGCGGCCATGGACTCGCCGGAAGCCGTCCAGCTGCTCCCTCTCTCACACCTCCGGCGAGGACCAGTATTTTTGAGGTGGAGGCTCCTATGCACGCTACCTACTGCGATGGATTTTGCTGCCGACGACGGGTGGATTTGCTATCGACGACATTGGTTGTTGCTATCGAAGGCCCCTGTTTTTGCTACTTCGGACTATGCATTTTAGAGAATTTTTGCTCTGACGGGAATTTGCTACATACCAAAATGGTTTTTGCTACAATAGGTTTGAGGTTTTGCTATAGTTGTACAAAGTTTTTTGCTACGAGGTGTCCGGCGATGTTTGCGTGTGAGAGTCTCCGGCGAAGTCAGTTTTTTGCTACATTAGAAGAACTTTTTTGCTACAACAATCTTATGGTTTTGCTACAACAGTGTCAAATTTTTGCTACAAGGTCTCCGGCGAGAGTCACCGGCGAGTTTTTTCCGACGATGTCTCCGGCGAAGTCGGTTTTGCTGCATTAGCACAATTTTTTTGCTGCATGATCTCCGGCGAGGTCTCTGGTGAGGTCTCCGGCGAGACGTTCTATTTTTGAAACAGACCTTTTTTTGCTTCGGAAGCAAAAAACGGGGACATATGTAGCAAAAGCGGGATGTTTTGCAGCAAAACGCGGGATTTTTAGCTATTTGAGGGACACGTGGCGCACGGGGGACCAGGACGATGGGAATCCCCCATCGTCCGGGGGACGCCTAGCGCGGTCCGTTCAAGATCTTACCAGTACACATATTATAGTACTTCGAACAGATTACCGTTTCATTTAGTATAGAAACAAAGAAAGAATGAGCAGATATAGTAAAATCGATATTTACGGTATCAAATATAGACAGTCTATTCTAAGTGGGATGGCCCAAGTAGTTATCAGTGTGACAGACCTTAAAATTTGTGTCCATTCAATCTGCACATGATCTATCGCTTGAGGACAAAAAAAAAACAGCTTCAAAAGTTGTAAAATTCTTACCGACCGTCTATAGACAAGTTTCTGTGGTGGGTTTTCACCGTTTTGCTGCAGCTCACATGTATGCCCACTACGTACTATGTTTATCAAATTTCTGTCACGGCTTTATCACGCGCATGTGCATGTGTGACAAACCGTTTAGCCCAATTTAACTAGCTATATCGTGATTCCTAATTGCCAGATTAATTACCAGATTCATTATGCACTAACTGCCAGATCGATTGGTCTTAGTTGCCAGATTACTAGTTAAGATGTTAATTAGGCATAGTTAACACGTTTAAGTACTACTAATTGCCATAATAATTGGACCTACTTACCGGATTAACCAGACTTATTGCCATTTCATAATAATGGCCATACTAGTAGGTTTAGTTGCCAGATTAACTATCCTTAATTGCCAGATTGATTAAGCTTAACTGCCACGTTCGATTAATACTAACTACCAGATTGACTACAGAGTACTAGACTTCAAAATCCCATGTTCAGATCGATAAATCCATGATCTTCTAAAAACAATCTGGCACATGCAAGAATCACTCCAGATGAAGATCACATGTAAAAATCGACAACTATGTCCGTGAAAAGAATACAAGAGCACTACAGAATCAAAATGCAAAGAAGAGAAAAACTCAGTATACAACGAGCCGATGGCCGGCGGCATCCTTACGCTTGTCGTCAGCTTGCTCGCGCTCGGCGGTGGTAGGCTCTTCGTCATGCTCAGCAACAACGGACTCCCGACTGCACCAGCACCACAGGCCTCGAGCCCTCGAAGGGAACCAAACCGTCGGTTTGGAACACCACATCTCCTCGCCTCCTTGATGGCGACCTCCCCGCTGTGTGCTCGGCAGCGACGACCTTGCCCGGCGGCGGCGGCCTCCCTTCCTGCTGCGTACTCGCGCAGTCGCGCGGCGGCCTTCCGCGATGCGTGCCCAGATATGGCGGCCTCCCCCGACTTGTTCCCGGCGGCAGCCTCCTCCGCTCGCTCATTGAACCTCCCAGTGCGTTACTTCTGTGGTGTCTTGGTGGGGTTTGGAGAGAGAGAGATTGAGTGACTCAGAACAGTCCTGACAGGATAAGGCAAATACGGGAGAGGGCGACGTGCGCTGAGACGGTATTTTTTTTTTCTAAATCGTGACGCGCCGCACGGAAGAGCGCTCGATGCGGCGCTTGTCCTTATCTTTTTCGTAGATTGTTTTATCATGGCCCTAGCTTAAATTTATTACTCTAGTTTATTTTTTAAGAAAAAAGCTAATTTTGTGTCTCTATTGTTTGCCAATTCTGGATTTGGCCTTTGAACTCTAATACCATATAAAAATGCTTTTGCACCAACAAAAAGAATACATTAATATCGCAAAAATATCAATTACATATTGTTTCTGCACCAACAAAATGTCACAAATGACGTCCAGGATCCACAAAGTTTGAAAGAGAAGAAAAAAAAAATGCCTCACCACGGTAATCAACTCCTCGCAACAACAGCCAACAAACCACGCTAAAGACAACACACTGAATACAAAAAGGTTCCCCAAATGCGATGCTTCCAAGAAGAAAAACAATACACAAACACCGTTGTCGCCTGATCTAAAATCTTAGATTTTCACCCTAAAAAAGCCTTAGCGTATCAAAATAATACCTTCAGCAATACCATTGCTAGGCACAACCAAGAGAAGTCAGACCTTAGGTTTTTAACCTGAAAGGCAAGACCCGACAGTCGAGGAGCGCCAACAAACTTGAATTCCTCCACTGCTTCCTTCCTCACCTGCTAAGGCTTCTCCTGCAAGTCATCAAGCACCAGGCTCACAGGGCCATATCCGAATTGGATCCGAACACCTGCTCATGTAAATCAAAGTCTTCATCGTCTAGAAGAATCCCTCCTCCAACTTCGGTCCTGAAATCTCAGCCACCATGACCTTCTCCCCGTTGTGTACACCATGGGAATCGAGATGCTGACATGTCCCATGGTTTTGATAGCCACCGGAGCTTCCCAACGCACTCTCATGAAGCCACGCAAGCTGATATGGGCACGCACGACCAATTTCCATCCTATCCAAATATCTAGGGGCTTCAAGTGCCAATCCATGAAGATCTCTGTCAGAAGATCTGGAACACATTAATGGCCAGATCGAAGAGGATCAAACACGTAAAACGTAGCCTTAATGCGAGAAGAACACTAGGACTGCCACCTCTGTTCGCAAGACTAGAAGCCCCCCACGCCGCCAGTCATCTCCATGTAGGAACGACAGAAGAGGAGAAGGAAGCCCAACACACAGTTGCAGTTCATGGCAAGCGTAGCCGAAGCCAACTCCCACGCAACACCTGCCCTGCTTGGAATCGTCTGGCCGGATCGAGGCCTATAGCCTAGACCGGGGCCCTGTGGCCCAGATCGACCGCAGTGCCGACCGAGGCGACCGCACGGACGACAACCCACCATCCCCTCGACACCACGCCGCCGGAGAACCTCAGGCACCGGTCTACCTGGCCACACCGCGATGTGCCCATAGTCAATGCCCCACCTTCCCCCGTGAAGCACCACCGGGAGAAGCTCTCCTGCCCACTGTCTTCGACGGGATGGGCGCCGCCATTGCCGCTGGCGATGGCGGCATGAGGAGCAGTGATCAGATGGGTTTTAGGTTTCATGGACGGGGGCCTCCAGAACAACTCGAAAGAGGGGCCTGGCCTTATGGAAATGCTATCATTCAAGAAGCGTATCAAACCAATCGATCCTTCGGGTTGCTGTAGTGCGCGCACGGCTTTGCCTGCTGCATGTATGTTACTCAACGCCTCTATTCCAGCGACCTCCGTCCTCCACCTTCGTCCTATATCCCCCGCTTCTTCTCCCATCGTCCCGCTCTCCCATCGTCCTGCTCTGGTGCCATCCATGGAAGCACCTGTTGCTAATAGAACACGAAATCGAAGGCAACCAACTGCTAGAGCCAAGGGAAGATGGGGGGCTATGGATCATGGCTTTAGAGTCAACTCTAGCTTGTCAGATGCATCCTCGGTGAGCCCGGGAGGCGAGGTCGGTGCTACAGTACAAGGTAAGTTTTCGTGTTTTTTGGTGTTTTTTCAAATGCTGCAAAATTGTGCGTGTTTTTTTGCGAACACACGGGTGATATACGACATATATGCGGATTTTTTCCAATTTACAGTAGGAGTTCATTTGATATTATCCCCTTTGTTGTTGACTCGGCTGCAACATGTTAAAAAACAAGTGCCACACCGTCGGTCATACTATCATATAGACTGAGCCACTGAGGTCACAGATATCAAACTATTTTAGTTTCAAAGTTCGGGTATTATTGGAGTTGATAAACAGATAGCAGAAACTCATCGTCCCTTTCCTTTTCAAAAATGGAATATAGTTGTAGAAATATCTACCCCCTCTTGCCTCTCCAAGTCAGCACACGTGACAAGTGCCACAGCCCACAGTGGATCATGCAAGAGTTGACGGCTGAATATAAATATAAAACTCAAATTACTATCTCCGTTTTAAGGCTTAAGGCGCACACGCTTTCCAAAGCAAAGTTTGACCAAAAGAATTGAGCAACAAAATCTTGATTATATTGTACATAATTAGTACCATTGGATTCGTATTGAAAAATACTTTTCAGTGATACTAGTTTTATACCAAAACTCTTTACGTATTTAGAGTAATTCTTGGTCAAAGAAAAAACACGTAAAACGAGGACGCCTTAAGCCCCGAAACGGAGGAAGTAGGAAAGTTGGTGGGCGTGTGTAACTGTCAACAAAAAAAGTTAGTGGGTTTGTAGGTGTCATGGTGGTCAGTCGTACTTTATCATTAGGAAACCGGTTTACGAGTTAATTGTTCGGAATTCCCTGAAACAATTAGTTCAGAACCAATTCCAGATCCATGTCAGAAAAAAGAACTTAGTATCAATTCCATATCCAAAGATAAGCATCGTCACTACTACTAGTACCGAGCAGGTAGATAGCTGGGAGCAAGCACGCGCGCACCTTGTGCTCGTCGGCGATGGGCGGGAGCCAGTGGTGGTAGAAGTCGTGGATGATCCAGTCCGGCCTCCTCCCGGCGGCGAGGAACGCCGCGAACGGGGCGGCGAGGCCGTCGAAGGCCTTCTTGAGGAGGTCGTCCTTCCCGGGCGTCACGTCCGCCGTGCACTCGGCGCCCTCCGGCAGCCCCTCGACGCGCGGCATCGGCAGGGGCACGAAGTGGAGGCGAGCAGAAAGGTGCGGCGGCACGGGCGGGAGCCTGGCGAGGTTCCGCGGCGTGGAGACGAAGGCGACGGCGTGTCCTCGGGCGGCAAGGCGCTTGGAGAGCTCGAGGAACGGGAGCATGTGGCCGAACGCCAGCCACGGGAGCACCACCACATCATGCTTGCCCCAGGCGGAAGCTTCGGTCGCGGCGAGATCGGCCACAGATCAAGTTGTGGACAAAAGCTTGCAAAGGAGGCTCAGAGATGGGTGTTCCCTTCACTCCTTCAGTATTGTTTCGGGCGTAGACTTTTCATGAGCAATTAAAAGGCCAATAAAAGAAGGCCTAGAGGACAATGTGACAAGCCTTGCAGATAATACCGTTGTTTGTACGGCCCGCTCCCATGGACTGACCCCGTCTCGCCTTCCTCTGGCGACACGGGGAACCCTAGCCATCGCTATAACAGGCTCCCCTTCCCTCCTCTCTCGCGTCGCCGCCACTAGAGGAGGCGCCGAAGAAGCTACGTCTAGGGAAGGTGGCGGCGGGGCTTCTTCCTTCCATGGCGCTCGGGTTTGTGCTGCTCGGCACGAGGCGACGTGGCGGAGCTGCAAGTGTTGCACGCGAGAGGAGCATGTTGATGTGGCGACATGCTGGCAACAATGATGGCCTCGGTGGCCAGAGAAGGCGCAGATAGCAGCCACGACAGCGCACTACAAACATCAATCTAGGACCTTACGAGCCAGATCTGGGTCATGCGGGCCCCGGCCGGCCTGGTCCCTATGCCTGGGTGGCGCGCTGGCGAGGTGGAGTGCGTGCCTTCCGCCTTCTCCTCTCCCTCTACCCCCACACTCCCTGTGGGGTGGCCGGAGTTGCGCGCGGGTGGGTGGCCTCCATGACGGTGCGGGTTTGTAGGCACATGCCCTATCGTCCGAGCTAGGCCTTGTTCCCCGCCACACACAGTAGCGTCGTTGCCTTTGCGCTAGTCCACTTCCTCGGTTGGCGATGGCCACAAGTGGACTAGCGATGCGCTCCGTGGTGGGGGCAGCTTTGCCACCATGCATGGGTGGTGAGCTGCGGTGCCCGTCCTTCCCCTTGGTGGTTGTGGGTGTGCAGTTGCCCTGGAAGGGCGAGTGGTGGCGACTTCCGGCGGGCAGGGCTATTGGCATGAATGGGAGGGTGGCATGCTCGCTGCTTGGTCCCTAATCTAACCCAGATCTTTGCGGCATCGACGACAGAGATCTCTACTAACTAGGCGGTGGAGATGTCCAAGGTGGAGCCTTTCACTAGTACAAATGCGTTGCTTATAGACGTCGGCCTCAGTCGGTTTATCGTTCCGGCTCAAGCGCATAGCTTTCTAAGAGCACACCACCTGAGGCGGTTTTTCTTTGTGGCTCTAAGATACGCGACCTCAGACGGTACAAAAAAAGAAAATGCCTATAACATGTACAAGCTAGAGACAACTAGTAGTGCCGACCGCTTGCTAGAACTCCTAAACCTCAAACGACCTGTACTAGAGATCGTCTCCAAGGCGACCTGAGTCAAATTCAAACAAAGACCATATCCAGAACTAAGAAGTCTCAAAGCGACTTTTTAAAGTGACCGTCTTTAGTGTGTTTAAACCATTTTAAATAGTGGCATGCTAATTTAAACTCGATCATAGCTGACATGACACATAATCATAGTTCAACAGCCAGATAGACATATTAACTTAAGAAATTATATATAGCAGCTCGTGGTATGTTAGCCAGATAGTTGGGAAATGCAAACAAATTTAGCCATTACACGTTATGACAATATATATAAAGTGCAGTCCATAAATCAATAAGCTAGCATAATTAGTATTCTCTAACAAATTAGCATTGCATTTATAATAGGCCGCCCGGTGGAAGTTGCTGAACCAGAATATATACCTCTCCATTATTATTTTCATCAATGCAAAAAAGGACAATGATATTCTGCTTTAGGTTGAAACTTCTCACAATCTTTTCTTATCTAGTCGTCAAGATTGTATTTGACCCAGCTCCCATTTTTATTTTAACCATCTTTGATTTTTTTTGCTCTTTATTTGCCAAACATGGACATCAATAGGTTCATCAAGATGATTCTTTAGATATTTTCTTGTGAACTCAGCTCCAAATGTCTGGAAAAATACAAAAAAATAAAGAATTAGCATGCTTGTGATTAATAAAAGTATTTAAATATCACAGGATAGCTTGTTGATAACATGATCAACAATATATTATCTTACCAGCTTGCACTTCTTTTTCATGGCAGATGAATATGGCAGCATATAGACGTAGTACTTGATTTTTGGTGGAAATTCGGATTCACAATAGTTTAGAAGGAAGTTTAAATGAACTTCTTTCAGATACATGTCGTTTCCAAAAGGCTCTTTTTTATCAAAATCAATGTCCCCCTTGTTTTGAGACTGTGATGCAATAACACATAATTTTTTTAGTGCGGTCCCAATATTAATGTGTACCGTCTAAATACATACAAAACATATGTCTGCAATTTTGATGTTCTTTTGATACCTCTAAACCCAATCCTCTCAATGGACTCTTTATCTGATGACTGGAATTTAAAACCACCAAAGTTAATGTGAAAACTATCGCCACTAGAGAGCGTTATTGTTATTGGATCGTCACTACAGGTTCCCATCTATTAAATAGATACAGATATATAACATCTTAATACAATCAAGATGCAAGCAGACTAATGAAGTGATAATTAAAATAAATACAGACCAATGAAGTGACAATTAAATCTCTATTGCTAGAAGTGACAATTGTACATTTTAAGATTTATACAAAGGGAAAAGTGTTGGGATAGATGTAGGCCGGCTAAGGGAGCCTCTCTCGATGTGTACGCTTCATGACGCAGCTAAGGGAAGGGCGGTGGTGCTAGCGAAGGAGCTTGGGCACATGTGGAAGGTGCAGATTAATGTTTTGTGACTAGACTGATTAGGAAAAAATGACACGAGCTTATGGAAAATAAGACCGAGCGGGTTTATATAAGCGAGACCATTGGTAGGTCTCGAGTGGACATGTGGGTGTGGATGCTTGTGGGTGGGGGCTAGTACACGGTCTCCATTTTCTAATTGCATTAGCAACACACACATGCTACCTCGGAAATATGCATGAAGCTAGTTTTCGATATGAGCGGCATAATGGTCTGCCTCAGTAGATCCCTATAGGAAATTAATATTTTTGATCGGCTATGGTTGAGTGATCTAGGGAGACGATCTCTATTATCGTTTGTCTTAGTTAAACGTCAGAGCCTTTTTGTTTTAAAGAACGGCTAAGGAGGAAGTACTACTAGAGACGGTGCATATTCCCAACCGTCTAAGGTTAGAGTTAGAGGCGATCAAAAAATTACGACCGCATGAGGGTGATGAACACAGTTGGTGGTTTGTATTTTAAGGGTAAACCGGCTCTAGGCACCGTCTCTAAGTAATGAGTTTGTACTAGTGTTTCGGTTCTCTTGCAATCCGATGGCCACTTCCGTGTGCTGACACCCTGGAGTTGGGTGGCTGCCGCCGTGTGCATCGACTCCGTATTGCTGATTCGGGCATATCTGCTGCGGATCGGATCTAGCTGGTGCACAGGTGCTCATGCAACAAGGTTTCCACCTCGGGCGATGCTTTGTGTCACTGCGTAACCTGCATCTTGGGGTGGCCTTCGCTGATGAGTTGGTGGGCAATCGGGTTCTCAGACCAGTGTGGTGTTCTCGGCGACAATATCTTGCTGTCGGGTCTTAGTGGTTGCACCGATGTGTGAGTGGGGATTGTGATGCTCCGGGCAAAAACCTTGCTTAACCTTTGTTGGTGCATGACGTCGGAGCCCTCGAGCATCGTCTCACTGGAGGCGTTGTCAAGGAGTATTGTTTCACCCCAACCCTCATGGTTCAATTCTATGGGTGAAAACCTAGATCTGTCTTGCTAGATTGGATGACGACGACGTCCTGGACATCGCTCCCTCCTTGGAGGCGTTGTTCTTGTTGGTACGGCCCTGGGTGGCACACATGGTGATGGCACACACTTTGACTCCGGTGAGCAGATCATTGGAGCCCCGATGTCGTGCTAGTTCGGCTACCCTTCTGGCAAGGTTTGTGGATCACAGAGGATCCTCTATTGCGGTGTTTCGGTTGCATGGATTCACTCGATAGGGTGGTTGACGGCTGCTGGCTGATGTACTTGCAACGACGTAAATTGTGGCGATGGGCGGTGGTGCTGCTTCCTGAGCGTCTTCTGCAAAACCGGAGTGGCCCAACTCTGCCCTTCTTTGTGGATTGGATTCCCCCTCCGTGGTCGGGCTCGTGTTCAGTGTGCGCATCTGGACTAGGTTTTTCTTGCTCGCATCGGTTGTAATGTTTTCGCCTAGCAGCCTCGGCCATGTACCGTCTTCAGTGTGTTGGGTGTGCACCCTTTGGCGCCTTTGTATACTTTGTACAAAACTCTCTTTTTCTATCAATAAATCAAAATATAAGGCTTTTGTGTTTTTGCGAAAAAGCCAATAAAAACAAACAACTACGAGCCCCATTACAAGTTAACATGATAAATAAAATCAATTAAAAAATTGCATATAAAATCTAAAATTACGCACATATAGTTGTCGGTGGTGTAGAAGTCTTCCTTAGTCACGACAGGTATTCATCTTGCCTTGCATGTTAAGTTGGTCTTCATTCTCTCTTGGATGTACATCTGGTCTTCGGGATCCTCCAGAGCCGTCTTGCAACCCGATAGGTCAGGTAGGTTGATGGCTTCTGAGTGTGGGCCTCCACGTCGCGTACGCCAGGGTCTTCGTGGACATGAATGTGGATCATGGCCTATGTAAAGTATATATCCAAATCCATCCATCACCAACAACGATAGAATCGTCATTCTCAGTGTAGTTGTGCAAGTAAAGCGGGTTTATTGCACACGATAAAAGACAATTACAAAGCTATACAAGATGAATATATTGAAACTGCACAAGAAGTAACAAAAGCTTCAAAAAATGGTTTATACTTCACACAATGTGACTCAAAAACCGGTAATCATGAATCGAGCACGTGGACTGCTGAACCTAACCCAACAGCCAATAGGAAGACACACATCTACTGGCGGGACACACATGTGGAGGAGCAGGGAGGCCTATGGGCATATGCAGGCAATAGCGGAGCATGAACAAAACACAAGAAGGGGCAAATCCATAAGAAACACAAAATACATATAAAACGGGCCAAGTCATAGAATAGAAAAACAATGCATTTTTTGTTATGAAAGTACAAATTTTGTGTTAACACAAAACCGTAGATACTAATTCATAGATATCTAAGCATATTATAGACAAGTAATTATTGCTGTTCCAAACAAAAGAACAATGCTAAATGCTAATGAAGAATGTTAGCACTCTTATGCATACATGGTCATGCATTAATCCCATGATGTGCTTCTTAAGTGACACTGTACGGTCGAACTTTCACATGTTTAACTTAAGCCTAGTTAGTGGATTAATTAGTTTGATAGTTAGCTCAGTTAGTAGTTACAGATGTGCGCCAGATCCTAGCATTGGTTATAGATGTAGTTATACCCCACATTAGCAGTGAATCGGTGTATGTTGCAATCATCCATAACCTGCCTGCTTACAACCAACGAACTGCAACTTATGGTATTTTCCACGGCTACCTAAATCAGAAATTTGAATAAATATATCTAAATTACCTAACCTGTGTAGGGGCAAGGCGCTGCAGCCTGCAGGACTCGGGCGTTCGACGCCTTGGCAGTCGCGGTGGTCTGCATAGGCGAAGCAGCAGCAGTACGGTGTGGCTGCGTCGTAGGTGTCGACGACCGCAACAAGAAGAGGGCAATAAGGAGATTGCGAAGGAGGCAGAAGGATGAGCGACAATGTGAGCACGCTGAGAGGAAGGAATTGAGGATGACCTAGCAAGGACGTGTTGCGGCAGGCTGGTCAAGGATGTCAATCTGATCGGCTTCTCTTGATCGATATGTTTGGTCGAATTAGGGAAAATTAATAGAAAATGGGCTGGGCAACCAGTGATGAGTATACTATTGAACAACAAATTGACTGGAGTTTAGAGCATTTCCACTCGTCCCTCAAATATGGCGTCCCCTAATACTAAAGATAGTGGAGAGGCTGCCGGGTGGGTCCTAGGGACCAAACGTGCTAGCCGGCACCCCTCACCCCCGATTGACTCTCTATGGGCTGGGGGTGTATTAGGAGAACTGGATGATTATTGAGTCCCCGTCGGCTAAAAAAATTTATTTGGAGGAGGCGAATGGATGCTTTTTTTTATCGCCGGCGCTCTTATATTCGCTTAGGGGCCTTTAGGAGGAATGAGTGAATATGCTCTTATTAAAATACCATATGCATATGCGCTATACTGCACTGCAGAGAGAGAAAATTCAGCCCTAAAAAATACCATTGAACAACAAAGTGACTGGAGCTTAAAATACCATATATATGCATAATACTTCGTAATAAATGGCTGTGGGCATCCATGGATGCAGAGGCCGGGATCCAATCCCATTTTGAAAAAAAAATATGCATATATATGCGCTGTACTCTACAGAGAGAGAGAAAAAAAATTCAGGTCTATACCACACTCCATTGTCAGCAAGCTCTGGGACGAATGTAGACTAGAAGCGTCACTGGCAGCCGTCATCTCTGTGGCGCCTCAGGTGCTCGACAAGACCATCGATGTACCTCTCCTGCGCCACCTGGTCCGCAAGAACCTCCTGCAGCTTCCTAGCGTTGCTTGCCAACACCTTCCCTTCTTCGTCCACCATGACACGCCGCACGGCCGCGGCGACACAGTCCCTGTCGAAGGAGCTGTCTATGTCGTCTCTCGCTACCTCCACGCCGATCCCCTTCTCCTCCATGGCCTGCGCGACGAGGGGCTGGTCGAGAGTGAACGGCAGCATCACCAGCGGGAGCCCGAAACAGAAGCTCTCCACGGTAGAGCCCCACCCGCAGTGCGTCAGGAACGCTCCCGTCGCGGGGTGCGCCAGCGCCTTCACCTGCGGCACCCACCCTGTCTGGACCATGCCGCGGCCCCGCGTCCTCTCCTCGAACCCGTCGGGCAGCACGCTGCAATCGTTGGCGCCAGCGTCGAACAGGCCGGCAGGCGTCCGTAGAGCCCACAGGAAGCGCACGCCGGCGAGATCCAACCCGAGCGCGAGCTCATGCAGGCTCTTTCGCGTCAGCGGCGCCTCGCTCCCCAGCGCGACATATATAACCGATTTGGGAGGCTGCTCGTCCAGCCACCGGAGGAGCTCGTCTTTGCCACGGTTGCCGTCATCAGCGACGGCTGGTGGCAGGAGCACGCCAGCGGGGACGGCGGGCCTGCGGAGGAGGTCGCTGAGGAGCGCGAACATCCCGGGATCGACCTCGTCGCAGCTGCGGTATATGGTGAGGCGGCATCGCTCGAACATGCCCCAGGCGCGGTCCATGTCAGACACGCCGGACGCGTTGGTGCGGAACAAGCTGGCCAGCGACTCGGCCTCGTTGTGGCGGCGGTAGGCGATGGTGAGCGGGGATGGGATCCACCCAGGCGTGACGTTGAAGTCTTCCGTCGCGGCGCGCGGGTGCATGTTGTTCGCCCACCGCGGGCCAACGAAGGCGACGAAGGCGGCCTGGAGGATCAGGAACGCCGCGCATGGCACGTTGTGTTCGTCGGCGATGGGCGGGAGCCAGTGGTGGCAGAAGTCGTGGATGATCCAGTCGGGCCTCCTCCCGACCGCGGCCTCATCGGCGAGGAACGTGGTGAGCGGGGCGGCGAGGCCGTCCATCGCCTTCTTGACGAGCTCGATCTTCTCGGCCGGCACGTCGGCGGTGGACTCGGCGCCCTCCGGCAGCCCGTCGACGCGCGGTAGCGGCAGTGAAACGAAACGGAGGCGAGCCGACAGGTGCGGCGGCACCGGCGGTAGCCTGGCGAGGTTCCGCGGCGTGGAGACGAAGGTGACGGCGTGGCCACGAGCGGCGAGGCGCTTGGAGAGCTCGAGGAATGGGATCATGTGCCCGAACGCCAGCCACGGGAACACCACCACTTCCATCCCGCCGGCCCCGGCAGCTGCTTCCATCGTACGTACGTTTGTGGTGGATGAGATCGGCGGCGACAATGGCTCGCGTGAGGGAGGAGGAATCGCGGAAGACTGCAAATTACAAGTCTTGGTGGCTTCTTGCTTGACCAGTGGAGGATGGGTCGATCGATGGCGATTGGCGTGTACTACTTATACTAGGATCGATATACGCGCGTCGCCCCGTCACCTAGAGTGCGTTTTGACATCGCGTGGTTGGCGTTGTAAGCTTCAGCTGGCTTCACATGTGTTTCATTCGATTCAAACGGCTGACTTTTCTCGCTTATACGAACTCAATAGAAGCATAACGTGTAGTAGTAGAAGTCAACCAACACCCACGATCAAGAACCTATATAATATCGGTTAGGGGCAAATCAGTTAGATATAGGATTTATCTCTCCTCTTGTACTCTAAGATAATCCCATATATATCTATATATACTCGTCCACGAGACTCAAAAATACATCCAACATATTTCGGCTATCCCTCTTTATCTTTCTACATTGTATTGGCCCTAAATTCGATCCTACCCTAGAGCCGCTGCCACCAAAACCCTAGTGCCGTTGCCGCCTCTCCCCAACCTTGTCTTGCCTCCTTCTATGACGCCGCGCTAGCCAAGCAACACGTTTCCGCCATGCTGCCCCCGGAGAGGTCGATCTCAATGATCTCCGCCGGGGGATGCATAACCCGTACATGGTTCGTGGCTTTCCTATGAGTCTCTTTTTCGATCTCTTGATCAGTTTTTTTTTTTACCGATCTTAGATCGGATTGAATCGCTCACCGCCATCATCCACTCGCGCCTCTACTCCGACCATTAGCATCGATGATCTACATCGTGCATGTGCGCCTGCCATCTCCGCTGCAGCGCCTGCCTCGGCAGGCTGCCGCGCACCGCAGACCACTGCTACGCCTTCCTTGGAAGGTTGCCGCGGCCATCCTACCTCAGATCGTCTTCATCATCATCGTACGGGACTTCACCGACAATGTCGCTGTTAGATGTATATATTTGTATATTGTAGTTTTCCTAGATGTTAGGGGGCTTCCTGCATATTTACACCTGTACCTGTACTATATATTGTGGCCTTTGCCCCCCCCAGAGGAATACAAGTTGCCTATTCCTAACATGGTATCAGAGCAAGGTTAGCCCCGTCCTCTTTCTCGCAACATCGTCGGCCGCCACCGTCCCTGTCGCCGACTGCTTTGCCGTCGACGTCGCCGCCGGTCGCCGCCGTTCGCGCCTTGCCTTGCCGTTTTCAGATCGGTCTTCCACCACGCGGGCGATCAGGATTCAGATCTAAATCCAGATCGAGCTGCAACTCCCTGGATCGATTTCTTCGTCGGTTCCCTGCGCCTCCCCGTCTCCCTGGACGACACGCCACCTCGCGCGGGACCTACTCCACCGACGCCACCTCGCGCGGGACTCCACCCGCCTGGCCGACAACTCCCTGTCCCCGATCAATTCCCCTGTCCAGATCAATTCACCCTGTCCCCGACAACTCTCTGGATCGACTCAGGCTTCGCTACTAGCCCGACCGGCCTGGCCCTGCGATCAGGACTCGTGGACGCATTCTTCTTCTTCTCTATGTTGATGATATGATCATTACTGGTGATGATTCTGAGTATATCGCCTTTGTTAAGGCTCGTCTTCGTGATCAGTTTCTTATGACTGATCTTGGTCCTCTTCGATACTTTTTTGGGATTGAGGTTTCCTCCACTTCTGATGGCTTTTAAATCTCGCAGGAAAATTATATTCAGGATCTTCTTGCTCGTGCTGCTCTTGGGGATGAGCGCACTGTTGAGACCCCTATGGAGCTTAATGTTAAGCTTCAACCTACTGATGGTGATCCTCTTCTTGATCCGACGCGTTATCGTCATCTTGTTGGGAGTCTTGTTTATCTTGCTGTCACTCGTCCTGACATCTCTTATCATGTTCATATTCTGAGTCAATTTGTTTCTGATCCTACCACTATTCACTATAGTCATCTTCTCCGTGTTCTTTGTTATCTTCGTGGTACGATCACTCGTCGCCTTTTCTTTCCTCGTTCCAGCTCCCTCTAGCTCCAGTGCTATTCGGACGCTACGTGGGCGAGTGATCCTTCGGATCGCTGTTCACTTTCTGCTTACTGTGTGTTTCTTGGTGGTTCGCTCATTGCTTGGAAGACGAAGAAACAGACAGCGGTTTCCCGTTCGAATGTTGAGGCTGAGTTGCGTGCTATGGCCTTGTTGACTGCTGAGGTGACCTGGTTACGGTGGTTACTTGCGGATTTTGGGGTCTCTATTACCACACCCACTCTGGTTTTGTCTGACAGTACATGTGCTATTAGTGTTGCACGTGATCCGGTCAAGCATGAGCTTACCAAGCATATTGGTGTTAATGCTTTCTATACACGTGCTCAGGTGCAGGCTCAGGTTGTTGCGCTTCAGTATGTGCCTTCAGATTTACAGTTGGATTTCTTTACGAAGGCCCAGACCAGAGCGCAGCATGATTTCTTACTCTCCAAACTCAGTGTTGTGGATCCACCATGAGTTTGAGGGGGGGGGGTGTTAGATATATATATTTGTATATTGTAGTTTCTCCAGATGTTAGGGGGATTCCTGCATATTTATACCTGCACATGTACTATATATTGTGGCTTTTGGCCCCCAGAGGAATACAAGTTGCCTATTCCTAACAGTCACCATCGACTATGATCTACGCTCATTCATGCCATGGCGTATATGGCACAACGTCGGTCTGATCAACCGATCCCGCGCCTGTCTACGCCAAGCACGTCCCCGAGCATGCGCCTACCATCAATCGAGCTGCGGGCTGTTGTTGCATCGCCCCCGCCTTTGGTCCATGCTACCGGCTTCCAACGCGCCTTCCTTGGCGTGTACGTCGCTAATGGTATTCTAGTCGCTGCACCAACTTGCGCCCTGCAGCTATGTCGCCTTCTCGGGTTGTAGCGTCGCTGCACGCAGTCTACTTCGTCGTCCCCGCGCACCGACGTCCTCGATTTCCACCGTGCCATCTCCTACGATGTAGATCACCGCCATATGTGCATGGTATTCGTCACGCCACCGGGTTCTTCCATCCCTACTTTGAACATTGCCGTCGCACTTCACAAGGTAACCTACAGGGCGACCTCTTGCTATCGCAGGGCTCACTGACTACCCCATCGCCACTCTAGGCATCCAGCATGACCACCCCAGGTCACCACTATTTTCGCCGCCCTCTACGTCTTCCTCCACTACAATTTTGCCGTCAGCGTCATTGCCTCATCCCCGACTACACCACCTGCTCCTCTACTCCGACAACCGTGAACAGCATCGGCATCTCTTCATTTGTCGCTCTACGCCTTGAAAATGCTCTGGAGGCCTCCTCTGCTAATCTCTCCGACATGGCGACAAGTTCATGATGGTTACTGCTCCTCGCACGCCTGGTACGGGAAACATCGGGAGTGCCTTCGTCCCCGATGCGTTCCTGAGTCTGGCAAGATCGAATCGATGCCTCGTCTTCATCGGCTTCAAAAATGTCTTCTTCGGTATCAACCCCTCTACGACTACCTCAACCACGTCACCGACGAGTTCTTCTTTGCATACTCGGTTCTGGCAAACCAGAGTGTACGTTCTTCCCCAACGGGCGCGTAGTTCTAGCAAAACTACGGCCGCACCTCGTCCTCGACGACTCAGACTACATCATCTTCGACATCAATATCCTCGATGATTGCCTTGATGTGTCTTCGCCATCCTCCTCACGCAGTATGCACATGCGGCTTGCTTTGCGATTACCTCAACACCGGCATCCCTGACCACGACATCGACCATGGTGACCCCTTGCACGGCTACCGCGACCATGTCACTTCCCAACGCTCTTGATCGGTTCCCTCGATATCGGGACAAGGGCTACCACCTCACCTGAACATCATCAGCTTCCTGTATAGTCCAAGCTACCGTGAGACGACACCGTCCGCGACGTTCCTGCTCCTACTATGGGGGGATGTCAGCCCACTGGTTCTACTTTGGTTTATCTCCAGTCTAACCGTTCGTGACGTTCCAGTTGTTCACGACGCTACCGCTACGACTGCGGGGGGATTTTAGAGTATAATATCAGTTAGGGGCAAATCAGGTAGATATAGGATTTATGTCTTGTCTTGTACTCCAAGATGATCCCATATACGTCTATATATACTCTTCCATGAGGCTCAATAATACATCCAACATATTCCACCTATTCCTCTCTATCGTCCTACACTACCTATCCGGTAGAGCAACAATATTGCATAACCTATAGAGATCTAGATCTGGGTACCATGGTTAGCTGATAAGCTAAAATCTATAGTAGTCACACAAAATAAAATTAAAATACTTCCTCCATCCAAAAATAAGTGATTTCCACCCATCTAGATGCATAGGTATCTATACAGGTGCGAATCTATAATCCAAATCACTTATTTTCGGATGGAGGGAGTAGATACTTTTAATGGGAACATCAAGTACAAAGAAAATATATCATAGTTACTCATCAGCTCACATTCCTGATTTTAAATGTGCAGCCCATCACATGAAAGGTTATTGTTTCTTAACCACTAATTTCTATCGGTCTATCGGGATCGGTATATTTGACATTTTTGCTTCAAAAGAGAGAACATGGCTATGTCCCATGGGCAACACTCTAGCAGTGAACTAAGGATAGATCCATACTTTTTCACTGCCAGATATAAATGGACTGGAACACATATGCTATCAGTTGCGCAAGTAAAAGAGTTGAATAAACTAATGATATATAAATCATACTTCCTAAACGACGCGTCACGACCCGACACACGCATGCCGCAGGTTGTGGGTTGTGGGGATCTCTCCGAGCCGAGTTTCTTTTTGCTTGCAGGAATATGAAAGAGCCACCGAATTTGAACAATTTGCGAGTGGGTTTTTTATGGACTCTGTGGAGAATGAATACGAGTGGGTTTTTAATCTCGCTGGCTATTCATCTCCCAGACTCCTCTTTTTGTCTTCTCGCACATCATGTTTTCCTCTACCTCATGTGCCTATATAATAGAGGTCGCTCCTCTCTACACAACATACCAACACCTAGCGCCTCTGGTTCCATAGCCTTGAGAAATCTCCAAGTCTTTCCCATCCCTGCTTGCGGCATGCACCGAAGGACGGAACAGTAGGCCTCCGGAACCCCGGCTCTTACGATCTTGTACGAGAGAGAGACGACAAGGTTTTTGGGGAGCGCGACAACATGACTACTGGCTTCATGACAGACTCTTTCACGGACAGGGACGACATCTTCCCTAACAAAGATTTCTTCCCCGATATCGACAACCTCTTCGACAACATGAATCACGCCAACATCAACGCGAGCGGTTCATCCTCTACACTATATTATACTAGATGGATATGCGTGCTTCGCCGCGCCATCTACAACACGTTTGAACATTGTCTGATAGACGTGAGCGGCTTGCATGTGTTTTAAAATGCCTAGCTGTTTGTTGTAACGCTTTTCTTAATGATGCACATAAATTAAATAGATGGCCAAGGGTGCCTACCTTGCTGGTTAGAGTTCTTTTATGCTTACCGTGGTAGACTGGTAGCCATTGCGGTTCGGTTTCAGTAGTAACATTAATTTTTTCTTAGAAACTACATTATAATGTTTATTCAGTTTTTTGAATTAGTGGCTCCATAGATAACACTGTTAGATACACAGATAAAGGTATTCTCACTCCTCAGTCGAAGACCTATTTAGTTGCATGCATGCTTGTAATCTAGGACCCTATGACCATGAATATACTTATAAACTAAGCTACTTATTTTCCTTTCAATGATTTATTGACATACGGCCTTAACAGAAACTGTTAAATAGTCATCTCACGATGACTTGGATCGTAATATAATATTTTTCGGGACATGTCAAATAATATACTCCCTCCATCACAAAATAAGTGACTTCACTTTATCTAGATACACATGTATTTAGATATATTTTAGTGTAAATATCCATATCTAAACAAAGTGAAGACACTTAATTTAAGACGGAGCGAGTAGAATATTTCTTTCACTACATTCTACAAAGAAATGAACATGTCGAATTTAGAAAGAAGAAACAAAACAAATTATTTTGTTCCATGAGGAAAACGTACGATGTATCTATTACGAAAAAACACATCGGTCCTCATATATGCTCAAATGAGCAGTTGAAGTTTACTGTAAGGGACTAAGCAGTGAGTGATCGATGACCATACATGTTCAAATATGCTAGCATTACTATTCAGTAAAGAATTATTGCCACACTCAACGTTAGCTCACCAATAGAAGCATCAGTTTCACCAATGAGTCCACCGGATGACAAGTTTAGTTTCAGGATGGCAGATAAAATAAATCATCATGCATCCCAGAAGACTATTCATTTAGAACTTGCAAGGCTGTAATTCTTGGAGGAGCTCTGCAGGCATAGCTGCAATTCAACCATCCCAAATATATAAGATGTATGTGCATATGGACAGGCCACCCAATTTCTTTTCACAGAGAACTTCATGTGGATGGTCATATGGTATTGTCTGAAGATACTAAATAAGAGTTCAGGAAATGTGTAGGTTTAATTAGCGTGATAAACAGATAGTGCATGCATTCTGAAACTAAATTCACCAAGACAATAGCCAGGCAATGTAGTAGACATGCCAAATTATTCATTAACGTACATTTTAATAAGATCAAGAACATTATGAGATCACATCAGCTGATTTCGCAAACAATTTGAGCTTGTATGGTTTCTTATCTTTTATGATTGTTCATTATTTTATTATAAAATGTGATAGCTTATTCCAAAAATAAAATTATGGATAGATTACCGTAATCCTTTCTCATTAGGTTTTAACGAAAAAACTAAAATAGGACATCTGGGGAGTAAAAAATAAACTTCCACAGTTTGGATATCTGTACTTTGAATATTAATAGTGTGTTGAACAAAAACCATTATACCCAGTCCATTCTTGTCTTTTATGTATTCACCGTAAACTCAGAGCTGTATCTGAGATAGAAATCATATAATGAAGGGTGTTCATGGGAATATGGGATTCAACGTTTCTACATGCCAAAAGAAAATAGAATAGAGTATCACATACATGTCATGTGTCCCAAAGCTACCAACATATGTATTAAGAATGGATGGGGTGCAGTCAGTTGCTTTAAAATAATTACATGGAACTCCATGAATCATCATAGTCGTTGGTACTAAGGGTTCGGAATAAATGGCTCCAAACAGCTGCATCACTCTTCCACGCTGACCCCCTTATAGAAGAAATATCATCCAGGTATCAAACTACATGATATCTACCAAGAAAAGAGTATTTACTAACTTGGATCCCACATATTTCCACTGTCACAAGCACACATATATTTCCTTGTTTTTATACCCATACCATGGCATCTATGCCTTACTCGCAATCAGAAGCCATTATCCTTAATAAACCAATCCGCTGATTTAGACTGCTTGATCTAGCTTTCCTCGTCGTATAATATTAAAAAGATGAAGAGAAAACTCACTATCTTACGTTTTCAACGGATGTCACCAGATTGCAAATGAGAAAAGCTTAGACTGAATTTCCATTTAAAGATAATTTCTATTTTCTGTACCAGCAGAGGACCAATAGAAAGCAACAACTGAAGCGTGCCTCGTCAAGAATCAAGTTCAGATATTATGTTTCAACTATTGTACCTGCGGCGATGGCTCATGGACCCCAGAACACGTGCCACCCGCCTTCACCCCATCCTTTCCCGGCTTCAGATCAACATTGACGAAGACGATGTTGCGGGGCGACGGCAACACGACCATGGGGTGGGACTTTTGCCGCAGCACAACCTGGTCCTTGTCGTTGCTGGTGGACCAATCGAGCTTGATTCAGATTCCTCTCCAAGGATGGTAGTCTTGCCCCATCCTTGCGTGGACATCGTCTAACCTTCTAGGTCCACCATCTCATGTCCCACTTTGCTCGACAGCCCGGATAGCAGCAGCATACAGTGCAAAAGATGGGTTGGCATATCATCGAACGCCTTGCCTGCTGCGTATTTCTTCCTCTACGAAGCTCTCTCTTCTCTTGGCCCAATTCAAGCAACACGCTCGTGGCCCTGCTCATGTTGGTCGGGCATGCAACAGTTGCTGAACCCAACACCCAAGACCTCTCGTAGGAAAACAGGAACCTTCATGCACGTCGATACGCGTTCCATAAACCGAGGCTGGGCTCTGGCTTGGGCAGGACCAACATGATGAACTCATCTCCCCTTGTCTCGAGCGGAGCAGCAGACCAAGAGCGGCTTCGCGTTGGACCCGGACATCACAAATAATAGCCTCTGAGCACGCCGACATATGCCATACGACCGAGGCTGGGCTAGGGCGCGTGCGGCGAGGCGACCCTCCACTTCTCTCCGGCGGACCAAGGCTAGAACGGGGCACGGGCAGCATAGCTGGCACTCGATGAGACTGGGCTCAGGCGGGTCAGGAGCCCCACGTCCTCGACTCTTGCGTGCCGAGGCTAGGTTCAGGCAGGTCGAGATCCCCGCGTCATCGGCGCCTCCCAAGGCTAGGCTCAGGAAGCGGAAGACAGGGGCGAGGAACCTGGGGCGCGGTCCGTATCGAGATAGAACCGGTTTGTGCCTCGCCGCGGGAGGGGTATGATAGGGCGGCGGCGGCGGCTACCTCGATGGGAGGATGGTAGGGCGACGACGGTTTACAGCCGGTGCCGCGCAGCGCCGGACGCATCAGGTTCAATCGGGATTGGGATTGGGTGCTCGGGGGCAGGAGTATTTTTTTAATCAAGCGAAACTTAGCAATGGCATTGGTGCCCCATGGCCCACAAGCCAGCGTCACCGGACGGCAGCGCGCACGCTGATAGCCTCAGCGGAGCCGCTGCTCACCACGCTTAAACCTATAGTATATATTTATCCATCTTGTTCAGATCATATTCCTACTACTGCAAATTATATCTCTTGTAGTATGTCTAGCAATCTGTTTAGACTTTCTATTTACAATCTATCTGTTAGATGGCATAATTACTTTTCTCGCTATATTATTAGTCATGCTTTATCTATTGTTTTTATTGATTAAATCATATGGTAACTTGCTCATATTTCCAACAATCAAAATACCTTATTATAGGCTATTTACTCCAAGTGGATTTGTCGTGGCTATGAAGCCACCAACCATTGCAGGTATGCATTATAAGAGGTGGCGAGTGAGATAAGTCCTCTGGTTTCAAACCATGAGCTTCTATGTCGCCACTCTTGGCAAACCAGAGGGCAAACTCACCCCTATTCAGGAGGCAGAGTTTGAGAAAACTGATACCCTCTTTAAGGCGGCTTTGTTGAGTGTTCTTGGAGAGAACACCGATGATACTTATGCATCATTTGATTCTGGCAAGGCTATGTGGGATGCGGTTAATGCCAAATTTGGAGTCACGGAGGCTGACACTGAGTTGTATGTTATGGAACAGTTCTATGACTACATGATGACTAATGAATTCTCCGTGGTTGAGCCGGCTCATGAGATATAGTCTTTTGCCAAATAACTTGAGCACTTCACATGTGTGTTACCGGAAAATTTTGTGGCCAAAGGTATAATTGCTAAGCTTTATCCCTTGTGGAGGAATTTTGCTACTTCTCTGAAACATAATATATAAGAGTTTTCCATTTCGGATATCATTGGGAATCTTAATGTGGAAGAGAAGGCGAGAGAAAAATACACACGCTCTCGAGGTGTTGATGGTGGTTCTAGTGCCAACTTGGTATAGAAAAAGTATTACCATCCTCAGAAGTTCAACAACAAGAATAAGTATGATGGCAAAGGAAAGTTTGATGGGAAGAACAAGCATCACAATCTACCAACTTTAAGAAGAAGACCGTTAAGATGAAATGTGCTTGTCACGTGTGCGGTGATCCTGATCATTGGGCTCCTAATTGCTCTAACCGTTTTGAAAAGCGTCAGTATGGGAAGAGCGGCAAGACTGCTAGTGTCTTCATGGGAGATACTAACATGAAGGATGCTGGGTATGGTATATTTCCTACCGTCCTTTCAGTATGTCATTCTCCTGATTGGTGGATTGACACGGGTGCCAATGTACACATTTTTCTGATATTTCCATGTTTTCTTCATATCAGGTTGCAGAGACTTTCTCCGTATTGATGGAAAACGGCTCGCATGATTCTGTTCATGGTGTTGGTACGGTCAATCTGAAGTTCACTTCGGAAAATACCATGTTCCTGAAGAACATGCACTATGTACCCTCAATACAAAAATCTTGTTAGCAAATCTCTTGTGTGTCAAGATGGCTACAAGATTGTATTCGAGTCCAATAAGTTTGTACTATCCAAGTATGGAACTTTCATTGGTAAAGACTATGAGTGCGGAGGCTTGTGCCCCTTATCATCATCACACATTTGTAATAAAGTTGTTAATCAGATTTGCATGAATTGAATCAATAATGCCTAGCATTATCATCTTTTGTCAGATTAAGGTTGGTTGTATGACATGGCTAGCCAAAATGAATTTAATACCTGATTTCACTACTGTCAAGGGATCTAACTGCCAAGTTTATGTGCAAGCAAGGCAACAAGGCAAGTCACATACAACTGTGGAGATGAGAAATTTGGCACCACTAGAACTCACACATTCAGATATTTGTGAGATAAATGGTTTGCAGACAAAAGGTGGAAAGAAATATTTCATGACTTTTATCGATGACTCCACTAAACACTATTATGTGTATCTTCTGAAAAAATGAGGCTTTGAGTTTTTTCAAAATCTATAAAGCTGAAGCAGAAAACCAACTAGATCGAAAGATCAAGAGGCTTAGATCCGATTGTGGTGGAGAGTATTTTTCTAACAAGTTTGATTCTTTTTGTGCGGAACTTGGTATAATCTATAGAGGATGACGTCCTACTCACCTCAATCAAATGGGGTGGCCGAAATAAATAACTCTACTCTAACAGATTTGGTTAACGTCATGTTAGATACATTAGGTCTCTCTAAGGAATGGTGGGGGAGGCATTATTGACTACATGTCATGTCTTAAACCGAGTTCCTACAAAGAACAAAGAAATTACTCCATCCGAAGAATGTGAGAACAAAATTTTAAAACTCCCTTACTTATCAATCTTAGGGATGCTTGGCAAATGTTCATGTGCCAATCCCCAAGAAGTGCATGATTGGACCCAAAAAGTATTGATTGTGTTCTTCTAGGCTATGCTTTCCATAGCATTGGATATAAATTCTTGGTAGTAAAATCTAAAGTACCTGACATGCATGTTGGTACAATCATGGAGTCGATTGATGTGATTTTGTTTGAGGACATCTTTCCTATGAAGGATATACCTAGCTCATCAAATCAGCAGATGCCTAGTTCATATTGTCCGGAATTTGCTACAATTTTCAACCTACCATTCCAATTGAACACCTTGAATATCCTATGGAGGATGATAATGAAATTCTTACAAGGAACAAGAGACAGAGGACTGCAGAGTCCTTGGGAAATGATTTCATTGTGTACCTCATGGATGACACTCTCACTTCTTTTTCAGAAGCATATGCATCTCCTGAAGCTGACTACTGGAAGGAAGTCGTCCGTAGTGAGATGGATTTCATCTTAGCTAATGGAACATGGGAGATTACTGACCATCCTTATGGGTGTAAACTTGTAGGACGTAAGTGGGTGTTTAAGAAAAATTAGGCCTGATGGTTCTATTGAGAAGTACAAGGCACGACTTGCGGTCAAGGTTACACTCAAAAAGAAGGTGAAAACTTCTTTGATACTTACTCACATGTCGCCGGATTGACCACCATTTGAGTATTACTTTCATTGGCTACCTCACATAGTTTTCTCGTTCATCAAATGGATGTTAAGACATCTTTACTAAATGGAGAGTTGGATGAGAAAATTTATAAGGAGTAAGAGGTCAAGAAGGAAAGGTGTGCAAGTTGTTGAAGTATTTATATGGCCTAAAAATCCCCTAAGCGGTGTCATGAGAAGTTTGAAAGAACTTTAACTGCTACAGGCTTTGTTGTAAATGAAGTTGGCAAGTCTATGCACCATCGCCATGGTGAGGGTGAGGGAGTCATCGTGTGTTTGTTCGTTGATGACATACTTATTTTCGGAACTAACCTTAATGTGATTAAGGAGGTAAAGGATTTCTCATCTCATTCTTTTGAGATGAAGGATCTAGAAATAGCTCATGTTATCCTAAATAACAAGCTATTGAGAGATGATGATGGTGGGATCACATTCCTTTAATCTCACTATATGGAAAATATCTTGAGTCGCTTCGGGTATAGCGACTACATGTCTTCTCCAACACCTTATGATCCTAGTATGTTGCTTCCAAAGAATCAAGAGAATACTAGAGATCAGTTACGATACTCTCAAATTGTTGGTTTGCTCATGTACTTAGCTAGTGCTACGAGGCCTAAACATCGCTTTTGAAAGAGTTATGCGCTATCTAATAGGCACTACGAGCTATGGAATTCACTATACTAGCGATCCAAGGGTACTAGAAGGTTATAGTGATTCAAACTAGATTTCTGATGCTGATCAGATAAAGGCCACAAGTGGATATGTATTTACCCTTGGTGGTGGCGTTGTTTCTTGAAAGTCTTGCAACCAGACTATCTTAACGAGGTCAATTATGGAAGCAGAGCTTACAACATTAGACACAATCACTGTTAAAAAAAATGGCTTCATGAAATCTTGATGAACCTACCTGTGGTTAAAAAATCAATACCCGCAATACTTATGAACTGTGATAATCAAACTATGATTTTAAAGTGAACAGTTCTAAGTCACCAAGGCATGTGAAGGGGAGACTAAAATCTGTCGGGAAAATGAGAAACTTCAGAGTTATTGTATTGTACTATATCCAAACATCTAAAAATTTGGAAGATCCATTTACAAAGGGTTTATCACGTAACGTGATAGATAATGCATCGAAAGAGATAGGTATGAGACCCACAATATGAATTCTCCACAGTGGTAAACCACACTTTATGATCGGAGATCCCATGATTTAGAATTGGAAGATAAGTTGTTGGTCAATTGAGAGAATAGTATACTTACCTTTGTATAATGCCACTCCATGAAGATGTAGTACTCTTCTATTCTACACAACAAGCTAATTTTATCCTAATGTGTTCTAAGTGGTTTATTTCTTAAGCAGCGATGTTGTCCTACAAAACATATTTTGAAGAACACACCTATATGTGTATGACTGTTAAACGTCATAGGCTATGAGAGTTGGGTTTTCTCTAATAAACTCATGAAAGACCATAGAGTATGACACATAATCTCCACACGCGGGGAAGTCCTGTGACTGCCGGTCAAGGATTTATGTGAAACTATATTTGTAGAAAACTTGCAGGTCAAAGCATAGTTCACTGTACAAGTTGTAAACTAGTGTATCATGTAGTCCAGGCTGACATTCAACTTAACAGTCTACAATGTAGTACCGGTATATGAAACAATGCTTTGAAACCAAAGGCAAACTTTGTGTGCCTCTAGAATTTGGTGGGGGTTTTTAGAATTTTGCCTAAAAAGGCTCAACCCAATTAATCTTTTGCAATAGTTCCTGAAAGGCTAGAGGCCCATTTACCCATTCAGGCATGGCCACAAGTGGGACAAAAGTTTAGTCTCACATTGCTAGTTGAGAGAGAGTTTGACCTTCTTATAATGGGGGATGCTCTACAACTTATAAAAACATGAGGGAGAGAGGCCTACTCGCGCGCTCCTCCTCCGCCGCTCGCCTCGCCACGCCACGCCACGCGGGTTGCAGGAATCTTGTTGAGCCGGGTTTGTTTTTTCCATGTAGGAATATAAAAGGGCACATAATCTGAACAATTTACGCGAGTGGGTTATTTATGGACTCGGTGGAGAGTGAATATGAGTGGTTATTTAATTACGCTACCTATTTGTCTCTCGAATCCTCTTTTCGTCTCATCGCGCAGCCTACCTCCTGTGCTTATATAAGATATGTCGCTCCTCTCTTGGGGAGTACTGCAGCACGACTAATGGATTCATTACGGACTCCTTCACGGACAACGACGATATCTTCCCCGACATCGACAACCTCTTCAACGACATGACTGACACCAACATTAACGTGAGTGTTTCATCTTCTACATCGTATGATTTATTTATCCATCTTGTTCAGATCATATTCATGCTGCTGCAAATTATATCTCTTGAAGTATATGTGTAGCAATCTGTTTAAACTTGCTATTTGCAATCTATATGTTAGATGCCGTGATTACTTTTATCGCTATGTTATTATTCATGCTTTATCTACTGTTTTTATGGATTGAATCATATGGTAAATTTCTCATATTTCCAACAGGAATCAGGGATGGTCGAGTCGAGAGGGAGGAATCCACCGCTATCGTTTTTTTTTCGGCAGAGAAAAGCAGTCGGTCGATGTCATCGTGGGCTAGGTTGTGGATATTCCCAATCCTCGGTGAGAAGCAGCCTTGCCTGTGGTAGAAAAAGTTACAACTTACCAGCCTAAATCAACGACCCAGATGGCTTTCATCCAAAGATCCAACGGTTGCGAACACACCTACCGGGAGATGGGAGCGGCCTCAGCTGTCTGGGTCATTACCAGCTTAAGCCTCTAGGTAATTAATTATGCAGAGCACGGGATTCTCGCGCCATGTTTTCTCACATCTGAATTTCTGTTTTGTGCGCATCATTATGCAATTTGTGTCAACCACGCGATCAATATGATATATCGTGCCTAAGGCTAACCACTAGCAGAGGATTATTAGGTGCACTAAGTTTTTTTACTGAAGATAAATTAGTCCCAGCCATGGGCAGTATATATAAAAATCCCAATTCTATGGCTTAAATGCAAACAGAATATCAATGGTTTCGATAGTGGCCGAAATATTAACTGAATCTGTACTTAGAAAAATCTATAGTTGTAAAGAGGGTAAAACTGTAAAATATCCCTCTAGCGTTTGCACGAGAAATACCATGCATGTTTCGTCCATTGATTTCAGTTAGTTTTGTGTGTTGTGACGGTTTCATCAAGTCTCAGGTTAAAACTGAATATATAGCACGCAGCGCATGCACGCGATGCTCTAGCATCGCATCTTAATGCACGTACACAACGTCGGGTCTTTAGTTTAAATGAAAACAAGGAGATATACGCCTAGCCTCGCGCTCTCCATCTCTTAACAAGAGAGTATGATAATGCGTCCAACCTGTCTCCATGTTCACCTCAAACTGAACGGAATTTTAGATAGTAGAATATTATTTTAAGCCAAATGATTCCTTTAGACTAGTTCTAGTGAAAGTATCATAACTCGTATTATGCATGCCATGTTGGTAAAAATATGATGTGACATGTCAATTAATAAAGAAATAGATAGTGGTAATATCATATTATGATACGGTATCATAGCTTATAAAACTAGATATTTTAATATCAAATAAATCATGTACACATATTTGTATTAGGATTCTACAAATCATTAAATACTATACAACTATGATACTACTATATGATACTATGCATTAGAGGGATAGTAACATATGAAAAATATCATATATATGATACCAATATATGATACTCCCATAGTCCCACTAGGAATAGCCTCAAGTTTATCCGATCTCAACCATATTCCAAGTTGCGTGTCCGAAGAACGGTAGCACATGCATGTGACATTGCATAACTAATCCATCCCGAGGGCCCGTTCGGTTCACGGAAATTGTGAAGGAATTTTACGGGCGCAGTTTCCTTTGAAAAAATTTCCCGTAAGCCTGTTCGATTCAAAAAAATGCATTCGAGCCGTTTCTTTGAAAAGTCTTCCTATCCCGTATTTTTTAAAGGAAATAGAACATCCACTAGTATCAAAGGAAACGGTGGCATCAGGGTTTCCCGTGGACTAAACGTCTGTCCATTTTTTATCCCATAGTTGAGATAACCTGCAGTTTTGTCATATACAACTAACCCAGTTCCTGTACTTGTTTGGATTCCTTTGTTTTTCAAACCTGTGGATCGAACGGAGCCTAAGAATAAGATGCCACTCTGCGGGCGACGTATGAAGCTTAACGCTGCACATCGTCCTACCGTTGAGAGGGACGGCTTGATTTCTAAGTTCAGAAACACATCCAATACAATGTTCTTTACCTCGGGCTTACAACACCTACTCTAACATATGCTTACATCGATCGCGAGTCCAACTTGATATCCTTTTTATTTTGATAAATCATGCGTATACACAGGAGTTTCAGAGCATCATCCATGGGTGGTGGCTGGACATGGACTGCAACCTCAACTGCCAGTTGTTGAAAGAAGCAGAACCATGCACTAGTGATGGTAGACTTTAGATAAGAAAAAAATAAGATCGCTACATGCACATGGTTTTTTAGAGCATCCATAGGTGGATATGCTGGCTGTAGCTAGACATGGACCGTAATTAAAACAAAACCATGCAGTGGTGATGGTAGACTTTAGGTAAAAAAAAAAGAATAAGTTCGCTACATGCACATGGTTTTTCCGAGCATCCATCGGTGGATATGCTGGACGTGGCTGGACATGGATTGCAATTAAGCAACCTTGACTACTAGTTATTGGAAGAAGCAGAACCATGCAGTGGTGATGATAGAATTCTTGTAAATAGAGAAGTTTGCTACATACACATGGTTTTACAGACATCTCCCTCTCTCCATTCATTAATTTTTACTAGCAGAAGTGCCCGTGCGTTGCACCGAAAAGATCAATCTAATTCGCATGAAAAAACTTTTGTCTTGCCTCATGACACTTGTCTCGATCGAGTTGAACGTTTTCTTATCTTGGACGAACCTATTCACAGAGTTATGCCACAACTTAGAAATTATTTTCACTGCCTGTACTCAGATGATTTATCGATTTTTAGACAAAATATAGTATCCTCTAACAGTCATAAGAATTTCACGTAAAAGGACATACTTATTCGTTTGGCAGAGCTTCGTTGCCGATTCCGGCCATGGTCCGCAGCCAGGTTTAGTGGCCCGATATTTTACTTATAGGTACAATCCCGTAAGCCATGCGTCACTGGGAACGAAAGCATGCATGTGCTCAGCTCATTGTGAGGACCTGAGGACAAACGTGAGAAAGCGAATGAATTTTATCGGTAGAAAACTAACCACCCGAGAAGAACAACTCCTAGAAGTCAACATGCCAAAAAAGTGTTTTTTTTTCACTTACCGGTGGCATTGGTGGGTTATTTATTTTTTGGTCAATGGGTAAAGTCGTCCAAACGTGTTTCTTTCTTTTTCACTTACCGGTGTCATTGGTGGGTAATTTATTTTTTGTCAAAGGTTAAAGTCGTCCAAAAAAGTGTAGGTACTACAAGAAACACTCCTTCTTTTAATATTAGGTATAGATTAAGCTACCATGCATCATACCTTGCGTTTGTGATCTCCATGTCTTGAAGTGTGTCTTTGTAAATTGCATATGACGTCAAACGATTTACTAAACTGCTTAATTAAATTAAGTATGTGTGAACAAATGGCACCGTAGCTTCTAGTATTTACTCCCTCCATCCGGTTTAAAGGACACAATTTGCAAATCATGCAATCCCAAAATACTTAGACACAAAAACATTTAATATCTGTAATTACTCCCGTGTGAAAACAATAAAATGCTTGCATGCATACGTGTGAACAAATGTGAACGCTTTGCTAACTCTTTTTCTCCTCATGCATGTTCTTTTTCACACTATTAAATGGACCAATTAGAGGACACCTAGGACCCAGAGAATTGCAAATTGTGTCCTTTAAACCGGGACTGAGGGAGTATAAGATTGTTGTGTCATCAAGAGCTAGCTTGTATAGTAGTGTTAGCTATAGGGTTGACTATTAGATTAATACTACTACTAGCAAGTTGGCTATACGAGGTTGTGATATCATGGAGTAATTGCTATCTTTTCTCTTTCTCTTTTCTCTTATTTAATAATTTTGACTAAGAGCAAGTGTAGAGCTGGCTCTTGTATGAGAGCCAATAACTTATATTTTTATTTATCTCTTGCCTCCACATAAAAAAAATGTCTAGCAGCAGACTTATAGCTTACTAATATGTTTGACCGTTCCTTAAATCAAGGCATGTGGGCTGCCGTACTTCATACAGCTTGCAACCAACTCATGCAGAAAACCGGTGCTATTAGTTAAACTAGTCTTTTCTCTGCTCCCCGATGCGCGGCAGGCTAGCTAGCTGACGGCTATGCCGTTATGCAGCATAAAAAACATACTTGAGACCTTCTTCTAGGGACTAAAGTTTTCTAAGGTAAAGTCTTAAAATTGGCTGGCCGAACTCTCGTTGCTGGGTTTATAATCTGGCTGAAATCGCTTTAAGTTGTCGGGGTGAAACTAAACTTCTAGATTTCTAGCACATGAAACCGTGGATGGTATAAGTGATGTTTTTACGAGCGCGCGGGCCATGTACGTCTAAACATAAGAGACAGGTTCCCACTCTCCAGTACCTACGATACGACTCACGAAGCGACGTCTTGTACTCAAACCTAAAAGTACAATCGCTGGAATTGGATAGGAAGCGTTAATCGTACAACAATACGTTTTCTGAATTGATACAAAGGACCGCACAATTAGACCCTCGTTGTACGAGACAGTGGAGATATCTCTGTGCGCGAGGCGGTGGAGATATTCTTGTCGCACGATCATATGCGTAAAGTATCCTGGACAACCATAATAAAAAACCGAAACATGCGATACAGTAAGCTTTTTTTAACACAGATACCCAGACATATAAGAATGGAGTGCAGAACACCAAGAGACCGAAGTACACATGAAGAAGTAAAGCGAAATATACATACATGAAATTACAGACAGCGAATAATCTGACGACGAATCCTAAAATCCTATATAACAATCTACATATAATACAAAGCCGAGTAAGGGGCTCGTGAAGCTCGTTTGAAATTCTCTTATCTTCTCGATGAATGAGAGAAGCATGCAGACGACTACGTTGAACTTCGTAAAGCCTATCTTGTTTAGCTTTTGCATGTCTCTTGTGTTAGTGAATGTAGAAGGCACCAAAATAAGTAAACACATAAAAATATAGTACCGAAAGAAGAAAACATGTAATAGGCATTTGAGTCGATAAGGCAATGATTAGAGAGCGTTGGAACCAACTATAAGGGGTGTGTTTGCTCATGTATATGGATGCATCTATTTTAAGCTCCGTCCAACTAGTCGGCGATGGCTGCACAGCAGTGACAATAGCAACAACAACCACCATTGTTTGTGTGGTCTAGTGTGAGATCCTCGTGCATATCTTATTAGGATTGATAGGATACTCGTACCAACAAGTTGTTACTTCTTTTTCGGGATCATCTTCAACGGAACTCTAGGTTAACCGTGCTTGGATTAGAACAATTTGAGGAATTTTTTCCGGGTGCGCACAAGTAAATACAAAGTGCGCAAAAAAGACTAGTCTTGATATGTGAGGTCAGTCTAGAAATTATGTTGAGCTGCCGGTCCTAGGGTGGTCGGGGGTTACAAGTGGTATCAGAGCCAGGTTCTCACAGTTATAGAGCATGTGCGGGTCAGGGGCGCAAACATGTGGAGAATGGCATGTGCAGCCCCTCGTGGCACACAACATGGCACATGTATCGTCATTGAATGCACATGTGTGTCAAGTGGGGACGTTCCAGAATTTGGGTTAATTAACTAGGACGTCGATCTTTTAAGGGTAGGTTTATGTGAGATCCTAGCGTATGGCTTAATTGGATTGATAGGATACTCACGTGGAACTCTAGGTTAAGCGTGCTTGGTGCCTAAAAAACTAGTATTGGTATGTGGGGTAAATCTTGATATCCTATTGAGCTTCCAACAACTGTCGGGTCTGGGATGTCCGAGTAGCCAGCACAAGCACCAACAGCCCGAATAAGCATGGTCAGGCCAACAGGCACATCAGTGGGAGCAGGAGGTGTCGCATGCGCAATCCATGTCTCCTGCCAGTGCACCAGCGTGTGCCGGTGCACTGGCCTCCGATGCCATGTGATCTGTCGCCATACATCGACCTCTCCCAGTATGAAGAGGACAAGTAGGTGGCGGCGCCTCCTCATGCCCTAGCTAGGGGTTTTAGTTCTTCCTAGGACACTTTTTTATTTCTATATGTAAATTAAGTTTTTCTCCTAATAAAATGTTATGAAAGAAAGAGTCAAGCCGTTGCGACCGCCACTCGCCCAGACTGGACAGTGGACATTTTCCTGTCCACGGGTCGACCCAAACGGATTAAAACATCCGTGTCTGAAATGGAACCGCTTGAGATGCCCTACGGGTAGAGGGACCAGCAACGATTTCCTATTTTGTTCGCACGAAGCGACAAAGGGACCAGGAATCTTTATGAAAGTGATCAATTTGTTCAACCAGACCCTCAGACCATCGTGTCTAAAAGATCATTCCGGACCAATTTGGAGCGACATATGTTTCAAGATATTTGAAACTGCTACAAACACATGTTTTTTTGTTGTTATCGTTTATGACTTTAGTTGAAATATTTGGCAATTCTTCGTTGCAGATGATTGAGTAGGGAAAACATTGTTGCTAAACCACTTTTTTATTGCTACAATATTCTTTGTTGTATCCATTGGCGGGTTTTTGTTAATATTATTAGTGGTTTTTGTTGCAAATCAATCTATAGTATAAAATATTTAACCAATTTTTTAACATACTTTAATATTGCAACAATTCTTTGAATTTGTATACTATTTGTACTCGTAGTAAACAATCTTTTCTTCAATACTCTTTGTCTGAAGGATAAATCATATGGTGCCATATATTTGCTGTAAATATTGGAAAGGTCTGGACCAAATCTATAGACCATTTGGTTTTAAATGGAGAGACCGGGTCTTTGAGGTAATTTTCGAAAGAAAAAAACATAAAGGGTAACAATTCAAAATATGTTGATGGTTGGTTTTGGACGTTCGATACTCAATGGGGGCAGGGGGTGGGGGGAGGGGAGGGGAGGGGGTGTCAATTTTTTGTCGAGAGAGAGGTTTGACGAAGGGACCAACGGCGATTTTCCATTTTGTTGGCACGGAGCGGCCGAGGGACCAGGAAGGAGGAAGCAGCAGTTCCTAGTTGAGCTTGAGGAATCAATTTATCATACCAACAGAGAATGTTTAAGAACGTGATCAATTAGTTTAACCAGACCATCAGAGAATCATGTCTGAAAGATCATTCTGAACCAATTTGAAAGTGATGCAAGTGGGTCAATATTAGCATACCCTCTACCCTCTTCTACTTTAACAAAATGAACTAATTTTTACGACATCGTCATTTTAGAAAAGTCAATTTATTTTTTTGAACAAAAGAGAGTAAACATCTTTACAATTTGGAGCACGCGACGCACCTGCACCACTTAGCAGGCATCGTCGACTCTGTAGCGTCTCAGGCACTCCACGAGCTCGTCGACGTACCGCTCCTGCCGTGCCTTGTCCGCAAGGACGTCCCGCAGTTTCCCAGCGTTGTTCCTGAGCACCTTCCCTTGGTCCTCCACCATGACGCGCCGCACCGCCGCTGCGACGCCATCCCTGTCGAACGAGCCGTCGTCTTCTCTCGCCACCTCCACGCCGATCCCCTTCTCCTCCATGGCACGCGCGACGAGGGGCTGGTCGAGTACGAACGGGAGCATCACCAGCGGGAGCCCGAACGCGAAGCTCTCCACGGTGGAGCCCCACCCGCAGTGCGTCAGGAACGCGCCCGTCGCGCGGTGCGCCAACGACGCCACCTGCGGCACCCACCCCGTCAGGACCATGCCGCGGCCCCGCGTCCTCTCCTCGAACCCGTCGGGCAGCACGCCGCGCTCGTCCGCGTTGCCGCTGGCGTCGAACAGTCCCGCTGGCTTGCGTAGAGCCCAAATGAAGCGCACATCGGCCAGCTCCAGCCCGAGCGCAAGCTCGTGCAGGTTCTTCAGCGTCAGCGGCGCCTCGCTCCCCAGCGCGACGTAGATGACGGACCTGGGAGGCTGCTCGTCCAGCCACCGCAGGACCTCGTCTCGGCCGCCGTGGGCGGCGGCGATGACTGGCGGGAGGAGGACGCCAGCGGGAACGGCGGGCCTGCGGTAGAGGTCGCTGAGGAGCGAGAACATCCCGGGATCGACCTCTTCGCAGCTTCGGTATATGACGAGGCGGCAGCGCTCGAACATGTCCCACACGCGTTCGAAGTCAGACACGCCGGACGCGTTGACGCGGATCATGGCCGCGATGAACTCGGCCTCGCTGCGTCGGCGGTAGGCGATGATGGAAGGGGACGGGATCCACCCGGGTGGGACGTTGAAGTCCTCCGCCGTGACGCGCGGGTGCTCGGCGTTCGCCCACCGCGGGCCCAGGATGGCCACGAATGCCGCTTGGACGATCATGAACGCGGCGCACGGCACCTTGTGTTGCTCGGCGATGGGCGGGACCCAGTGGTGGCAGAAGTCGTGGATAATCCAGTCCGGACGCCTCCCGGAGGCAGCCTCGTCGGCGAGGTACGCGGCGAGCGGGGCTTCGAGGCCGTCCATCGCCTTCTTGACGAGCTCGATCTTCTCGGCCGGCACGTCGGCGGTGGATTCGGCGCCCTCCGGCAGCCCGTCGACGCGCGGAAGCGGCAGTGAAACGAAACGGAGGCCAGCCGACAGGTGCGGCGGCACCGGCGGTAGCCTGGCGAGGTTCCGCGGCGTGGAGACGAAGGTGACGGTGTGGCCACGAGCGGCGAGGCGCTTGGAGAGCTCGAGGAACGGGATCATGTGCCCGAACGCCAGCCACGGGAACACCACCACCTCCATCCCGCCGGCCCTGGCAGCTGCGTCCATCGTAATTCGTACGTACGTTTGTGGTGTATGGGACCGGCCGGCGACAATGGCTCGCGTGACGGAGGAGGACCGGGGAAGACTGCAAAAGTCTCGGTGGCTTCTACCTTGAGCAGTGGAGGATGGATCGATTCGATGGCGATTGGTGTGTACTTATATTAATTCTGCAGAGCACGGTATTCTCGCGACATGTTTTCTAACACTTGAATTCCTGTTTTGTGCGCATCATCATGTGATTCGTGCCTAAGGCTAACCACTAGCAGAGCATTTTAGGTGCCTGCGTGTGCCCACTGCCCAACTAAGCTTTTTACTGAAGATAATATATATTAGTCTCAGCCATGAGCTGTATAAAGGTCCCCATTCTATGGCCGAAACAAAACTAATCTAAGCGCATCCCACTCCTGGGTAAAATATGGATCTTATTTTGGCCGGACGAAACTTGTTTTTGGGCTGGGAAAGTCGAGTTTCCCAGTCGTGTTCCCAGGCCGAGTTCCCACGTTCGGAAAAATTCAGTTAAACACGGCGAAATTTGGGCGAATATAGACGGATTTCATTAATTAGGGTATATTATATCGAATTTAACTAGGAAAAGGCTGTCATCGCCGTGGTCGACGATGGATGCCGCTTCTACATGCCAAGGCGGGGGTGGTTGCCGGCCTGGATGTGCTCCATGACGGCGACGAGAGTTTGCCCTGCAACGCTCCACCACCGGCGGCGAAAAGCCGCATTGTGACGTGGCGGCGGCGAGCCCGGCGGTCCCTCGTGTCGGGCGAGATCCTGGAGGCATCCAGAAGACCAGGTTGCCAGGATCCTCGACGAGATCCGGGTCTTGCATGGCGGCGATAGCCGCCTGGATCTCTCCGGCAATGTCCTCGTCGGCTGGCACCGGCGGAATAGGGATCCCGCCGGCGCTAAGTTGCCAGGCGAAGGAGAGACGACAGCCCGACGGTGTCGTATAGCCTGCCTCATGGAGCAACCGGGCTTCCCACGTCTGCAGCGTGCGTTGGTCGTTCGCCGCCATTGCTAAGTGGGGAAGGAGAACTGTGAGTTTGTCGGAGTTTTGGGCTGGGAGCTGTGAGAGAGTGTGAGAAACTCCGACGAGGGGTACGGCTTTTATAGGCCGAGATGGGCGGTGAGGGCGGGAAATGAAAAACGGCGGGAAGTTTAGTGCCCGCCGGTCCGTCGCGTGAGCCGGGGCGGCGGCGGTGCCACAACAATTCGGCGACACGTGGCCGAAGCGACGTGGATGACGACGCGTCGCTGACTCGGTGGGTCCACACGCCGATTCGTATTTTTTTCGCCGAGTTCGCTTCGCCCGGCGTTCCCAGGGCATACCCGGGATCCCGGGAATGGCCTGGGGAGTCCGGACCAAAGTTCGCCCAAATCCGGACGAAAAAGGTTCCTCGGTACGCGACTGGGCCGATTTTCGGCGTCCGGATCGGCGTCCTAGGTAGCAGAGTGGAGATGCCCTAAGTGGTTTCGAGGGACGGAATCACGGAAGGGTAGGTGCTAGGGTTAGCGATTATGGTTGCATGCAGTGCGGCGGGGCTTCACGAGTCCATCCGGGCTAGAGAGGGTCTGGTCTGCACCCGCTGCTATCCCTGGTCGGTTACAGCCCATTGGTGGTGGAGGTAGCTTTCTCCCGTGTGCTGCTATATCGCCAACCCTTGCTGAAGTTTCTCTTTTTTGGTCTTACCGGCCTTGTAACGTGGCTCACGGTGAGACGATGGCGGAGACTGCAAGACTCTGGTGGCGTGTGCTGGTGGGCGGCAAGCTTGGTGGAGCAATTCGAAGCGTCCGAGAGTGTGGTTTTTTGAGGGGTCGGGAGAAATCCTTGTCGTCTAGACACCGATATGGTGATGCCTACGGGTGTCGCCGTCCTGCCTGAAGAGCATCGGGTGTATCCCTTCCCCACCACCCGTAGCGTATCGCTGGAAACCCTAGGACCAGTCCATGCAGCAGCGTCATTGTCGTCGCTTTCCTTCTTGGAGGTGCTGCTTGGTACGTGACGAATCGAAGCACAAGGAGAGTTGTGGAAATTCTCCGGAGGACGCAGCGGTGACGGGTCTTCCTCCTTTTCGTCAAGCCATTATATCGGCTTTGTTTTCTCCTCTTTTTTCTTCGTTATTTTCTTTGTTTTTTTATATTATGATGTCTGGCCCAGCAGCAGTATCAATCGGTTGGTTGCTATATTAATATAGTTAGGAGAAAGCCTTTTTCGAGAAGGAGAATATTAACTTAATCTATACTTCGGAAAATCTAGTTGTAAAGAAGAGAAAACTGTGAAATATCCTTCTAGCGTGTGCACAAGAAATACCATGGATGTTTCATCCATCGATTTCACTTAGTTTTGTGCTTTGCAATTCAAACTGCACTGTTTCTCTCGATTTCATCAAATTTCATAAATCTAGGTTGGATTGGGGCTAATAAAACACTAGAAAAACGTGCATGGTATGCCTATGCAGGCTCCGCTCTTGGAGAAAACTGGACGAAACTTGCATGTTTGAGACTAATGTAACTAAAGGCAACATCCACGAAAAGGAGCTATATATGCCACAACACATTCTCGGATTCCCAAATATCTAACTCAAGTCTGTTAAAGCCAAAGACACAAAATCTTCGCTGAGAACTCGCCAATAAGCTTCGACTTTTCATTTCCCAGGCCTTGGTCTCCACGACGCCCATCCCCTGCCTGCCTTGAAGATTTCATCAGTGACTCGAGCCACCACCTTGCGCTGATTTTGAGTTCCATTTTTGCGTCCTCCCGCCCCTGCAAGTTAGCCCACCAATTAATCCAAAAACAAATTTTATGAATAACTTGTATTGGTTCAGAGGGCTACATATTGAGTGACCAGCTTGTTCCATTCAACAAGCCTCCCGTCCACGGAATTTCTTCTAAAAGTCAGATAATTCAACCCAATAGAGTATATTTTCCGAACAGTGACATTGTGGTCCAATGAAACATAATGCAGACATACAACCTTGGGAACATTTTTGCTAAACAATATTCTAGGTGCCAATTATCCTCCTAAAATCTTGTTTTGCACCATTTCCATCTTGCACTTTGCAACAAGCTAGAAAAGGACGATTCATTTTCATTAGGCCCTGCAAGAACCCATTTTTCTGAACACACTGACCTAATGTATCATCCCTCAAATATTTATTTGTAAGCATAGTCTGCCAAAAACCATTTTCATTAAATAATTTCCAGAGCCATTTGGAGGGTAATGCAGCATCCATTCTGTCCAAGTCAATCACACCCAAACCCCCTGTCCTTAGAAAAAAATAGTTTTGTAGTTGACAAGATGGTACTTTTATTGTCTTTCTTTGTGCTCGAAAGAAACCCAGATCTGATCCTATCACACTTCTTATTTATGTCCACTAGTAATCTATAAAATCACAACATATATAATGAAATGTTGGAAAGAGAGGTATTGATAATAAGGGTTCTTCATCCAACCGAGATTTTTTTCAACCGACACCCCCAATTTCTTTTCCATTTTTTCACCCGTAGGATTCCAGTCATTGTTTCAATCTTTTTCATTGATTGGAACTCCTAGATATTTTTTAATTGGCAACACTCCTACTTTGCAAGTGAAAATATCCCCAAACATAACACTCCTTTCATGTGCCCTTCCTAACAATATACTTCACTCTTGTGGAAGCTTATTTTAAGGCCTCACATTTCTTCAAAAAGGCACAATTTTTTTCAACTTTCTAGCTTCTTTAGGTTATTTAGTAAAAAAGTGATGGCGTCTATGTATTGTAGAATCGACACCCCATATGTCTACATGTGAGGAGAGCCCTTGGAGAATCCCTTGGTCGACAGCCCTCCCGATCTTAATCGAGAGAACATCCGCACCAATATCAAAGAGCATAGGTGAGAGCAGGTATCTCCATCTCAATCCTTGATGCGTGTTGAAGTAAGCCCCAATCTCTTCATTATCCAATCATTAAAATAACTATGGAAACCTTTCATTTAAAGAATTTGGATGAGGAATGGCCAATTGATTTTACCGAAAGGCTTCACGAAATCAAACTTGAAAAGAACCAACTATAAGCCTTTTTATTGAAAAAAACACACTCCAACTAGTTCACGAGCTACCTAATTTGCTTCCATCTGAAAGTAATTAAACGAAACAGTCCCAATAGACACATTGTGTAAATGAAGTCTGCAAAAATTATAGCTGGTTCACTCTACCACACCTCCTCACCATAGCATGCTTCCACTGTATCAGTAGAATCTGATTCGGCTTGTAGGTTGTTACACCCAATTCTGCTAGCAAGAGACACTAGTAGAAAAATGGGCTTCGGTTGAGTCGCACACTATACGGGCCTGGTCTAGTGTGAGCACTAGTCCACACTAGTCCTGGTTCATACTGTTTTCAGCGGCTAGGAGCCCGAGAAAGTCGTTCTGGACCTTTAGTCCCGGTTCGTGATACGAACCGGCAACACCCTTTAGTCCCGGTTGGTGTTTCCAACCGGAACTAAAGCTACACCCTCTAGTCCTGGCCAGAGATATAAACCAGGACTAAAAAAATCTGACAATTTTTGTTTGGCGGGTTATGCCACGGCAGGAAAACGGTCGCGGCAGGATATTTTTGTCCACCCCCCGGAGATCGCTTTTTCTAGTTACAAAAGCATGCCATAAAATTATAAAAAATTCCAAAAATAAAATCCTTCAAACTGTAGTTTGATTTAGTTGTTACGAAAATTAACAAACATGAATTTAGACATATTTTGTCAAAAGCTGTCATGAAAACTTCAAATGGCTATAACTTTTCCGTACTATGTCGAAAAAAAGTACCACCTATCAAAAAGTGCGGAAAGAATGATGAGTTTGATTTCGACGGCCTTATGCCGTTTGGGATTCTTTTAGATTTTTGAAATTTGAAAAGGAAAAAAGTTATTTAAAAATTAAAATTTTCTAGCAATTTTTTAATGCCATATTTGGATTCCTCGCATTTTTCTGATAATAATGGATATATTATTTGTCAAATTTCAATTTAAAGATATTATTTATGCCATATTAAATGAATAATTAGCAAAAAATGAATACAATATTTATTTATTTAGTTTTTTACTTTCATTGGATTAAAATATTATTATTACTTATTTACTTTTGTTTACTTAAATAGTTTTTTATAATTTTGAAACATAAAGATGTATGACATATTGATATGGACTAATAGGATTGATATGGTAGTGTTGACAACAAGGTACAAATGGGTTTTACTCAAGGACATCCTGATAGAACAGAGAAGTTAAGCGTGCTAAGGATGAAGTAGTGCTAGGATGAGTGACCGGCCAAAAAGTTTGACCACAAGTATAATTTGACCTAAGATTAAATATAGTTAGTGTTAAAAAATGTTCCAAAGTGAGAGGATTAGCGAGTCAAACAATTCAAAAGTTCAAGAGGTAATTTGAAAAAAAAATCTAATCCCGGACTATATACCCCCCCTTGGCGGAAACGGCCATGTGGTGGCCTGTAGTCTTGGGTTGTAGCAAACTGCGATTAAAGGTAGGGGCTTTAGTACCGATTTCGCAGTCCCAAGTGCAAAACCAGGACTAAAGACTCTTACAACCCGAGACTATAGGCCCTTTTTTCACTAGTGGGATACTCCGTCTTTCGTTTGAAAGGTGTCTGTTCAACATAAGGTTCTGCTTTTGTTTTTACGAAAACTAGAAACATTATGTCTAGGTATCAAAAAATACTGAAAACAAACATAGAACTATATACATATATACTTTGCGTGCTACAAGTCTCCCCAAAAAAGAAGGGTGGGGATTTTTGCCTCCTGAGCACCAGTACGCCTGATGTTTTAAAAAATCAATAATGATATTTGTGAGTTTCCAAAAATGAAAAAGAAATGGATGTTTTCTCCCACAAACATGGAAAATATTAATTTCAAATATTCTAAGCAAAAATTGAAAAAGTGTGGATCTATGCATGCATTTTTCAAATCCTTAAACTTTATCAGATTTTGTCATTTTTATCTAGCCCACAATACAAAGAATTTCGTATTGCGATTTCACATGCTTGTGGATACAACATTGACTACCTGCAAAATTGTTTTCCAATTATTTTGGAACTTATAAGTATAATTTTTTAAATGAATGATGCACTAGAGCTTGGGAGCCAAAGACACTTTTCGAAAAAAGACGTTTCACAATATCATCGGGCTAAGATATTACTCCCTCTGTTGCATAATATAATACTTTTAGCAAGCTGAAACGGCTTGCTAGAAGTCTTATATTGTGAATCGGAGGGAGTATCATATAAGAACAGGACGACGTCCGTAGACGAAGATGTTATCTGGCAAATGTACTTTTATTAGTTCCACACTTCTCATCCTTATCAAAGAAACCAATACAGAAATATGTCATATTGGTTTCCATGCTTGATGATATACCGAAAAGTTAAGAATAGATCTGATCAAACAAATTGCTTTACAAAATCAATATAGTTATCGTTCATTCATCATGCATATTCCAAATAATATTACAAAGAAGAACGCAAAATTCAAACGGATCCAAGCCACAGTAGAAACACTTAACTCCACATTTCATTTCTGAATGGACCTTACAATGAGAAGTTGCACACAAATCTAATTTCAGGGCTTACCAAGGATAAGTGGAGAAACCTATTATATTTCTACATCTATTCGACGATAAGTGGAGAAATCTATAGATTTATCCATCTATCCAAAGGATAAGCGTACCAATGTATATATTTATCCACTCATCCTAACCGGAAGTGGATACATCTACCTAAACCTACACTATTGTTGCACACGCAACGGCATGGCCGTCGTTCTTCGAACGTGTTGTCAGGAATATGCAACTTGTATTTCTCTGGTGACCAAAGGCCACAATATATAATACAGGTACAGGTACAAATATGCAGGAAGCCCCCTAACATATGGGGAAACTACAATATACAAATATATACATCTAACACCCTCCCTCAAATTCATGGTGGATCCACAACACTGAGTTTGGAGAGTAAAAAATCATGCTGCGCTCTGGTCTGTGCCTTCGTAAAGAAATCCGCCAACTGTAAATCTGAAGGCACATACTGAAGCGCAACAACCTGAGCCTACACCTGAGCACGTGTATAGAAAGCATCAACATCAATATGCTTGGTAAGCTCATGCTTGACCGGATCACGTGCAACACTAATAACACTTGTACTATCAGACAAAACCAGAGTGGGTGTGGTAATAGAGACCCCAAAATCCGCAAATAACCACCGTAACCAGGTCACCTTAGCAGTCAACAAGGCCATAGCACGCAACTCAGCCTCAACACTCGAACGGGAAATCGCTGTCTGTTTCTTCGTCTTCCAAACAATGAGCGAACCACCAATAAACACACAGTAAGCAGAAAGTGAACGGCGATCCGAAGGATCACTCGCCCACGTAGCGTCCGAATAGCACTGGAGCTGGAGGGAGCTGGAACGAGGAAAGAAAAGGCGACGAGTGATCGTACCACGAAGATTACGAAGAACACGGAGAAGATGACTATAGTGAACAGTGGTAGGAGCAGAAACAAACTGACTCAGAATATAAACAAGATAAGAGATGTCAGGACGAGTGACAGCAAGATAAACAAGACTCCCAACAAGATAACGATATCGCGTCGGATCAGGAAGAGGATCACCATCAGTAGGTTGAAGCTTAACATTAAGCTCCATAGGGGTCTCAACAGTGCGCTCATCCCCAAGAGCAGCACGATCAAGAAGATCCTGGATATACTTTTCCTGGGAGATGTAAAAGCCATCAGAAGTGGAGGAAACCTCAATCCCAAGAAAGTATCGAAGAGGACCAAGATCAGTCATAAGAAACTGATCACGAAGACAAGCCTTAAAAAAGGCGATATACTCAGAATCATCACCAGTAATGATCATATCATCAACATAGAGAAGAAGAAGAAGAAGAAGAAGAAGAAGAGTGCGTTCACGAGGAGAAGTGTGAACAAACAACGCTGGATCATGAGCACTAGGGGAGAAACCAGCAGCATTCACTACAAAAGAAAAGCGCTTAAACCAGGCACGAGGGGGCCTGTTTGAGGCTATAAAGAGAACGTTGAAGACGACAAACCATCCCCTCGGGAACAGAATACCCAGGAGGAGGCTGCATATAAACCTCCTCACTCAACTCACCATTGAGAAAGGCGTTCTGAACATCAAGCTGGGACACAGACCAGTGACGAACAGAAGCAACAGGAAGAAGAGTACGCACAGTTGTCATATGAGCCACAGGAGCAAAGGTCTTATCATAGTCACGACCATGCACCTGCTGAAAACCACGAGCCACAAGACGCGCTTTATAGCGCTCAAGAGATCCATCAGAGTGGGTCTTAATCTTATAGACCCACTTACACGTGATAGGACGAACACCGGGAGGAGGAGAAATAAGATCCCAGGTGTCGGTGTGCTCAAGCGCAGCAATCTCATCAGCCATGGCCAGCTGCCATTCAGGATGATGCTCAACATCCCTATAAGAAGTTGGCTCGGAGGCAACAGAAAGACCATAGTGATTATGAGAGTAACGGTTGGGGGCACGACGCAGACGAACATGACGAGTAGAGGGAAGCTCATCAAAGGAAGATGACTCAGGAGACGACGATGAAGAAGAAGGAATAGCAGAGGAAGACTCTAGAGAACGAGGAGAACTAGGAGAACTAGACGGAGCAGAGGAGGACGGTGTCGAAGAAGAGACATCAGGGGGAGGAGATCCTGAAGAAGACACAATAGGAGTAGAAGGAGGTGTGTCAGGAAAGAGAAGAAAAGAGATACCTTCCACCGGATAGGTACCAGCGGTGGGACGAGGATAGAAAGGACGCGTCTCATCAAAAGTAACATCACGAGAGATACACATCCGACGACCAACGGGGTCCCAACAGCGATAGCCCTTATGCTCATCACTGTATCCAAGGAAGACACACTCAACAGACTGAGCGGTCAGTTTGGTGCGTTCACGAGGAGCAAGGAGAATATAGCAAACACAAGCAAACAAGCGAAGCATGGAGTAGTCTGGAGACTGTCTAGATAGGCGCTCAAGAGGGATACGACCCTGCAGAGCGGTAGAAGGCTGAATATTGATGAGGTAAGCCGACGTAGCGACAGCCTCAGCCCAGAAATGCGGCGGAAGAGAAGAAGCAATCATCATGGCACGAGTGGTCTCAAGAAGATGGCGATGCTTACGCTTAGCAACGCCATTCTGGGCATGTGCCGAGACAGAAACTCATAGATGCGGTGAAACTCCAAATCCGAGAGCACAATCTGGCAGCACAAGCATGTGCACAAACAGCAGTACAAAGAGAATCAAGCTGATGCCAGATAGCAGCACACTAAGTATAGAACTCATCAATAGTGGAATCACCCTGCTGAAGAGCATGCTCCTGGCGAACCACAGACAGGTAAAGAGCATCCCCAGACGGCTGATAGCGCTGACGAAGATGTGCCCACTGAGCGGCATCGGTAGGGAGACTCATGAACTCAGCAGCATACTGGGGCAGAACACTGGAGGTGAGAACAGCAACAGCACGAGCATCCTCATCGACCCACTGAGTGTAGGCAGTCAGAGCGTGGCAATAGGTCTCTAGGTCAGCAGAGTACTGTTTAAACTTCAGCTCATAAGCAGCAACAACACTATCATCGGCACTCTGAGCAGCATCCTTGGCCTCCTGAGAAGCATCAGCACCGAGAATAATCGGCGTCGGCGGAAGAGGAGCCACAGGAGCAGGGGGCACGGCGGACAGGAGACCTCGTCGGAGAGCACACCCCAAAGACAGAGACCGCGCATGTGAACGTGCATAAAGGCAGCGAAATCAGGATAATTCGCGCCATCGAAGATCACCGGGCAGCGAGGAATCGCAACATAGCCCGATGCAGAAGACATCTCTTAATTTTTTTTATAGATCTGGTCAACCCCAGCTGCAGGCAGATGCCGGCCAAAATTCGGCGAAATTCCGGCTAACCGGGACGAGGGGCGTTACCTAAGGGCCGAGGGAGGCCAATTCCGGCCACCGGGGATCGATTCCCGGCAGCGGTGACGGCCCGCGGCGACGGAGCCGACGACCTGAGGAGCGTGGCGTGGCGTGCAGCTTGCGGACGGGGTCCAGATCGCGGGCAGGTGCAGCGGCGTCGAGATCTGGATCGCGGGCAGGTGTGGCGTCGAGCAGGAGGCGGCCCGAGGAGATCCGGGCGGGTGCAGCGACGAGCAGCCCAAGTTGATCCGAGCGGGTGCAGCACGAGGCGGGTCCAGATCGTGGGGAGGTGCAGCAGGAAGCGGCCCGAGGAGATCTGGATTGCGGCGGGTTCCAGATCGCGGGCGGGCAGGTGCAGAGGATTTGGAGACAGCGTGCCTGGTGAAGGTCGATCTGTGGAGCGCCCGAGGAGATCGATTTGGAACCGATCTGGATCGGGATCGGGTCAGGCAGACAGGCAGACGGAACAGACGAAGACAAGCGGCGACCGACGGCGGCGACGACGGCAAGGCCGGCGGCGACAGGGACGGTGGCGGCTGCAGCGACGAAGTTGCAAGTAGGAGGAGGCTAACCTAGCTCTGATACCATGTCAGGAATATGCAACTTGTATTCCTCTGGGGGCCAAAGGCCACAATATATAATACAGGTACATGTGCAAATATACAGAAAGCCCCCTAACATATGGGGAAACTACAATATACAAATATATACACCTAACACGTGTTACTATGATGGCCGAAACCCAAACTCTCTTTGTTAGCGTCGTTTCTTTTGTTGCTCCTCTCGGTGTCATTGCTTCTATTACTCCTCTTCTCCTCTTCCGGTCCCTCTGTCGCGGGAGCTATAGTTTGGTGTGGTCCTATCTCCCGAAGACGAGGGGAAGATTGTCGGTGTTCGTCTGAAGGTCGGCGTAGATAGGGTGCGACGTCGGCTACGGGTGCGCCGGCTTCCGCTGCTAAGGTTTTAAGAAAATGGATTTGGGATCGACCCGGATCTTGCTTCTTATTTATAGGAATCTCACACATCCACGAGGTTTTTGGTACGCATCTTGGTCGGTGAAAAAATAAAGTATGGTATTACAATTTGAGGTTTCATGGTTCCAAGCGTTTATCCATTCATCGTGCACGTGATACAACAGAAAGGCTCCCAATGTCACTAGTTGAAAAACTGGAAAAAAAACGACGTTAGAACCAAAACGCAAACCATCAGGCCAAATTAATAATCTGAATTCAGATTTGGTAGAATTTTTCTGACCAAATCACTCTTGCTAAGAACTCAATCAGTAGAATTAGCACACGAACATGCTGAAAGAACTCAGGAACAGGAAGGCGACGACCTCAATGGTTTTGGCGGTGGATGCTTCAGAATCCACCATGAATTTTCTCGGATAAGGCTGAGATAGGGATTGCGGGACACTAGAGAAGGAAGAATAGAGAGGCTGGTAGCTTGCAGCTGCGGCCCGAGGTCCGCGAGAGATTCAGAAGGATCATAGGTATCTCGGCTATATCGATTTCCCATTACACATGATTGTATTGCGGAGGAGAGGGCATTTTCACAAGGTTAACGGGAACGAGAAGATCACGTCAAAATGGTGTACATGTGAGGGATGATCGGGTGGTGTGAGTGGGTCAAACGTTGAGGGAAAATCCCGAGGGGTGATCGGACAGTGTGGGTGGGTCAGATATTGATTTGTACCAAGTGTTTTTTTTTTTTTTTTGAGAGAGAAGATTTGTACCATGTGTTGGGAAACGACTCGACATCCCCAACTCTCATCTTTAGAAACGACTCAACATCACAACTCTCATTTAATAATAGAAAAGATAACTTTCTTGCTTAACAGACCACATACAACATATATGTATTCTTCATGGCTAGTTTTCGTTTATGACTTGGGAGCAGATGGTCTCCTGCGGGTACGACTTGTTGCCGCCGAATGCCATCAGAATCTTCTTGCTGAGGGCGTCGCTGTCCTTGGCACTTGACTTGCAGACGTAGAACGATTTGGAGAACCAGTCGACGATCTCCGGCGCAGCACACATCACCATGTGGAACGGCCAATACCACCCTGGCCAAGTGACATAGCCGTCGCCCCGCCGCACGCTCGCCACCACCACCTCTGCCAATGTCTCTGTCTTCCCGACTGGAAAGGGCCCAACATTTATCTGCAAAAAATATACCTTGGTCAATACATCGTCCATCAGCTGTTCTTGTTTAAAGATGTATTAACAAAGGCATATATATGTTTATGTACATCGCGGGCCTCCTGGTCGATGCCGACATTGCCATCCTTCTGGATGCCCTTGCCCATGGTGAGGTTGGATACCACGTAACCCGGCATCACTATGGTTATGCGGACGTGAGACCCGAGCTCCGACCTCAACGTCTCATAGAACCGTAACACCGCGCCTTTGCTTGCCTATAAGGAGTATATATGTACCAATGATTCAAAGTAAATGACGAAGGTGACCATAGTAAAAAAAATTCCATGCTTAGTGAGGTGACTAAGAATTATTTGCCGTGGTAACTAGTATGCTTGCGTACATTGTAGAAGCTCATCCTCGCCACCGGGACTCTGCCGGCGATCGAGGACGTGACGACGATGTTGCCACGGCTCGCTTTCAGGTAGGGCAAGGCGAAGTAGGTCGGGTAAACCGCACCCCAGAAGTTGAGACCCTATAATGTAGGGGGGAAGAACATCCATGAGTATTACTATAATGTAGGGAGGAAGAACATGCTTGATGATGTATTTTTGTGTATTGTTGCTTACCATCACATCATGGAACGCGGTTATATTGGTGATCTCCTCAAAAAAGCAGCTGGACCACACTCCAGCGTTCGCCACCAGGTGATTCACTGCAGTCCGAAACTAGTTATTTCTGTTCGTTACTCTCAAAATATGTTGGATATATATAAGTGTTGGTCGATTTGCAGAGTTTCAGCAAACATCTAGAAATAGGTTAACAATCTAAAATGCCAAAGCCCATAGAATGTGAAAATACATGTCATGATGGTTCTAATAATAGTATTAATTTGATATTGTAAACTTTGGAATGTTTGTGTTTGGCAAAAAAAGATATAACACGCATATTCACTGCCGGTGTACTACTCAATATGACATGCCGTACGTGTTGATTACCAGTCGTACGTACATCACACTCACTCAGCCGGTACAAGCAGCTGTAATTATTAGCTGTGGTACACTCCCATCGATCAGCAAAGACTCGATGCAAGAAGTAATTAGTTGAGTAACGATTAGTTGAGTAACGAAAATTCATATGTGAGTCCGGCATACTCACATTTTCCAAAGTGCGCGACGGTCTCCTCCACGGCCCGCTTGGCCTCGTCGAGGTTGGTGATGTCGGCGGGCACGACGAGCGTGTCCGGCGCGCCGAGGTCGCGCGCCGTCTTGGCCACGGCGCGCAGGGCGATCTCCGTCCGCGCCACCAGCGCCACGCACGCGCCCTTCCTCGCGTACTCGTACACCAGGTGCTGCAGATGAAACGAGAGGAGGACAAATCAAGTCATGCAACAGCAGCCAATTTTAGGGCAAATAAACACACACATATATATAGGCAGTAGAATAGAGATTTTTGCATGCCGATTGCCGAGATGATTTGGTGATTGTGTAGCACGAAATTTAGCGATTTTTTTTTATGCAAAATTTAGCGAAATTCGGCAAGGAAGTGAATGTGCGATGCGACCGTAGACGCGTCACCTTTTGTGCCGTCCGTGCGGTCACATGCACCGTTGGTTTACGCAAAGAATTCATGAGCACCGTCCGTCGCATAATTGATGGTGGCAATGCATTTACTCCGGTGACTGCATAGTCACATGCATGCTGCAGCTGGTATGGCTGGCAGCATCGATCATGATGCAGTGGAGAGATGCTGCTGTCAATTGAGTTGCAAGTTTCCAGGAGGCTGATAGGAGCGATCGATCCATAGAGGGTGAGAATTCAATACGGGCGGCGAGATGACCTGGGAATTATATGGTCCAACAATTGATACTACTACTCCTATAGTCCTATGTCATCCATGGTACCGGCAGCATGTAGTACTAGTACTATCTCGTCTTTATTTATTTCTTTTTTTTCAACCATTTTTGTCCTTAAACCACGGTTTCAGAATGTCACTATTCCCCCAAAAAGAAAGATGGCATCGCAGAAAAGAAAAAGAAGGTGAGAAATATTTGATGGCAAATGTTAATTTATGATTCTTTTGCAGCAAATAGTACTAATATGATTCAAACTACAAAACAAAACTATCATCGCTAAATAATTGCTCTTATTGTATCAAAGGCTCGCCAACCATATAACATATAAAATACCCAATAATTCTATTCACAACATGCACACCGCACGCCATGGAACCATATACGGCATGCTTGAATAATGGAATACTAGAAACAAGAGACCTTGACTAGCTACTGACATGAGGGCAGAAGCAGACATGAACCGTTGCTCGTACGCGCGTCAGACGCGAGACCTGTCCGAACACCCAAGACTGACGTACGTACTACCAGCGACTGATACAAGACCAATTAACTATTAAGCCATGGGTGGCCACCGTAATGAACTGTACGTACAGCAGTACAGATGCAGGTACCGTAATGGACTGACATACCTCTCCGATGCCGGAGGAAGCGCCGGTGATGAGGACGACCTTGCCGCGGAGGTCCTCGCCGGAGACGAAGGGCCTGACGAGCAGCCTGTAGACGAGGCGGCAGACGAAGACGACGGGGAGGTACACAATAAGCACCAAGCTCAGCCCCACATGCATGAAGCAGTTGAGGAGTCCGTTGGTCATGGCCTGCCTCGCCATGCCGCCGTCGCTTCTTCGCTAGCTGGGTTGGCAAGCTCAGGTGGTGGAAGAAGGAGGAGAATGGGAGGCACGGGAGAGAGATGATGAGTAATCTTGCGGCCGGTCTCCTTTTATATTTGTGTACTCCTCCGATCCCGGGCCGGGGTTGGAGTGGTTGATGGGTGGGTGGGTGTCACTGCGCTGACAGGGCCACGGAACTGGTGAATTTAAGATTTTGGTGGAGGTGCTGGTGGGAGCGATTTGACCTTATTTATGTACGGCTGCCTCGCCATCGGATCCATGCTCAATCAATCAGTAACCCAGGCGATTAGTCACTAGTTTCTGACTTTGTTAGCGTGATGGGAGGGAATTGACCGATTAATCGCGTGGGTCGGACGGATCCATGCTTATTAGTACAAGCAACGAGAGCGATTAGTCATGGGCTGCCCATGCTAACATTACATGGGGTCAAAACCTGCGTGTGGTGGGACAACACAGAGTAGGAGTACGTCCGTTTCACGCTGTGTTTACACCGGCGGCCGGCAGGTGTGAACTGTGAAGGCCGGAGTAGGCTGATAAAACGACCGTGAGTGGACTGAGGCATAACCTTGAGCTTGTCAACCATGAGTAAACTGCGAATCTTAAAAAGGGTGAATTAACGTATTATGCTATATGCTGCCAGACTACACACCTTGATTGCAGGGCAGCCACAACTCTATCCTTGAGAGCGTATAGTATAGTGACTTGTGACCAGGGAGGCGGCAGGAAGTGATGGCCAGAGTTTATACCGGTGGCGATGTCCCTGTCTAGTCTAGGGGTTAGCTTCACGTCAAAAGCAAAGCCAACTACTCCCTCCGTTTGGAAATATAAGATGTTTTAGATTCGTGAATGAGATGTATCTAGACATGTTTTAGTGTATAGGATCGACACTAAAACATGTCTAGATACATCTCATTCACGAATCTAAAACATCTTATATTTCTAAACGGAGTGAGTAGTATGCAAACATCTGGAGTACTTATTGGACAGTATATTCAAGAAATAGTTTTTTTCCACTGTAGAGTATACTTAAAATCTACCTGGACAATATGATCCATAAGTAGTATTTCAAGTACTAACAAATTCGCAGGGAAGTTGATGCAACCTGGAGGAGGACCTACCCTTGACACCCTCTCCCCCTCTCCCTCCCCCGAGGGCGATAGGGGCCTCCACCCCATACTCCGGCCTCCTCTCTCCCTCTAGCCCCTCCCCTCGTTGTCGTCGTCGGCTCAGGTCGTCGGGCGGCCCTTCTCTCCCCAAGTCTTGGAGGCGGGTCGGAGCCCTGCCCCCCCATGGCTGCGGTGCTCCTAGGGAGGCCCCTGGTCCGGCGCGGCCGGGGGTGGTGGCGACGGCGTCTCGCGGCAGGGACGAGCTTCTTGGTGTGGTGGTGCTCGTCGGCTGCATCCACGGCCATGGTCTTGGTGCCTAGACCCTATATGGGTTTGGGCGGACCTCAAATGGGTTCAAGCGGGCCGGGCGCTGCGGCTGCCTAGCTTCCTAGAGGTGGCGGCGACGACCAGTTCGTGCACAGGAATGGCGGCATTGCGGCCTGCCTATCACAGCAGAGCGGTAGGGCTTTACAGGCCCGTGAAGGCCCGGTCGGGCCTGCTTGGGCATGGTGTGCCCGTACTTCTATGTCTGCCCCTCGGTGGTGGAGGTGGGTCCCCCTCGCGTGGCTGCGAGGCTGTTGTTTCTAGTCATGGTGATGTCGTGTGCCTCCATCGTTTAGGCCGCAGGCGAGTGTCTCGAAAATATGGTTGATGATGACTAAAAGATCGTCATGGCGTATGCTGGTGGGCGGCAAAGCTGGGTGGTGGTGCTCCGTGGTGCCGGAGTTTTTTTGTGGATGGGTGTCGGGAGAAACCCTTGTCGGCTAGTCTGACCCTGACGCAGTGCCACCTCGAGTGGCACCTTTCCTGACCACTATACTCTGAGTGTCGGGGAAAACCCTAGGACCGGTCTGGTCCGGGCTGAAACGTCGTGTCGGCGGTGCTTCCTTTCTTGAAGGTGCTGGTTGGCACTAGGCACTTAGGGATGCTTGAAGCGTGGTGGGTCAAAGTTGGAGGGTGCAGCGGTTACGGGTCATTATGGTTTCGTCGATTCGTCATTGTCTTCATCTCTTTATCTTTTGGGATGTATATGTTGTTGTCTTAGTTTTTTTTTTATTCGAACTCTTGTGTGTGGCTGTTATATTAATATATAGCGGGACGAAAGACGGATTCGAGGAGTAACTAACAGCGCCGTATCATGTTCGTACTAGTTAAAACCCATAGAGGCCATGGGAGTACTAACTACCTTTGGCAATGAGTCGCTTGGAGCCATGGCAAAAAGCATGTGGATTTGAATGGATGTGGCGTACGTGACCATTATCTGCGCCGAAAGCTCAGTGGCAACAAATGACAGCGTTGACCAAGCCGCCGCTAACATACTAACATGTTTCTTTTTGCCACTACTAGTAGCAGTACGGGAGTTCGGTTTGAAGTTCACATCTTTGTACCGAGCCCAACATCTCTTGCTCTATGTACCGCCGTGTACTACTACTACTTGGTTGTAGATTGATTGATGTTCCCGTCGGTTAGATGGACCCATGAATACCATTGGTGGCTGTAATTTTCAACCGCAACAGGAAACCATCCATGATCTAATGACGCTCGATGCATGCAACAGTTAGCTATAACGAGAAAGTTGCACCACGGACCTTTTTGTCTTGCAATATTATTAGGGCTGTTTTTTCAACTAGCAACGTGGCCCTCGCAAATGCGAGGGCAATATCTTTATTATGTTGAAGGTGTTAGATAATAAAAATATATTTTATTTATAATGTTTAAATAGACATTTGTGATAGAAAACAATACAATTTGGTTGCGGTCACCAAGATTTTGAATGTTTTAATATCTATATATTCTGGTCCATTTAAAATTGAACAACCACCATATCGTTGGATACATTATTTGGACAAAGTCATCAGATCCGTCAATAACACCAATTAAATAGGGCTGGAAAATCAATATGATATTTATACATATGGTTATGGAAAGATTCAACAAAAAAGATCAAATCATGTTTATACATATATAAAGTTGGTTCTACCATGTTTGGGTAGTTTGCCTTATTTTGTAGTTTATCAGATTGATCCTTGTTTCCTAGACGTGGTGTCTTACATTGTGAGAACATAAATTCAATTGAAAATATTGTTGTAACAACACAAAAAATTCATTTTTTGGCTGAAGGTGCTAATAGAGTCAGTTGATTTTTTTAACGGGAGAACAATATGTATTTTTTTGGCAAAGAGGATACAACAAATGAATTCACTGCACTAACATGCATACAAATTAAATTATTACATATTTCTACTTTTTCCTCATATTCGCCCTTACATTTCTTTTTCAAAATGGGAGCATAGCCCCGACATATGCATTTATAGATGCACACAACCAATATTATTCACCCTTACATTGAGACACACGAACAATTTTAGACATGGATATATATAATCGCTTAGGTGTACTGTTGACTATTTAGGCCTAACTATAGAATTGTGAACCCTTTTTAATGTCGAATGTAACAATACTACTTTCTTATCAACATTCGTTTTGTACATTGACGTCCATAGTGAAAGATAGAGATGTACTTTTAATCGTTTATAATTTACTATTCTGCTTCTATGCCACAACAACATTTTAAACATTGATATAGTCTCCAAGGTGTATTGTCCACTGACACTTCTTAGTGTTGTCATCATACTATATTAGTATCTTGTTAGAACCTATGGTCCCTATTCTTTTCCCAAAAGTTTTTGGTCACAAAAATATTTTCCTTTATGGGGAAGAGATTTTTTTTAACTTAGTACAAAGTGATCTATAAGAAAAAAATCAGGCTACTGAATCATCTTATGTTGTGGAACAGAGGAAGTTATTTCTAAGAAATAATAAACAAATTAATTTAAAAAATAAGAACGCAAGTCTCAATCATCGAAATTGAAGATAAAACCAATGTCGACTGTCTTTTTCTGAAACAATCCTCTTTGTTAGTCATGTAAGTTTCTGTGTTCAATTTTTCGTATTAGTACATGCTCTATCTTGAGCAAGCACTCTGAGGTGATGTAACTCTTGCCCTGCCAGATGTGCCCGAAGGCTATAGATGTAAGTCTCATGTTCTTCTTTACATCTGAGCGGATTGCCATGCAATGGAACTCCCTTCCAATTGCATACTATGTGAAGTCCTGCTAAATCCGATGGGTAGCTTTTGTGCTTTTCAGGATTCTTATTCTACTACTTGACTTTTTTCCTTCTAATAATTTATATATAGAATGTATTTGAGAAGATACCATAACCTAGTAACATATACATCTCTTATAATCCTCTCGATCTAAAGTTGTTTAGAATAAATTGTTCATCAAGTGGATACTTCATGAGATGAGATATAAATTTTCCCATTGGCGGGAATGACATATGACATCAACCGATTTAGAAAATATGTTCGATCAATAAGAAAATTCAGTGGTCCTAGCTAGTGTGCTTAGAAAATAATTCATGTAATAACCTACTTGGCATGTATTTATTTTGTCAGACAATAATAGATGGTTATCAGAATGAATACATCCTAGCAATGGAGCTAGAGACTTGATCGGTCATGTCATATTAGATAATAAATGTATAACTAAATTAATTAAACCATATGAACTTCCACATAACAAAATGGTAGACCTTACTTTCCAAGGTCAGAGTTTGTCATTACCGGTGACAAAATTAATAATCAGTTTGAATATCAGATGCATGGTGCCAAGAACTTATATAGTGGGCATACAGACAAACTAACCTTTGCTAGTCTCGGCGACTCGGCATGAATTATCCAACAACTATTGAGCATACACTTCTTGATAATCAACTCAACATAGACACGACTTCATGCAACTACATTGAGTATATGAGCATGCAGCGGCTTCTTCTATCCATATGGCATCGACTTTGCTAGTTAATTAGAGTCTCAACCTGACGCTGGATGACCACACACATTAGCACACATGACATATTAAATCTCAAATTAAAAGACGCAAGTTTAGATATACCTTTTGGCCGTGCGCCCGTGCGTATGCAGATTGCAGAGTACTCCCTGATCTTACACAGTCGTTGTCTTACTATTTCCTGGGATAATGAACGCGATCCCTCTGGCCGGTATCCCTGACAGGGCAAGAGCTCTTTTTGAACCGAGGCATAATCACTTCTGAAAATCAAACGTGAACAACGGTAGAGTAAGGACGATCAGGTGAAGTTACTGTATGGAGGAAGGTGTGGAGATGGATGGCAACAACATCGGCGGCAGTCGCTCAGGAATCCTTGGCAGCGTGAGCGAAGATTGAGGAGGCAATTGATAAAAGGAGATCGTCGGGGGAAGAGGAGGATATGATCATACCCAGATGGATCTAATCTAGACACTTTTTCTTGAAGAAATATCTTCCTTTTCTATTTCGTTCGTCGAACCAATGCCAAGTTTTCTCTTCATCTATTTATCTTGACACGGACTCTACAAATTATACATCCAACTCTGTACGTAAAAGATAATGTGTAGTCTTAATCGCTGGCACAAACTTTACAAGTTACACGCACAATGACCTGCCACGTGTCCAACTTGTTACGTAATTAACGTGTTGTGTACCTAATTATGAGTCCTAGTCGCTTCTTATATCATAGCCGTAGATTTTTTATCTAATAGTCAAAATAATTTTGATGATGTAGATCAACGTGGTGTCTCGAAAAACAACCTTATATTGCTTTTAGTATATAATAGATTCTACTAAATCACACGTATTATGGATCGAAGGGAGTAATGTTTCACGAATTTCCCTTCACACGTATTATGGTCACACGACGTGTACAACCATCGCTCAACCTCTCGGTAGCTAGTGAAAATGGCACATGGGTAAGCACGCTTATTAAAACGAAGCTTTGTAAACTAAATATATTTTAGCACATGGGTAACCTGTCATGGATATTTTAGCTTTGTAAACTAAATATATCTAGACTTATTTTAATATAATAGTTCACAAACCTAAAATATCGTATATTTTTAAAACGAAGGGAGTAAATATTAGAGATAGGTCTAGGTTCAAACTGGCATCTAGTCGAAGCTAAATGTAGGAGTCAATCACTCAGTTTGGGAACAGCAAAAGACAATATAATAAACAAGGGTGGAGCACGGCTGCTAGCACCTAGCTCCAGGAAGGTGCGCGTGTCAAATGCAATGCTGCGTCGTACCGGCAGAGACAGAGGAGCCAAGAAGCTGCAACATAAATTCGAGTCTTTTACTCCCAGTACAGCAGTTACCTCCTCGTCCCTAACTGTCCATTGCTGCGTGTTCAACAAGTGGAATCGTCTGGAACCATGTACTCTATCAGGCCTATTTATGTACTGGTGCCTCCATCGGACCCATGCTCAATAATAACCCAAGCGATTAGTCTGCCGTAATGCTAAGTTTCTGACTTTGTTAGCGTGATGGGCGGGAATTGACCAATTAATCGGTGGGTCGGATGCATGCTCATTGCAAGCAACACCTGCGATTAGTCATGGGCTGCCCATGCTAACATTACATGGGGTCAAAACCTTTTGTGTGGTGGGGCAACACAGAGTAGTACGTCTGCTTCAGACTATGTTTACACGGGCGGCCGGCAGGTGTGAACTGTGAAGGCCTGAGGCTGAGTTGATAAAACGACCGTGAGTGGACTGAGGCATAACCTTGAGCAGATTATTCGCAGATTATTCGTGATGAACTGCGTATTACTACGCTATGCTGCCATACTACACGCTTTGATTATTGCAGGGCAGCCACAACTGGATCCTTGAGTGTATATATGATTGACACGACGAGAATGAGACAGAGCGTGTGAGCAGGGAGGCGGCAGGAAGTGATGGCCAGAGTTTATACCGGTGGCGATGTCCATGTCTAGTCTTAGGGGGTTAGCTTCACATAAAAGCAAAGCCCCATAAGTATTATTATTTCAAGTACTCCAAAATGTCTAGGGGGAGTACTAACTAAATTCGCAGGGAAAATGAACATAACACTGCCAAAATGTCTGGACGTCGATCTAGGCCAACAACACGTCTAGCTAACAGCGCCGTATCACGCTCGTACTAACTAACTTTGGGCAATGAGTCGGTTGGAACCATGGCAAAAAGCATGTGGATTGAATGAATATATGGCGTACGTGACCATTATCTGCGCCGAAAGCTCGGTGGCAACAAATGACAGCGCTGACCGACCTGCTAATACTAACATGTTTCTTTTTGCCACTACCAGTAGTAGTACGGAATTGCGGTTTGAAGTTCACATCTTTGTACCGAGCCCCTTCCTTTGCTGGCCGTGTACTATTGGTTCTAGATTGATGTTCCCGTCAGTTAGGTGGACCCATGAATACCATTGGTGCCTGTAACTTTCAACCGCAACAGGAAACCATCCATCCGGATCCAATGATGCTCCATGCAACAGTTAGCTAACGAGAAAGTAGCTCGGACCTTTTTGTTTTGCAATATTATTAGGGCTGTTTTTTCAACAAGAATGAGCGGTTGGGTCCCTCTTGTACATATTAGAGTTAAGTCTTGGTTCAAACTGGCATCCATTCCAGGCTGCTAGCACCTAGCTCCAGGAAGGTGCGCGAGTTAAACACGATGCTGCGTCGTACCGGCAGAGAGAGAGAGGGGAGCCAAGAAGCTGCAACATAAATTCGAGTCTTTTACCTATACTCCGTACTGTTACCTGCGCGGTCTTAACTATCTATGGCTGCATGTTCAACAAGTGGTAACTAAAATCGTGTTTTTTTTAACAAGGAGTGTCCCCGAAGGGACTAGAGGCTTCACATATATTCCAAGCGGTAGAAGTTACAAAAAGATTACAAAGAATTCCATCAAATAAGAGTAAACACATAGGTCCCTGATATAGGTAGAAAAGACCTCTCTGGAAAAAGACAAATGACAAACCGATCCTTCCTCTTCTCCACCACCGAGCAGGAAGACAGACACGCCACCATCATGCAAAGGAGCGGGGACGTACACTTGCTCCTGAGCCGACGAGCAGTGCGACGGCTGACTTCAAAGGCCTCTCGAAGGAGGTTAGAAAAATGACGGAATCCTTTACCGGCTTTTGATAGGCCATGTGTTGACCTTGGATGTCGGACGGCTATGACCCACCGCCGAGGTGATGCTCAAGAAGATAGCCTCCCAACTCCATTGCTGCCCGGCACTGAATCTAGCAGAATAAACCAGCAACAGAGGGGTCCTTACCAAACCTGACGGTGCTACCCGGCCGATCGACTCGCGACACCTCCCACGGGTGAGAGACAGACGGCAAAAAGAATCATCTTGGCGTAGAACCCACGAACCCTTCTTCAAACCTTCAGGCCTGCAGAACATGGAATTAACTTCACCCCTCTACTCGCCACCATGGCCGGACAGAGAAGCGGCAGCAACTCCATCTCCACGAGCAAAGGCACCATCGCTGCTCCATCCCCTCTTTCCCTCGCCACCATGGCCGGTCAGCAAGAAGAGAAGCAGCAGCAGGATGCCCCGGATTGAAGAAGCACCACACTTATTTGCACAGCTCCCGGTCATTCCCCACCTCACAGAGAATCCCCACCAAGGGGCCTCATCGGAGAGGAGCAAGGACCGCAGCCAGTCGTTGTGCGGAAGCTGACGAGGTTTGATCTCATCAATGCCCATTATTATGGACTTGGGTTTTGGAGAAGATGGGGATGCTGGAGATCGTGGAACGGTTATCAAACAAGCAACACGGGGACACAAGGTTTACCCAGGTTCAGGCCCCCGGAGGGAAAACCCTACTCCTGCTTGTCTGCTCTTGATTACGGCGGAACCGAAGGTTACAGGGGTGCGCAGATGCAATCTGGCGTGGAGGTGTGTATGCGAAAGTATGAGAGAGAGCTCTAGATCTATAGATCTCTCATGGAGGTGGAGATCGTAGATCTATCTATTGGGGGGTTATGGCGTCTGTAGGTCGTGTCCTCCTCGTTGGACCCTCCTAGCCTTTATATATGGGGAGGCTAGGTCTCAGGTACCGATACGAGTAGGTTACAAGTTGTATTCAAACTCTAGTATTGAGATTTCCTTGTCTTGTATGCTTGAGAGTCCGTGTCCACATGGGCTTCATATCAGCCGAACCGTCATAGGCGTCATGGACCCTGGCAGATCGTCGAGTGGGCCTTCCGTCGGGCTGGACCAGGTATGCTAAGGTCGTGTACCCGTAGGGTATAACCATGTCAGTAGCCCCCGAGTGTTCAGTCGAGTCTTAGATTCGGCTGAGGACTTCTCATTCTTTCGGGTGCAGTTGTTTTCTGTTTATCGAAGAATGATTTTAGTGTGTAGGGATTGTTAATACGTGTGCCTGACTCTCCCGACAGATCAGGGTCAGTTAACTGTCTTAGGACAAAACAACACAATCTTCTTTAGATTCGAGTCCCTCGACTCGAAACCGGAACATATGCTTGCGTAATTCGACTCAGTCCGTTGAGGACTTACAGGAGTGGAATTCCAGTGATTTTCAAATGATGTACCCAACGCGTCCGTCGGGATTTCCATCGCGCCTGCTGGCACGGATTTTTACTAGCAGAGCGCAGTCGTGTGCGTTGCCAGGCCATAAGATGATAAAAGTAGGTCTTATCTTTGTGTCGCAGACATAGCATCCGAAGCTTTATCACCGCGGAGGTGTTTCAGGTGGCCAAGGAGAATGCTTCTCACTTAGCGTTGGTTGGGGCAGATTTGCCGAAAAGTTTTGCATGCTGATCTGAAGGATCACACTCGAAGAATTCATAGGGTGCGCGACGAGCGCTCCCTATGGGAGTAGCCCCCGAGTGTCTGTTCGAGTCGTAGAGACTTTAATTCAGCCGTTGTTCGGCTTCAGGTCCGTAGGACACAAATTTTTTGGATGCTTGAATCCATCCTCCCTATGGGAGTAGCCCCCGAGTCCGTAGTGGAGCCGTAGACTCGATGTAGGACTCGAAGAAATACTTCAATGGTGTAGCACTTTGATCGTTCTTCGTGTGCGCGACCAGCGCTCCTGATAGGAGTAGCCCCCGAGTGTCTAATCGAGTCGCAGACTCGAGTGGAGACTCATGCGAGGAGAAACCACTAACTCGGAAGTGCATCGAGTCAGCATCTCACGCATAAGGAGCCAGGAGTTGACATAGCGGAGTCGCGCGACGTTTAGCCGGAAGGACTCGACGTTCCGGGTGAAGTCGACGTCGTTGCTTCTGTCGGGTGCGTGACCAATGTCGCATCTTTGTAGCATCAAGCGATGCGACCATCCGAGGAGGGACTCGACTCGGGTCTTGGGTGTATGGGGTAGCCAGTTGTTTTGTCGAATCATGTTGGAGGTTCCGATAGAATAGCTCGAGGTAGTCGACGAACTTGTAGGCTTCAGAAAATACAAATAATTATGAAGTACTTGTATCTTGTAAGAAATATCTGCAAGCCAGCTTGTATAGTAAGATTCTGGTGCCGATCGAGTCGACACTTTTGCACTGTATGCTAGGCCTTTTCGTTAGCCTGATTACCCTTAGTCTCAGTACCTTGTCGAGGCACTCGGAGTTCAAGGATTCGACGATCAGGCAGAATCAGCTACTCAGGCTGTCGCGTTCGAGGTGCTCGAGTGCGTGGAGCCGATGGCACATTAGATTACTCGAAGAGGGCACAACCCCCGAGTGTTTCGAGTGCAAGTTAAAAAAGAAATCATCTCTAAGTAGAGGGAAACTTAGCTTTGTTTGTTGTCATGGCGAACTTGACACGGTAGCGGGTCATACGTCGGACGTAGTCGACGCGGCGGACCATGGTCATAGCAGCGACGGGTTCCTGGGATCGATGGTGGCTGTGAATTCCGCATCCGAAGATTGTCGCAATCGAAGACCATGTTGGGTCGTTGCATCCAAAGAATGCAGCGGGTCACCACATTCGAAGAATGCAGCGGGTCACCACAGCCGAAGGCCACATAGTTCGTCGGAGCTGAAGATTAGCGGGTTGCTAGAGCCGAAGGCCGCGGCTGGTCACCGAAGCGGAGGGAGCCCCCGAGTCATTGGAGCCGAAGATCATAGCGGATCGCCGGAGTCGAAGGACATGTTGGGTGCGTTTTGTCGTGCGACTGGGGGTGCCCTATTGTCCGTCACTTCGCGGAGCCTTACCAGTTCCTCCTGCATGCCGAATGATTGGGAGATTCTGTTGAAATCCCTGTCGCATTGGTCCGATCGGGTGAAGCTCCCGTGGATTGTGATGACGCCTTTCGGCCCTGGCATCTTGAGTAGCAGGTATGCATAGTGTGGGACAGCCAAGAACCTTGCGAATGCTACACGCCCGAGGATGGCGTGGTACTGTGATGGCCAGTCCACCACTTCGAATTCGAGCCGTTCCAGTCGGAAATTGTCCGGCTTGCCGAAGATGACGTCGAGCCATATTTTGCCCAGGGGGAATATGCCCTTTCCTGGGACAATGTCGTGGAACATTGTATCTGACTGTTCCAGGCTGCACTGCGGGATCCGCATTGCTGCCAGAGTACTTGAAAACATCAGATTGATGCCGCTGCCGCCGTCCATGAAGACGCGACTCATCTTGAACCCTCTAATCTGCGCCTCCAGCACCAGGGCAGCATGACCTGAGCGAGGGATCTGGCAAGAGTGATCCGAACGACTGAACGTGATGCAGGACTCCGATCCGCTGAGGTACTCAGGGATGGCGGGTGGAGTTGCCACGGCCAGGTTGATCTGTCGGGTGATTTTCTTCTGCACCCTATTCGTGGGGCATCCCTTCTGGATCATCAGGGCTCCTTTCGGCGGGGGATACCCGTTCCCCGCGTTATTCTGTGCTGGTGCGACTGGTTGGTTTGGGCCTCCTACGGGTGGCGGTGGAGGAGCTCCATGCGCTATCTCACCCGGCGCGGGTGCGTTTCCGAATCCAGGAAGTGGAGCTTTCTGTCTCATCTGGACCATGCTTTCGCTGAGTTTCTGGAACTCGCGGCAGTCCTTTAGCATGTGGCTTGCCTTCTTCTTGCCATCCTGCTTATCAATGTAGAAGTGGATGGTGCATGGACCCGAAAGTTTTTCGTATGCTGAGGGTCCGTTATCGCGGTCGCGGCGCTGCCACGACTGTGTTGGGCGTCCTCCATCGCGGAAGTTTTCTCCGCGATATCATCCACTGTTGCGGTTGGTGTCATTGCGGCGATCGGCGTAGCCGGCCGCGACCATGTCGGGTCCATCGCGATCGTCGTAGACGCGCGATGTTCTCTTGCTACGGCGCTCTCGCCGTCGACCGTAGTCGTCTTCTTCTTTCGATTGTGCTCGGTGAGTGGAATCTTCGCCGTCAGCCCACCTGTTGGCGATGTCCATGAGGTGGTCGAGTGTTTTGGGCTTGACGCGCCCGAGTTCCTCCTTGAAGTCTTGGCGCTTGACGCCGTCTCTGAAGGCGTCGATGGCCCTCTCTTCGGAGATGTGCGCTGCGGAGTTCTTTGTGTTGGACCAGCGTAGTATGTACGAGCGAATGGATTCGCCCGTTCGTTGAGTGCAGGCTCGCAACTCTTCGATTGAGGCGGGCCTCTTGCTGGTGCCCTTGAAGTTTTGGATGAAGCTGTAAGCTAGCTCATCCCAACTTCGGATGGACCCTGAAGATAGGCTGCTGAGCCAGATCCGGGCCGCTCCTGTCAGCTGCAGCTGAAGGCATTGCATGGCGGTTTCCTTGTTTCCGCCGTGCAATTTGACGGACGATAGGTGGTCGCTGAGCCATGCCTTTGGGTCTTGTGTGCCGTCGAACTTCGGAGTATCCGAAGGAAGCTTGAAATTGCGCGGCATCTTTGTTCGCCGAACAGATCTGCTGAAGCATCGGGCTCCGCAGAGTTCTCCTTCGTCTTCGTCCATCTCGGATTCAGACGAGCATGCGCGCTTCGCTCGCGCTTTGTCGATTTTGCGCTGTGTGAGCACGTCTCTGGCGTCGTAGTCGTGGTTGCGGTGGCGCAAACTCTTCTTCCTTCGAGGAAGGTCATGTTCCTCTTCTTCGGATGAAGGGGTGGGGCTGCGGTCAAACCTGACCGGAGCTTTCTTCTTCGGCTCCGTGGGAGCTTCCTGGTGGAGCGCGGCTCCGACGAGTCCGAGTCCGGTAAGTGCGGACTTGTGCATGGCTCTTTTTGGGTCCCCTTCCGGAGGTGGGTGGGCCGCGAGGTACGCAGTGGCTGCCATGATCGCAGCCTGCGGCGTTTTCGGGATGACATTGCCGTCGGCATCCATCTCCATGAAGGATGTGTGGAGGGTTCGGGTCACCTCACGGTGCTCCTGGGGATCCATGTTCTCCATCCGAGAGCGGTGCTTGTTGCCTTGGTTGTAGTTCGAGCTGGAGCCGATGCCCATGGCGGAGAGCGCGGCTCGTCGCGCGCTGGACTCTGAGGCTCCTTGCTTGCGTTTGTCAAGCACCTCCTGCATCTTGACCTGCTTTTTGTGCTCCTCGATCAGGAGCAGGTGGTAGGCCATCAGCAGATCCCGGGAGGAGTCTGCAGGCAGGACTATGCTGCCCGCCACGGCGTTGCGGGCCTGGTCCCATCCTTCTTTGCTAAGGCGGATGACATGGCCATTGTTTTCCCCTTCGGGTGGGGGAGATTGGCTTCTTCTATTCCCGCCGTTTCGATCTGGCGGGTTAGGTGGTGGGTTGGGCGGCGGGTTGGGTGTTTGCTGATCCCCGTCAGCCTGTATGACTACGGCGCATTGGTAGTGCTCGTAGATTGGTCCGCTGCTACCGCAGCTTTCAGATCCGGAACCGTAGGTCCCTTCATCCAACGGCGGATCGCACAGATCGGAGTTGCAGCTGCTGCTGTCGTAGGAATCATCTGTTGATGATGTTGTGCGTAGCACGGGGTGTGGGGTCCACGAAGCGGGCCTGATTGATGGTAGGGGCACCCGCTCAGGGAAGCGGAGGGTGCCAGTTTGCCCCACCTGGAAGCAGAAGCTCCCGAACAGGATTTCGAGTCCGTCGCCTACGGACTCGAAGTCCTTCATGGTGGCTGGTGAGTGGGCGGTGAAGTCGAAAGCGCCGAAGAGGAGGTGACTCTCCGTCGCCGCAGAGTTGTAGATCGATCGGGTTGGGACCGTCACGATCGCACAATCAGCATCCCCGTATCCGACAGACGGCGCCAATTGACGAGGTTTGATCTCATCAATGCCCATTGTTATGGACTTGGGTTTTGGAGAAGATGGGGATGCTGGAGATCGTGGAACGGTTAGCAAACAAGCAACACGGGGACACAAGGTTTACCCAGGTTCAGGCCCCCGGAGGGAAAACCCTACTCCTGCTTGTCTGCTCTTGATTACGGCAGAACCGAAGGTTACAGGGGTGCGCAGATGCAATCTGGCGTGGAGGTGTGTATGCGAAAGTATGAGAGAGAGCTCTAGATCTGTAGATCTCTCATGGAGGTGGAGATCGTAGATCTATCTATTGGGGGGTTATGGCGTCTGTAGGTCGTGTCCTCCTCGTTGGACCCTCCTAGCCTTTATATATGGAGAGGCTAGGTCTCAGGTACCGATACGAGTAGGTTACAAGTTGTATTCAAACTCTAGTCTTGAGATTTCCTTGTGTTGTATGATTGAGAGTCCGTGTCCACATGGGCTTCATATCAGCCGAACCGTCATAGGCGTCATGGACCCTGACAGATCGTCGAGTGGGCCTTCCGTCGGGCTGGACCAGGTATGCTAAGGTCGTGTACCTGTAGGGTATAACCATGTCAGAAGCGACCATGACAAAGGAGACTGCAGGCGAAGAACTCCAATAGTTAGGCCGTCGCAGCTCGTTTTTTCCCCGCCGCCACGGCCGACCGAAGAAGACGGCAACTCCAACGCCCTGGAGCAACGCCTGGAGGTGGCCTTATTTGGGGCACAAGCAGCCAACGAACTCCCCGCCGTTGCCGTCCTGACAGCTTTGAAGAGTAGCGGACGCTGCCCTCGGTTCCGGCCAGAGGAACGCGACAGACGCCGCCCGACAGAACGCCAAAACCCGACACAAAGCCAGCCCCTACAACTACTATATACAAGAATGGATCCGGTGCTGCACCTCCGCCTCCCTCGACCGGTGACACCGGCGAGGTCGACTTCGGTTTGGCCCAGCGCGCTTGGCGGCCGAAGCAGCTACAGTAGCGGGGGTAGGGGAAAGAGATAAGGTTGTACCGGTGTATCTCGAAGCATGATTTTTTACGTTTGCTGAATCTTAACTAAAATAGTGTGGAAATCTACGCTGATAGAATACATCGTGTGGAACCATGTATTCTATGAGAGTAGATTTTTAGCTTCAAATGCATCATATTTTGGACTTAGAAAAATAATAAAAATCATATGAAATGATAAAATCTTTACTTTAGTCCACTGTTCAATATTGTTCATTGGGGACAAAAACATGATTTTATCACTTTTACTAAGCCTAAAATAAAAAGTATTTAAACCAAAAATTGTGTACAGTATTAGAACAGAGTAATGCTACACATATATATCTCCAACCAAATCAGGCCATGTTTTGTCCGTAGCTTTATTCCGTAAAATCACTCCGTAGGTGTAGGATTATCGATAAGAACACATAGTGGGATACACCTAAGTAATTTTTTGCTTTTTTTGAAACATTCGAATGCGATTTTTTTAAGGTTAAAAAAGGCACTGTGGATACCAAGAGCCACCACGCCGCACTGGGGTGGGTGGGGTAACGGTGGGGTATACAAGTAAACGTGACCTCTCGTGGCCTTTTTGAGTATGAGATAAAATATATTCTAAGAATAACGAAGCATTTTTTTAGTCGTACAGAATGACGAAGCAGTGACTGAATCTTCGTAATGAACAACATTGTTGTGCCAAAATGAACCGCGGTCCAACTCACAGTTTAATGAGTCGCCAACCCAGCCCAACATGGGCCATAGGCACACGACACACATGTCAGGAAGAGGGAAGGCAAATGTTACTACTATGTCACCCGCGCGCTGCAGCACCGCACAGAGGCGCCCACTGGCGGGCCAGCTAATTTTGCTTCAGTTGTTTTTTTTGGTTTTTTTATATTTTTGTTATATTTTCTTTTTTTGTTTATTTAATGGTTCAGATTCTGAAATGCTGTTTATGATTTTTTTTAAACGTTCTTCTTTCTTAAATTGTGTTCATGTTTTCAAAAATTGTCTACGACTTAAAAAAATCATGAATTTTTGTTCATGATTTTTTATATTTTTTCACAAAAAAAATTTGAAACAAGGAAAAAATTGCCATTTTCATTGATTAAACCAAAAAGAGTTGTCCGGTTAATTAGCAAGAACCGGCCCCTCGCCGACAGTCATGGAACATGACCATCGCGAGGGCAAATATAGCCACCCTGGCTACCAACGCAAGAAAAAACCCACATAGGCCTAAGCCAAACAGATGACTCTTCACACGGAAGGCTGGCAGCTCCGATTATAAAGACGATTAAAAAAATTGTGAAGGTCATCTTCTTCATAATTTTTTAATTATTCACATACTTTTGAAATCAATATTTTTGAATTGGAGATGTACTAGTATAGAAATATATATATATATATATCTTTTACTTTCTGAACATTTCGGTTCTCCCACGTGCAGAAATTTAGATACAAGTTCGATACGAGGCTCTCATTTCCCCCCACATGTTTCTTTCTCCTCCTCCTCGTTTGTTGAGAGTCACCTCACTATCCTCAGCTCCCCCTCCCTTTTCGCCAACGACGCCAGGATCCGGAAGCGATGGGAAGGGGGACATCGGTCCTCTCTGCATAGTAGTAGTACTAGTAGGTCTAGTGATTGGTTTTCCTATGTGCAGTATGGCGATATACCGCGGGGAACGAAGCTGTCGTGGCGGTTGGGCGGTCGTCGGTAGTGGGTGAGGCTGGTGCTGCTGGCCATCGTGCTTTGGAGGATGGAGGTGATGATGGCGGCGATGCTTCTTCCTTTCCCCTCCCAAGTAAACCTTGGATGTTGCTGGATGCGACCACCCCCCTCAGATTCAGTCATCATGGTGGCAAGCATGAGAGGGGGTGACTCGATCTGCCGATATCGAAGAAGCTGGCCAAGCTCTGGTGGAGTAAGTTTACAAGCTACAGCAAGGTGCATCGCAGTTATCCTTGATCATGGGGGTCACCCCGCGCCTCGAAGTCTCTTGCTTCGATGGATTTCTGTCCTCCATCTGCGAGGATCTTTCGCTTCTGCATGGCGTTCATTGTAGTCTCTACCCCAAGTGGTTCGTCCCCGGTGGTGGGATTGGCAGTCATGGCCTCGAGCTCAACTATTGCGACAGTGGAGAAGGGCTGGATCGTGTTACAAGAATTCTAGCGAGGTCTTTTTTGTAATTTGTGACGATAAGGTTGTAATTCTAGATATTTCTGAGGTCCCGTTTATAATTGTATCCCACCATCTAAAGATGTAATTGGTGAGGGGTCAAGGAGCCTCCACATCGCTCAGCGCGTTCTGGCCGTTGGATCGCGCTTATGGGGCATGGAACAGTGTAGGATCTGGACCGTTTAAGTGCGCGCTTAACAGGACGTGGAATGCAGGTGATCTACCCGGCTGCGACTGCAGGTGGCCCCTCGAACTGTTGGCCCCGCGTGTCAGTGACTATGGGCAGACCAGGTACTGGTGTGGTTACAGCCAGCGGTTGGTTCTCAGGTGGGACGGATTCTAGCCGGCTGCCACTGTTTCCTCTCCAATAATGTTGGGCCCGTTTAGTAATTTGGCCCCGCTTCTCAGCCTCCTTTTACCCAGAGGGGGTCTGCCCATATCTCCAGATATTTCGTTGCTCTCCATCTCCAGATATTTTGTGATCTAACCAGCGAGGGTGTCCTCCACTCCTCCTCTCCTTTCCTCGCCTCACTCGCCCGCACGCCGCGCTCCGCCCGCCCCGGCTCCCTTGCTGCTCGCCCCCGCACGCTGCGCTCCGCACGCCCCGGCTCCCTCGCTGCTCGCCCCCGTACACCGCGCTCCGCCCGCCCCAGCTTCCTCCCTCTGTTCCTTCCCGTTCGCGCCGCCCACGCCGGACGGTTCTAGCCATGGCTATCTTCTGCGGTGGATTCGGTTGAGCTGACCCGTCTTTGCTAGGTGACGGCTTCGTTCTTTGTCTTTTTTCGTCTCCTTCTTCTTCGATCCGTTCTTCCTTTGTTTGGTTTTTCTGTGCTTGATCTCGGTTGTTGCTTCGTCCTAACATTTCTTGTCTCTAATCTTTCTTCGCAGGTCGGTTGCTTGCTGGAGGTTGTTGCTTAGGTGGTCGCCGCTTATGAGGTCGCCGCTTGGGTGGTCGCGTGTCAGGACGTTGTTCCCTTCGAGGGCCCCGGTCTGCTGTTCGGTGAGTGCTCGCCGTTCTTGCTACGTCTGTGGGTCTAGATCTGTGCTAGGGATGGTCCTCCGCCGCCGGGTTGCTGTGCCGGTGCGCCGTGAGATGAGCAAGCTTCGTTGTTGCGTTTCAATCCATATGCATTAGTAGCTATTGATTAGTACTGTAGGAACACTAGACTTTGTCTTGCTTTGTGCCCAGTTTGAATCTAGAAGTTTGGATCAAGATCAAGTGAAAATTAGAAGGAATTTATTTCAATATTTACGTTTCTATACAAACAGTGACAAAAACTTCATTTTCGAGTATCCAGATGGCTGAATTAGAGGAGGTTTATTTAGAGTGTTTTATAGGTCTCTTTCATGTGGTCATTTTAAGTGGTCATTCACTCAATTTATCTCAGCCATTTAGTCGCAGCTGTGAAAACAAGTTGCTGGTCTTTTTTTTGTAGTGGTCATTTAGTAACATCTTCTACCTGCAGTTGCTCATATGGTAGACCAGAACAATGGTCCAATAAAAATACTCTTTTCTTAGCTTTGTATTTCTTATAATAGGAGTATAAACCTTGGTTGAAGAAATTTGCAGGCACACATAACAGCAAGGTTGCTTCTGGTAGCCTCCGTCGCTATGATTTTTGGCAATTCAAGTTCGAATCCTGTATTTCTTATAATAGGAGTGTAGACCATAACAGTGGTCCAAAATCAAGGTCACATCATCTTTTTCTCTTGCAGCAACCCAACCCGAAAACCATGGTAAGATCATTTTCTTAGCCGAATTGGTGTTCTCCTATTTAATTTTGTGCATTAGCTAAAATTTGGAGGTTGATTTTTGTAAATATTGCAGGAGATGTAATTGCTTTGGGTTTTCGGCTTGACTACCTGCTACGTGATAGTCTTGTTGTGAGGACTAGGACCTGGAGATTGACAGCGATGAGGAGTAGGTGTTGTCAGCCATTGCTCCGCTTGTGCAGGGTCTAGCGGCCGAAGAGTGTTTGTCCAATACCAAGGTATCAAGGCCTCCTCCCACTTGCTTCAGCTGTTGTCCTTTACACCATCATTTTTTTGTATGATGTTCTCAGCGCAGCCTCACCTCAGCGTCCCTCTCTGCCCTATGTGGATCGTTGTATGCAGGGAAGAGGCTATAGAAGAGGTGATTTAGTTTTTTTAGCTTGCGCTTTACATTTCTCATCTGGTATGTTGCGTGTTGAGTTAGCATTATTGCTTTGTTACCTATTCCTTTCTTGATTCCATCAATTGATTTTGTGTTAGCCATGCTGAACCAATGCAAGATCTTAGCTCTGAAATAACATAAATTGGGAGCCAAATCTCAGTTTGTCATACTTATATTGTTGATCAATTTAATATCATGCCAGTGTTGCCTCTTTTAACTTCAGCACATGTGTTTACACGACACACGCAGATTCTAATGGTGGTTTTAAATTTCTTGGACCATCTCCTCATCTCTGGCCTTGTGTTATTCTTGCCTCAATTTCCTTTCAAGAGTTATAGTCCTATTTAGTTGTTTATTCACCGTCAGTTGCAGGTGTTTGTAGTATTGAGCACAAGGAGTATGGGATGAAGGGGGGAGTCCACGTCCATCCATCAGGGGTAAATAAAGATTTCAGATCACACCATGGTGGAAACTAAGATATGGAATAAGGTGTTCCATCCTTTGGTTTCCTATGAATTTCTAGAATCTATTAGGATCGGTGCAATGTATTAGGAGTGTGCATACACACCACGTAATATTCGGAATTGCAGGCTCTATGACAATGGTGAAGACGTGAAGTGTTTTGATGTTATTTAACGTTTGGAGCTGGAGTAATATATGTGATGGCTTTAGTTATGTCGGATTTGATTTGTTTTAATTGACATAGCGTTTCAGATCTCTTCATTTTTCCCTACTGTGTATCTTTATTTTCTGCAATGTTTCATGTTTAGTGCATAATTAGTTGTTCTGGACTTCTGATTCTTAATGGATTGTATTGAGTTACTGGTCTGAATCCAGAGTATCTTTGCAGGATGAACTGTGGCAAGCAGTGTCATCAGAAGTACAAAGCATATGACAGACAATAGCTTTCTGGACGAGAGGTATCGAACTCAATTATCTTTTTTATGTTGTATCTTTCCAAGAACGTAAGACTGATGTAGTAATAGAGTTATATAGTATTGCTACTGAAAACCAAGCGCTGGCTTGGTGGCAAGGCTAGCGAGTGCGCAGCCAGCCCACCCGGGTTCGAATCCCCATGGGGACCGAATTAAACGGGATTTTATCCGAGCGCGTACAATTCGCTGCTGGAGAAGTCTTATCTATCTAACAACGTATAGCCCGCGAGGGATCATTCCCCGGGGGTCAACGTTTATATAGTATTGCTATTGTCATAGTTTAGGACGTTGGAAAATTTGCCATTACATTTCTGTGTGAAATGGGCAAGGATGGAGAATAGCACTGTGTAGTGTATACTCTTCTTGAAAATCTGCTGCTGGTGTACGCTGATGAAGTTTGTATGCGGACCCTATGAAGCTCTGCTGCAGATATTTATTAGAAAGCAAAGTGCCAAGGAGCATTGGAAAAGGAAAAGCACAACCACATAGAAGCTTTCATATTTATGTACTTCAGGAATCATTACAATGGGCAAACAACGGGATCACCAGTTGAATATTGCCATTTCTGATTTTTTTTTATTTGGTGACATATGCTACTTAGATCTCTTTTCCGGCTTCTAAAAAATCTTTGTAGGTTCCTCCACTATTTTTTAAAGGCGTCATTAATCCCATAATCTGAAATAAGACTTGTTTACATATCGAATATTTTTTCTGCAAGAAAATGAGTCTCAATATCCTGGTTGGGACAACGAAGTATTTCAAGGGTGTGCTGCAACAGAGGCCTCTTCACGATATTTCATATGCTAGGCAGAGAGGTACATTATATTGGTCGGAAATTTCTTGATACATTTAACCATTTATTGAACATCAGATTCAGTCAGTTGATCATCATGATTAGTATGTATATTCTTATTCAGTGTAATAAGTCAATTCCAACCTTATTTTCCTTTTATATTCTTAATTTATATATGGTGTTATTTTAGTTTTTAAAAAGTTCAAATTCATTTAAATAAACAAAACCGCAATGTTCACCTTTACCATCTCATGGGCTAGGTCATCGGAAAATTCAGCTCCTCTGCTCTTAAATATAAACTTTATATATTTTGAATTTGTTGTATCGCTATTAAATTATGATCACATTTGAAATCGTCTATCAAATGTGAGCCTTGACGCTATGGTCATCCATTCGGTAAAAACTAAAGAAGGGACTACTATTTTTTGCTCACCTACAATAGCTAAATTGGTTAAGATTTAACAAGATTTTATGAGATGAAACTGGATGTGTTTGCAAAGGCTGGTTATCTTCATTTCAAAAAAAATGTGTTAAAGGTGAATCAGTGCAATGGACCATATTAAAAGAGCAACTAGAAAGAGTTAAAGAGGGTTGCTCATGGGATCAAGGCCATTGATATTTCCGTCGATTCCTTGTGATTGAATGATTCCAGTTAGCTCCATAAATAAATTATGATTTACACAGGTTATTTTTTTTAGCGGTAAACAAGACCGAGACCCACGGGATCGTGCGCCAAGGCGCACTCCTAAATCTAGTTGTGACGAAGTTTCGGGGTCCTGTGGAACCTTTCCCATTCAATGAAAAAAACATACAGGTTCGATAAAAAAACTTGGCTACAAGCGTACAGCTGAACCAGATTATCGATACAGAAAGCGTTCCAATTATTGGGCCGGCCCGTTTGGATTTACCTGCGGAGCAAGGCCACAGTGCCGCAAAGGGCGGTGTATATCGCCTCCCAAGAAGAAACGGCTGTATTTTCGTAGAAAGGAAAAGAAACGGCTGTAGCGGGCTGCCACACCTCGAGAATAAAAAACCTTGAAATTTTGTACGAAGTGGCCCCTATTACTTGCACATTCTCGCAATCCAACTTCAATCAAATGAGCAAAAAATGCAAGGGATATGGATGAGGAGAAGATAACCAACTTCAAATGAGCGATTCTCAGATTAGACGAAATCGCAAACGGTCCAGAGATGTGAGAAATTCCGAGAGAATGAGGAGAAGCGGGGTTTGGGATTTGACGACGGGTATTTATGGCATGATACATGCATGTGTATAATTGGGCTAACCATGTATTTTGCCTATGATATCGTGCAAGGCTTGTATCTAAACTAAGACATTTTCTAGTGGGGTGTATCTTAGCACGTTTTTATAAAGATTAAAACTTAAGAAACAACTATCACAATGGGATGTCTCTTAGAGCAAAAACAATAGTATAGCCCACTACTGGCTATACACTCATGCCACATCATATAAAGCCTTCATTGATATATATTCATACAATAGGATGGCTATTAAGTTGGCTCTATTGAATATTTAAATATTAAATATATGCATGTGTATGTGCTTGCATGCATGACTCAATGAATGGTACAGCCGGCTATAGCTCCTTCAAACAAGCTGCATGCAGGCTGTAGATTTTCGATCCGTGTGTGTAGCCAGGCTGTAACTGAAGCACCCGCCCTCTTCTCTCTCCTCCCTTCTCTCCCTTCCAGCTAGATTTTAATTGATATAAAATAGCTTACAACCTGCTGACTAGGATCTATTGTACTTGCTTTTAGATGGAGTTTCTTAGAGATGTTGTATTTAATGATTTTGTGCTCATGCATGTGTGTGATTGGACTAATCAAGTTTTTTTTGCTTATAATTGCGTGCAAGAGTGTAGCTTAGCTAAGATACAACGTCACTCTCTTTCTTTATTAATTATGATGCTACATAAGCAAATTGTCTAGGATATAGAGCTAAGATACATCCATTGTGAAAGGCCTAAGATACAACAACACTTTCTCTTTTCATTAAGTATGATACCACATAAGCAATTTGCATATAATATCGTGCTAAAAAAACGTCCATTAAAAAGACCTTAAGAATTACGAAAAACTGGACATTTCTTTCGCGAATCTTCATGAGGTGCAGATGGTTCTTAATTAAGGCTTAAATTCAAGTTTTGGCCTTCGTGTAGTCGTGTGCGACTTTGGACCAAACTGTTTAGTGAGTATGCCAATTTAACTACTAATTGCAAGTCAATAATAAAAGTGCCTCCCCTGAACTGGAGGACTACTCCTTCCGTCCCGGTTTAAAGGACATAATTTACAATTTTTTGGGGCCATAGATGTTTTTTAATTGGCCCCTTTTATAGTATAGTGAAGAACATGCGTGAGAAGATGAAGAGCTAGCAAAATCATTTTACATCTCATGCAAAGCGTTTATATTTATTCACACATGTGCGTGCAAGGATTTTGTTATTTTCACACCAAAGTAATTACAGAGATTAAATACTTTTATGTCTAAATATTTTACTCTGGTTTACAAATTATGTCCTTTAAACTGGGACGGAAGGAGTAATAACCTATTTTTCTGGTTTTGACCCTAACACACAATTGTGCATTTACTTTCCTGGTAAAACGAGTTTTATTGACTCAATTGTCCGTAAAGATTACTTCTATAGAGAGTTCACATCGAGCGTGCGTCCACACACTAAAAAGGCAAACTTGTTGGGAGACGAGCTACCTGGAAGTGGAACATTTGTTATGTGTGTCAAGTAGTTCATTGTAAAGTTTTTCTCTTTATAGTGTGGCTTTATTTTGCTTGTAGAGTAGGATTCGCTACAATGTACACAAATTCACCCAACAAAGAGTACACAAATTCTTAAACAGTGGCATGGTTTCTCTGTCATATAGATATAGATGCATTTCAACTGGGGATTGATTTTTCAGTACCCTCTTGCATTTGTGGTAATGTTACTGGAGCATTGATTGAGAGTAAAAAATAGATGATAATGCTCGTAAACTTCACACATCATGAAACCCAAAGGTTACGAGTTTGAGATTTGTGTCCCAAGTTCTTTCGAGTACATTCAAATAAAACAGGCGGACACAAAGATTTGGTGGCATGATCCCAAGTAAAGACATACAGAGAAAAAGAAACAATCTACTACTGTAGACAATTTTAATAGGAAGAACATAGGGTTTTAGATTGTTGCAAAGAAATGTCATTAAAATATCCATGAACGTTCATAACGGGTAGTGTCATAAGACGCAGCTTCTCACACAAGATTCATCAATTGTATGCTTCATCTTTGTAGCGCCTCAAGTTATCAACAAGGTTATCGATGTAACGCTCCTGCCGTCCTACATCCGCAAGAACCTCTCGCAACTTCTCGGCCTTCATCGCAAAAACCTTACCTTCTTCCTCCACCATAACACGCCGCACAGCTGCCGCGACGCCATCCCTATCAAACGAGCCATCACCCTCTTCTCTCGCTACCTCTATGCCGACCCCCCTCTCCACCATGGTCCGTGCGACGAGGGGCCGGTCGACGACGAAAGGGAGCATCACTAGTGGGAGCCCAAACATGAAGCTCTCAAGGGTAGAGCCCCACCCACAGTGTGTCAGAAAGGCACCCACTGCTCGGTGCGCGAGCACCTTCACCTGTGGCACCCACCCCGTGTTTACGAGACCGCAATGGCGCGTCCGCTCCTCAAACCCATCGGGAAGCACAGTGTGCCCACCAACATCAGCGTTGGTGGTATTCGGTCTCCGGAGAGCCCACATGAAGCGCACCCCAGCGAGCTCCAGTCCGAGCGCGAGCTCCTGGAGGACCTTGACACTCAGTGGTGCCTCACTTCCAAGTGCCACATAAATGACAGATTTCGGAGGCTGGCCGTCGAGCCATTGCAGGATATCAGAACGGATGCTTCCGTCGTCATCAACAAGTTCATGCGATGGTGGAAGTATACCGACTGGGATGGATGGCTTCTGAAAGAGGTTGTTCAGGAGCGCAAACATCCCAGGCTCGATCTCTTCGCAGCTACGGTAGATGGCAACGCGACACAGCTCGTTGATTTGCCATAAGCGTTCGATGTCGGAAACACCGGAAGCGTTAGGCCGGAAGCAACCAGCGAGCCACCCCGCCTCAAGGCGATTGTAGACGATGGTGGAAGAGACAGGGAACCACTCAGGTGGGATGGCAAAGTCCTCCAACGCCGCACGGGGATGCTTATTGTTCGCCCACCGCGACCCCATATAGGCTACCATGCCGGCGAGGACAATCTGGAATAGCGCGCATGGCACCTGCATTCATCCTTAACTTGTTAGTAAAGAATGAATATACGATGAAGTCAGTTTTTGAGCAACCGAGACATAGACGCTATGTAAGAAAAATTGGGTTCAAAATTTTTGGTCCATCTACATTCTTCCGAAATAAGCTGAGAAATCATGTTTGGCTACAGCAAAGATTTACAAAACAAAATAATGTCTAGGTTGGAATTTCCAATTGAAACGATGATTTCAAATCCATGACAGCCAAACAAGTTGGTATGGAATCTCGGTTGAATTCCAAGGTTTGGCACGATGTGATGGCTGCCAAAAAGGCTCTAAAGTTATTCAATAATTTCTTATTTTGTGAGCAAAATACAATATAATTTAATGGAACAGATGTGGTTAGTCTCCATGTTGCCGGTTTTTTTATATCACTTTTAAAGGAATATGTAGCTTACCGAACTAGAGCGAAGGAATAGTTAGTACTATTCTTTTCCAAAAGGGTAAAAAGCCCAGGCTTAGTTAGTAGTGGTTTATCGATCCCAACATTCTAGTTTCAACTGTCTTGCTTTCGTTTCAGAACTATTTTGTTTCTATCCCTCAACTATTGACCCATTCAAAATTTGTTCTTTCGGCTCCAATATCATGCATCTCGACCTAAACTCTCAAAACTGGACACTTTTGGTCCACGACTTCCCTCAAACCGGTGTGACTAACGAGTATTCAGCATTGAGATATGCAAAAAAAAGGAAAACATGGAAAGTTTTATCCATAAATATAATTAACGTCATTTTTAATTCAAGAAAACTCATAAGTAATTTATGAACATTAATGTAAAACTAAAAATAATGGTGACCTTTTACGAGTGTTCAGACATTGTTTTTAAGTTTATTGAATTCACTAATTTTCTTCATAATACTTCTGAACTTTTTTTAGAATTTAGTACATTTTATTTTAGCAACTCCCATGTTTTCAATAGTTTTCTCCAAAATATTTGTGCTATCTCTGATTTCTTTCCCAGTTTTTTCAGCTTTATTTTCTTTTTGACGATGTTTGTAGACTTGTAGTGCGCCACTTTTAAACAGAAGGCCACACTTGTAGGATATTGTGGATTTGTTTTGTGGTCTTGTCCTGGACTTTGTGGAATATTGGAAATAGGCTCAATAGAATAGATAGAAAACCCATACCAACAAGTTGTAACTTTTTTTTTCCGAAAGCTTATTCGAAAAGAACTCTAAAGTTAAGCGTGCTTGGCCTAGAGCAATTCTAGGATCGATGATCGACCGGGAAGTGGGTATCGGGTGCGCACGAGTGGGGACAAAGTGCGCAGAAAAGACTAGTGTTGGGCTGTGAGGTTAGTCTAGAGATCCTATTGAGCTGTCAGAAGTGACAACCGTCGGTCCGGAGTGACCGAGGTGTTACAAGTGGTATCAGAGCCAACCCTCGCCGTTACATGGGCGTGTGCGGGTCAGTGGCGGACATGTGTAGCATGGCACGTGTGGCCCGAAGTGGACACGGCATGGCAATGTGCCGGCATTGGACGCACAGACGTGTGCCAAGAGGGGACGTTCTTGGCTTGTGGTTGATCGACGAAAACGTCGATCTTCTAAGGGTGGGTATATATGAGACCATGGCGCATGGCTCAATAGGATTGATAGGAAACTCATACCAAAAGTTGCAACTTCTTTTTTGAAAGCTCATTCGGAAAGAACTCTAAGGTTAAGCGTGCTTGGCGTAGAGCAATTCTAGGATGGGTGACCTACCGGGAAGTGGGTATCGGGTACGCACGAGTGAGGTCAAAGTGCGCAGAAAAGACTAGTTTTGGTTTGTGGGGTTAGTTTAGAGATCCTATTGAGCTGTCAGAAGTGACAATCGTCGGTCCGAAGTGACCGGGGATGTTACGGTTTTATCCATAAATAATGAACGTCATTTTTAATTCAAGAAAACTCATAAGTAATTTATGAACATTAATGTAAAACTAAAAAGAATGGTGACCTTTTACGAGTGTTCAGACATTGTTTTTAAGTTTATTGAATTCACTAATTTTCTTCATAATACTTCTGAACTTTTTTTAGAATTTAGTACATTTTATTTTAGCAACTCCCATGTTTTCAATAGTTTTCTCCAAAATATCTGTGCTATCTCATATTTCTTTCCCAGTTTTTTCAGCTTTATTTTCTTTTTGATGATGTTTGTAGACTTGTAGTGCGCCACTTTTAAACAGAAGGCCACACTTGTAGGATACTGTGGATTTGTTTTGTGGTCTTGTCCTGGACTTTGCGCAATATTGGAAATAAGATACTATTGAGCTATCCTTTATTTCTCAGACCGCTAATTGCATTTTCAAAATAATTATCTATCTCTGCTAAGTAAGGCTGGAGACAAAGAGGGAGGGGGGGTAGGGCTGGACTATCGAGTAGCTCGACTCGTTAAGGCTCGGATCGTTAAGGCTCATACTCGTTAAGGCTCGGATCATTAAACTCATTAAGGATAATGAGCAAAAAGTAAAGCTCGGCTCGGTTCGTTAGATGTTAACGAACGCTCACGAGCTACTCGTTAAGAAAATACATCAGCCAGATAGATGTATACCAATAATTAAAAACGATAGTTACTACCACATAAGTACCAGTATTTAAGACATATATCAATAGTCGTGCCACACATGAGAAGATGGAGAATTGGAGATGGGAATGCGGTGGGGACTAGGGACTAGGGAGACGACGAGTCTAGGAGAAATAAGGGGTCGGTCCATGGTGAACGGTCGCTCTCGGCCTCTCGCTCCTGGTCGTTTGGTCTTCATGGGCCAGCTGTTTGTCTTAAATGGGCTGTCAAATTAAAGTGGGCTATACCTTGGTTGTTACCGAGTTTAACGAGTAGCTCACGAACATCGTTAGCTCGATCGTTTAGCTCGTTAAGGATATCGAGCAAAAACTGTAGCTCAGCTCGAATCGTTAAGGAAACGAGTTGATTTCGAACGAGCCGAGCAAACGAGTGCTCGTTAAACTCGTCGAGTTTCGAGTTTTATGTCCAGCCCTAGGGGGGGGGGCGTACAATCGTTGCAGCTTTTAGTTTTTCTCGCCTTATTAATAGTCTGTTACAACTCTAACAAACTCTGGCTAAGATTCAGGCCACTTGTGAGTTAACGGTCAACGCCATCCCACTACCCTCGCTCGTAGCCCTACTTGACCGCCATGATCTCACTGCCTCGTGCCATCCCACTACAAGATCGTGGCGCCAATCTAATTTACTTAGAAACAGTAATGACGACCGGGTCATGAACATGCTCACGTCACGGTTTATTCTCTAGCTAAAACTGAAAACCTATAGACAGTGCAGCACTGCAGCTGACTTACCAATGAAACAGAATTTCTTCTAACAGTGATGTAGTCACTTTGAAGCCAAAATGCTAGACGAAGACATTTGTTGGGGCTTCTATTTTGCTTGTTTGATCACCTGGGTCTAAGAATGGCAATGTGGGGTGGGTTTGGGCGGGTAGACTAAAACCAGATTAATCCATCAACCTCACAAATAGCTTAAAGCAGGTCACCCACCGTTTCATTTCATTTGACAGAAATCAAATGGCACAAATGTCATCATTTCATTTGTCCACTTTCAAATTCCAAGTTGAAATATCATGTTTGCCTGCCACATGGATTTATGAAATAAAACAAATTCTAGAAAAATGATAGGACTAGGGAACATAAAATGATTTAACACATGGTACCCATTCGCTGGAATTTCCAATTAGAACGATGATTGAAATTCCATAACAAACAAACACGTTGGGCAGGGAATCTAGTTAAGTTCCACGATTTCAGCACCAAATGAGCTCTTAAAATATATTCAATAATTTATTATTTTTGTGCTAAATACAATCCTTCAACATCAATAGTTTCGTCTATATCATAAGTTCATAACACGGCAAGAAACATATAAACCAATGTATATTTTAATTTCTTTCGTTTCATATTTTTTTATTTTGGTCTTGGTTGTAGCGTGAACTCCATTTTTTCCAGCTTTTTTGTTTTCTATTTCTTGGTTGTAGTGCGCAACTTGGAACCATGACTACATTTAGCTAATTGTAAAATATGTGGTGGTATTGGGATTCACGAACCACGTGCATGTCCACCAGTAGGGGCAGCGAAAAATGATCAACGATAGTACTTCTTTTTAAAACAGTGGACCAAATATCTCGACAGCCTAATTTGCAAAAAAGGAAACTCAACAGCCTATGGCCTATGGGTTCACGGAATCTGGAATTAACAGCCGAATATAAAGATCAAAATAGAAGAAAAAAATAAGGTAATTATTCCAAATTCTCAGAAATGGAATATGTCTAGAGCAGGAAGACAAGCGCGTACCTTGTGCTCTGCGGCGATTGACGGGAGCCAGTGGTGGCAGAAGTCATTGACGATCCAGTCCGGCCTCCTGCCTCCGGCAACGGCGTCCGCGATGAACGCGGTGAACGGAGCGGCGAGGCCGTCCATGGCCTTCTTGAGGAGCTCGTCCTTCCCGGGAGGCACGTCGGCGGTGGACTCGGCGCCCTCCGGCAGCCCATCGACGCGCGGCAGAGGCAGCGACACGAAGCGGATGCGAGCGGAAAGGTGGGGCGGCACGGGCGGGAGCCGGGCGAGGTTACGCGGCGTGGAGACGAAGGTGACGGCGTGGCCACGGGCGGCGAGGCGCTTGGAGAGCTCGAGGAATGGGAGCATGTGCCCGAACGCCAGCCACGGGAACACCACTATCTCCATCCCGCCGCCGATGGCGCCGGCTGCTACTGCTTCCATCGCTGCACCGTGATCGGATGGAGGGCTGGAGGCGGAGCATGCAAAGATAACCAGCTGGGCGGCTCAGGACAATTTTATTCGGCAGGAGGGGAGCTCGCGCTTCTCGTGTCCGGTTTTTAAAAGAGTAAAATTGCACCATATAGGTAACTAAACACGCAAACCTGTCTCGGTCACTCTACACTCAAATACGCAAAATACGGTTACGGAGTACGACATGCCGGCCTAATGTGTCATCGTGTAGCAAAGTGCGGTCCCACTGTCAGTAGTACCTGGGGCGTTCAGTGTTAGCTAGGGATTTAATCAGGGGCTTTCCTGCAAAACGGTCGGCGGCTATATGGTGTTGCGCGCAGTTCTCCTTTGTCCCAAATTAGAAACCCTAAGAGGATCTTCACTAGAATTCCTAGGACGCCGATTCTAGGGTATTTTTTTGGTCCGGATGCGAAAATTGGCCCACTGGTGCTTTCAGGAACCACTTTTCGTACGGATTTGGGCAAACTTTGATCCGGACTTTCCAGGCCATTCTTAGGATCCTCGGAACGCCCTGGGAACGTCGGACGAAGCGAAAACGGACGTGGGCCAGCTCCGTCGGCGAGACAGTCCCATTTTCCTCTCAATCCACTCGCCTAGACTGCGGCGAAGAGCTCTCGGACCTCTATCGCCATGACTTCGTCGGCGGAGCTCCTCCACACCGAGACATGTCCACGCCTCCAGATAGGCTCGCCGTAGTCGCCGCCGCTTTCGCCGTACGAACTTCGCCGTAGCTTGGCTTCGCTGCGAGCTCCCACCACCATGCCATCCAAGTGTTCGGCATTTGGCCGGTTCGGCCATGGACTCCGACGACAGGGCGATACTCGCTGTATTGCTGGAGGAGGAGAACGCCAAGGTCGTCGAAGATGCAGAGCACATGGAGATCCTCGCCTCCCTCGCCCAGTTGTACCTGTAGACGGCGAAGCCGAAGCGCGGAGGTTTGGCGAAGGGTCGCCGAAAGTGCAAGGCGAGGCAAATGATAGAGGGCTACTGATTGTTGTACGTCGACTACTTCACCGACGAGCTGCTCCATGATGCGGCTCGGTGACTATAGAGCCTCGTTGGGAAACCCCAAGAGCAAGGTGTGATGAACACAGCAACAAGTTTTCTCTCAGTTATGAAACCACGGTTATCGAACTAGTAGGAGCAAGGAAACAACTCCAAGGTGTTGCGAACAACTTGGAATCCTGCACAACACAAACTCAAGACTTTGCCCCAACTTACAGTGAGGTTGTCAATCTTAGTGGTTTGTTGAAAACAAAGGATTAAACGTGTAGTGTGGAAGGCAATAGTTGCTTGTAGAAAGTAAACGGTAACATTAGATGATGAATCAATGGTAAAGATTGGACCGGGGTCCACAGTTCACTACAGGTGTTCTCCTTAAGATAAATAACATGTTAGGTGAACAAATTACAGCGGGACAATTGACAGACTAAGCAAACATAACAATGCATATACTAGACATCATGATTCCTATGAGATTTGATTGGACATTACAATAATATACATAGACCGTAATACAACTGCATCTATGACTAATAATTCACCTTTAGGTTATCATCTGAACCCCTTCTAGTATTAAGTTGCAAGCAACGGATAATTGCATTAAGCAATGTGTGTAAAGTAAACAATACAATTGTTCCATGAACAAGAGATTGCTGGTTTCTCCCTAGTAGCAATAGCACATCTACAACCTTAGAGATTTCTGTCACTTACCCAAATTACTAGAGGCATGAACCTACTATCGAGCATAAATACTCCCTCTTGGAGTCACAAGCATCTACTTCGCCAAGATAGCTACTAGCAACGGAGAGCATGCAAGACCACAAATAACACAAACATGATAGAATCAATAATCAATATGACATGATAGAATCAATAATCAATCTGACATAGTATCTCAATATCCATCGGATCCCTGCAAACACAACATGTATGATTACAAATAGATGATCTTGATCATGAACGAAGCTTACAAGATCTAAACATGATAGCACAAAGAAGGATAAACAACCATCTAGCTACTGTATGGACCCATAGTCCAAGGATGAACTACTCACGCATCATACCGGAGGCTGGCATGGTGATGAAGAAGGCCTCCAGGATGATCTCTCCCCTCCGGCAGGGTGCGAGGAAGAGATTCAGACCCCCCTAATGTAGGGACGATGGTGGCGGTGGCTACAGACTGTTTCGTGGAGATCTGATTGGGTGTTTAGGGTTTCTGCATCGGGTGAATTTATAGGCGAAGGGGCGAGGCAGGAGGCTGGCCAGGGGGGCCACACTATAGGGCAGCGCGCCCTAGGGTGGACCCGTGCGGCCCTAGGGTGTGGCCACCCTGTGGACCGCCTTCGGCTGCCCTTCGGTCTCTGTGTTCTCTCCGGTAAAATATTGACTTTGGCTTTTGTCCCGTCCAATTCCGAGAATATTTCCTTACTAGATTTTTTGAAACCAAAAACAGCAGAAAACAGGCAACTGTCACTGCGGCATCTTGTTAATAGGTTAGTCCCAGAGAATGTATAAAATACCACAAAGTGTAGACAAAGCATGACAAAGTTGATACTAAACAAGCATGGATCATCAAAAATTATAGATACGTTTGCAACGTATCACTCCACGGAGAGGCCGTGTTTCGGCGTCGTTTCAGGATGAGCCTGAAGCTCTTCCTCAAGATCGTGCATGCCATCCGAGAGTTCGACCCCTATTTCATTTCCAAGAAGGACTGCACCGACATGGTTGGGTTTTCCTCACTGCAGAAGTGCACAGTGGCGATTAGGTTGCTTGCATATGGAGCGCCGGTGACAGTGTCGATGACTATCTCCGCATGGCCGAGTCCACTGCAATCAATTGCTTGTACAGGTTCTGTAGGGCAGTGATTGCAGTGTTTGGGAAACAATACTTGAGAACACCCACTGCTGAAGACACTGCTCGGATCCTCGTAGTCAATGAAAGTAGAGGATTTCCTGGGATGCTTGGAAGCATAGACTGCATGCATTGGCAGTGGAAGAACTGTCCATTTGCATGACAGGGAATGTACAAAGGCCACAACGGAGGTTGCACTGTGATACTCAAGGCAGTTGCTACACATGATTTGGATCTGGCACTCCTTCTTTGGTATGGCAGGATCGAACAACGACATCAATGTCCTCAACTCCTCAAATGTCTTTTCCAAGCTTGTTGAGGGTCATGCTCCCCCTGTGGAATTTGAGATCAACGAGCACCACTACAACAAGGGATACTATCTAGCAGATGGCATCTATCCAAGATGGCCAACATTTATGAAGACTATTGATGACCCACAAGCATAGGGGATCGCAACAGTCTTCACGGGTAGTATTACCCAATTTATTGATTCGACACAAGGGGAGCCAAAGAATACTTGCAAGCCTTGACAATTGAGTTGTCAATTCAGCTGCACCTGGAAATAGTTCTTGCTCACAGAAATTTATCAGTAGACACAGTTTGGTAGTAGTAACAGCAAAGCAACAGCAACCGCAACAGCAACAGTGAAACAGGAGCAATAGTAACAGTAATGGTAACTGTAGGATTCGAGTGCGGTAGGCATAGGGGTGGATGGAAGGGCGTTGCATGGACGAGTCTAAACATATAACTTCAAGATCTAGGGCATTGCAGATAAATAATAACAAGCATCCAAGTACTAAACAATCCTAGGCATGTGCTCCAAATATAGTCATACGTGCTCGCAATGAGAACTTTCACAACATCTTCTGTCTAGCCATCCTGTGACAGCGGGGCCGCTAGGGAACTACTGGCAATTAAGGTACTCCTTTTAATAGAGCACCGGAGCAAAGCATTAACACTCCGTGAACACATGTGATCCTCACACCATAGCCATCCCCTCCGGTTGTCCTAATTATTGTCACGTTGGGGCCTTTGGATCCGGACAGTGATATGTGTACACAACTTGTAGATAAGATCACAAACAATACTATCATAACGATTCAATAATAAGTTCAGATCTGAGATCATGGCACTTGGGCCCTAGTGACAAACATTAAGCACAACAAGTTGCAACAAAGTCAAATAGCACTAATAGAGATACTAGGAACTATGCCCTAACAGATCTTATTCGATTACATGATAAAACTCATCCAATCCCTACCATCCCCAAGCCTACAGCGGGGGATTACTCACTCATGGATGAGGGAAACATCGGTGGTTGATGGAGATCCGTTGGTGATGACGATGGCGATGATCCTCTCCAAATTCCCCGTCCCGGCAGGGTGCCAGAACAGAGTTTCTGGATCCGAATCTTGGTTTCTAGTGGCGGCGGCGGAGCGGAACTCTTTCTGGAAATCTATCGAACCCCCCTTGGTTTTTAGGTCAAAAGGCAACTTATAGGCGCAGAGGGAGGCCGAGGGGGTGCCTGGGTGGCTGCAGCCCCTCCAGGTGCGGCCAGTGGTTGGCCCACGCCTGGGGTGGGTGTGCCCCCCCAGGCCTCCTCTGCGTCTCTTCTTCTGGATCCGTCGATGTTCTGGTGAAATATAATTTTTGGCATAATTTCCGGAATTTTTCCTGATAGTTCATTTTCTGCACAAAAACAAGACACCAAGGTAATTCTGCTGAAAACAGCGCCAGTCCGTGTTAGTTATATCCAAATCACACAAGTTTAGAGAAGAAACAATAGCAAAGTGTTCGAGAAAGTAGATACGTTTTGGACGTATCAACTGCCCCCAATCTTAGCTTATTGCTTGTCCTCAAGCAATTTAGTTGAAAACTGAGTGCGATAAAAGAACTTTCATGAACACTTTGCTTCATATAATGTATATATTCTCAGCACATGAGTAGATGCTTAGAAAATTCATAATAAGAAGTATGCAACTAAGTCTACTCAATAGTCATTGTAAGCTATGAAGAGAAACCAACTCAATAATAATAAGTAGCATGAAACATAAACATAAGCAACATTGCAATGCTCATAATAATGTATGATAGAGTGGTGTCTCGCTTGCCTTTGTTTGAAGAGCGCAATATAAATGCCAAGGCACCTCTGAAGTTCACATGAAGACTAGAAGTAAAGATATCAGAGATACAAGCATCAAAGTCATGACATAATTAACCAAGTTTTGGAACAAACACAAGAATGACAACTATGCTCTCAAGAAGGTGCTCATAGAATAAGTGGTGACTCAACAAGGTTGTGAAAACGATTTTGTGAAGGTTTGAAAGGCTTCCGAATGCTGAAAGGAAGGTACTCATTAGCTTTGAGCTCTCATTGCCCCTATCATAGGCATATTCATGTGGTTAAGATGAAAGTGAGGTCCACTCTGAATCATATGCTTGACAGACCATAGACTGGGAATCCCAAGTCCCTTGAGTACGAGGGTCGCTCCGCATGCTACTCAACTTTGGTCACCTGAAAGTTCTTGTCATTGTAAATACATGCATATCATCGAGAACCACCAACAGGGTACCCCTTGCACATGGTACATGAGCTTTCCCATAACCAAAATTATAAGGCAAGCAAACAATGAGCATCTCAGCAATCTTTTTATTTACCATATGCATAGCTTTTTTATTGAGGATGCTTCATAGATGCTCATTATGGTGATGCTGCAAGTTTCCACCATGATTAAGCATGGCTTAGGCTAGCGGCCCAGGCGTTTCTCTAACACAATGTATAAATTCCATGAACTCACAACCTCCCCTTTTATTTCACATCGTCGACATCCGTAAACAAAAGAGCAAGGAATCAACTGGATGAGATATCCAAAAAGTGTTGAAAGCGTTCCCCGTGACAGCACGGTTCTGCTGACTCCCAGCATATAATTAGCAAGCATATAACTTTCATGGACTAGTCACAATGGTTCAGAATTATTAAGCGCAAAGAATAAAGTGTGTTATCAAGTTCGTGAGAGATTTACTAACTAACTTTCTCAAAACAGACAAACATTTTATTTTGGAAGAAAACACGGCATATATATAATATGCACTGAAGTAGCAAATGATGCTAATAGGTAGGTATGGTGGACACAGCTGGTAATATTGGTTTTGGGGAGTTGGAAGCACAGGTAGAGAACATACTGTAGGGGTTCGTAGCATGGAAAACAAAATTTTTCTATCGCATACAAACAAACAAGCCAAGATCTATCTACTAGATTGTAGCAACGAGTCGATAGTGGAACTCACCCTCGAAGATTCCAAAGCGGTTAACGAGAGCAGATTCTCGTGGGTGATGTAGTCGTACTCTTTCCGATCTCAAGATCGCGTAGACGATCCTTCCGGCGCCACGTTCCGGCAGCGCTCCCGCAGTCGGTCACACGTTCGGTACTCGACGAAGACCTTCCTCTCCCTTGTTCCAGCAGGCAGCGGAGGTTGTAGCACTCTCCTCGCGATTCCGGCAGCACAACGGCGTGGTACCGGAAGTAGAGGGGAGATCCCGCAGGGCTTCGCCTTAAGCCGGTGCGAGTATGGTGGAGCTTATGAGAGAGGCTATTAGTGGTCTAGTAATTAGACACACCAATTAGAAGGCTCTAAACCAATTAGAAGGCTCTAAACCGAAATAGCTCTAAACCGGGGTTTAGATCTAGGGTTTAGTTTAGAGGATAGGAACTTGTGTGTGTGTAAGGAGGGGAGCCCTGCCCCTCCTTATATAGGTGGGAGGGGGCTGGCGCGCCAAGGGGAGGGAGTGGAGTCCCTCCCCAACTCGGCATTGGAGTTGGCCGCCGGTTGGAGGAGGTCTCCCTCTCCAACTCGGTTTCCCTCTTCTCCTCCTCTTTCCACTTTCCAAAACTTGCCGTTTGACTTTCAAACTAGCCGTTTGACTTTTCAATTTAGGATTTAAATAAACCCTTTATTTTGGACAGCGAGAACACTTAGTATATGATGCAATCATTCCAATATGTAATGACACATTCATGTACCCTTCCCCCTCCGGAGTGCCGGACATTCCGGGACCTTCTAGAATGTTCCCGATGAAAACACCGGAACCATTCCCCAACTCCGAAATGGGACTTTCCTTATATGAATCTTATTCTCCGGACCATTCCGGATCTCCTCGTGATATCCCGGATCCCATCCGAGACTCCGAACAACATTCGGTCTCTTTCTCATAATACCATAACTACTCAAACAACGTCGAATCCTTAAGTGTGTCTCCCTACGGTTCGTGAATTATGCGGACATGATCGAGACACTTCTCCGAACAATAACCAATAGAGGAATCTGGAAATTCATATGGCTCCCACATATTTCTACGATTACTTTGCGATCGAATGAACCACTTACATACGATACCAATTTCCCTTTGTCTCACGATATGTTACTTATCCGAGGTTATGATCGTCGGTATCTCTGCATACCTAGTTCAACCTCGATACTGATAAGTACTCTTTTCTCGTTCCCGTGATATGTGATCCCTTGTGAGCCAGTCACATGCTTGCAAGCTAATTGGATGACATTTCACCGAGAGGGCCCAGAGTATATCTATCCGTCATATGGATGGACAAATCCCACTCTTGATCCATGTGTTTCAACCAATACTTTCCGAACACTCAATGCCACTTTTATAGCCACCCTGTTACGGTGTGGTGTTTGATGTCATCAAAGCATCCATCCGGTAAAGGTGATATGCATGATCTCATGGTCGAAGGAATTAGGTTACTATGTATCAGAAAGCATATAGCAATTGAACTATTGAAATGACTTGATCTTTATGCTACGCTTATCTATAGGAGTATGTCCATCACATCATTCTCCTAATGATATGATCCTGTTGTTAATAACATCTCTATGTTCATGATCAGGAAACCATGATCATATATTAACCAACAAGCTAGTTTAACAAGAGGCTATACTAGGGACTCTTATTTTAGTTTACAAATCACACAAGTATTAATGTTTCCGGTTAATACAATTATAGCATGGTATGTAAACATTTATCATAAGTGTGAAGACATGATAATAACCACTTTATTATTGCCTCTTGGGCATATCTCCAACAGTCTCCCACTTGCACTAGAGTCAATAATCTAGTTTCAAATCTTTGTGTATTCAACACCTATGGCTTTCCGGTGTTGTATGTACATGATTGCTAGTGGTCAACTGATCTTCGGATCTGACACTTCCAGGTCCGTGTGTGATTGCATGTTTTTGCGTCTCTACGCATCACTCATTCTCTAATGAGATGGCTTTGTATAAATTTGGTCTTTTGGTGTGACCTTTAGCTCTTTGGGGTTAAAACATGTTGATAATATTGTCGCACAATATATCTTCATAGTATTATCCCACTGTGAACTACACCTAGTTTGATAACAAACTATTTGACACAAATGCCCTCTTTTGCTGCTAATATAGCAGTCATATACTTAGCCTTTTGTTGTAGTATCTGTCACAATGTCTTAACTTTGGAAATCATCCAAATCCATTATGGAACTCACTTTCCATTATATTGTACCACCCTTAGTTTAGATTGAGATAAACTTAATTTGTACTTTGTGACAAAGCTAGTATCAATGTAGTACTTTTACAATGAACTAACCATCTATTTGTCACTTCTACAAATAATATACTCTTAGTTCTTCCAAAAGATCATAAGAATATCCTTACTATTGTCCAATGATCATCTTACGAATCATTCTGGTATATGCTCACAACATTTAGAGCATAGGACATATCTGGATTTGTACATATCACAGTATGATTGATATAAATACTCTTTGTGATTTCATACATCAAGTATCAATCTATACTTGATTATTTGTTTCACTTTACCAAATGTCAATACACTTGAATATATCATCAACATTGAACTTATTCAATCCTTTCTGTGCAACAAGAACCTTTCTTGTAGTTCCTATATTGAACTCATTCAATATCTTGTCTATGTACTTCTGGCACAACCATATTAGCGTCTATTGATGCCAAAATACTTGGGTTTTGCCTAAGTCTTTCATCGGGATGAAATTCTTAATATGTGTTAATAAAAGATACATTATTTCCAATCAACAATATGTCTTCCACATAATGTATTAGAAACATGTCTTAGCGCTCCCACTTAATTTCTTGCAAATGCAAGCATCTTCATTGTCTCTGATGAAATTAAACCCTTTTAACAGTTTCATCATAGTGAAGATTCCAACTCCGCTATGCTCACTCTAACCATTGAAGTTTGCATATGCTTTCAGCATCCTTTGAATTAACAAAACCCTATGGACCGTGTTATGCACATGTCCTAGGTAACGATTCTATTAGAAGAACTTGTTTTGTTTATTCAACTACCATATAACAAATTATATGTAGTGGTTGCTACATTAATCCGTCTAGACTAAATATCACTATGAAAGATCAAATCTTGTCATAGTCAACCTTTGAACATTGTTGTGAACTCTTTCCCAACATGTCGACTATTTCATAGATGTGAAACATCCATGTCTATTTCTTTATAGATCCAGACACAACTATAAGGTCTTACACCTTTCTCGAGGGTCCTTCAAGTTCAAAACTTGATTTCTCGTGTATGGAACTATCACGGATTTTATGGCTTCAAGCCATTTTACGGAGTCAGGGCCCATCATCGCTTCTCTGCATGTAGTCGGTTCATTATTCTCAAATAATGATTCAACCCTCAAATCTTGGTATTTGATTGTTCATCCGACCTACTTGTTTCAATAGGAACTTGGATCTCCGTGACCACAACCTTTGAGGTACGTGAACCATGAGCATTGTTGCTGCCTCCGAAACACTTTTCGGCGCTGCGCAACTCTGCACATATAGCTAAGGTTCTTTTAACCTTATCAAAGTTTCTATTGTCCTCCCACTTAACTTTTCACGAAAAAATCCTTCTTAAAGAAACTTGACGTTTTAAGTGACAAAACACTTTTGTCTCCGATGTTATGGAGGAGTACTTAACAGTTATTCGAAATAACATACAAAGACAGGTTCATCCGACTTTGGTTGCAAAACATCTTTCTTATGCATAGCATACCAATGTTTAAGAAAGGACTACTTGGGTTTTATCCCAAACCATAACCTTATATGGTGTCACTTCAACGGATTATGATGAAGCTCTTTTCAGTGGAAAAACGGTAATCTCTAAAGCTTTTAATCTTTAAAATACAATGGCAGTTTTATGAATTACACCTTTCGATCTTACCATGTCAAACAAGGTTTAATTACATATCTCGAACGCTCCATACTCTTATGGTGTTTCGGGAAAATGCAAATCCACGGAACGATTCCTTAAATCTTAGGTATTATGCTAAACTTGTAACTCAAATATCTTCCTTTATGATCTTATCATAAACTATTTATATTCTTGTTACAAATGATCTTGCACTTCATCTTGAAAGTCTTTGAACTTTTCAAGTGTTTCATACTTTATCCTTATTAAGTAAATATTCATATATTCACTCAAATTTTCGGAGAAAGCATATGAAGTTGAAATCCATCGCTCTTGACTACACATAACGGACTTCGTACAACAATATGTACAAGTTCCAATAAGCTAGTCATTCGTTCCCTTTTGGCCTATGGACGAAGTTTTAATTATCTCTAGGAAAGTTTCACAAGCGTCATTTGATCAAAATCAAATAGACTCCAAAATTCCATCCATATGGATTTTTCTTCATGTTTTCTTTCCAATATAATTTTAAACGGCGATGTCACTTCCTAAGTGATCTTTCAATCAATTTGTCTTTCGACATTTTAGTACTAGTTTTATGGATGTGATTTCTCCAACGAGATTTGTGAATCATCCATCTTTTATGGATTACGGCAATTATTTGAACAACCCTTTTGTTCTCATAATACCCGATAAAACAAATCTTTGAAGGCAAGCTTTGATGTTTAACGAGCAACACAATAACCCTTTATTTGTTCTCGATGAACATCATCACATATTCTTTTGCTAGTTACTTAGGCCATTGTAGTTCATGAATTGTGTTGTTTCGTATGACGATTCACACCAACAAATTCAGTATCAAATACTTAAGAACCACATTGTTTAACAAGCAAAGAATATAGCCATAACATGTATATCATCTATATACTTAAACTGAACGATTCTAGTCTTTTCTTTTCTGCCATATATTTATGAGATTCTCTTTCAGTATTTCCTTTTCAGTTTGAAAGAATCTATCAACATCAATAGTGGAGTCATACATATGACATATAGTCCAAAGCGTGTATAGTTAAATACCAATGTCTTTGGACTTGCACTTTGAAGTAGATCACCATCATCAAATGTTTGGTGTTCTTTCAAATTCCTTTCATTAGTAATCTCTTGGTGTAGTAAACATTTTACCTACATCAAATATTCACCCTTATCATGGAATCGTCCATGATCAAGCTACTTTTAGCTTATAACGATGAATTATGAGTATAATGTTGCTATCCAAAACCTTTTGGAGGATTAGGACAACAAGTGTCTCCAACCTTTTTGCAAATTCTCATCAAATATGAGAACATGACTTTTGCCATATTATACTCTATCATGTTGCAACCAAAACTTCGTTTCAGATATCACAATATCTTCCACACATCATGGTTTCTGAAACAACTCTTTCAGATCCTAGATAACCTTGATATTAAGGGAATTCTTTGAATATCAAGAATCATGGATACAAACATGATACTTATATACTAACACTTGGAATTGTTACTCTTGATTTAATACTAATTATTAAACTTCATGGAGTAACCGGAACTTACTGAAAGTTTGCAATAGGACTTTTAAACTTTAGATTAACACTTAAAAACAATACGATACCAGTTCGTAAAGTAACTAACCAGAATTCTATAGTTCTATTATCTCAATTATAACTAAGCGCAAGGTGGTAAACGGATGCCAATGACTACAACAACTATGCAAATTCACTTTGATTTAGTTTATGATAAATTGAGTTCTAATTAATAATTAAATTAATCTAGGTGAACTCCCACTCAAAACAATATCCCTCACATTGTTTTAGTGATCACACGAACCAAATCCACCACATCAAAACCGATCATCACGAGAGTTGATGTAGCTTCAATGGCGAACAATCAACATGTTCATCATATCTTCTATATGACTCATGCTTTACCTTTCGGTGATCCGTGTTCCTGAGGCCATGTCTGTACATGCTAGGCTCGTCAAGATCAAACCTTAGCTACCGCATAAGCAAATCTGGCTTGCTTACGTTGTATTCACCCGCGGAATCAAAGACACCCGATCATCACGTGGTGCTTCGAAGCAGCAAGCTTTGGCAACGGTGCATACTAAGGGTGAACACTTTAGAACTTGAAATTTATGTGTATGAGGGATCATCTTATAATGCCACCGTCGTCTACTAAGCAATACAAGATGCATAAAGGATTAACATCACATGCAATTCATAATATGTGATATGATATGGCCTTTCTTCTTTGTGCTTTCGATCTCCATCTTCAAGCACGAACATGATCTCCATCATCACCGGCATAGCATCAAGGTCAATGATGCTTCTTCATGGTTGTCGTCCACCAGCTTCAACTATTACAACTATTTTGAATAGACACGCAGGTCTTAACAGAAATTAAAGACAACCATATGGCTCCTGCCGGTTGCCAACTTACAATAAGGAACATTGCATACATCAAATATAATCATAATCATGGCCATATCACATCACTGCACACCCCTGCAAAACAAAGTTAGACGCCTCTACTTTCTTTGCATATTTTACGTGGCTTGGGGCTTTCAATAAGTGTCGTTCTAACTTACGAACAAGAACCACAACATTGATACTAGCATTGTTGATTACCCGTTGTAAATTGGATCTTAACTATGCTAGGAGAAACAGGCACCCGCAAAGCCACTTATGCAATACAAGTTGCATGTCAAACGTGGAGCAAGTCTCATGAACGATGTCATGTAAGGTTAGCCCGGGCCGCTTCATCCCAACATACCGCAAGATGCAAAGTACACAAAAAGCAATCGACAATAAAAGCATCAACGCCCACAATGACCATTGTGTTCTACTCGTGCAACAGATCTACATATAGACACGGCTCTGATACCACTGTAGGGGTTCGTAGCATGGAAAACAAAATTTTTCTATCGCATACAAACAAACAAGCCAAGATCTATCTACTAGATTGTAGCAACGAGTCGATAGTGGAACTCACCCTCGAAGATTCCAAAGCGGTTAACGAGAGCAGATTCTCGTGGGTGATGTAGTCGTACTCTTTCCGATCTCAAGATCGCGTAGACGATCCTTCCGGCGCCACGTTCCGGCAGCGCTCCCGCAGTCGGTCACACGTTCGGTACTCGACGAAGACCTTCCTCTCCCTTGTTCCAGCAGGCAGCGGAGGTTGTAGCACTCTCCTCGCGATTCCGGCAGCACAACGGCGTGGTACCGGAAGTAGAGGGGAGATCCCGCAGGGCTTCGCCTTAAGCCGGTGCGAGTATGGTGGAGCTTATGAGAGAGGCTATTAGTGGTCTAGTAATTAGACACACCAATTAGAAGGCTCTAAACCAATTAGAAGGCTCTAAACCGAAATAGCTCTAAACCGGGGTTTAGATCTAGGGTTTAGTTTAGAGGATAGGAACTTGTGTGTGTGTAAGGAGGGGAGCCCTGCCCCTCCTTATATAGGTGGGAGGGGGCTGGCGCGCCAAGGGGAGGGAGTGGAGTCCCTCCCCAACTCGGCATTGGAGTTGGCCGCCGGTTGGAGGAGGTCTCCCTCTCCAACTCGGTTTCCCTCTTCTCCTCCTCTTTCCACTTTCCAAAACTTGCCGTTTGACTTTCAAACTAGCCGTTTGACTTTTCAATTTAGGATTTAAATAAACCCTTTATTTTGGACAGCGAGAACACTTAGTATATGATGCAATCATTCCAATATGTAATGACACATTCATGTACCCTTCCCCCTCCGGAGTGCCGGACATTCCGGGACCTTCTAGAATGTTCCCGATGAAAACACCGGAACCATTCCCCAACTCCGAAATGGGACTTTCCTTATATGAATCTTATTCTCCGGACCATTCCGGATCTCCTCGTGATATCCCGGATCCCATCCGAGACTCCGAACAACATTCGGTCTCTTTCTCATAATACCATAACTACTCAAACAACGTCGAATCCTTAAGTGTGTCTCCCTACGGTTCGTGAATTATGCGGACATGATCGAGACACTTCTCCGAACAATAACCAATAGAGGAATCTGGAAATTCATATGGCTCCCACATATTTCTACGATTACTTTGCGATCGAATGAACCACTTACATACGATACCAATTTCCCTTTGTCTCACGATATGTTACTTATCCGAGGTTATGATCGTCGGTATCTCTGCATACCTAGTTCAACCTCGATACTGATAAGTACTCTTTTCTCGTTCCCGTGATATGTGATCCCTTGTGAGCCAGTCACATGCTTGCAAGCTAATTGGATGACATTTCACCGAGAGGGCCCAGAGTATATCTATCCGTCATATGGATGGACAAATCCCACTCTTGATCCATGTGTTTCAACCAATACTTTCCGAACACTCAATGCCACTTTTATAGCCACCCTGTTACGGTGTGGTGTTTGATGTCATCAAAGCATCCATCCGGTAAAGGTGATATGCATGATCTCATGGTCGAAGGAATTAGGTTACTATGTATCAGAAAGCATATAGCAATTGAACTATTGAAATGACTTGATCTTTATGCTACGCTTATCTATAGGAGTATGTCCATCACATCATTCTCCTAATGATATGATCCTGTTGTTAATAACATCTCTATGTTCATGATCAGGAAACCATGATCATATATTAACCAACAAGCTAGTTTAACAAGAGGCTATACTAGGGACTCTTATTTTAGTTTACAAATCACACAAGTATTAATGTTTCCGGTTAATACAATTATAGCATGGTATGTAAACATTTATCATAAGTGTGAAGACATGATAATAACCACTTTATTATTGCCTCTTGGGCATATCTCCAACACATACTCAGTGCAAGTGAAGGCTAGCAATAGAGAGGGAGCGACAAATGAGAGAGCAATAACTGTCATAATCATGCTTGCAACAAAACAGGACTAACTATGTCATGAAAGTGATACAAGAACTCTGAGGCAAAATAAACCATCGAGGATTACTGACTATTGATTAGTCATATGCATGTGTGAGCATGTACCAAGTCGATTCATATGAACAGTCAGAGGAGGGTACCAAAATGTCATACCAAAGTATGAATAAAACAATGTAAGCAAACATTCATATGACATGATACAAACTATTAGCAAGATGGATCTAATCATAGACAAGCAAGAACTACTAAGCATCCATAATGACATACACCTTACACAAACAGGCTAAGCATGCTCACAATGACGAGTATGTGTACAAAAATGAAACAAATAGAGTTCGTTACCAGCCTCTTACCACACCTCGAGTTGTCTTAATATTCATTATTGCCCTTCACTTGTGTGACTTGAATAATTAACATGAAACCAAAATCCACTGTGGATGGCTGAACCCTGCAAAGAACTCACAAAACCAAAGAAGAATAACAAATATTTTTGGTGTTTACGATTTTTTTAGAAACAAGCAAACAAAGAAAAACCAAAAAAAACAAAGCAAAATCTTTTTGGATTTTTCTTTTAAGGCAAACCAAAGAAAAGAAACAAAGAAACAAACCAAGAGAAACAACGAAAATATTTTTGGTATTTTTGGGGTTTTAGAAAGAAGCAACAAAAACCAAAAACAAAGCAAAAACAATGGATATACAAAGAACCAACCGAACATGATATATAGATGAGCGTGACGTCGGTAGACATCCCCCCAAGCTTAGGATTTTGGCCTAAGTGGGGCTCAATAATGCGGATAGTACCCCCATGCTGGTGGGTCATCATAGGAATGATCATAGTCAGTCACCTGCGATGAAGAAGAAGACGCGCCCCAGTCGAATGAGGGCTGCTAGTATGAAGACTCTCCCAAGTTGGAGGGCTGAACCGAATTGTCTTCGGCATCCTATTCAACATTCTCCTCTTGCTTGGAGATTTCCCCCACATAAGTGTCAACCTCCTCCTTCGTAAGCGACCATCCTTGCCTATTATCAAAGTTAAACAAAGCAGGTGCAGGCAAATAAACTATTTTCTCAGTCCTACCTTTCTCCGACCTTGTCGGGCAAAATATAATTCATATGGTAAACTTCTCACATTAGCCCCCAAGGAAAAAAAACCATGCTGAATCATGGATTCAATATCAAGCCTCTCTATGGGGAACTGAAAATCTGAAAAGTGAGGCTCTAAACCATGGAAATCTAGCAACCTAGAAGCAATGAGACCTCCACAAATTCCACCCTTCTCATGGTTGGTGGTGAGACAGTGAGCTATCAGAGCACCCAAACTATAATATCTATTCCTATTCAGAGCAGCTGCAATAAAAGCTAGATCAAAAGAAGACAACTTTCTAGCAAGAACACACTTGGTAATGAAATAGGCAAAGTATCTAATAGCTGGGAGCTAAATGTTCTGAATTTTACCACTTTCCTTTGTGAAGTCAAAACCTTGGAAAATCTTAGCATATAAATCCATAAGTGACTTGGGCCTCTCCTTGATCTTCTCACAAGATCCACACTGAGGTACTCTAATTGCTGCACAGAAATTAGCAAAAGGCAGGTCGACGGGTATATTATATATTTTGTAATGGACCATGGGATTAGAAGTAGACCAAGTGAACCGGAAATCCTGCACAAAAGCCATGGTTAGCTTAACATATTGGAATGGTTCACCTTCAACAAAGCGTTCCAACCCTGCATTTGTAACCATAGTTTGGAAATCTTGGAGGATCCCCGCAGCTCTCATAAATTCATGGCATGGATATATGGAAGGAAAAACTATGTCCTCACGATGAACCTTCATTGTCTCATGCACCATCAAGTCATATTGATTCAGTGGATAAGCACTCATCTTCCTTGCTGAAATTTTTAGACAACCATCAAACCAAATGATTTCTAAGTTGATAAATGATGAGCAACTACTATAGGAACTTGCTAGAGGACTACACATGCATCAAAACAAAGTTTCTAAGCAAAGAACAAGCATGCAAGCTCAAACAACCCGTCACCTATAGCAGCAAAATACTCAAGATACAATCTACCAATCACAAATTGCGGTGACCCAGCATACCATTGCATGTGTAGTACACTATAGTCGTTGACATGACATCCACAGAACACCGTTCCGTAAATATCACATCCCTGAGAGTGGTACAACAGAAACATTGCGCGTCCATATTACAAACATACACACGTTATTATTATTACAATACTGGAAGTTCAAGACTTCCAAAAGATTCAACTTACAAACCAAAATATAAGTGTTTCAGCGGAAGTTTCAAATTTAAAACTTAAACTCCAAATTGAGCTCAAGAACTTATTGCTATATATTGTTCATGATGCTCGGCTCAAGTGGTTACTAGAACTATAGTAATTCTTCGGACTCCTGGAACTCTCCTCCGTAGACGATGTCGTAGTCTTCCCCTTCTATGGCTCCATACAAGTTGGGCTCTTCATAGAAGACCTCCTCTTGACTCTCAGATGCATACATTGGAGTATCTTCGGGATTCTCGGAGTCTAAGCAAGGATTCAAAGGAAAGGATGAGTAACAGTGTTACTCAGCAAATTCATTATATGCAAGGTAGGAAGTTTGATGATCTATCTACCACCTCGGACTATTAGTCATTAGCACTATGAAATTTTCGTAAATCTTTCTTCAAAGGTTGATTTTATTATGAAAACCTATGACCACCAGCCTTCACAGGTTGACCAGAACTTTCATGGAGTTCCTTTCCTGCCGCATTCGTAGCTCCTTCCCGGAACAGGGAGTAACAAGTTACAATTCTTACACTCTGCAGAGGTGCGTTACTTTTCCCATGAGAGATCAACTCCTTGTTGCACAACCAGGCATACTTTCCCGTCCACAATTCCATGATGTGGGGCCCAGTAGTTAGTCCAAGCCAATCACTGCCCTCTCCACGACCTCATATGCCTGCACGATCCTTTGGGCTAGCTCACCTTCGTTAAGCCCCTTTTCCGGCAGGCTAAAACCCTGATGAGTTCCCGAAGACTCTATGACCTAGTGATGCCCGAATTAGTACCATTTACATGGACTATCTCCCTAAACACCATTCATAGATAATCTATACACCAAAATTGTGGGGCGTAAGGGTGCCCACCCATATGTTGGATCCACACAAGGAATCACAACGTCACGTTAAGGTCGTCTTGCCTCCATACAAGAGGAAAAGGATACATCTGACTTCTCCGTCCCATTCCAAATCTCATGGTTAACGCGTAATATACAGCGCTAGAATCACTGATTTCATGGGTTATTAATTCCTAATTGTTCATCATTAGTGCAAGTAGAACCCTAAGTTCTATTGCTCCATCATATCATCACTTAGGATGATATCTAAGATTTAGTATCTTGAGAAAATATTGTTTTCTTTTTCTATAGTGTAGATGATAACACACAATTCTCAAATACTTTGATAGAGACTCTTCAAAGGACATGATCAAGTGATGAACTTGCCTTGTGATTGCAAGGTAGTGAAGTCTGATGCTTGCACTGGACCTTGTGCTTCTATGTCTACAAAAACATCATTATTGCCCGGTAAGGACAGTATTTAAAGAAGCAAAATGATTATGCAAAGTAATGTAATGCATCATTTAACTTGATATGCATTCTCCCCATTATTATAAAAATTCTTTTTAATAATAAAGGATTTATAAATTTTAATTTTTAATATTTATAACAGAATATTGTATTCTTTTATTTTATTTCCCTTTTATTTGAATTTTATTGATTTAATAATTCCTTTAAGAATTATCACTTAAATATCAAAAATTGTTATTAAATATTTGTTTAGTATTTTTGTAAAATACTACTATATTAATATATAATAAAAGTGATTTTTATTTATTTTTATCATATTTCAATAATTTTGTAAAACTCCATAAGGAATATTTAAATTACAAAATTCTTAATAAAATTTATATGTTTAAAATTTTATTTCTTAATTTATTTGGATAGTTTAGATTATTGTAAATCCAAAAATATTTTATTTTCTAAAATTTATTTAAGTTAAAGGGCATTTTGGTATTTTTCCAATTATTAAACAGGCTCTAAATGATTTGGGCTAGCTTATTCTTATTGGGCCCTCGTGGCCCATTAGGAAAAGTCAAAACAACCACCCCGAAGGGTTTTTGGCCCAACCCAGCCCATCACTCCCTGTCTCTCACTCGAGCTCACCCTTCACCTTCTCCTTCCCCGACCCGGTGGTCTGTGGTGTCGCCGCCGGCGATTCCCGCCGTCGTGGACCGCCCTAGACGCCGCCATGGTGCTGGAAGAGGTTGTCGGCCCCGCTCTACCCTTATATCCAATTGGATTTGGAGTTCGATCTCTCCTGTGGTCAGATCGGTGCCGTCCCGAACCCTAGGGTTTGGGTTGGCGTTGATCCTGACGCTGTCGCTGCTGTCGTGCGCCGTGGTGATGCTCCTCGCCTCCAGGTGTGGCTAAGGTCGCCGCTGTGGCAATGTGTGGGTCACAGCGCCCCCTGGGGGTGCTCCCCGTGCTTCCATGGTCGTCGGCCATCTCCGCTTCCGCTTCTAGTCTGCATCGAGGACCTACTATAAGTTTTTCCTCTCCCCTCGCGCTCTCTGTGCTAGTTCATCCTATGCTAGATGTTGTTAGTGACCTTCCTGGTGATTGTCTGGTCCTGATTAGGGTTCTTGGTTCTGCTTAGGGTTCATACCCTACTGTTTTTTTAACTAATAGATGAATTGGGATCATGGGTTAATGATCCCTGAACCTGTTAAGTGGTGACTAGCTGTGGCTTACTGCTAATGATTCCATGGTTAAATTTCATATGATTCAGATGATACAGTTGCTCTCAAAACAATACTTGGTAAAGCTTGTGGTTTTGATAACTTACCACTGTCATTACTTGGTTAATGACAGTGACTATGGTGTGATGAAGTCACTGTCTTAGTACTGTTGGTTTGAGAATTCATGCATAAATTGAGATAAAAAATGGTCTCTTATAGTGAAGACATATATATATATATATATATATATATATATATATATATATGAATATCTTGTTTATGATTCCTGTGTTTAAGAACAGGAAAATGATTTATAATTGGTTGATTGTATCTGTGAAGATTGGATGCTTAACCTGCTCAGTTTAGAACTGTTCTTGTGACACCATCCTAGTATAGCACACAAGACTAGATTCTTTTACTTGGTGTGGTTTTATTCAAGCTTAAGATTTGGCTTGGCATGATAGATAATTGAAATCCTCTTTCCTTGTATCCCTAGAACCAATGATGTTGGTCTAAGGTTTAGGGATTTAGACCTCTATCTTGTTGATTCACATGGATTGGTTCTGGTAGTGATACCAGCTACTATTGCTTGAATCAAAGTTGGGAAAAAATGCTTGTAAGCTTGATCACTTATATAGATCCATAAGATTAAATTCTAAGGTGCTACTCTTGTCTTAGATTTGTGCCTAGAAGTTTAAATCTTAGCTATGTTCATTCTTGAATTGAAATATAGCTTGATAGCTAGATCAATGATGTTGTTCTGAGATTTAGTTGGATCCTTATAGATTTCTGTTTGCTTTTAGAGTTTAAAACCTCAGTGATGGATTCACCCCACTTGGGTGCTTTATGAGAGTTTGAATAAGAGACAGATCATTTATGCTTGTCTAATCTTAGACATATAGATCATGTGTTGGTCTATTTACTCACCACTGTCACTTGATGTTGTGGTTGCTAGTGGTTGATCTTGTGGTAGCTTGATCTGGTGCTCCCCTGGTATTTCCAGTTCCTGGCTTGTCCTTGATCTAGCCCATCATCTCCTGATCCTGATGGCTTGATCTTGGTCTTGCTATCCACCTGATCTACCCCCTCCTTATGTCACCATCTTGGTGATGTGATCCTGGGCTTTGGTTGGTGTGATCTAGCTCGGCTTTGGCTTGGTTTAGCTGCTGGCTGCTGTGCTTGGTGTGTAAGAGCAATGGAATGGTGTGGGGATTGATTTCCAACGGTTGTGTTGATAGTTTTGTTTGGTTGTGCTGCTGCTGTGGTGTTGACAGCACACACCATGCAGTTTGGTGTGTGTGCTGCTTGTGTGCCTACTACTCAGTTGTGGATATGTTCTGAATTTTGGAAGTTACTTTCATCTGGTTACTTCTACTTGGCTGGTGAAACTTGCCCCTCCTTGTTGTTATTTGACTTATGGCTTAAAATTATGAAAGATACATTCTTTCATATTGGTGAAACTTGCCCCTTATATACTCAATGATGAAAAAGTGAACAATGCACTTCACTGTCAACTTCTAAGAGTAAAAATAATTCTAATCCTAACCTTCTTTTTCTTTTAAGTTTATTTTATTTTGCAGGAACCAGATTTGAAGATCAACTTTAGTTTAGGTTTTTATTTTTCTTTATAGATTAGTCTCTTGTAATAAATATCATATTCAATTGTAATCTTTAATTTATTCTTTTGTTCTCTTTATTTTTATTCTTTTGTAATAAAGATTGTACTATTATCAATAAAGAAATATTATCCTTTATTTATTTGCTATTGTAAAGATTGTTGATGATTTTCATAAGTTACATTTTTGTAACTTATTTATTGAATAAAATTATGAAATGGAGATTCATATTCTTTATTGCTCTCTTTATATTAATTTTGAGTTATTATTGGTTAACTCTTAATTAAATCAAATACTCAAACATTATTCAAAATTCTTTTGAATTATAATTTAAACACTCAAGTTTAAAAATTCAAATCTCATTTCCCAAAACACTCTAATCCACAAGATCATATCAAAGTCTATAACAATCATCCTTCAAGTCTATACCTAACCTCAAAGCATGAAAGAAACCTTGATCACTTTAGGTTTTTATTTGGCAAAAAATTTACCCACATTTTCACAGATGAATGCATGCAACATTTCAAATTCCTAAATCTACCCTTCGTTAGTTCCTAAATGCTAGGATGTTACAGACTTCCCCCCTTAAATTAAACTTCGTCCCGAAGTTTGTTGAGATATACCTGAATAGTTCTGGATAGGATTTTCTTAAATCCTCTTCTTTCTCCCACGTGGCTTCCCTTTCAGGGTGATGTTCCCACTGTACTTTGCAATATTTGATTGCTCTATTCCTCAATATTTTCCAGTTTTCTTCCAAAATTTTACAGGGCTTTTCAACATAGGTCAAGTCTGCTTGTAGTTCTATCTCCTGATGTGTGATTGCATCATCCAAAACTTTCAAACATTTACAAAGTTGTGACACATGGAAAACATTATGCACTTGAGCTAATCTTGACGGTAACTCTAAAGCATAAGCTATAGTTCTGTTCTGACTCAATATCTTGAATGGTCCAATATATCTTGGACTCAATTTTCCTTTAACTCCGAACCTTTTCACCCATTTCATTGGACTTACTTTCAAATATACCATATCTCCTACTTCTGGATGCCAAGATCTTCGACTTTGATCAACATAACTTTTTTACCTACTCTGGGCTATTTTCAGTCTATCCCTGATCTTATCAATGATAACTTGTCTTTCCTTGATATAGTCTGGTGCAAACTCCTTGCTACTTCCAGGCTCATACCAACATATTGGTGATCTACACTTCCTTCCATACAGAATCTGATATGGAGCTGTCTTCAAACTACTCCGATAGCTATTATTGTAGGAAAATCCTGCCAATGGTAGATGATCTTCCCATGTACCTCCAAAATATAATGCACAAGCTCTTAACATGTCTTCTAGTATTTGATTTGTTCTTTCAGTTTGACCTCCTGTCTCAGGATGATATGTTGTGCTGAAATCTAACTTGGAACCAAGTGCTTCATGCAATTGCTTCCAAAATGCTGAAGTAAACACTGATCCCCTATCAGTTACGATCTTTTTGGGTACTCCATGTTTACTTACTATCTCTTTGACGTAAACTTCTACTAACTTCTCGGCATTATCTTTCTGATTTACCGGAATAAAATGTGCACTCTTAGTGAGTTTATCCACAATTACCCATATCATATCCTTCCTTTTTGGTGTCATGGGCAATCCTGTGATGAAGTCCATACCTATTTATTCCCACTTACATTCGGGAATTTCCAAAGGTTGTAATGGTCCTGCTGGACTTTGATGTTCAGCCTTCACCCTTTGGCAAGTATAGCATTCTGATACATATTTAGCAATGTCCCTTTTCATGTTATTCCACCAGAATAGTTCGTTCAAATCCATATACATCTTAGTACTTCCTGGATGTATAGAATATGGTGTTTCATGTGCTTCTCTGAGTATGACATCTCTAATCTCAGTCACATCTGGAACACAAAGATGGTCTCGAAACCATAAAGACTCATAATCTCCAAGGCGAAAAACTGATTTTTACCCTTGAGATATCCTCCGAATTTCCTTAGCAGTAAAAGTATCTTCTGCTTGATGTCTGAAAAATTCGTGCTTAAGATCACAGTCCTGCTCTACAACTACCTGCATAGTAGCTAATCCTCCAAGAACCTCTGTTCTAATGAATTGAAGCTCTAATCTTTCTAAGTCCATTTGTAACTCTTTTGGTAGCTCCCGATTGCTAGGCTGAATATCTGCACTCTTTCTGCTTAAAGCATCAGCTACAGCATTTGCTTTCCCTGGAGTATAGTTGATTGTTAAATCATAATCTTTGATTAGTTCCAACCAACGCTTCTGTCTCATATTAAATTCCTTTTGAGTGAAGAAATATTTGAGAATTTTATGGTCAGTGTATAACTCATATCTGGCTCCATAAAGAAAATGCCTCCATCATTTTAGCGCAAAAACTACCGCTGCTAACTCTAAATCATGAGTTGGATAGTTGACTTCATGTGGTTTCAGCTGTCTTGAACCATAAGCAATTACTTTCCGATCTTGCATTAACACACAACCCAAACCTTCTTTAGATGCATCACAGTATACTGTGAAGTCTTTTCATGTTTCTGGAACTGCTAAAATTGGAGTTGTGGTTAACCTGGTCTTCAACTCCTGAAAACTTGCTTCGCACTTCTCATCCCAATTGAATGGTGTATTCTTTCTTAGCAATTTGGTCATTGGGCCAGCTATTTTGGAGAAACGTTCAATGAATCTCCGGTAATAACCAACCATTCCTAAGAAACCTTGAATTTGCTTCACATTGGTCGGTGCAGTCCACTCTAGTACTGACTGAACCTTAGATGGATTTACAGCAATTCCATCTTTACTGATCACATGGCCGAGGAATTCTACCTCATCTAGCCAAAATTCACACTTACTGAACTTAGCATAAAGTTTATGTTCCCTTAGTGTCTGCAATGCTACTCTCAAATGATCAGCACGCTCTTCCTTATCCTTGGAATATATCAGAATATTAAACTATGACGAACTTATCCAGATATGGCATGAAGATTTTGTTCATCAAATTCATGAATATTGTAGGTGCATTGGTCAAACCAAATGGTACTACCGGATACTCATGGTGTCCATATCTTGAGACAAATGTTGTCTTTGGAACATCTTCCGGTTTGATTTTGATTTGATGGTATCCCGATCTTAGGTAGATCTTTGAAAATACTCCCGCTCCTTTCACTTGATCAAACAAATCTTGGATATTTGGTAAAGGATACTTATTCTTGATAGTAACGTTGTTCAGATTTCTATAATCTCCACACATCCTTCTTCCACCATCTCTCTTATCCACAAAGATTACTGGTGTTCCCCATGGATATACACTTTCCTGAATAAATCCTTTTTTGGCTAACTCATCAATTTGCTCTTTGAGTTCTTTTAACTCTTTGGGTCCCATCTTATATGGTGCTTGAGCTATTGGTGTCGTACCAGGAATTAGATCAATAGTGAACTCTATCTCCCGGTCTGGTGGCATTCCCCGTAGCTCTGCTGGAAAAACATCTTGATATTCATTTACTATAGGAATATCTTCCAATTTGACCTCTTTCATTGAGTTTAGCTGCAGATCCACCATGGTATGACTGTGCTTATCTGCTTGCTAAACTATCCTTGCTCCACTTGGAGTTTTGATTGAGACAATTTTCTCCTCACAATTTATCTGAGCTCCATGTTCCATCATCCAGTCCATCCCTAGCACTACTGTAATTCCCTTCAAAGGAATCACATAAAGGTCTTCAAAGTATGTACAACCATAGATCGAGATAACCTGATCTTGTTTGATGTGGCGTACAATCACATTTCCCCCTGCCGTAACTATGGTCATAGGGTTTTCTAATGTTGCCCTTCTAATCCCGAACTTATCACAGAATTCTTCAAAAATGAATGAAGTAGTTGCACCAGTATCAAATAGAACTTTGCCGGGATTGGTAAGGATATTGAGCGTACCTATCACTGCATGCTCCGAATTATCCACCTCCTCGAGGGTTGCACAGTTCAATTTCCCGGTAGGTCTGTTACTCTTGCCATTGTTGTTCTTGCCATTATTTCCTCCTTTATTGGGCTATCCATTTCCTCCACTGGCTTGCCTTCCATATCGAGCCGGCCAACCACCTTGTGGTTTGCTTGGACAATTGGGCTTGATGTGACCTATCTGACCACAAGCGTGACATACAATTACTGGTTTTGGGCAATCCCTGCTCATATGCCCTGGGAGTTTGCAATTGTGGCATATAATATTCTTTGCATTTGGATTTGCACTTCGATTGGAATTGTTGTTGTTATAGGGCTTATTCCTTGGTTTGAATTCCAGATTGGGCTTGGGCTTGCTTGCTTGTATCCTCTTGGTTTCCTTCTTAGCTCTCTTCCTTCTATCCTCTTGGACATTCTTGTAGTCATCTTCGAAAGTAATAGCTGCATCTAGCAACTACTGATAAGTTTGCTTATTAGCCAACCTCAACTGCATCCTCACAAATGGATTTAATCCACGCAGGAAACGCTTCTTCCTCTTTTCCTCCGTGTTAACTTCTTCCTCAGCATAACGAGATAGTTGACTAAACTCCCAGATATACTTCATAACACTAGTATATCCCTGCTGCAGCTCTTCAAATTCTCTTTGCTTTAATTCCATAACACTCTATGGAACATGATATTCACGAAATCTCTCTTTAAACTCTTTCCAGGTGTACTACCTTCCTGGTTGTTGCATGGCCAACTAATTTTCCCACCAAGATTCTACAGGTCCTGTCAGAAGATGAGTTGCATACCGCAATTTCTCCTCATCATTGCAACCTACAGTCTTCAGCTTTCTTTCTGTATCTTCTAGCCAATCTTCTGCATCCATTGGTTCAGGAGCTGATGCAAAAGGTAGCGGCCTTGCATTCTGGAAATCAGATAGACTCACTCCTCCACCTTCAGGTGCCCTCTGATTTGCTCGTCCCAGCAACTCCTCCATGAACTTGTTCTGGGTATCTTGCATCATTTGCATACACTGCATAAAGTTCTGCTCCATTAACGGCTTCATTGGTGGTGGTGGTGGCAATGCTCCCTGATTTGCTGCATCTGCATCTGCCTTCTCCTTGTCCTCTCGTTCCATCCACTGCTGCTCAGTTTCGATCTCTACACCCGTATCCATGACCCTCTAGTCCTGCAACATAAAGCGAATACTCATAATTACATCATGCACATGTGTTATGAGCTCGACTTTACGCACAGAACTAGTCACCCAATGAAGATCCAAAGAAAATCCAAATATGCATTTCACATATTATACATAATATCATAATAATACAAAGTCATTACAACATATACCATATAGGTATAATCACGACACTACCTTATTTATCTAACTATCTTATTTCCTTGGAGTACAATACACGGTACTTTATATCGCTAACTAGTTACCTCCCTCTAGTAGTAACTACGCTCATCATACATGCCTGATTTCCAACCGTGATGGCGTGTCGTTCGTCGCACAGTTTGTGAAACAAATGGCCTTCCAGAAGGAACATACTCAGTATATGAAGTGTCAGGACTTGAGTCATTACTCAACCTGAGTGCATTGACTCCCTCCAGCTCAGCTGAAAAGTCTTCAGAAACATATTCAACATTATCTCCCGCTTGCATCTCCTGAGATTCATTCCTTGAGTTGTCAACAGGATACGCAGATCCTGCTGCTTCCCAGGTGCTCCTTTGGGCAAGATAGTTAAACACTGGATAATGTATATTCCCTGGGTTTGGAGAAGATGTTGATGATTCAAACACTCTCTCCTCAGGATCTTCTTCTTCATCCTGAGTATCTACCGACATGGCATTTCTACTACTTTTACTAGGGTTAATTCTTGCACCCATCCAACTAGATTGTCCAACATTTCTGTTAGAACCATCTGTGGACATTCTGGTGTTCATGAGATCCTTCATATGATCCCCTTCTCCAACCATCAGAATTCTCAATAGGAAGTTCTGAATCAGAATCATCCTCTGAACCCTGTGGTGCTGCATACCTCATATCTATAGTAGGATCATGTATAGGTTCAGGATTTGGTGAATAAGGATATGGTATAAAAGATTCAGGATCTATAGGTATATCCTTAAAGATAGGTTTTGCACTACTACTTGCTTCCTTCTCCAACTGGAATGCTAACTGCTTTCTCCTTTCCGGATCAGTTAGATCCTCTAACATGTCATTTTTATCTTCGACAATCACTTGATGTGTCTTATAAAAATATGCAACGAGTGTTCGGTATCTATCCATAAACTTGGAAGCTAACTTAGGATTCTTCTTAACCAAAGTAAGATGATCCGGTATAGGCTTCGAGTATATAGAATCATGAGGTATCACAGATAATGTGCTACCTTCTAACTCCTTGGCTTTATGCTCCCAGATATTAGCTATCGCCTCCACAACAGCAACATGATATGCTGCTAAGTGACTCCTACCTTCACCTATAGGCAGATCATGATATAATCCAAGCTCCTCAGGGAGTTGGATACTCACACGATACTTGGATAACATCCGGCCATCATGGTAAGTTATAGTATTCACTGGAATTCTAGTTGGACAACTAAAAATCTTTAAAAGTTGACGAAGTTGGTCTGTGAATGATCCTTGATATTCATCAAGAGTCTCCTCTTTCCTTACCAAAGTCTGTTTTGGAAACTTTGGGGCCATAGCTCTGTATATTAGAAAAATAGTTTTGATTAGTAACCAATAATATATTGCATCATAACAAAGAATTATCGCACTAAAACATATAATGGAATATTCTCATTTGAATACCCATTATATTACTTTTAGAGAATTCTTTATCGTTGCTACACTCCTACAGGTATTACCCTTTACTAGGTTTCCAACCTAAGGTCAAAGCAATTTGCTCTGATACCAACTGCGGTGACCCAGCATACCACTGCATGTGTAGTACACTATAGTCGTTGACATTACATCCACAGAACACCGTTCCGTAAATATCACATCCCTCAGAGTGGTACAACAGAAACATTGCGGGTCCATATTACAAACATACACATGTTATTATTATTACAATACCGGAAGTTCAAGACTTCCAAAATATTCAACTTACAAACCAAAATATAAGTGTTTCAGCGGAAGTTTCAAATTTAAAACTTAAACTCCAAATTGAGCTCATCAACTTATTGCTATATATTCTTCATGATGCTCGGCTCAAGTGGTTACTAGAACTATAGCAATTATTTGGACTCCTGGAACTCTCCTCCGTAGACGATGTCGTAGTCCTCCCCTTCTACGGCTCCATACAAGTTGGGCTCTTCATAGAAGACCTCCTCTTGACTCTCAGATGCATACATTGGAGTATCTTCGGGATTCTCAGAGTCTAAGCAAGGATTCAAAGGAAAGGATGAGTAACAGCGTTACTCATCAAATTCATTATAAGCAAGGTAGGAAGTTTGATGCTCTATATACCACCTCGGACTATTAGTCATTGGCACTAAGCAATTTTCGTAAATCTTTCTTCAAAGGTTGATTTTATTATGAAAATCTATGACCACCAGACTTTACAGGTTGACCAGAACTTTCATGGAGTTCCTTTCCTGCCGCATTTGTAGCTCCTTCCCAGAATAGGGAGTAACAAGTTACAATTCTTACACTCTGCAGAGGTGCGTTACTTTTCCCATGAGATATCAACTCCTTGTTGCACAGCCGGGCGTACTTTCCCGTCCACAATTCCATGATGTGGGGCCTAGTAGTTGGTCCAAGCCAATCACTGCCCTCTCCGCGACCTCATATGTCTGCACGATCCTTCGGGCTAGCTCACCTTCGTTAAGCCCCCTTTCGGGCAGGCTAAAACCCTGATGAGTTCCCGAAGACTCTATGACCTAGTGATGCCCGGATTAGTACCATCTACATGGAGTATCTCCCTAAACACCATTCATAGATAATCTAGACACCAAAAGTGTGGGACGTAAGGGTGCCCACCCATATGTTGGATCCACACAAGGAATCACAACGTCACGTGAAGGTCGTCTTGCCTCCATACAAGAGGAAAAGGATACAGCTGACTTCTCCGTCCCATTCCAAATCTCATGGTTAACGCGTAATATACGACGCTAGAATCACTGATTTCATGGGTTATTAATTCCTAATTGTTCATCATTAGTGCAAGTAGAACCCTAAGTTCTATTGCTCCATCATATCATCACTTAGGATGATATCTAAGATTTAGTATCTTGATAAAATATTGTTTTCTTTTTCTATAGTGTAGATGATAACACACAATTCGCAAATACTTTGATAAAGACTCTTCAAAGGACATGAGCAAGTGATGAACTTGCCTTGTGATTGCAAGGTAGTGAAGTCTGATGCTTGCACTGGACCTTGAGCTTCTATGTCTACAAAAACATCATTATTGCCCGGTAAGGACAATATTTAAAGAAGCAAAATGATTATGCAAAGTAATGTAATGCATCATTTAACTTGATATGCATTCTCCCCATTATTATACAAATTCTTTTTAATAATAAAGGATTTATAAATATTATTTTTTAATATTTATAATAGAATATTGTATTCTTTTATTTTATTTCCCTTTTATTTGAATTTTATTGATTTAATAATTCCTTTAAGAATTATCACTTAAATATCAAAATATTAAATATTTGTTTAGTATTTTCTAAAATACTACAATATTAATATATAATGAAAGTGATTTTTATTTATTTTTATCATCTTTCAATAATTTTGTAAAATTCCATAAGGAATATTTAAATTACATAATTCTTAATAAAATTTATATGTTTAAAATTTTATTTCTTAATTTATTTGGATATTCTAGATTATTGTAAATCCAAAAATATTTTATTTATATTTTTTGGACTTTTATTTTATTTTCTAAAATTTATTTAAGTTAAAGGGCATTTTGGTCTTTTTCCAATTATTAAAACTGGCTCTAAATGATTTGGGTTGGCTTATTCTTATTGGGCCCTTGTGGCCCATTAGGCAAAGTCAAAACAACCACCCTGAAGGGTTTTCTGGCCCAACCCAGCCCATCACCACATGTCTCTCACTCGAGCTCACCCTTCTCCTTCTCCTTCCCCGACCCGGTGGCCAGTGGTGTCGCCGCCGGCGATTCCCGCCGTTGTGGACCACCCTGGCCGCCGCCATGGTGCGGGAAGAGGTTGTTGGCCCCGCTCTACCCTTCTATCCAATTGGATTTGGACTTGGAGCTATCCTGTGGTCAGATCGATGTCGTCCCGAACCCTAGGGTTTGGGGTTGGCGTTGATCCTGACGCCGCCGCTGCTCTCGTGCGCTGGGGTGATGCTCCTCGCCTCCAGGTGTGGCTAAGGTCGCCGTCGTGGCGATGTGTGGGTCGCAGCGCCCTCCTGGGGGTGCTCCCCATGCCGCCATGGTCGTCGGCCATCTCTGCTTCCTCTTCTAGTCTGCAACGAGGACCTACTATAAATTTTTTCCTCTCCCCTCGTGCTCGCTATGCTAGTTCATCCTATGCTAGATGTTGGTAGTGACCTTCCTGGTGATTGCGTGGTCCTGATTAGGGTTCTTGGTTCTGCTTAGGGTTCATACCCTGCTGTTGATTAACTAATAGATGAATTGGGATCATGGGTTAATGATCCCTGAACCTGTTAAGTGGTGACTAGCTGTGGCTTACTGCTGATGATTCCATGGTTAAATTTCATATGATTCAGATGATATAGTTGCTCTAAAAATAATACTTGGTAAAGCTAGTGGTTTTGATAACTTACCACTATCATTACTTGGTTAATGACAGTGAGTATGGTGTGATGAAGTCACTGTCTTAGTACTATTGGCTTGAGAATTCATGTATAAATTGAGATAAAAAATGGTCTCTTATAGTGAAGACATATATATATGAATATCTTGTTTATGATTCCTGTGTTTAAGAACAAGAAAATGATTTATAATTGGTTGATTGTATCTGTGAAGATTGGATGCTTAACCTGCTCAGTTTAGAATTGTTCTTGTGACACCATCCTAGTATGGCACGCAAGAATAGATTCTATTACTTGGTGTGGTTTTATTCAAGCTTAAGATTTGGCTTGGCATGATAGATAAATGAAATCCTCTTTCCTTGTATCCCTAGAACCAATGATTTTGGTATGAGGTTTAGGGATTTGACCTCTATCTTGTTGATTCACATGGATTGGTTGTGGTAGTGATACCGGCTACTATTGCTTGAATCAAAGTTGGAAAAAAATGCTTGTAAGCTTGATCACTTATATAGATCCATAAGATTAAATTCTAAGGTGCTACTCTTGTCTTAGAGATGTGCCTAGAAGTTTAAATCTTAGCTATGTTCATTCTTGAATAGAAATATAGCTTCATAGATAGATCAATGATGTTGTTCTGAGATGTAGTTGGATCCTTATACTTTTCTGTTTGCTTTTAGAATTTAAAACCTCAGTGATGGATTCACCCCACTTGGGTGCTTTCTGAGAGTTTGAATAAGAGACAGATCATGTATGCTTGTCTAGTCTTAGACAGATAGATCATGTGATGGTCTATTTACTCACCACTGTCACTTGATGTTGTGGTTGCTAGTGGTTGATCTTGTGGTAGCTTGATCTGGTGCTCCCCTGGTATTTCCAGTTCCTGGCTTGTCCTTGATCTAGCCCATCATTTCCTGATCCTGATGGCTTGATCTTGGTCTTGCTATCCACCTGATCTACCCCCTCCTTATGTCACCATCTTCGTGATGTGATCCTGGGCTTTGGTTGGTGTGATCTAGCTTGGCTTTGGCTTGGTTTAGCTGTTGGCTGTTATGCTTGGTGTGTAAGAGCAATGGAATGGTGTGGGGATTGGTTTCCCATGGCCGTGTTGATGGTTTTTTTTGGTTGTGCTGCTGTTGTGGTGTTGACAGCACACACCATGCAGTTTGGTGTGTGTGCTGCTTGTGTGCCTGCTACTTTCATCTGGTTACTTCTACTTGGCTGATGAAACTTGCCCCTCCTTGCTGTTATTTGACTTATGGCTTAAAATTATGAAAGATACATTCTTTCATATTGGTGAAACTTGCCCCTTATATACTCAATAATGAAAAAGTGAACAGTGCACTTCACTGTCAACTTCTGAGAGTAAAAATAATTCTAATCCTAACCTTCTTTTTCTTTTAAGTTTATTTTATTTTGCAGGAACCAGATTTGAAGATCAAGACTTTAGTTTAGGTTTTTATTTTTCTTTATAGATTAGTCTCCTGTAATAACTATCATATTCAATTGTAATCTTTAATTTATTCTTTTGTACTCTTTATTTTTATTCTTTTGTAATAAAGATTGTACTATTATTAATAAAGAAATATTATTCTTTAATTATTTGCTATTGTAAAGATTGTTGATGATTTTCATAAGTTACATTTTTGTAACTTATTTATTGAATAAAATTATGAAATGGAGATTCATATTTTTTATTGCTCTCTTTATATTAAGTTTGAGTTATTATTGGTTAACTCTTAATTAAATCAAATACTCAAACATTATTCAAAATTATTTTGAATTATAATTTAAACACTCAAGTTTAAAAATTCAAATCTCATTTCCCAAAACACTCTAATCCACAAGATCATATCAAAGTCTATAACAATCATTCTTCAAGTCTATACCTAACCTCAAAGCATGAAAGAAACCTTGATCACTTTAGGTTTTTATTTGGCAAAAAATTTACCCACATTTTCACAGATGAATGCATGCAACATTTCAAATTCCTAAATATACCCTTCGTTAGTTCCAAAAAACAATCTTATATGAAGCAAAACTTTGCATTCCGCAAGGTGATTATGTTACCTCGTACTTGATAGCAATGGTCCCAATCATAATAGTTTCAAAATTTTATTGTGGAATGGGACAATATATTTCTCCAACCTTGATTCTCTCAATATTTTCAATGGAATTCAGGAAATAGCTCATAACAAATTTCTTAGGGAAATAGACAGTGTGCTCTTTGTCATTAATATTGAATGTTACTTTTCCTTGATTGCAATTGATGACAACACTTGCAGTATTAAGAAAAGGTCTCCCAAGAATAATAGACATATTATCATCTTCAGGCATTGAAAGCACAACAAAATCAGTTAAGACCATGCAATTATGAGCAACTTGAATAGGAACATCCTCACATATACCAACAGGAATAGTAGTTGACTTATCAACCATTTGCAAAGAAATATCAGTTGGTATCAACTTTTCTAGACGGAGTCTCTTATAGAGAGAAAACGGCATAACACTAACTCCAGCTCCCAAATCACATAAAGCAGTTCTAACATAATTATTCTTAATAGAGCAAGGAATAGTTGGTATACTTGGATCACCAAGTTTCTTTGGAACCTTACCATTGAAGGAATAATTAGCAAGTAGAGTAGAAATATCCTCATTAGGAATCTTCCTTTTATTAGGGACAATATCCTTCATATACTTTGAATAAGGAGGAAACTTAATAGCATCAGTCAAAGGAATTTGCAAGAATAAAGGTTTCAGCCACTCACAAAACTTGTTGTAGTGTTCCTCCTCCTTTGACTTGTGTTTCTTACCTGGAAAAGGCATAAGTTTCTGCACCCAAGGTTCTCTATATTTACCATGTTTATTAGCAATAAAATCTTCCTTTGTGTACCTAGTGTTCTTAGTGTGCTTCTCAGGTTCTTCCTCACCTTCCTCCTTATCAGGAGACTCATTTTTATCATTACCACTCTCAGTTTCAGCATCAGGGACAGATATACTATTAGGATCTACAGCAGGTTCAAGTGGTTCCTCAACTATCTTATGTTTCTTTTTCTTTCTCTTACGAGGACTACCACTATCTTCACCTTGTTGAGAATCCTGCTCAATTCTTTTAGGGTGTCCTTCAGGATATAAATGATCTTGAGTAGCTATACCACTCCTAGTTCTAATTCCATAAGCATGTTTATCTCCTGAAGCATTAACTAGCATATCCTTTTGTACCTTAGCAAGTTGATCAAGTTGAGTTTGAACCATTTGAAAGTGTTTACAAAGCATTTTAATATCATTAGAAGTTATTTCCACAATATCTTTCAACTCATGGATGGCTCTAGAGTTTTCTAATAAATGATTCTGAACTTGTTTATTAAAATACCCTTGCTTAACAATAAATGTGTCAAGTTCCTCTAAACATTGATCAGGAGGCTTACCATAAGGAATAACACCTTCATAAAAGTGTTGGAGATAGTGTACCTCAATAGTAGATGAGTGGGGAATTAGCTTATATAATTCTTCTATGGGAGGTAGATTCTTCACATCTTCAGCTCTAATACCTTTCTCCTTTAGACACTTCTTAGCTTCCTTCATCATTTAATGCAATAACTCCCCTCTTCTTTGTTGTTGGTGCTGGAATTGATTCAAAAACAACTGGTTTAGGAGTAATAGGCTCAGGTGTATTTAGCTCAGTTGAAGTCCAATCATCATAATTCTTGCTTATTTTAGTCATTAATTCTTCAGCATCTGTAGGAGTCCTTTTCCTGAAAACACAATCAGCAAAGCTATCCAGGTAGGTCCTAGAATCATCAGTTAGTCCATTATAATAAATATCAAGAAGCTCATTCTTAGGTAATGGACATCCAGGATGTGCATGAATCAAGGCACAGAACCTTGTCCATGACTCAGGCAATTTCTCTTATTCTCCCTATTTAAAATCAAAAAGTCTCTGCAAAACAGCATGTCTAGCACTAGGAGAAAAATATTTCTGGAAGAAAGAAGCAATCAAGCAATCAGGGCTATCAATGGAACTAGGAGGTAATCTATTAAACCAAGCCCTAGCTTCTCCTTTTAGTGAAAAAGGGAAGATCTTAGCAACAAAGTATTTGCGCATCTTAAAATCATCAAAGAACAAAGCACTCATAGTAGAAAGCTCATTCATATGAGCCACAACACTCTCATTTTCAGTCCCACAAAAAGGTTCTTTCTCAATAATATCTAAATAAGATAAATCAAGAGAGAAATCATAATCTTCATCTTTAATATCTATGGGAGAAGTGGCAAACTTAGGATCAGAGGACAACTTAGGCATAATAGTACGTCTAGCAAGGAGACTCTTAATAGCACTAGTACCATGTGTGTTTCGGCACTCTTTAACAAAATCATGAGTGAACTCAATGTAACCATCATTAATATCATAACTCTCACTAGCCTCAGGTGAGCTAACAGGTGTAACAGTGTCTTCACTAGGAGTTTCAGTATTTCCTAGACTAGCCATAGTAGCATCTAGAAAAGGAACTAATGAACCACTCGCATCAAGCACAGTAGAAGTAACATCATGAGTATCAAAAGCAGTTTCTGACTCAAGAGCAGCAAAATGAATCAAGAGCAGCAGCAGAGGTGTTTATGAATGTACCTCTTCTTATAGTGGATGGTAAAATAGCGAACTTTCCATAACGAGACTTCCCCATGATGAAAGGAGTAGCAGTGAACAATAATAGATCCAAGTGAACTTACAAATAAATCTATGCTCCTCGGCAACGGCGCTAGAAAATAGTCTTGATGACCCACAAGTATAGGGGATCGCAACAGTCTTCGCGGGTAGTATTACCCAATTTATTGATTCGACACAAGGGGAGCCAAAGAATACTTGCAACCCTTAACAATTGAGTTGTCAATTCAGCTGCACCTGGAAATAGTTCTTGCTCACATAAGTTTATCAGTAGCAACATTTTGGTAGTAGCAACAGCAAAGCAACAGCAAAAACAACAGCAACAGTGAAACAGGAGAAATAGTAACAGTAACGGTAATAGTAGGATTCAAGTGTGGTAGGCATAGGGATGAATGGACGGGCGTTGCATGGACGAGTATAAACATGTAACTTCAAGTTCTAGGGCATTGCAGATAAATAATAACAAGCATCCAAGTACTAAACAATCCTAGGCATGTGCTCCAAATATAGTCATACATGCTCGCAATGAGAACTTGCACAACATCTTCTGTCCAGCCTGCCCGTGGCAGCGGGGCCTCTAGGGAACTACTGGAAATTAAGGTGCTCCTTTTAATAGAGCACCGGAGCAAAGCATTAACACTCCGTGAACACATGTGATCCTCACACCACAGCCATCCCCTCCGGTTGTCCCAATTATTGTCACTTTGGGGCCTTTGGACCCAGACAGTGATATGTGTACACAACTTGTAGATAAGATCACAAACAATACTATCATAACAATTCAATAATAAGTTCAGATCTGAGATCATGGCACTCGGGCCCTAGTGACAAGCATTAAGCACAACAAGTTGCAACAAAGTCAAATAGCACTAATAGAGATACTAGGCACTATGCCCTAACAGATCTTATTCGATTACATGATAGAACTCATCCAATCCCTACCATCCCCAAGCCTACAGCGGGGGATTACTCACTCATGGATGAGGGAAACATCGGTGGTTGATGGAGATGCGTTGGTGATGACGATGGCGATGATCCTCTCCAAATTTCCCGTCCCGGCAGGGTGCCAGAACTGAGTTTCTAGATCCGAGTCTTGGTTTCTGGTGGCAGCGGCGGAGCGGAACTCTTTCTGGAAAACTATCGAACCCCCCTCGTTTTTTAGGTTGAAAGGCAACTTATAGGCGCAGAGGGAGGCCGAGAGGTGCCTGGGATGTTTGCATCCCCTCTAGGCGCAGCCAGTGGTGGGCCTGCACCTAGGGTGGGTGTGGGCCCCCCAGGCCTCCTCTGCGTCTCTTCTTCTGGCTCCATGGATCTTCTGGTGAAATATAATTTTTGGCATAATTTCCGGGAGTTTTCCTGATAGTTCATTTTCTACAAAAAACAAGACACCAAGGTAATTCTGCTGAAAACAGCGTCAGTCCGTGTTAGTTGTATTCAAATCACACAAGTTTAGAAAAGAAGCAACAGCAAAGTGTTCGAGAAAGTAGATACGTTTTGGACGTATCAACTATCTCAAACCCAATGCTCCCCAAGTATTCTCAGTTTTCCAAGGAACATGAAGCTTGCAGTAAGGACGTGGAGCGGACATTTGGTGTGCTCCAATAGAGGTTTGTAGTTGTCCGGTTCCCGGCTATGACCTAGTCGAAAGATCAGATTGGGAAGTGATGAGCTGTTGTGTGGTCTTGCACAACATGATCATTAAGGATGAGAGGAAGGACCCAGTGATCTTGGTCGAGCAGAACGAGCCATACTACAGACAGGGACCTCTTCCCGAGCCTGATCATCAGGTACCTCTAACTTGGGCTGCCTTCATCGCCATGCACCAGGAGATCCAAGATCCGACAGTGCATCAACAACTGCAGGATGATCTGGTTAAGAACCTATGGATACGCAGGGGCAACACGTAGATGTCGAGCATGAACTAGCCGAACTGGATCGAAATATGTTGTATTTTCATTGTACGCTGAACTAGTTTTAAATTTACGCCGAACTATGGTCTATTTTATGCCGAACTAGGCCGAACTATGCTCTGTATTCATATTATGCCGAAAACTAGACGAATTTGAGCCGAATTTGGGTGGAAAAGGGCGTCCCGGGAACTCGGCATGGGAACGCGAGTGGGAAACTCGGCGTTCCCAGGCTGAAAACGAGTTTCGTCCGGCCATATTTTGGTCCGGATTTCGGCCTGGGAACGCCCAACGAGTGGGGATGCTCTAAGCCCAAAATCCGTCTGCCGCTGGAGCTTGTTACTCATCGCTTGGTCGCAGCCATGTACATGCTCCTACATCCCTTTGGTTCCATGCTCTATATCCAGGGCCCATACATCCCCTTGGTTCTATGTTTCGATTGTGGTGTCATCGTCAGGGCACCCACAATGTTGTCAATGCCAAATCTGACTTAAATGTAAATTTGGCTATGGTATGAAATATAGCAACAACTCTACAATGTAGCGGTTATTTATACCATGGGTCCCACCATCGAGCTAAAGAAACACACAAAACAAATATGGAACTATCCTCATAGTGTAGGGAACTAGTTTCAAAAGCCAAAAAGCAAATTTGGCATTAGAGCAACTACTTGCTTCGGTTCCTAGTTTTCTCTCATTTGGAACCATCTCCACAATGTAGGAACTAGTTCCAAAAGCCATAAAGCAAAGATAAAACCACTTTTGGCTATACATTGTGGGTGCCCTCAAATAGTACTTCTCCGACACGAAGGACCACAATGGGTGGGTGTTTTACAAGTGTAAGGAGTAAGGCCCTGTTCTGAACTCAGGAAAGAAAATTATGGGAATTGTAGAAAACATAGGAATGAAAAATAAACGTACGTGTATAACTTGGGAAGAAAACGTAGGAAAAAAATACATCATGGCGTTTAGAACAGAAGAAGTGAATCTACGGGACTAGTATCAACCGCAACTAAGAGGATGGACAAAATAATTCAGAACAATTAGCCCACACGGAAATTCACTTTGGGTCGTAGGTGTAGATGTACCCACCGCCAAAATGACATATTTCAAAATGTTTAAAAATTCAAAAAAAAATACCCGGGTGTACATGCCGATATTCTATGTTCGTACACAAAAATTCATGAAGATATTTTATGTGACTTGTATAAAAAAGACAATTTCCATTGTTGCAAAATAGCTTTTCACAAGATAGATTTTTGTCTTTTTTATACAAACCACAAAAGGTGTCTTCTCATCGCAAAAACTTTTGTGAGAACATAACATGTCCAGATGTACACCCAGGATTTTCTTTCGAATTTTTTTAACATATTGAAATTCATATAAAGTATATTTTTTATAATAGGTTCATTTAGAACTGGGAGCGAAACGCCATGTTCCAGCCCAATGCTTTCTTTCTTTGATTAGCCCTATGGATGAATCTAGACTACAAATGCCACCTTTGTCCACTCAACTATTCACTCTGGCATGCAAAATTGTTTCCAGTTACCTCGGGCTTCCACCAAAAGTTTGGTTCAGGGTGCATGTTCTGTTTCCTGTGAAATCAGAGGAAATTCTGCCATTCCAAAGGAACTGGAAGGGTTATTTCTTTTGTTTCTGAAAGCTCTCAACATGTAAAATTCTAGAGGAAACAAATCCTGCAGAAATTCCTTTGAGTTTCCTTTGTTCCGAATGCAACCTAAAAAATCATGGTCTAAGTTCTGGATCTCCAATGTGTGTGCATGTTGAGTCTTTTTACTTGACAAAAGGGTTGCAAATTCTGATACTAGGATCTGCAATATGTTGAGTACCTAGTGGACAAATACATTCTTAGAGACGGATATGTCGTATAAGAAATCGGATGGGAAGAAGAGAGAATGATAAAGCTATAGCCGAGGAAGGAGGATCTAGAAGCAACACAACCTAGGCATGAGGAGATGATGATGAACAAAATTAGCTCAATGGTCAAACTAATGACAGAATCGGTGCTTCTTTTCAAGAACATATTAGGTGTTTTATTTGTGGTTTGTTTGATCCTTGTTCCAAAGAAATGAATTATGTATTGGTCTGCTGCATGTGTGTATTAACTAAGATGTAATGTGTGAAAGTGTTGTTGTGTGAATTGGTGTTGTGTGTGTTGGTGGTGTGTGTGTTGGTGTTATCTTTGTTGGTGTTATATGTATTGGTCATGACCAATAAAGATCTTGTCTAGATGTTTGTGTTGTTACGATGTCATGGATGAGATTCATTTTATTTGTGCACTTACAAGCTCTTTTTACTTAGTGTACATGGGAGATCATAATACTGATCAAGATCACACTTGAATGAACAAATGTGACAACAATGACTGAACAAGAACACAATTACACGGAACAACAATAAAGAAGATGTCAACCTGGATAGTATCCTAACATTTTAAAATAAGATTTCCATAGGCATTGCATAGAAAGTATAATGGCATTTAGAACCGAGTTTTGCATGGGAAGTACATATAAACTATCCTAACATTTAGAACTGAGCAAAATGATGACTAGTTAGGATTTTTGGACACACACTACCTAAATTCATCAAACATGTTGACTCTTTTTATAAATTTTGGAACACCTCCATCCTAGGATTGACCTGCAGTCTGCCCTTGACCTCCTAGCTGAGATTGACCTACATCGTAACATAGAGGTAAGAGAGTAGCCTCATCATCTACCTAAATTTCTGCTGAATACTTGGCTATTTTAGCAGCTAACCTCTTGTCTGCTAACTTTTTTATTTAGCTTTTTTTTCTTTTTCTAGAGCAAGATCCTTCTTTTTTTTGCTATAATATTTATTTTCTCAGCTCTGAGTGGTTTGATGATGGCAGCTTCATACTTCCTTTTCTCTATGTTAGTAGCAGCTTGAGTTTCCTTGGCTTGTGCTTGCTCGGCCTTTCTCTTTTCTCCTGATCAATCCTTCTATTAGTAGCCTCTTCTGCCTTATTCATTTGTTTTTCACACTTATCTTCCAAAATTTGAATCTTTCTGTCCTTAAGAGCCTCGTTCCTCTCCTATTGTAGAGCTTGTAACTGTTGGGATAGTTTCCCTTGACTAAGTTCTGATGCTCTTGCTTGTGGGTTCCCCATCATTCTTTGGGCATTAGTAAGGATTATGGAATTGGAATTCTTTCAGTGTATCTAGGCAAAGGCCACTATAAATTTTATACAAGTAAAATTCAGACTTTGAACAATTACAGTATAGAGAACTAGATTCACACAAATAAAATTACTACAAGTAGTTAGCTATTGGGACATGGCATCAACAACATTGTTTTCATAGGTATTGGGAGTAGCATTTTCTGGTTGTGAATGTTGAGGTATGACATGTTCTTGTTGAGTAAATTCTAGGCAATCACATTAACTAGGATCATTTGCACATTAACTAAGAACAATAACAACTAAGATGAATTTACCTAAGATTCCTGAGGTGTAACATTAGTTTCTGAGGAACTTGGTGGTTCCACTCCAGCTTTCAAATATTTGCAACCTCCTATGTTGTGAGCAAGTTCACCACACTAGTTGTAATGCATCATCAGACCATGTATGGACATTTTTTACCTCCACCCTCTTGCATCTACTTCACAAGGTGTAAATTGGGTCTTGCATAGGGCGGATTATGCGTGAGTTGGAGACTCCCCCCGACAACCTCTCCTAGCCTTTATAGAGGAGGGTAGGTCTCAAGTACCATGACTAAGTCGGTTATAGGTTAGGGGCAAACCCTAGGATTTCATAATCTTGGGCTTGTCCTTATTCACATGCTAGGAATCTAGGCATCGTGGTCCTTATCAAACCATCACGTGGCTCCCCAGTTAGGCCTGATACGTCGTAAACATATCTATAATTTTTTATGATACATGCTTGTTTTATATCTTTTGTCTTATGTTTTGTCTACACTTTGAGGTATTTTTTATACACTTTCTGGAACTAACCTATTGACAAGATGCCACAGTGCCATTTGCCTGTTTTCTGCTGTTTGGGTTTCAGAAAAGCTAAAAAATGAATATTCTCGGAATTGGAAGGGACAAAAGCCAGAGTTACTATTTTTTCCCGGAGCAACACGGAACCACGAAGCACAGACGGAGTAGGTCACCAGGGTGGCCACACCCTAGGGTGGCACGGGCCCACCCTGGCCACGCCACCAGGGCATGTGGGCCCGCTTTCCCTCCACCGACCTTGCCCTTTCGCCTACTTATACGTCTCCCCGAGACGTAAACCCTAACACGGGCAAAAATCCACAAAAGGGTCTGCAGCGCCGCTGCCACCGAAGGGGAGATTCGGGGGACAGAAGTCTCTATTTCGGCACCCTGACGGGACGGAGAAGTGCCCCCGGAGCCATCTCCATCGATCTCCACCACCATCTCCATCGCCGTTGCTGATTCCCATGATGAGGAGGGAGTAGTTCTTCCTCGAGGCTAAGGGCTCTACCGGTATCTATGTGTTCATCTCTCTCTATGCGTGATCTTTATGTGATCATGAGCTTTGTAATCAAGTAGATCTACTCTGCTACTCAAGTGCTTTAATAGATCTCCGGCTCTCCCCACGTGTGTGAAAGTGACAGCGTGCACACCGTGGTGACACTTAGTCTAGAATCTACATAAATACTCAAGTACTTTAATAGATCTCTGCTCTCCCCACGTGTGTGAAAGTGACAACGTGCATGCCGTGGTCGCACTTAGGCTAGAGTTCATAAATATTTATCATGAGTATATTTGAAGTTGTATGTCTCTATGAAATTGTGGTGTTTGTGGGAACCATCTAGCGCTCAAGGTAACAGTGTGGGGTTATCTAGATGGGGAAGGCGGACTTTGAGGAGTGTTGTTATAGTCCTACCATAGATTAGAGTGTCCAACCAGAGAGTAGTTAAGAGTAGTATCATGAAGAGAATATATTTATGAGAGTGTTCACTAGTGAAAGTATGATCCCTATGCCTTGTTTCTAAGCATTGAAACATAGTTTGAAACTAGATTTGTTACATGTTTGCATGCTGGTTTCTTTATTTTAGATTTCCTTCAACCTTTTCCACCTGTCAAAAGCTCTTTTTTGGCACCGTTGTCTTATATCCATACCACTTTTATTTCACTATCTCTTCGCCGAATTAGTGCACCTATACACCTGACAAGTGTACTGGGTATACACCTGACAAGTGTACTGGGTGTGTTGGGGACACAAGAGACTTGTTGTATCTTGATTGCAGGATTGCTTGAGAGGGATACCTTTGACCACTTCCTCCCCGAGTTCGATAAACCTTGGGTAATCTATTTAAGGGAAACTTGCTGCTGTTCTGCAAACCTCTGCACTTGGAGGCCCAACAACTGTCTACAAGAATAGAAGTGCATAGACATCAAGCTCTTTTCTTGCGCCGTTGCTGGGGAGGTAAGGTAAAAGATACTCGCATCCTGGTGTGTGAGTGCTTGAAGTTATTTCCTTTAGATTCTGTAATTGAGTCTTTTTGTTTCTTGTTTTCACTAGTTAGGATTAATGGAAAACAACAACAAAATTAGAGAGCTTTATAGTGTTTATCTTGAGTTAGGACATGAAGTGTTTGAAGAGAAAATTTAAAAACCTATGGAACTTTATTTACATGCTAATAGCAATGCTATTAGTATGAATTATTTGGACACCATTATTGCTAATTCTATGGAAACATCTAAGCTTGGGGAAGCTAGTTTTATGAAAATGGTCTTTTTAGTTCCCTAGCTTTGGAAGATAGCTATTCTATTGCTTATGATAATACCAAACCTCCAATATATGATGATTACAATGATGAATATGATATTTTCAGTCCACCTACTATCGAGGAGAAAATTAATTAAGATTACAATATGCCTCCTATATTTGATGATTATGGTGATGAGAACAATAATGATAGCTATTTTGTTGAATTTGTTCCCACTACAATTAATAAGTATGACTATGCTTATGTGGAGAGTAATAATCATTTTTTGCATGTGGCTCATGATAAGAATATTTTATGTGATAGTTATATTGTTAATTTTATTCATGATGCTACTGAAAGTTATTATGAGAGAGGGAAACATGGTCTTATGTATCTCAACAATATTAAGTTTCCCCTCTTTATGTTGAAAGTCTTGAAGTTGCACTTGTTTTGCTTTCCTATGCTTGTTGCTTTGTGCTTTCATGACTTGTTTCTTTACAAGATTTCTATGCATAGGAAGTGGGTTAGACTTAAATGTGTTTTGAATTTGCTTCTTGATGCTCTCTTTTACTTCGACTCATATTTCTTATGTGAGCATCTTTTCAAACTATCAAGCCTAACTTAAAGGCGGTAAAGAAAAGTACTTCTTGGGAGATAACTGATACGCCATAAACGTATCTATAATTTTTGATGCTCCATGCTTGTTTTATCATTTGTCTTATGTTTTATCTACACTTTGAGGTATTTTTATACACTTTCTAGAACTAACCTATTGACAATATGCCACAGTGCCAGTTGACTGTTTTCTACTGTTTTTGGTTTCAGAAAAGCTAAAAAATGAATATTCTCGGAATTGGACGGGACCAAGGCCAATCTTCCTATTTTTCCCGGAGCAGTACGGAAACACGAAGCAGAGATGGAGGAGGACACCAGGGTGGCCACACCCTAGGGTGGCGCAGGCCAGCCCTAGTGACGCCACCAGGGGGGTTAGGGCCCCTGGCCCTCCATCGACCTTGCCTCTTCACCTATAAGAAGTCTCCCGACTCATAAACCCTAAATCATCATACATCCAGAAAAAGTTTCACAACGCCGCCGCCACCGAAGGGGAGATTCGGGGGACAGAAGTCTCTGTTCTGGCACCCTGCCGGGACGGGGAATTGCCCCCGGAGCCATCTTCATCGATCTCCACCACCATATCCATTGCCGTTGATGATTCCCATGATGAGGAGGGAGTAGTTCTTCCTCGAGGCTAAGGGCTCTACAAGTAGCTATGTGTTCATCTCTCTCTCTATGTGTGATCTTATTAAGATCACGAGCTTTGTAATCAAGTAGATCTACTTTGCTACTCAAGTGCTTTAATAGATCTCCGGCCCTCCCCACGTGTGTGAAAGTGACAGTATGCACGCCGTGGTGGCACTTAGGCTAGAGTTTACATAAATACTCAAGTGCTTCAATAGATCTCTGCTCTCCCCACGTGTGTGAAAGTGACAGCGTGGACGCCATGGTGGCACTTAGGCTAGAGTTCATTAATCTTTATCATGAGTATATTTTGAGTTGGTTGTCTCTATGAAATTGTGGTGTTTTTTGGAACCGTCTAGCGCTCAAGGTGATAGTGTGGGGTTATCTTGTTGGAGATATGCCCTAGAGGCAATAATAAATATAGTTATTATTATATCTTTGTGTTTATGATAAATGTTTACATTCATGCTATAATAGTATTAACAAGGAAACATTAATACTTGTGTGATTTGTAAACTTAATTTGAAGTCCCTAGTATAGCCTCTATACTTCACTAGCTTGTTGGTTGATAAATGATTGTGGTTTCCTTATCATGAACATTGAGATGTTATCAACAACAAGATCATATCATTAGGAGAATGATATGGTGGACATACTCCTATAGATAAGCGTAGCATAAAGATCAAGTCATTTCAATAGTTCAATTGCTATATGCTTTCTGATACATAGTAACCTAATTCCTTCGACCATGAGATCATGCATATCACCTTTACCGGATGGATGCTTTGATGACATCAAACACCACACCGTAACTGGGTGGCTATAAAGGTGGCATTGAGTGTTCGGAAAGTATTGGTTGAGACACATGGATCAAGAGTGGGATTTGTCCATCCATATGACGGATAGATATTCTCTGGGCCCTCTCGGTGAAATGTCATCCAATTAGCTTGCAAGCATGTGACTGGCTCACAAGGGATCACATATCACGGGAACGAGAAAAGAGTACTTATCAGTAACGAGGTTGAACTAGGTATGCAGAGATACCGACGATCATAACCTCGGATAAGTAACATATCGTGAGACAAAGGGAAATTGGTATCGTATGTAAGTGGTTCATTCGATCGCAAAGTAATCGTAGAAGTATGTGGGAGCCATATGAATTTCCAGATTCCTCTATTGGTTATTGTTCGGAGAAGTGTCTCGATCATGTCCGCATAATTCACGAACCATAGGGAGACACACTTAAGGATTCGACGTTGTTTTGAGTAGTTATGGTATTATGAGAAAGAGACCGAATGTTGTTCGGAGTCTCGGATGGGATCCGGGATATCACGAGGTGATCCGGAATGGTCCGGAGAATAAGATTCATATAAGGAAAGTCCCGTTTCGGAGTTCGGAAATGATTCCGATGAATGTTCTAGAAGGTTCCGGAATGTCCGGCACTCCGGGAGGGGGGAGGGGTACATGAATGTGTCATTACATATTGGAATGATTGCATCATGTACTAAGTGTTCTTTCTGTTCCAAATAAAGGATTAAATTGAATCCTAAAACAGAAAAGTCAAATGTCCAGTTTGAAAGTCAAACGGCTAAAACAAGAAACTGTGGGAAACAAGCAAGAGGAGGCAAAAACCGACTTGGGGGAGGAGTCCCTCCTCTCCAAGCCGGCGGCCCACCTAGGCCGAGTTGGGGAGGGACTCCCCTCCCTCCCCTGGCGCGCCGGCCCCTCCACCCATAAAAGGAGGGGCAGGGCCTCCTCCTCTAGACACACAAGTTCCTATCCTCTAATCTCCGGTTTAGAGCCGTTTTGGTTTAGAGCTTCTAATTGCCCTAGCCTTCGGTTTAGAGCCTTCTAATTGGTGTGTCTAATCCCTAGACCACTAATAGCCCTCTCTCATACTCCACCATACTCGCTCCGGCTTAAGGCGAAGCCCTGCGGGAACTCCCCTCTACTTCCGGTACCACGCCGTTGTGCTGCCGGAATCACGAGGAGAGTGCTACAACCTCCGCTGCCTGCTGGAACAAGGGAGAGGAAGGTCTTCGTCGAGTACCGAATGTGTGACCGACTGCGGGAGCGCTGCCGGAACGCAGTGCCGGAAGGATCGTCTACACGATCTTGAGATCGGGAAGAGTACGACTACATCACCCACGAGAATCCGCTCTCGTTAAAAACTTTGGAATCTTCGAGGGTAAGTTATTCCATCGACTCGTTGCTACAATCTAGTAGATAGATCTTGGCTTGTTTGTTTGTATGCGATAGAAAATTTTTGTTTTCCATGCTACGAACCCCTACATATCTTGATGGGGAAGGCGGACTTTGAGGAGTGTTGTTATAGCCCTACCATGGATTAGAGTGTCCAACCAGAGAGTAGTTCAGGGTAGTATCATGAAGAGAATATATTTATTGAGAGTGTTCACTAGTGAAAGTATGATCCCTAGGACTTGTTTCTAAGCATTGAAACACCATTTGCAACTAGATTTGTGACATGTTTTCTTGCTTCGATCTTTTTGCCTTTAGTCTTTTCCTCCCCGTAAAAAGCTCTTTTCTGGCACCGTTGTCTTTTATCTATACCACTTGTATTTTACTATCTCTTCGCCGAACTAGTGCACCTATATACCTGACAAGTGTATTGGGTGTGTTGGGGACGCAAGAGACTTCTTGTATCTTGATTGCAGGGTTGATTGAGAGGGATACCTTTGACCACTTCCTCCCTAAGTTCTATAAACCTTGGGTAATAAACTTAAGGGAAACTTGCTATTGTTCTACAAACCTCTGTACTTGGAGGCCCAACAACTGTCTACAAGAATAGAAGTGCGTAGACATCAAGGCCCAAGCAGGTATACTAACAGTGGGTACCCTATAGGCTATACCCACGTCAGAGTGCACATTTTTAAGGAAAAAACGGTCGAAAACCTACAACAACAGGGCCAAACCCCACAAACAGGACACCACACACCCACAACCAAGCCTAACAGGCATTGGACAACATGACGCACTCAGTGTATCCAACACAAGAGACCACAAAGCGACACACTGATGGTAACAACTTCGTTTGTACCAACTCGTTGAGACTCCAAGTACAGAGTGTTGTAGTAAGCATCTTTTCCCCACAAGGGTGACTCGAGGGTTTATATCGAACTCTCGTAGAATTGGTTCAGAGGTTATTCTTCTTATCCTCTTAAAGCAACCTATAGAGCAAAGTTTTGTCTTGTGTCCAACTCCACCGTTTGGTTGTCAAACAAAAGGTTTCATATTAGTAATATGAAATAACAATAATAAATAAAGTAAAGTAAAACAAATAAAAACTAGGCAAGCAAGATAAAAGCAATAAAAGATATTTTTTAGGGGTTTTGTGTGTGTTTTCAAGTGAAGAAAGTGTTTTTGTATTTTAAAAATAATAAATTGTAAAAAACATAAAGTGTGAACTGGTGTTGGAAAGGTGTTTCTTATGGTTTAAAATGGACCAGGGTTTGTGGTTCACTTGTCTACTCTCTTTTTTGGGTTATAATGGACACAAACAATTCATCAAAGACATAATATTGATGGAACTTCAACATGTGTTTGATAAGCATTCATATGGGCATCACATACTGACATAGAGATGATGCAACACATATCTCTTATAATCCTCAAGAAAGGTAAAACTCCAAGAAAACTTGAATTAAGAATCAACAAAGTAAAGCCTTAGGTATTTTGACATTATGTTTAAATCACAAATATGCTACCTTGACAAAGCAAGATTATCTAGTTGTCACAAGATAATTATAGCACATGGATTCACTTTATCCCTAGTGAGGCAGCAAAAGAAAGGTAAATACCATAGTATATCTTGAATTTGTTGTCACTATTCAATCACTACCACTATGCTACTCCATCTAATACACACTTCTCCCCACACATGCTCTTGCATGCAAGTTGGATCAGAACAAGTACTTAAGAACGGGGTACATATTATGCATCCATCAATACATCTTACACATAATAGATTCCAATATCATATATCAAATCACAGAATAAAGATCCACCACATAGGAATTACAAATATGACCATAATCATATTGGGCGGCTCATATGGTACTAGATCTATGAAGAACAAGAGAGAGAGAGAGAGAGAGAGAGAGAGAGAGAGAGAGAGAGAGAGAGAGAGAGAGAGAGCTACTGCCACAAAACCATAGTCCAGAGGTGGACTAATCCCTCTTCATCATGGTTATGATGATGGAGACGTTGGAGAAGGTATAGATCCCTCCGGCGTAGTTTCCCCCTCCATTCTTTGCTGGTTCTGGATCTGTTTTGGTGTTTCGGTGTTTTTGCGGTGCCTCTCTCTCTAGGAACTCCTAATGGATCCTTTAGATTGTGTTTTTTAGGTCATACGAAGATGGTGGGAAAAATATCAAAGCAAATTGACGGCCGAGGAGGAAAAAGGCATGGGTGGCAAATGATCCCGAAAGCCCAACTCCATTTGACTTTGTTTAGGTCCCTAAAAGGTAAAAATACACAAAACAAGGTTTTCCTGTCTTGCAAAGTTATGACCAAAATAAAGGGTATCATTGGTAAATCCACATAAATCAATGTAAAACAAGGATATAACATCATATATGTAGCTAATATGTGAGAATTCATACTAACAAACTACAAAGTTTATGTATGCATTTTACATGCATCACACACTGATACGTTGGAAACGTATCTATAATTTTTTATGCTCCATGCTTGTTTAGTATCTACTTTGCTTTACTTATCTACACTTTGAGGTGATTTTTACATGTTTTCTGGTACTAACCTATTAACAAGTTGCAACAGTGCTAGATGCCTGTTTTCTGCTGTTTTTGGTTTCAGAAAAGTTAGTAAAGAAATATTCTCGGAATTGGACGGGACGAAGGACAAAGTCAATAACTTTCCGTGGGGAACAAGAGTCCAGAGGAGAGACGAGGAGGCCGGCCAGAGGGGCCAGACCCCCCCAGGCGCGGGTGGGCCCTACCCCTGGCTAGGGTTTGGCCGCCCTGGCGGCCGCCTTGGTCTCCCCCTTCGCCTATAAGAAGCCCCCGATACAGAAACTCTCAGTACCCGATCAGAAATCCATGAAACCGTCTGTAGCACCTCTAGTGAACTATGGACCCCGGTCCAATCTTTACCATTGATACATCTTCCACTGTTACTTGTTTACTTGTGGCAAACCATTACCTTCCACTCCATACGTTTAATCCTTTGTTACAGTAAACCAGTGAGCTTGACAACCTCACTGATTCGTTGGGACAGATTCTTGAGTTTGTGTCGTGCAGGTCTCCATGTTGTTTGCAACACCTGTGTGATGTTTCCTACCTCCTTCTGGTTCGATAACCTCGGTCTCAACTGAGGGAAGACTTGCTGCTTGCTGCTTCACAACTTGCTCTTGGGGTTTCAACGAAGCGCTTCCACGTCAAACACCAGGCGCCATCAAGCTTTCTGGTGCCATTACCGAGGAATCTACTTCAACCTCTTCCACCTCGTCAAGCGCTATCAACAAGTTTTCTGGCACCGTTGCCGGGGAGGCTAAGGACGTCTTCTCTAGGGGCGTCCTTCACTTCCTTTCTCTTTACTTTGTTTCTTTTGCTTGGTTTTGTTTGCCTCTTTTCAAAAAACCCAAAAAAATTAGTCTAGCTTGGTTTGCTTTCTTTATTCAAAAACACAAAAAAATAGTTTCTGCTCTAGCTGCTGCTGCTGTTTTTGGCTTGCCCACCTTTGCCAAAATGAACTCTGCTGAGAACACCAAGTTGTGTGACTTCACTAGCACCAACAACAATGATTTCCTTAGCACACCTATTGCTCCACCTGCTCCTGATGCTACCTTTTATGAAATTAAGCCTGCTTTGTTGAATCTTGTGATGAGAGAGCAATTTTCTGGTGCTGGTTCTGATGATCCTGCTGCCCATCTTAATAGCTTTGTTGAACTTTGTGAGATGCAAAAGTATAAGGATCTAGATGGAGATATTATTAAGCTCTGCCTTTTTCCTTTCTCCTTGAGGGGAAAAGCTAAAGAATGGTTGCTATCTTTGCCTAAAAATAGTATTGATTCTTGGACTAAGTGCAAAGATGCTTTTATTGGAAAGTATTATCCTCCTGCTAAGATTATTGCTATGAGAAGTGACATTATGAAATTTAAACAGCTTGATAGTGAACATGTTGCTCCTGCTTAAGAAAGAATTAAATCTTTGGTTAAAAATTGCCCTACTCATGGACTCACTGCTTGGATGATTATCCAAACTTTTTATGCATGTTTGAACTTCTCCTCAAGAAACCTGTTGGATTCTGCTGCTGGAGGTACTTTTATGGGACTCACCTTGGGTGCTGCAACAAGGCTCCTTGATAATATGATGGTTAACTACTCTGAATGGCATGTTGAGAGAACTTCACATGGTAAGAAGGTAAATTCTGTTGAGGAAACTTCCTCTTTGAGTGAAAAGATTGATGTTATTATGGTTATGCTTGTTAATGGGAAAGCTCCTCTAGATCCTAATAGTGTTCCCTTAGCCTCTTTGGTTGCATAAGAAGAGCAAGTTGATGTGAACTTCATTAGAAACAACAATTTCAACAACAATGCCTATAGGAATAATTTTGGTAGCAACAACAATTATAGGCCTTATCCTTCTAATAATGGCAATTACTATGGAAGCTCTTACAATAATGCTAGAAGTGCCCCCTCTGAACTTGAATTCATGCTCAAAGACTTTATTAGTAAACAAACCACTTTCAATAAGACTATAGAGGAAAAACTTTTAACTGTTGAGAAAAATACATCCTCTTTGTCTGAAGATCAAACTTCCTTGGTTAATAAAATGGCTGCTAAACCTGAAACTATGGAAAACACATTTGCAACTACTCATGCCATACAAGTTACTATTGATGAAAATGTTAGGCTGTTAGCTCAACTTCATGCTAGGTGGGAAAGGGAAGCTGAAATTGATAGAAACAATAGTGTGTGCACTATCACCACTAAACCACAAGTAGCCCCTATTCCTCCTCCTACTATGCCTAAGCCTATCGATCCTACTACTAGTGATGCTAAGTTTGATTTTGATATTGATGGTTGCAATATTTCTAAAGTGATTATGTTCCTACAAAAGCTTGCTAGAAGTCCTGATGCTAGTGATATGCATGTTGCCTTTACCAAACACATTACATATGCTCTTGTTAAGATTAAGGAAGAGAAGCTAAAACACAAAGCTTCTATTCCTAGGAAAGTAGAAGATAGTTGGGAACCCATTTTTAATATGCAAGTGAATGACTTTGATCTCAAAGCTTCATGTGATCTTGGTTCTAGTGTCTCTATTATGCCTAGGAAGATTTATGAAATGCTTGATTTGCCACCATTAGAAGATTGTTATTTGGATGTCCCACTCAATGATAATGCTAAGAAGAAACTCATGGGGAGTATTAATGATGTTCTCATTATGGTTAACAATGCTTATGTCCCTGTTTATTTCTATGTTTCGGATGTTCAATACAATGCTTATTGTCCCATTACTTTGGGAAGACCTTTTCTTAGAACAGTTGGTGCCATCATTGATATGAAAAAAGGCACCATCAAATATCAATTTCCATTCAAGAAAGGTATTGAACACTTCCCTATAAGGAGAGAGAAGTTGCTTTTTTCTCCTCCTTTGAAAGCAAGGTTTGATGTTAATGCTTCTTCATTTGAAAATACTTGATTCTTCTTGCTTCTTGTGTCTAACTTAAAGGCGTTAAAGAAAAGTACTTGTTGGGAGATAACCCAAGAGTTTCCTTGAGTCTTGGAAGTTATTACTACTGTAGTGACCTCTCCTTATCTTTTTTTTTTGCTTTTTGTGCGAAGAATGACCTCTAATGAGAGGGAACTAAGATTTGGGGAAGTTGTTGTCCCGAAACAGATTTCTATCCTCCACCAAAACAATTCGTGAGGAGGATCTATAACTCTGATTGAGCTCAAAATTTATGAAACAATCCCCCAGTATGTTGGCTAACTTTCATTAGTTCAACACTTTTTTATTTGAGCAACATAAGATGTCCGAAAAAATTCGTTTCTACCTGCTGGTCTGTTTTGACAGATTTCTGCCATTATTTGCATTTGCTTCTTATTGATTCCTTTTTAAGCTCTCTTCAGGTAAATTGAGTTTCTTTGAAGGAGTTACTTCAGTAGCTTGTGTTTTTAGTGAAAATACTTGCTGTTCCAAAGCTTTGCCAGCGGTCTAATATCTTTTGAATAAGCTAATGTTGCTTTTGAAGATTGTGTGAAGTTTTGTATGAAGGAAAAAAAATTCAGGTGTAGAGAGAGAATGATGAAATGAGATGAAAGATGGACAAGAGCTCAAGCTTGGGTATGCCACCATGGTGTCAACCCAAGAAATATCCAATAGGTACAAGCGTCAAATCTTGGGGATGCCCAAGGCATCCCCTTCTTCATCAATAAAAAGCTAAGGTCTGTCTAAACACTTCACTTTTATTGTTTCATGCACAGTTGTGTTGTTCTTGGAGCGTCTTAGTTTTCATTTGCTTTGCTTAGTTTGTTTAGTTTGCTTTAGTAGTTTGTACCCCCATTCTAGCTATGTTGTTTTGCAAATAAGTTTGCTTGGTGTTTGGAAAGGAGTAGTAAGTTCTTGCTTGAAGTGCAAGAGGAGCTTGCATTGACTGTGACTTAGACTTTAGCATGACATGCTAGGTGTTGTTTTAGCATTATGATTAGTGATTATTGTTGTAGCAAGTCTTGTTCCAAACAATTGGTATTGCTTAGTGTACCTTGAAGAAATTATGCGTTGTTTTAGCATGCAAAAGCATAGTATTGTGGTATTCTCCTTTGATGTTTTGCTTGGGTTGACTTGGCACATGCTCACACCATGTTATGACTATGACAAGTCACCATTAGCCTCTATGATCATTTAGTCCTTGACTTGTAGTACCACTCTTTGCTTTGATTAGTTTTCTTTGTTGCATTGCATAATTATGGCCATTATTGCTCTCTTAGTTGGTTGCTCCCAGTCTTTTGCTAGCCTCCACTTGTATGAGTAAGTTCTACTCATGCTTCCAACTCCCAAGAAACCAATTTATTCCAAAGTGTCCACTATAAACTCCTATGCATGGTGTGTTACACAGTTCCAAGTATATTCTTATTTTCAACTATCTTCCAATTAAAAACTATTTTGTTATGTGAAAACTTAGTGATTAAAGCCCTCACGAACTTGATGGCACATTTTATTCTTTGCCCCTAATACACTTGAACCATTGAGGCAACTTTGTTGTATATGCTCGCACTTATAAGTTGGGATTAGCAGAACCGTGCTGTCACGGGGAACATTTTCAACATTGCACTTGTACTTTTTGTACTCCGTTGATATCATGCTCTTTTGTCTATGGATGTTACTAGTGTGAAATGAAGTGGGAACTTGTAAGTTCATGGAGTTTGTATTCTGTGTTAGAGAAACGCCTAGGCCGCTAGCCTAAGTCATGCCTAATCATGGTGGAAACTTGCAGCATCACCATAGTGACATCTATGAAGTATTCTTCTTATAGAAAAAGAGAGACACATTGAGAAAAGAGGAAAGAGAGAAAAAAGCACCATATTCCCATGGTACATAATAAGAATTGCTGAGATGCTCATTGTCTGCTTGCCTTGTCATTTTGGTTATGGGAAAGCTCCCGTACCATGTGCAAGGGGTACCCCGTTGACGGTTCTCAATGATATGCAAATACTTAAAGTGACAAGAACTTGCTTGGGCCCTAAGTTGAGTATCCATGAGGTGTAGCCCTAATAGTCAAGGGACTTGAGATTGCCAACTTATACTTTGTCAAGCATATACTCCAACTTTGCCACTCTAACCTTAACCACTTCAAGATGCTTATGATAGGGGCAATGAGGGCTAAAAGCTAATAAGTACCATAATTTTTGGAAGCTCTTTTTGAAACTTGTAATCCCTGCTTTGTTTACAAAAAGGCTTTTCTTCTACCATTATTTGAGTCTCCACCTTCTACCTTTAGGCACCATTAAGAGAGCATAGTTGTCATTCTGTGTGCAGTGTTCCAAAGCTTATTAATTGATGCATATTGTGTTATTACTTGTTCTTGTGCTACTTGTTTCTAGTCACCCTTGTGAACTTTGAAGGTGTCCTATTCATCTATATTGCTACTCTATGAGGGACAAGCTGATTGCCACTATGCTATGTTTTCTACATGTGAAACAAACAGACGTTTTTCAATGCATATTATTCATGATCTTTGTTTGTAGCTTGCCATGTTGCATGCATAGTTACTATGTCCTATTGTTAGAACTCCATCTTTCTGTAGGGGTTCGTAGCATGTAAAACAAAAATTTTCTATCGCATACAAACAAACAAGCCAAGATCTATCTACTAGATTGTAGCAACGAGTCGATGGAATAACTTACCCTCGAAGATTCCAAAGTGTTTAACGAGAGCGGATTCTCGTGGGTGATGTAGTCGTACTCTTCCCGATCTCAAGATCGTGTAGACGATCCTTCCGGCACTGCATTCCGGCAGCGCTCCCGCAGTCGGTCACACGTTCGGTACTCGACGAAGACCTTCCTCTCCCTTGTTCCAGCAGGCAGCGGAGGTTGTAGCACTCTCCTCGCGATTCCGGCAGCACAACGGCGTGGTACCGGAAGTAGAGGGGAGATCCCGCAGGGCTTCGCCTTAAGCCGGAGCGAGTATGGTGGAGTATGAGAGAGGGCTATTAGTGGTCTAGGGATTAGACACACCAATTAGAAGGCTCTAAACCGAAGGCTAGGGCAATTAGAAGCTCTAAACCAAAACGGCTCTAAACCGGAGATTAGAGGATAGGAACTTGTGTGTCTAGAGGAGGAGGCCCTGCCCCTCCTCTTATAGGTGGGAGGCGCGGCCAAGGGGAGGGGAGTCCCTCCCCAAGTCGGCCTTGGGTGGCGCGCCGGCTTGGAGAGGAGACTCCTCCCCCAAGTCGGTTCCAACCACCTCTTGCTTGTTTCCCACAGTTTCCTGTTTTAGCCGTTTGACTTTCAAACTGGACATTTGACTTTTCTGTTTTAGGATTCAATTTAATCCTTTATTTGGAACAGCAAGAACACTTAGTACATGATGCAATCATTCCAATATGTAATGACACATTCATGTACCCCTCCCCCCTCTCGGAGTGCCGGACATTCCGGAACCTTCTAGAACATTCACCGGAATCATTTCCGAACTCCGATACGGGACTTTCCTTATATGAATCTTATTCTCCGGACCATTCCGGATCACCTCGTGATATCCCGGATCCCATCCGAGACTCTGAACAACATTCGTTCTCTTTCTCATAATACCATAACTACTCAAAACAACGTCGAATCCTTAAGCGTGTCTCCCTACGGTTCGTGAATTATGCGGACATGATCGAGACACTTCTCCGAACAATAACCAATAGAGGAATCTGGAAATTCATATGGCTCCCACATATTTCTACGATTACTTTGCGATCGAATGAACCACTTACATACGATACCAATTTCCCTTTGTCTCACGATAGTTTACTTATCCGAGGTTATGATCGTCGGTATCTCTGCATACCTAGTTCAACCTCGTTACTGATAAGTACTCTTTTCTCGTTCCCGTGATATGTGATCCCTTGTGAGCCAGTCACATGCTTGCAAGCTAATTGGATGACATTCCACCGAGAGGGCCCAGAGTATATCTATCCGTCATATGGATGGACAAATCCCACTCTTGATCCATGTGTCTCAACCAATACTTTCCGAACACTCAATGCCACCTTTATAGCCACCCAGTTACGGTGTGGTGTTTGATGTCATCAAAGCATCCATCCGGTAAAGGTGATATGCATGATCTCATGGTCGAAGGAATTAGGTTACTATGTATCAGAAAGCATATAGCAATTGAACTATTGAAATGACTTGATCTTTATGCTACGCTTATCTATAGGAGTATGTCCACCATATCATTCTCCTAACGATATGATCTTGTTGTTGATAACATCTCAATGTTCATGATAGGGAAACCACAATCATTTATCAACCAACAAGCTAGTGAAGTATAGAGGCTATACTAGGGACTTCAAATTAAGTTTACAAATCACACAAGTATTAATGTTTCCTTGTTAATACTATTATAGCATGTATGTAAACATTTATCATAAACACAAAGATATAATAATAACTATATTTATTATTGCCTCTAGGGCATATCTCCAACAGTCTCCCACTTGCACTAGAGTCATCTAATCTAGATTACATGGTAATATACCGAACACCCATGGCAGTTTGGTGTTGGTCATGTTTTGCCCTCGGGAGAGGTTTAGTCAACGGATCCGCCACATTCAGATCTGTGTGTACTTTGCAAATCTTTATATCCCCAACCTAGATATGTTCTCGAATAGCGTGAAAACGTAGCTTGATATGCTTCAGCTTCTTGTGTGACCTTGGTTCTTGCGCATTGGCTATGGCGCCCATGTTATCACAGTAGATAGACATTGGGTCCAGCGCACTAGGAACCACACCCAGCTCTGTAATGAACTATTTCATCCATATCGCTTCTTGTGAAGCCTCCGAAGCAACCATGTATTCCGATTCAGTTGAAGATCTCGCCACAACGCTTTGCTTTGCACTCCTCCAGCTAACTGCTGCACCATTCAAAATAAATACGTATCCAGATTGTGATTTAGAATCATCCGGATCGGTGTTCCAACTAGCATCGGTGTAACCATTAACAACGAGCTGTTCATCACCTCCATAAGAAAGAACCATATCCTTAGTTCTTCTCAAGTACTTAAGGATGTTTTTGACCGCTGTCCAATGATCCACTCCTGGATCACTTTGATATCTGCTAGTTAAACTAACAGCATATGCAATGTCGGGTCTAGTACATAGCATGGCATACATTAGAGATCCTATGGCTGAGGCATAGGGAGTCTTACTCATCCTTTCTATATCTTCTGCCGATGTCGGACTTTGAGTTTTACTCAAGATCGTATTGGGCAACATGGGCAAGAACCCTTTCTTGCTTTCTTCCATTCCAAACCTCTTTAGAACTTTGTCCAAATATGTACTCTGTGACAATGATATTTGGCGTTTCGATCTATCTCTATAAATCTTTATGCCTAATATGTAAGCTGCTTCGCCAAGATCCTTCATTGAAAAACTATTATTCAAATATTATTTGACACTATTAAGAAGGTCTACATCATTCCCAATCAACAATATGTCATCCACATATAGTATTAAGAATGCTACAGAGCTCCCACTCACTTTCTTGTAAATACAAGCTTCTCCATAAGTTTGTATAAAACCAAAACTTTTGATTACCTTATCAAAACGTTGATTCCAACTTCGGGATGCTTGCTTCAATCCATAGATGGACCGTTGAAGTTTGCATACCTTGTTAGCATCTTTAGGATCGACAAAACCTTTGGGTTGCATCATATACAACTCTTCATCAATATCTCCATTGAGGAATGCTGTTTTGACATCCATCTGCCATATCTCATAATCATAATATGCAGCGATTGCTAACATAATCCTCACAGACTTTAGCTTCGCTACCGGTGAGAAAGTCTCATCGTAGTCAACTCCTTGAATTTGTCGAAACCCTTTTGCGACAAGTCGAGCTTTATAGACAGTAACATTACCATCAGCATCTGTTTTCTTCTTGAAAATCCATTTGTTCTCGACAGCCTTTCGGCCATCCGGTAAGTCCACGAAAGTCCATACTTGGTTTTCGTACATGGATCCAATCTCGGATTTCATGGCTTCTTGCCATTTATTGGAATCTGGGCTCATCATCGCTTCCTCATATGTCTCGGGGTCATCGGTGTTGTCCACCAACATGACACTCATAACGGGATCATACCAATCTGGAGTGGTACGAGTTCTCGTTGACCTCCGAGCCTCTGTAGCAACTTCAACTGAAGTTTCATGATCACCATCATTAGCTCCCTCTCTAATTGGTGCAGGCACCACAGGAATTTCTTCCGGTGCTGCGCTACTCGCAATTTCGAGAGAAGGTTCGACAACCTCGTCGAGTTCTACTTTCCTTCCAGTCACTTCTTTCGAGAGAAATTCCTTCTCTAGAAAGGATCCATTCTTGGCAACGAAGATTTTGCCTTCGGATCTATGATAGAAGGTATACCCAATAGTTTCCTTTGGGTATCCTATGAAGACGCATTTTTCCGCTTTGGGTTCAAGCTTGTCCGGCTGTAACTTCTTTACATAGGCTTCGCATCCCCAAACTTTAAGGAACGACAATTTAGGTTTCTTCCCAAACCATAATTCATACGGTGTCGTTTCAACGGATTTAGATGGTGCCCTATTTAAAGTGAATGCGGCTGTTTCTAATGCATAACCCCAAAATGATAGCGGTAAATCTGTAAGTGACATCATAGAACGAACCATATCTAAGAGAGTTCGATTATGACGTTCGGACACACCATTACACTGTGGTGTTCCCGGCGGTGTCAATTGTGAAAGTATTCCGCATTTCTTTAAATGCTCGCCAAACTCGTAACTTAGATATTCACCTCCATGATCAGAACGTAGAAATTTAATGTTCTTGTTACGTTGATTCTCTACCTCACTTTGAAACTCCTTAAACTTCTCAAAAGTTTCGGACTTATGTTTCATGAAATAGATATACCCATATCTACTCAAGTCATCCGTGAAGGTAAGAACATAACGATAACCACCGCGCGATGCTACACTCATTGGACCACACACATCGGTATGTATGATTTCCAATAAGTCCGTAGCTCGCTCCATTATACCAGAAAATGGAGTCTTAGTCATTTTTCCCATCAGACATGCTTCGCATCTTTCAAGTGATTCAAAATCAAGTGATTCAAGAAGTCCATCGGAATGGAGTTTCTTCATACGTTTCACTCCAATGTGACCAAGACGACAGTGCCACATATAGGTCGAATTATCGCTTGATTTCAAACGTTTAGCCTCAATGTTGTTGATATGTGTATTTCCACTATCGAGATTCAATAAGAATAGACCATCTATCAAAGGTGGATGTGCGTAAAACATATTACTCATATAAATCGAACAACCATTATTCTCTGACTTAAACAAGTAACCGTCTCGCAATAAACAAGATCCCGATATAATGTTCATGCTCAACGCAGGCACCAAATAACAATTATTTAAGTATAAAACTAATCCCGATGGTAGATGAAGGGGTAGCGTGCCGACCGCGATCACATCAACCTTTGATCTATTTCCCACGCGCATCGTCACCTCGTTCTTCGCTAGCTTCCGTTTATTCTGCAGCACCTGTTTCGAGTTACAAATATGAGCAACCGAACCAGTATCAAATACCCAGGCACTACTACGAGTACTAGTGAGATACACATCAATAACATGTATATCAGATATACCTTTCTTCTTGATGTTGCCGTTCTTCAAATCCGCCAAGTACTTTGGGCAATTCCGCTTCCAGTGACCTTCTCCCTTGCAGTAAAAGCACTCAGTATCAGGCTTAGGTCCAGCCTTGGTCTTCTTCGCCGGCGTGGTAACTTTCTTACCACCCTTCTTGAAGTGTCCCTTTTGCTTAGACTTGCCTTTCTTGAATTTGGTGGTCTTATTGACCAACAACACTTGGTGCTCTTTCTTGATCTCCACTTCTGCAGATTTCAACATGGCAAAGAGTTCTGGCAACGTCTTGTTCATGTTCTGCATGTTGTAGTTCATCACAAAGTTCTTGTAACTTGGTGGTAGTGATTGGAGGACACGGTAAATCCCCAAAGCATTAGGAATCACTATACTCAAGCTTTGAAGTTTGTTTGCGTGCCCAGACATCTTAAGCACATGCTCACTGACGGAGCTGCCCTCTTCCATCTTGCAGTTAAAGAACTTTTCAGAAGCCTCATAGCTTTCAATTGCCGCATGAGTCTCAAAAATCAATTTGAGATCCTCGACAATATCATATGGGTCTGAATCCTCAAACCTTTTCTGAAGCTCCGATTCCAAACCATACAAGATAGCACACTGAACTATGGAGTACTGATTCTTCCGAGCGAGTTAAACATTCTTTACTTCATCGGGAGCATCATCTGCAGGTGGGTCACCCAGCGGTGCATCCAGCACATAGGTCAAATTACCAGCTGTGAGGACAATCCTCAAATTGCGGAACCAATCCGCGAAGTTGCTTCCATTGTTTTTCAACTTTTCTTTCTCTAGGAACGCATTAAAATTGATGGTAGGGGCTGCCATTGATCTACAACATATTTGCAATATTTTAGACTAAGTTTATGACAAATTGAGTTCAAATTAATTAATGAAATTAAACTAGGTGAACTCCCACTCAAAACAACATCCCTCACATTGTTTTAGTGATCACACGAACCAAATCCACCATATCAACACCGATCATCACGAGAGTTGATATAGTTTCAATGGCGAACAATCGACATGTTCATCATATCTACTATATGATTCATGCTTTACCTTTCGGTGATCCGTGTTCCGAGACCATGTCTGTACATGCTAGGCTCGTCAAGATCAAACCTTAGTTTCCGCATGAGCAAATCTGGCTTGCTCACGTTGTATACACTTGCAGAATCTAACACACCCGATCATCACGTGGTGCTTCGAAACAACAAGCTTTAGCAATGGTGCTAACTAAGGGTGAACACTTTATGACTTGAAATTGATGTGCATGAGGGATCATCTTATAATGCTACCGTCGTCTACTAAGCAATACAAAATGCATAAAGGATTAACATCACATGCAATTCAATATATATGTGATATGATGTGGCCTTTCTTCTTCGTGCTTTCGATCTCTATCTTCAACCACGAACATGATCTCCATCATCACCGGCATTGCATCAAGGTCAATGACGCTTCTCCATGGTTGTCGTCCACCGGCTTCAACTATTACAACTACTTTGAATAGACACGCGGGTCTTAACATAAATTAAAGACAACCATATGGCTCCTGCCGGTTGCCAACTTACAATAAGGAACATTGCATACATCAAATATAATCACAATCATGGCCATATCACATCACTGCACACCCCTGCAAAACAAAGTTAGACGCCTCTACTTTCTTTGCATATTTTACGTGGTTTGGGGCTTTCAATAAGTGTCGTTCTAACTTACAAACAAGAACCACAACATTGATACTAGCATTGTTGATCACCCGTTGTAAATTGGATCTTAACTATGCTAGGAGAAACAGGCACCCGCAAAGCCACTTATGCAATACAAGTTGCATGTCAAGCGTGGAGCAAGTCTCATGAACGATGTCATGTAAGGTTAGCCCGGGCCGCTTCATCCCAACATACCGCAAGATGCAAAGTACACAAGAAGCAATCGACAATAAAAGCATCAACGCCCACAATGACCATTGTGTTCTACTCGTGCAACAGATCTACATATAGACACGACTCTGATACCACTGTAGGGGTTCGTAGCATGTAAAACAAAAATTTTCTATCGCATACAAACAAACAAGCCAAGATCTATCTACTAGATTGTAGCAACGAGTCGATGGAATAACTTACCCTCGAAGATTCCAAAGTGTTTAACGAGAGCGGATTCTCGTGGGTGATGTAGTCGTACTCTTCCCGATCTCAAGATCGTGTAGACGATCCTTCCGGCGCTGCGTTCCGGCAACGCTCCCGCAGTCGGTCACACTTTCGGTACTCGACGAAGACCTTCCTCTCCCTTGTTCCAGCAGGCAGCGGAGGTTGTAGCACTCTCCTCGCGATTCCGGCAGCACAACGGCGTGGTACCGGAAGTAGAGGGGAGATCCCGCAGGGCTTCGCCTTAAGCCGGAGCGAGTATGGTGGAGTATGAGAGAGGGCTATTAGTGGTCTAGGGATTAGACACACCAATTAGAAGGCTCTAAACCGAAGGCTAGGGCAATTATAAGCTCTAAACCAAAACGGCTCTAAACCGGAGATTAGAGGATAGGAACTTGTGTGTCTAGAGGAGGAGGCCCTGCCCCTCCTCTTATAGGTGGGAGGCGCGGCCAAGGGGAGGGGAGTCCCTCCCCAAGTCGGCCTTGGGTGGCGCGCCGGCTTGGAGAGGAGACTCCTCCCCCAAGTCGGTTCCAACCACCTCTTGCTTGTTTCCCACAGTTTCCTGTTTTAGCCGTTTGACTTTCAAACTGGACATTTGACTTTTCTGTTTTAGGATTCAATTTAATCCTTTATTTGGAACAGCAAGAACACTTAGTACATGATACAATCATTCCAATATGTAATGACACATTCATGTACCCCTCCCCCCTCCCGGAGTGCCGGACATTCCGGAACCTTCTAGAACATTCACCGGAATCATTTCCGAACTCCGATACGGGACTTTCCTTATATGAATCTTATTCTCCGGACCATTCCGGATCACCTCGTGATATCCCGGATCCCATCCGAGACTCCGAACAACATTCGGTCTCTTTCTCATAATACCATAACTACTCAAAACAACGTCGAATCCTTAAGTGTGTCTCCCTACGGTTCGTGAATTATGCGGACATGATCGAGACACTTCTCCGAACAATAACCAATAGAGGAATCTGGAAATTCATATGGCTCCCACATATTTCTACGATTACTTTGCGATCGAATGAACCACTTACATACGATACCAATTTCCCTTTGTCTCACGATAGTTTACTTATCCGAGGTTATGATCGTCGGTATCTCTGCATACCTAGTTCAACCTCGTTACTGATAAGTACTCTTTTCTCATTCCCGTGATATGTGATCCCTTGTGAGCCAGTCACATGCTTGCAAGCTAATTGGATGACATTCCACCGAGAGGGCCCAGAGTATATCTATCCGTCATATGGATGGACAAATCCCACTCTTGATCCATGTGTCTCAACCAATACTTTCCGAACACTCAATGCCACCTTTATAGCCACCCAGTTACGGTGTGGTGTTTGATGTCATCAAAGCATCCATCCGGTAAAGGTGATATGCATGATCTCATGGTCGAAGGAATTAGGTTACTATGTATCAGAAAGCATATAGCAATTGAACTATTGAAATGACTTGATCTTTATGCTACGCTTATCTATAGGAGTATGTCCACCATATCATTCTCCTAACAATATGATCTTGTTGTTGATAACATCTCAATGTTCATGATAGGTAAACCACAATCATTTATCAACCAACAAGCTAGTGAAGTATAGAGGCTATACTAGGGACTTCAAATTAAGTTTACAAATCACACAAGTATTAATGTTTCCTTGTTAATACTATTATAGCATGTATGTAAACATTTATCATAAACACAAATATATAATAATAACTATATTTATTATTGCCTCTAGGGCATATCTCCAACACTTTCATGCACATGTTCTTTGATCCCAGCTTTCAATGTTTGCACATGGTTGGATCTTTATTGTGAGGGTGCATGTCACCTAAAAAATTATTCTTTTATCACTTACCTACTCTAGGACGAGCAGGAGTTAAGCTTGGGGATGCTGATACGTTGGAAACATATCTATAATTTTTGATGCTCCATGCTTGTTTAGTATCTACTTTGCTTTACTTGTCTACACTTTGAGGTGCTTTTTACATGTTTTATGGTACTAACCTATTAACAAGTTGCAAAAGTGCCAGATGCCTGTTTTCTGCTATTTTTGGTTTTAGAAAAGTTAGTAAAGAAATATTATCGAAATTGGACGGGACGAAGGACAAAGTCAATAACTTTCCTTGGGGAACAAGAAGTCTAGAGGAGAGACGAGGAGGCCGGCCAGAGGGCCAGACCCCCCCCCAGGCGCGGGTGGGCCCTACCTCGCGCCTGGCTAGGGTTTGGCTGCCCTGGTGGCCGCCTCGGTCTCCCCCTTCGCCTATAAGAAGCCCCCGATACAAAAACTCTCAGTACCCGATCAGAAATCCACGAAACCGTCTGTAGCCGCCACCACCATCATCCCTAGATCGGGGGATCTGAAGCTATTCCCGGCACCCTGCTAGAGGGGAGATCATCCCGGAGGCCTTCTCTCCGGTATGATTCGTGAGTAGTTCCACCTTGGACTATGGGTCCATGTAGTAGCTAGATGGTTGTATCTCCTCCTTTATGCTTTCATGTATAGATCTTGTGATCTCTGTTCATGATCAAGATCTAATCTATTTGTAATCATGCATGTTGTGTTTGAGGGGATCAGATGGATATTGTGATTATTATGTTGGTTTGATTAATGGTTTTGTCTTTATAATTCTATCATGTCTATGTTGTTTGTGATCCTGCATGCTCTCTGTTGCTAGTGGTTATCTTGGCCAAGTAGTTGTTAGTGACTCCAAGAGGGAGTATTTATGCTCGATAGTGGGTTCATGCCTCTAGTTTCCAAGGGAAGTGACAATAATCTCTTCGATTGTAGATGTGCTGTTGCTACTAGGGAGAAAACAACGGTCTCTTGTTCATGGAACATGTGGACTGTTTACCTTACACACTTTGCTTAAAGCAGTTGTCTGTTACTTGCAACTTAATATTGGAGGGGGTTCAGATGATAACCTGAAGGTGGACTTCTAGTCATAGATGCAGTTGGATGACGGTCTATGTAAATTGTTGTATTTCCCAATCAACTTCATAGGATCTTTCTGGCTAGTAATTGCATTATTATGCCTTGCTCAGTTCCTGTCAATTGCCCCGCTGTAATTTGTTTACCCTTCATGCCATGTTGTTTATCAAAGGAGAGAACCTCTAGTGAACTATGGACCCCGGTCCAATCTTTACCATTGATACATCTTCCACTGTTACTTGTTTACTTGCTGCAAACCATTACCTTCCACACCATACGTTTAATCCTTTGTTATAGCAAACCGGTGAGCTTGACAACCTCACTAATTCGTTGGGACAGAGTCTTGAGTTTGTGTTGTGCATGTCTCCACGTTGTTTGCAACACCTGTGTGACATTTCCTTCCTCCTTCTGGTTCGATAACCTCGGTCTCAACTAAGGGAAGACTTGCTGCTTGCTTCTTTACACCTTGCTCTTGGGGTTTCCAACGAAGCGCTTCCACATCAAACACCAGGCGCCATCAAGCTTTCTGGTGCCGTTACTGAGGAATCTACTCCAACCTCTTCCACCTCGTCAAGCGCTATCACACACCCACTCTAGAAAACACAAGAGACCATAAAGCGACATGAACGAACACCCCAAACACGACACCCTACACCGCGCCAACAAAAACATGCCATGACACTAGGATACCCCCATCAAGCAACTGCAGATGCCATTCTGTTGGATCCAGGGTAGGCAACATCCAAGGTGGTGAGAAAATCGCAAACCTCTCTGCCGATGACATCCCTAGGAAGCGGTGTCAATAGTCCCAACTTAGCAATCTCATCACCTACAGGAATCACATGCATGCCTGACTAAGGCGAGAGAGAGTGCAATATCGACATCACCACTCTTTTTAAAGCCAAGCGCCTCACTCTGCGAAGAAGCCACACTTAAGATCTCGCGCAATCTCTCACGCGAGTCAGACTGCACTTCCTCAATGGAAGGAGGAAGAACCATACCACCGCACAACACCAGAAGCTGAGGCATGATCTGCATGACTGGAGCCATGGTCGCCGAGCTCGCCCTAGCATGAGGAGGGAAATAACCATAAAGGCCCCTTCGCTCACCCCTACTTTATCAACATCAGCACGACCAAATGATTGGTAGGCGGCCAGGAGAGCCTACCCAACGCAGCTTCCCAATTGCTCGCAGCCAGCCATGCAAGAAATCAACAACTTAGTGAAGAGGACAAAGAACCTCCTCAAGCCGAAGAGGAGCCACGTAAAGTAGCTCCAGTAGATCAGAGTGTAACAACTGAACTTGCTCCTCTATACCGGATTGCAACAACATATCCGCTGAGGCCAAAGAGCCAATATGAACGGATACAACTAACGCCTAAGTCCCACGACAAGGCAAGTCGCCCAAGTCTAAGACGTTTTCATCACTAGATCTTCCTCCACGAGTCGCTCCAATTTTTATGAACCAAGCGTCTCTTCCGTAGGTCTAGCAGATTCAGTATGTAAACCGGCAGGGGTTGATTAGCTACTTCTGAACCATTAAAGCATGTATAATGCAAGATGCTTAGAATAGTGCTTAAAAAAATAAATCGATTTTTTTAATCACCGACGCTTATTTATACTAGGTAGATGCCTAACTAAGCACTTGTTCTATAGAAATAAGCACCAATGGTTAGCAAGATGGTTGGTTTATTTTTGTAAGCACTCCTATAAGCACCTCCCGTTGTACATGTTCTTACAAGCAAACATCGGCTTTTATCGTTCAACCATATTATTTGTGTTTTTCCATATGACTCCAACGAGTCAGGTTCCATTATCAGAACGATAACAAAACATATGTCTTAAGCAACATCCCGATAGAGGACATAGTTTTTAGACCAACAACCAGCAACTAACCAAAAGCCAACCAGACTTCCAATGGCAACACTACAACCAAAGGACAATTGGACAAGGTTTTCCGCACGACGACGAACACACATCCACTCAGTCCACAGTGACATCAACGTCCTCATCCACTTCTCCATTCTTGATGCCCAGAGTCGCAACTTGCATGGCCGCTTCATGCACACGCAACGCCAGCTGTTGGATGCGATCAGCTCCATCAATCAGCACCTCCCTATTCTGAGCATTCTGAAGTCCTGCCCAATATCAAAGAAACGCACACATATACCAAATTAATCTCAGAGGGTAAGAAATCAATTTCCCTTCAAAACATGCTTTATTTCTAGTTTTCCAAAGAGACCAACACAAAACCGCCACATAAACAATGTGCACATTAAAGCCAAAGGGAAGGAGTTTCATAATCCACCAAAAATACTTAGTGAAGCACGAAGGTCTATTCTTAGCACCCAAAACAGTCGCCACAGTACTCCACGTGCACCCAGCAGCAGGACACTCAAAGAAAAGATGGTTAATAGTTTCATCCATAGGACAAAAACGACAAACATAGCTCCCAACCCATTTTATTTTCTTTATATTATCTTTAGTTGCAATTACATTATGCCAAATCATCCATAATCATATTTTAATCTTAAGAGGCAATTTTTCTTTCCACAATGTCTAAAGGACCTGTCAGGACCCACATCAGAGATTTTATTATACAGTGATTTACAGTGATTTGACAGTGAAGATACCAGATTTGGTGTATATGCTATAGGCTAAAGCCTGATGGTCTAAAGCTGTTGTGAGGCCATCTGCCCCGTGCATGCCTTTTTTTGAGATTGCCACCCTTTATTTCATTACATAATAACGTTTGTATGAACACCTTCAGGTGGACTTTGGTATTGGACATAGCGTCCAACACTAGAGTAAGCAGAACTCCTAAACATTGTGTGCATAGATATTTGGTCCATGATTCTCATGAACAATCTCGATTAGTTGAAATGCCTTCTTTGTTTCCTTCATTTTCTGGGCTACCTGTCCATACTTTCCCAATCGTTCTTGTGACTGGATAGTCCATATTGCATGTGTGCATAAATATTTGGTCCACGATTCTCATGAACAACCTTGATCATTTGAAATGTCTTCTCTGTTTCCTTTATTTCCTGGACTACCTGTCCATACTTTCCCAATCGGTCTTGTGACTAGATAGCCCATACTGCATTGGCATAGCCACGCGCATGCCTGGGCATGCAGTGACTGGACCTGGGCCTCAGCCGATCTGTGAGGTTATCTATTACGTGCATGCGTGGGCATGTAGTCGCTGGACCTGGGCCTCAGCTTCTGTGCCACTGCCTATGGGCTAGAGGGGAGCCTTTCCGTGTCCGCTACAGGTGACGCAGGTAGGCGATGGGTGGTGCGTGCTGGCCGCTCCACCCATAGCTTTTTTTTGGATTTTGACTTTGACTGCTCTCCTCCCCTTTCTCAATTTTTTGACTTCTCCCTTGCCCTTGCGCGCCCTCTGTCGACACCACTCCCCCCTCACCATCGATCAACCTGAGAGAGAGAGAGAGAGAGAGAGAGAGAGAGAGAGAGAGAGAGAAGAGGACGTTGCCGGCAGCCCCCGCTCTCGGGGAGAGCCGCCCCAGCCAGGAGTCGAGGCGAGATGAGGGGGATGCGATGGGAAGGTGCCCAGCCTCGATCTACGACGACCAGGAACGAGCGCGTGGTGCCCGCATACTGATTCGACGGCGGTGTGCCACTTATAGGCTTCCTGTCAGCGACACATCAGTGGCCGTCGAAGGACAACTCCTTTTATCACCGACCACCTGTTTGACCGAAGGTCCCAGAACAGACATCACGGTATCATTTAACCTTTTTCTTGGAAACTAGGGTGTGAATCCCCCTGAAATCGCAAAGATTTATAGAAAGTTAAGATGGATGTTTCCTTCATATCTTCATTGCAGTACCAATTTGTGAAGTTCAAGAATGATGGCTACAAAATGCCTGGTAAAGGAAAGCGTGATGCTCCAATTGGTCAATTAGATGTTTGTCATTTTCAATATTTTTAGGGTGGGCTCTTTAAGACAAGTTGTCTCAACTTCTCCACATATTAAGTTAATGGCAATTCTGGTGTAATAAAAAAATACGTTTCAGATATTCCAAGAGAAATGCCACTGTAGTAGCCCAAGCTGACTTTTGTCTGTGTCTATCTATCCACATTTGGTACAAGGTAAGTAGGTAGATGTTGAAATGAAGCAAGATTTCCTGTAAATCTATCATTGAGATGACTCTTTTAATTGTAGGATGTGTTTTTATAAGAATATTTTGTATTATTATTATCAATGTAATACTTAGGCTAGAAAGATAACATACAGTAGATATACAAGATGGCAAGCAAATATACGACACTATTAAAGAAGCTCGGTCTTCTTTTGTGGAGTGAATGCAAAAGGTTGCCATCAGTTTATTCCACAACCGAAAACATTAAATTTTTTGAAAAATAGAAATGGTACGTAAATATTAGATGAACATGAGCTACCTGTAATCCAATACTTACATAAGTGATTAAATGCTAATATGATAGTTTCTAAATTATCAGGAAAATGGCCGGTCGGTACTTAGCAATCATCATTTTTCATGTCTTGATAATAGATGTTTCCAAAATATTTATGATATCTATACTTAAAATTACAAATACCTAGAAATAACGATACATCAGAGCACCATCAAACTGTACCATAACGGCCATGTTGTGCAAAAACGTTATAAAGGCAGCGAGGCGAAGCTCGCATGTTTGTCTGGTCTTCAATGAGGCTTGTCTCTAGTATCATTCAAGTTAATCAAAGCCAACATATTCCTCATATCCAACCACCGAGAAGAAATTCTAGGAGTGAGCCACCTCCTAAAGGTAAAGAATCAATCCAGACAGTACCAGTTTGCTGATTACAGACATCAGACAAATTAGGGAACTTTTTACGGAGGGAGAAGTTACCAAGCCATTGATCATATCAGAAATCAGTACTTCTCCCATCCCCTAACACCATTTTTCTCCCTGCCAGATAAATCTGTTTGATTTTCAACAAGTCTTTCCAAAAAGCAGAATCTACTTGTTTTATTTTAACTCTCCATACTCAATGAGAAATACCATATTTGGCCCTCGCAATCCTCTGCTACAGATTATTTGTTTTTTAACCTGTATTTGGTTGTTAGTTGGCAGGCATAGGTTGAGTAGAGCGCTGACCAGTTTACGAACTCGACAAATCTGGTGCTCCGTCCAAGGTCGCTACGCGCGTGCATCCCGATGCATCCAGTCTAGCCTACCGACCATACTCCAGTGGGTGTGGTTCACCACGTGCGCGTCACGGGCTTTCCTCTGAAGAGTCCGTACCCAGATCCGACGCCCGGCTGACGCTGAGGGCCCGCTAGCAGGACCCCGCCCGTCATGACCACCAGCCGGGCTCCACTTCCCCATGCCGTGTGGAAACAGATCACCACGAGCGCGCTGCAGCCTCTGCCACGGATCAAATAGGGGACAGCGCGGCGGACGGCGACACCCCCGCCCCGCCCACGCGCTCACGCACGCCAAGCCTTGGCATCATCGCGTCCGTGCTGTGGTCTCCCCCCAGCTATAAAGATCGATCCGGCTGCTCCTGCTGCAGCTGCTTGATTGGTCGATAGATCGCTGGTCGTCAACGGGAGGAGTGGAGATTTGATTCGGTTTCGGTTGTTCGGCGATGGGGGCGCTGTCACGGCCGGAGGAGGTGGTGGCGCTGGTCAAGCTGAGGGTGGCGGCGGGGCAGATCAAGCGCCAGATCCCGCCCGAGGAGCACTGGGCCTTCGCCTACGACATGCTCCAGAAGGTCTCCCGCAGCTTCGCGCTCGTCATCCAGCAGCTCGGACCCGAACTCCGCAATGCCGTAAGCAGTCCCCCTTCCACTCCCACAAATCCGCTCCGATTCGAGAGCTCCCTAGAGCCTCGTGAGATTTTGGGGGAAGTTTCTGAACCACGGCCGCTGATGTTGTTGTGCAGGTGTGCATCTTCTACCTCGTGCTCCGGGCCCTGGACACCGTCGGTGAGCACTACCCCTCCTCGTGCCGCTCTTCGCCTTTGAATCCGTTTTGCCGCCTCTGGTAGTAGAACCGGGGCGGTTTTTGATTGGTTTAGCTTTACTCTGTCCCGTTGACTCGAAGTGCGGTTTCGTTTCGAGTTCATCAGTGCTTTCCGTTTTAAGAGCAACACTCACTCTTATTTCTACTGCGAGTGCAGAGGACGACACCAGCATCCCAAACGACGTGAAGCTGCCCATCCTTCGGGATTTCTACCGCCATGTCTACAACCCCGACTGGCGTTATTCATGTATGCACGGGGGATCTCTACTAAGAACGAACGATTGTTGTGCTGTATATTACATTGTTCTTCCTGTTGATCTGATGGTGTCTGACCTTCAGGTGGAACAAACCACTACAAGGTGCTGATGGATAAGTTCAGACTCGTCTCCACGGCTTTCCTGGAGCTAGGCGAAGGGTAATTTCTGTCCCGAGTTCCTGACCGGTTGCTATTTTCTCAACTTTCCCTAGTTCCCAATTTGTGTTTGGGAATAAGTGGCATCATATGGGTTGCTGTTTCATCAAAGTCTTAGGGAACAGACCAACCACCATTCAGTCAGCACTGACGTCACTCAGAAAAATAAGACCTCTCTAAATGTGGAGCTTTCATTGGGTTGTAGTGCCGAAATATGAAATCGTTATGTCATAGTCAGGGTGGACAGGTGGAGTAGAAAATATAAAGTGCTCATGTTACAATACAAGTTAACATTCATCAGGAGCATCTGCTAGAACCATTTTGGCCATGTTGTCACAAGCGATTCACACAAAACAGGGGTCTGAAAAACTTTGAATAGTGGGAAATAGCTGTGCGTTGCAATGTTTCTTTTCTGTGCTCAGATATCATAAAGCACTAGAGCCATCCCAGTTTTTGCATTTTGTATGGAGCTCTTCCAAGCGGTACAAATGGCAGAGCCTCTGATATGCTGTTATCTGCGTGCCCTTTGTGTGCAGTGGGCGTCAAAGTGCCATTTGGAAAACTGAGAGGGTTCATTCAATAGTTTATAAATGTAAAATGACATTTAGTTTGTGAACCATGCTTTTGGATTCCTTTTAATACACTAGATGTGTTTTGCCCTTAAGTTGACAACACATTAAAGTTGCAGATACACGTTCCATCTCTTTAACCGGACTATTAAAGTCAGCGTAGTAACTTCACATGCTGCGAATGAAGCTTTCTTTCCCCTCATTTGTGTTTCCCTAGTTTGTCAGTTAATTTCACTAAAGTTCATTTGAAGCCTTTGCAGAAAATAATTATATTTCATTTTTTCAGATATCAAAAGGCAATTGAAGAAATCACTAGGCGAATGGGAGCAGGAATGGCAAAATTTATATGCCAGGAGGTTTGTTAGCCTAGATCAATTAAAATATGAAGTTATTATATAATCATTTTATGTATAAATATTCATTATATTTCTAGTATGAAGCGGAGCCTTGTTCAATTGTTAAGCGATATAGGATGCCGTTTTTATTTCATCTCTCAGTATAAATGTTTATGGCATATGGCTCATTCGGCTCTATCCTTAATGCCATATTTCTGTAGCTTTTAAAATATCTGATACTTTGTCAACTAACATATGAAGTTTCATGAATGAAAAAAAGAGAGAATGTGCTACATAAAAGTGAGTAGCCTGTAACACATTCAGAATGATACTCCCTCTGTTTCAAATTACTCCGCGCGCACGCTTATCTAGGTGGACTAGTACTCCCTCATTTTTCATTCAAAAAAATCCTGGAATTTTTGAAATAGATAGTATGTAATGTGTATTAAGTATTCCAAAAATCGAAGGAATTTTTGGATGAAAAATGAGAGAATACTAGCCCACCTAGATAAACGTGCGTGCGGAGTAATTTGAAACAGAGGGAGTATGAATACTTGTACCGGTATTCACCTGATAATAACTAAACTTTAGTCATTCAGTTGTGCCACACTTGCTTGTTACTACTATTTAGTTTGAAATTCCTTTTGGCTGTCATAGCAATATGTTAATGTTTTGGTCACTTCTATGGTTTGTGGGTACTGACATTATTGAATAGAAGTACTTCTGATATTTTGCCTGGACCTAGTAAAAAATGTGGAGTAAAGGAGATTTATTTGGCAAGGCCGCAAGAATAATTAGTTAGCTCTGGGAAAAAGGAAGAATGTACTGTTTGTAGACCATGGTTTTGTATATATATTTATTAATATCAATTAAATGCTGACATTGGTGTTTGTTTGAACTAATTGGGAACAACTTCCTGTTGTAGGTTGAAACTATTGATGACTATAATGAGTACTGCCACTATGTAGCAGGGCTAGTAGGCTATGGACTTTCCAGGCTCTTTCATGCTGCTGGGACAGAAGATCTGGCTTCAGATCAACTTTCGAATTCAATGGGTTTGTTTCTTCAGGTATTTTTATAATTATTGTTTTAATCATATATCTATACTTCCACTGTCATAATGAATGGAAACCTTTTTTTAATTTACCCTGTAGCTAATAGTTGGGCTTCAATTGCAGAAAACCAATATAATAAGGGATTATTTGGAGGACATAAATGAGATACCAAAGTGCCGTATGTTTTGGCCTCGAGAAATATGGAGTAAATATGCAGATAAACTTGAGGTATATCAATCCATTTGCTTATATCTATTCCTCCCTACTAGCTCTAGGTATCATATATTCTGAAATGCAAACTATCATACGTCCACAATTTTTAGTCCTGTCGAAACAAGGGAATTACGTTGGAATCCTGTCATAAATAAATGCACAATTCCCCTGTTCCAATGCTTCAGAAAAATAATAAAAGCTGGTACTTGGCTGTATCAAAATATTTAATGAAGCAGTTAATGTAATCTAAATACCTAATCCAATCTATTTACATACTGAACTGTGAAAGTCTATAATCATCCCACCATTCTCATCCTTTTTTGCACTTTTTCTTAAGTACTCTGCTAGTTTTTCATCTATAATAATGCGATATTTTTGGGTTACTAAATCAGGACCTCAAGTATGAGGAAAATTCAGAAAAAGCAGTGCAATGCTTGAATGATATGGTGACTAATGCTTTGGTCCACGCTGAAGACTGTCTTCAATACATGTCTGCGTTGAAGGATAATACTAATTTTCGGTTTTGTGCAATACCTCAGGTACACTGAAGTGCTTGTTATTCCTATTACAGACTTCACGCTATAGTGGTACATGTCGTAACTCAGAAAATATTTATGGTACTAGACACGATTTATGGTAATTGAACCTTCCTTTCTTTGAGTCCTGGATGTAATTGGTGTTGAAAGCCACCCAAGATTTAAAGACAGGTTTTCTATATTAGTGTAGTTGACATATTATTACTAATTGAGGCAGTTAGTAATGCTATGTTTTAGCCAAGGGTATGGCGTACAAGGTTTTTACTTTCAGGATTGATCCGTTATCATCTTTCAGACCAGCTATACTTTCTTTTTCGTGTAGATGCTTAACATTTTTGTAGCCACTTGAAAAGTTCTCTGCAGTAAAAGATAATTTCTATTACAAAGAGCTATCTGTTTTACGATGTTAATATCTTTGGTCGTAATTCATGGCTGAGTGGCCTTCGAAATGTTTCATGGCTAACTGTTTCATTTTTTCAGATAATGGCAATTGGGACATGTGCTATTTGCTACAATAATGTGAAAGTCTTTAGAGGAGTTGTTAAGATGAGGCGTGGTAAGACATATTAAGTTACTTCAAGTTGACAAGTTATACTAGCCTTCATTTGACCAGAAAATATTCAATTGACAACATTGCCACACTATGTTTACGAACTTAATGTGGACAGATTATGCAATGCTCTACTTTTGTATAGCTCATTTGGAGTACATGCATTTTATATGCATATTTTATATGGTTAGGAATTGATCAATGATACAAAAAAGTACACCATGGACTGTTTTGATGGTCCTTTGCACCAGAAAATACAACTCCTATCTTTTTCTGTGATTGGTAATTTGCTATTGATTTTATTTGATTCGCTAAGTATCATGACATCCACTTTATGAATTATGATTCAGTAGTTAAATTATGGACGTACTTACTTGAGTTTGGTTAACACGAGAAAAGGCATGTTATGCATTTTTTTGAGGGCATTTGATCGAGAAATATGTGTATCTGTGCACCTTTTGGGTCAGTTCATGGTTTTCTGTTCTTCTCGGGCAGATGGGTTCACAGTTGAGTAGAACAACCTAAGATTTTCTAAACAGATTTGGGAAGAAGCTAAGTATAGTTTGTCCTCTAAGTGGTTATTATCCCCTTAACCAACTGTTTTTTTATTAAATAATTTACATCTTTCAGTCTTGTAGTTATCTTTATGTCCTTTTGACCTGATTTGTGATTTAACATGTACTCTTTACCTCTCAGGGCTCACTGCACGAATAATTGATGAGACAAAATCGATGTCAGATGTCTATTCTGCTTTCTATGAGTTCTCTTCATTGCTAGAGTCAAAGGTATGGTCTGGAATGCTTATCCAAACAAGCATGGTGTCTAGTATAGCATACATGTAATAGACGATTCCGATATTTCGTCATGTATATGTAAAAGAAATGATATGATGTCATGTTACACAAAAGTGAAAAAAATAAATACCTGAAACAATGTTTCCATTGTTTTTGTTAAGAAGTCCTGTAGTTTTATGAATCACGTAGAATGTTTATTTTAATCTCAGAAATACATATAACTAGGTAACTTCACTTAAAGATGATGTTGTGTTTACCTTTTAGCTTTGTGCTTGTTTGTATATAACTTGCCATCTTTATTTTGATCGTCTGATTGTGTTGCTCCAAATGCCAAAGTTTAGCCAACTTTCTTACTATTCACTGATCCATGATGCTGTTATTGATGGCCTTTGAAGGCGGTCTTTGTTGCTTCGTAATTATGACTTTATGCATAATATGTTTTGTCGTCATCTCCTAATTAACGTTAAAGTCTAAAATGATAACGACTGTTGTTGCGACCTGCAACTTTATGCATAATTTGTTCGGTCGCCATGTCCAGATTGACGATAACGACCCAAGTTCTGCACTAACACGGAAGCGTGTAGAGGCAATAAAGAGGACTTGCAAGTCATCCGGTTTACTAAAGAGAAGGTTTATTGAATGACTTAGGGTTGTACTTTAATGCTAATATCTTCATCTTCACTGACTGTCTCTGATTCTGTAGGGGATACGACCTGGAAAAGTCAAAGTATAGGCATATGTTGGTGAGTATTATTATCTATAATCTGAAAAAACCTGCTGGTTCTCTGTTTTATAAATTTCTCAAGCTGCTTATTTGACATACTCAGATCATGCTTGCACTTCTGTTGGTGGCTATTATCTTCGGTGTACTGTATGCCAAGTGATCTTGTCAACATGGTCCTTTTATATTCCTAGTCACACCACCCATCCTGGTAAAGTTATTGGTTTCATGTAACTGATGATTTCGTCTGTAACTTTTGATTCAGACAAACTCCACACTTAACGATGCTGATTATGTATTGCATTTGTGTAGGTTTCACACATGTGCCCGCTGACTGCAGGTTGATGCTGTGCAATCCTAATGCCATGCTAATTCTTTTGTTCTTCATTGTTCTCGTACCGCATGTTGTTTCAACTTGAAGTTGTATGAATTTATGAGAAACTTGTAACCTGTATCCTATGAATTTGGCGTAGTGACTTGATTGATGAAGACGCAAAATGTATTCTGTCAATCTGTGACATTTATGTGATGAGATGTCATTTGCAGTGGTACTTATGCAATTTCTGTGGCTAGGCTCTTACCGAATGCTTACAGATTGACATGGAAATCGTCGCTTGCCATTGCTTCCGGCCTCCCGCCACATCATTGCTTTCGTGGGCTATAAGTCATCCAAATAATTGCTACAGTGCATTAGCATACTAGTTTGATTTGCTTCTCCTTCAAAGTGTGGCTAGATGCAAAATTAGGTGGAACCAACAGCAGAAAAGATATATTAGTATACTCTAGTAACTTCTATCCTACGTGCCGAGTCAAACATTGATCTTTTGTGTGCAGGTCAAATTTTCAAACTTAAATCCTGTTTGGACATCTTGTTGGTGCACCATATTCTAGTTATTCTTCTATAGCTTAATCTTGAGCAAAAGGCAGCCTTGTGAGGGTACTTGTCGAACGTTTTGCCGATCATACGATGCTGCATGTGGGCCTGCGCGATGGGCGTTGCCGTGCATCGTGCCGCTGTGCTGCCGCTGGTCGTGGGCCTGGATGGTCAGTGTCGCTGTACGTGGGGTTGTGCGTGTGTTGGGCTCCTCGCAGGCGGTGGGCGGTGGGCGGTGCGTGTGCGTGTCGTGTGTAGACAGCTGAACGGTGTTCTTATCCTCTACGGCACCAGCTCTCGGGCTATGGAGATAGGGCGAGGAAGCTGGGGTTCCGGCGCTGCCCCCTTCTACCCACCATTTGACCTCAGCGCCACCACCAGCCCTGCAACCGTCGGCGCCCCCATTCCCTTCCTCCATTCCGCGCCCTCCTGTTTCCCTACCAACCGCCATCGCCCGCTGTTGCTCTTGCACAGACCGCCCCCGCCCTCTTCCCCCATGATCCGATCGTCATTTCCCTCCACCGGACCGGCTGCCGCACCATTGGAGGAGGTCGCCACCCCGGATCCAACCTGCCTCTGCCCCCGTTGAAGCTCTCTGTCAAGCTCTCCGTCCAGCTATCCTTCAAGGTCGCCGCCCAATGACAAGGTCGCCGTCGCCCCAGGTTTGCTCTCTGCTCCCTCCTCCACTCCAGTCCCGGAGAGTATTAGTGGTACATGTCTCGGTGTAGGGTAGTTTTTTGTTTACTGTTACATGACGTGATCAGCTTTATACTTGAATGTTGGATTTGACCTTCTTAACGAGTTCTATTTGTTACGTAATTTAGCTTTTTTACTTCTTAAAAATATTGTCATCAAGTTCTGTACACTGTATTAGTAATCTTTATAGACTCTGAAGGCCATCATCCGAACTTTTTGACAAAGTAGTCTGTACACATATGTTTTCAACCTGAGTATAATAACATAAATCGTGTAGCCCGGTCTATGTACTGTTAATTTCAGACCTTATTTCATTAGACCGTTTCTGTGTTAAGACCATTATAAAGATGGTCAATAGTGGTTTACAAACAACATGTAAATTTTCTGCTCATCACGGTGAGCCAGAGCCAACAAGAAAAAATTCCTGACCGCCTCATTCTTTCGCTTTCACCTTTGATAATTGACAAATCCTCTTACAATTTTATTAAAAAATGATTCATACAACTATATAATGATGATTCACAATTGAGTTTCATTATCCTTTTCACCATTGTTATCTTGAAGGTAGCAATAAACCAACAGATCGAGCTTCATTTATGTTTATTTATCATGATAGATCTAGCATACCAAAATAAGCTTCAGGGGTTTCTTCGCCTCCTAGAGATGCTTCTTCTCATGGCTGGTTTTTCTCTGATTCCCTTGACTACTGAAGCTCACATTTTGTCTCTTATGATTACATCAAATCCAGAGACCCACTGGACGACGGGGACGGCATGTAAGGATGTGTTTGCATCAACCAATGAATCAAAAGGGTCTTCCTAGAGGCTCATGTAAAATTCGGTGAAAATTAATGGGTGGAGCAATTGGTGGCTGTAACAGTTTCATCGTTAAATGCCACTATAGCTGCGTAGATGTAGAGCGTTTTCTGCCATTTTTATCAGTCTTAAATGTGTCTTATGTGTTGGTGCTTGGGTCAATCGGTGTGGATCTTTGTCTCCTAGAGTGAGTGATACATTTGACACTCTCCCAGTGATGTAGTTCAGAGTATTGTTTCTGCTTCTGTAAAGCTTCAATACAAACATATTCCGAATCAGAAGAGATATATCATGCCCAATCACGTGTAGATTTCCCTTTAGTGCTTGATACTGAGATTATCGTGTAATTTTTTTGTTCAAGTGGTATCGTATTGTGAAAGATCTATACATTGTATTTTCGATATTCGTTTTAAGTTAATGTTATGTTAGTTGATTGTTTGAACTGATGGTGGATTCTTCATCAACTAGGAGTAGCGGCAGGTCGATGGGCTCGATCAGGTAGTAGGGATCTATGTGGAGCAGCTCCACACCAAGCCTAGCGACCTCCATGGGAAGCTTCGCCCCCCTTCCTTGAGGCTACAAAATTCTCTTCCATATTGACTCTTGAAGGTATGTACCTTGGCCTTGACAAGCAACCTGTAAACTCCTTAGTATCCATTGATCTGGTTGGCAGAGAGAATAACACAAGAACAAACGTTTTTTATTTACAAGCATATTATTATAATATACCTCTATGTTGTGCTGCATTTGGGTTTGTCAAGCTTTGTTCCTTCCGTGGATGGGTTACCGGCAGCACAACAAGCTCCCTGAGGGGTGCCTCATGTTGGTCCTTCTATGCAACAAGATAAGTTATTTGTCTATTTTTGGTTCATGGTTATGGGTGGTTCTTTGGAGAGGACGGTTCTGGTGTTGAGGTTGGAGGGGAGGCCACTCCACAGGAAATGGAACAAAACACTGACGAATTGGTCTATTTCTTGCGTGTACCAGTTGAAGTATTTTGAGTACCTATTTTTTAAACTGAATTGAATGAAGAATAATTTAAGAAGAAAAGCCTCCCAAAATTGGTTTTTTTATTGCAAGGGTATTTTTGAGTATTTATCCAAAGGAATGAACAAATGATGATACGAGAAAAATGTTTTAATTCGTTTTGTCCAAGATATATAGCCGTGCAAGGAAAACTAGACGGGTAACTACAGAGAGTTGTGCCATTTATGAAAATATCTAAGCATACCTGTTCAAGTTCTATCCCATAGATCCCAGTTTAGGGTGTAACATCTTTTGTCATCAGAGTCAGATGCTCGTGAATAGTACAATTAGCGTAGCAGGTAGCCAGGAAATTGCTTACTCTAGAGACCATTGTAGGTTACATATCCTCAAGCTAGGTAACTCAGATCTATGTGGTCTACTTTTGGCTTAATGGTAGGCTCACGGGGCATGAAACATGTTAAGGGAATAAGATCCAGTGTTTCGAATATCAGATTTTGTTTTTATCATATTTTCTAACAGTTGTGATTTCAGAGCTTATTGTGATGGTGCCTCTTTGGTCCGGTAGTCTACCGTATACAAGTTCTATGCTTTTCTTAGAGATGCCAAAGCATTTCAATTTTTACTGCATTTCAGTAATTGAATACTATCAAATTGTTCATTACTTCACTTCCTGTGTCGGACAGATATGGAAATTGAGAATTGCCCTCCATATGATGAAATATCATCGTTAGTAGACCTTTTGCTCAGTGTCAACATATGCATAGGGTAAGATACACTATTTAATTTATGCTATACTGGTGAGCAACTATTATCACCTGCTTAATTTTTTCAGGAACTGTTGGTGTCATGTTAAAAATATTGAATACTTGCAAGAACTTAAACACAGATGACCTGGATATGCAGGCAAGGCTTAGTGGTAATTCCCAATTCAGTGATATATTTCTCAATTTTATTTTGTAGTGTACAGTTTTTTTTGCTAAATTAGTCTTCCATACTTAGTCTCTGATTTACTATTATTTTACATGGCACATCGACGACCATGTAATAAATAGGTACCCCTTTCGCTTCTCTGCATTATGCCGTAGCGAACGCAAATGTATCATTATGATAAAAAAGAAAACATAGGAAGGTACCTATGGAACTAGACTTATTGAGTTTATTGCTTTGTTGCATTGTACTGTAATTCATTTTTGCCCGTCTAAAACATTTTCTATAACTCCAGCTCTGAAATTACAGAAATTTTTGCACTTATTGGGACTTATTTTCAAGTTAGTGTAGTGAGTGCCAATTTTTTTTTAGCATCTTACAACCATTAGTGATTGGAACTAATTTTTTGGATCTACCGGATTCATCTAGGAGCCTCCCAAGATAAAGAGTTTACTTAACCTTGAATTTTACAATATCCAATTTACATGTATGCCTCCAGTTCAGCTATTTGTAGAGGATCCCTTCATTTTTGTGACATCTTGAAAAATATGTCCATGGTCTCTTATTCTATAGTCTGAAGTTCTGTACCATGCCTTTTTTTTCTGCACGTGTTGGTGTTAGTGACCTATTTGGCAGATACCTTTGGTAGTTTACGATTTATCACTCTTTGCGCATGTAGCTCTGGTTTTTCTCCGATTTATTGTTATCATACTGTGCCGTAATGACTGCTCTTTTTCTTTTCGTGTTATCCAATATACCTTAGTTTGATATTACTTAATAGCTTAAGCGAGGCCGTCACCGCGCGCGTTGAGGGCACTTGCAAGGCGTTCTGACATTCTACTGCCTCTGCTCGTGGGCCTACGTCGCCTCCATCGCTGCATGTGAGGCTGGCGGGTCCAGTTTATCGTGTAGTGGGCGTTCTTGGCGGGGACCTGTCGGATGAGCGGTGGACGGGACGACTCGGTCGAGGAAGGGAATAAATGAATGATCTATTGTAAGGAATTGGCTTTACTTCACCATTGAATGTGTTCTTGCGCTCGGCCGTGACCCTGCCCCTGTGGAGTGCATGTCGACTCTACGACTTCACTTCTTATGTGTGGGACTGGATCTTCCCTGCACTATTGAGGGTCACAGTTAGTCGACGTGGTGTGCTGGTCCTGTTTTGGCCATGGATGTGTGCTACTCTCGGGTCTGCCGCCTGGGTCGATACTACTGCTGCTCAGAATTGTTGCTGGGCTGGGAACTGAAGGTTTGTTTTTCCATTTTGCTCACCCTGTAGTTTTTTCCTTTCAATAGATCATTCATTTGTTCCTCCTTGTTGTGTTAGCTCATCCTCTTGATTGTGCTCTTTTGTTTGTAGGTTGTTGTGCGGAGTTGTTTTGAGGCCGCTGTCTTCGGTGGTTCAATTCTGCCATTGTTTTCTACTTCAATGAGGTGTGATTTCCTCTCATTCGGTCAGTTGGTTAATTTTTAGTTGGTGATTGCTAATTAGTTATTGTGTCGCGGTGGTTTAGATTTTTGGTCGTGTGTGTGTCGGCGTAGGTCCCAACTGCTAACAAGATCTTGCCGAAGTGCTTTCTCAACAAGAGGTTCGTTGATTGACCCAGCCGGTATTTTTGGCTGAGAGCAACACGCGGAATACAAGTTTCCGGCGACTTGCTATTTTGCTGAACCTAGATGCAAGCTAGCTAATATGATCCATTAATCGATCTACTAGCAACACATGCGAATCAATCTGGATTGCTAGAGGCACATGTCATGCTTTTTCTTCTTTCTATTTTTCCAATCGCATAGATTACAGAAAGGTTAATGTGTACATGTAATAGCTAACATATCTCCTTTAACCCTCCCCAGCCTAGGTTGCTCCTCCACTCGGTAAAGCTGGGATAGGGTTCAAGCATAGCGCCTCCTCCTGCTCCTGCGCCTGCAGCTCCAGTACCCTAGATGTTTATGAGGTGTCTGTCGGTGGGCGGGCGTTGTGCCATAGTTGATTGGTGCTTGGGTATCCATCTTGCTCTACATGTTTTTTTCTAAAATTGTCCATCTTCCGTTGCAGGTTGACTGATAGTGCGATATGGGTGCTTGGATCTTACGGTCACTTCTGGTAGCGACATGCTTCATAGCATGTCCATGGAGATGAGCCATTTCTTGGTGTTCTGGGTTGGGTTCAGTCTCAGTTGATGCTGGTGTGATTCGTGCGTGTGCTTCAGAAAATAAAGTGTCATCTAAGGAACCCAATGAGAGACAAGCAAGGTCCAAACTGCTTTACTTTAATCATAGAATGATTTCAAGATTTGCAGTTGTCCTTCTCTAAATCTTGAAACACCGAATATTTTTCTTTAAAAGTGCTTTTATGTTGTCTGAAGGTTTAATGCTGATGAACTAATAGAAATATGCGACGAAGAAACATTGCATGTTCTTCTTAGGGCTGCAAATTCAGAATTTAAGATTCTAAGCTAATAACATCTTGCTATTATTCATTTTTTCACCACTTCTCCACCTACTGGTTGTGGCTTATGGAGATGGTACTGATAATCAATAATTTGCTTTACAAGTAGTTAAGTATAATCCTAAATTATACTTAAATCTGCAACTAAGCAGGTGCTTTGTTGCAAATTTCCCTAGTACAATAAGAATTGGCGCAACTTGATACAGCATATTTTGGACTTAGCAATGATATAGTTAAACTGTTCAAGTGCACTTCATAAATACATGTCACAGCACTGTAAACTCAATGCTTTGTGCCTTTCTTTCGCAAAGCATTGAAACTTTGGTAGATGAATGTACCAAAATGATAGTGTGTGTGGTGGATGTGATTATTGCCACCATCTGTGATCGGATGTGTGGTCGGATGTGATTATTGCCAAACTTTGGCAGATGAATGTATATACGATCTTTAGGCACACAAACACACTGTAGGACCAAACAATGGAACGTTGGTGGGCCTGAAGGCCTTATGTGCAGCAACTGCCAACATGCTAGCCTAATCCTGTAGTCAGGTATGCAAGCTACTCAAATGCGTGCAATTCTACCACGTCAGCCACCTTGTGCATAAACAAAATGTAGGTGGCGAGGCGAAGCTCGCATGTCCGTCTAGTATATACTATTGCGAGTTTGATCGAATCTTTTCTGGTTACATATTCCACCTCTCCCTGTGTACACTTCCAGGGGAATTAGGTAGGCATTTCAATGCACCTACTACATACGGAGTACTTGCTCTTTTTTTTATGCCCAAGCATTTGGACAGTGTTTTAACTATCTTGGACAGAGTAGTTACTCAATCTTGTTGGCACCTGCATGGGCGATCTTGGCGAGGCTTGCTGCACATTCTTGAGGACTCTTGACCAAACATAGTGCAGGCACCTCGTAGGAAGGCAGGAAGCAACGTGGACGCAAATCAAACACGCGCATTATTAGGGAGTTAACAACTTCAGTTATGAGTTTGTAGCTTTGGTGATAATTATGCTACATATACCTACTGCTTGTCTCTCTCTAATTTTTGGTCAAAAATGAAAGTTCCCTACCTGGTCAAAATGGATTGGTCATGAATGACCTCATATTGTTTCCTTTTTTTATTGTATCTATATACCAAGAGAAGTAGAAGCTTGCCATGTCTGGAAGACTGTATAAGGAAAGTTCCACGGTTCCTTCCTAGCTGAGGGCATTTTGGGCATATTGATCGGGAGCCAAACATCTTAGCTCCACTGCACTGTACCGATCGAATCCTAAATCCTAAATTTAATAGCAGAGACTACTTACTAGCACCAAGTTACACATAGAAAATAAAGGCTACGATACAATTAGAAACAATTCTGTAAATTATGGAATTAAATCCAAGTGGGACGTGGTGAGGGTGACGAAGTGCTCTGCATGCGGCCGGTCATGTACAGCTATCACGCATAATCTGAATAATATACACATAACTAAGCACGGCAAATTGAACTCGTGGCACAATTCAACCTGAAAAGTAAGCAACAATTACCGGTACGTAGCTACTCCCTCCGTTCAGAAATATAAGACATTTTAGCTTTGTAAAATGAATGTATCTAGACCTCTTTTAGTGTATAGGTTCACTCCGAACCTCGATGAACCTATACACTAAAAGATGTCTAGATACATTCGATTCACAAAGCTAAAACGTCTTATATTTCTGAACGGAGGGAGTAGTACTTACAATTAGGTATTTAACTAAATGCTACTAACAATTAGTTAACTGAACTAGTGGATCAAGGATGATTGATCCGTTCATTCATATAATATAACCCTAGCTTTTTCCAGCATGCCATCCGGACTCCGGACCAGATTCAATCACGCTCGTGCGTCAATCGATTATAATTATACGAGACACGAAATCTATGGAATGGGGGAATGAAGACATGAAGTGGATAAAGTCAGAGTTAAAACAAACATCAGGATAGGGAATGGAATAAGTAAAAGGCGACAGCTGCTGGTTCTTCAACCTTGCGTGCGGCCCCCGTGCAAATGCATGTCATGACGATAGCAAGTCGTGGTCACTAGTCAGCTATACCGAAACCTTGCCACCGAAGAAGTGGAGACATATCCTCTGGTAAGTACATTCGTAAGAGAAACAAGCTTTCATTTTCTACTTTATTTTTATAAAATTTAAATATGTGGTTCTATAAAACGGGCGTAAATACTAACACGGAAATTTTTATGGGCGCGTGTATTATAGAGTATTTTGGAGAAAATATCCGGTGTTGCGGAACTTTACACTGGATGGTTTCTACTTGGAAATTTTTACAGAGAAGCTGCGACGACCTAGCTGAACCCAAATGTCTATCAGTATGTCAATACTGAGATCCTATTGATGATAGAAGCCAGGTCTTGGCTCTTGGAGACTTGCGGTGCAACTTGACCAGAAAAGAGCATCTATCTATTATTCTAGACCGCACGCTGCCTAACCGTAAAATTCCACTTCTTTTCTTCCGGACCGGACGTGACCACCCCAACCCCAACCCCAACCCCTCAATTCACGCACGCACCAAAACTCGCAGGTACAACGTATGTGGAACACATATATACATACATCCATAATGTGCCAGTGGAGTGTTACATTCCTGGAAGACACCGTGGCAGGGTGACACATCATCGCTAACAAACACGTGGCATAAATGGCGATAGGAAGTAACACACGAAGGAGCATCTCGTACGTACGAGAGATTACGAATGGAACCGGCTAAGCAATAGCGCTGCAGGGCGAGGTGCACCGCATGTCCCGCCTAACGGTACGTATCATGGCCGGAATTTTTTTCAGATATATAGCAGAAGGGAGAAATTTCAGATGCATATGGTATAGCAATAGGTAATAAGATATGTGCCACTGACAAGAGTGATGGATGGATGAAGAGGTCGAGGTGCAATGGACCTGCGTATTGACTCACGTGCGGCTTAAGCTAGCATACGTGACTGTCATAGTTAATCTCGCACTCAGCTCTCAGCTCAGCTCACACCACCTTGCTGAGATTGTTACGAGTGGAGAAGTGGATCGTGTAGCAGTGGCTACCACGTACTGCCCGCTACTTCCACTTGATAACAAACAAGCCATTCTCTCCCCGTTCCATAATATTTGTCGTAAGTGTAGTTCAAATTTAAGCTAAAATCACGATACTAGAAACATGATGGACTACCAATTTACTTTCGGGCACAAATATATGTGTTCATCGACGCAGAGAGGCTGGTCGGACCTAGCATCCCTCTAGCCCGGGTGGCCGCCAAGGCTTGTCAACTGTGCAACCCTTGTGATTTATGATTTTTTTATAGCGATTTTATCTAAAATTTGGCAGTTTAAACACATTTTTCCAGGCTACCGAAAGTTTCTGGGTCCGCCGCTGATGCTGGTATACAACTTTTCGAGGATTATAATTTTTGGAGCAATGAGTGGATATTGTATTCAAATACTCCTTATGTAACTATTTTATGGAGTGTATTAGTGCTTTCAAAAATGAAATTTGTCTATCCTTGACAATGTTTGTAGAGAAACATATATGTACATCGACAATACTAGATAAATAAAATTTAAATATAATTCACGGTGGATTGCCTCTAATACTTTTCTGATAACGACGGTAAATTTTATATACTATCTTGTATTTTTCGAGATTAAATATCCAGTCTAATGACTAACATCTTTGTATGGTATGTCCGAAGAGGAATTATGTATCTTAACAAAACATAATGTACAAAATTAGTTTCACATCATATTATCCACAGAATACAACTTTATAACACATCATCATAAGCGGGTGAGCACAACACATCACAATTATCACAGTCCAAATGAAGAAAGCAGGCAAGGCATCCAAAAACATTTAACGAAGGAAGTAGGGGGGCCATTGCCCCCCCCCCCTCTCCCCCGACTCAGTAAAACTTTGCCACTTTAAACGAGGGGTATTTGGTGTCGTGTTGCCCTAGGATCCCAAAACCTACGGACTGGACCTGCTCAAGATTTCGAATCGTTATGGTCGAATCTTGGCCATGCTTGGGTTGCCTGTTGAAAGAAACCGCCTGCAAACCATATTCGTGTTGATTTTCGAGTTACAGCAGCATAAACTTCATGAATTCGTGCATCTCTTTTTTCGAACGACCTTTAGTTTGCGTCTCAATTAAAACTATGCGCGCCTATAAAACTAGTTTCACATCATGTCACATCTGCGGAATACAACGAGATAACACATCATCATAAGCGGATGAGCACATACCCATCACGCACAGTCCAGACGAAGCCAGTAGGCAAGGCATCCAAAAAAACAGTTAACCAAGCGACAAGGCAGAGTAATTTTTTTCTGAGTGGCAACCAAGAAACAGAGCATTCTCCAATAATTCCAGTTTTGCCCTCCTCTGCTTCCCAACTAACCTCCTGTCAGCACTATAAGAGCTGGAGACTCTTGTAACCGTTTCAGCTCGTCGAGAAAACGCCATGTCTGATCATCCCAGCAGCACCGCTTCCTCGTCGTCGTCGTCTCCGCGCCTCATCACCACCGGCGTCGTCAACTTCTTGGCGCGTCGTGCCATGAACACGCAGCACCGGGCATTGCCCCTCCAGTCGCCGGGCTCCTCCACCGGCTCCGTCGAATCCGCGCCGTGGCACCGCGCTCCTGCCACCCCGCCTCTGCTCCCCTTCGACACGAACGATGCCGACGAGATGCTCCTGCTCGACATGCTCTCCCACCACTCTGAGGACGCCGCGGCGGAACCCTCCACGACGACGGCAGCGCAGCCGGTGGTGAAGCGAGAGGCCGAGGGAGACGTCGCCGGCGGCGGGCGCGCGTTCCGCGGCGTGCGGAAGCGGCCGTGGGGCAAGTTCGCGGCGGAGATCCGGGACTCGACGCGGAACGGCGTGCGGGTGTGGCTGGGCACCTTCGACAGCCCCGAGGAGGCGGCGCTGGCGTACGACCAGGCGGCCTTCGCGATGCGGGGCGGCTCCGCGGTGCTCAACTTCCCCGCGGACCAGGTCCGACGGTCGCTGGAGGGCGCCGGCGACGACGTGCGCGGGCGCGCCGACGGGGTGTCGCCCGTGCTGGCGCTCAAGCGGCACCATTCCATGCGCAGGCGGCCGGGGGCGGCTGGGGCGGCGCCGGGCCGGAAGCCCAAGGTTGCGCGGCGGCCCGAGGGCGTGATGGAGCTGGAGGACCTCGGCGCGGAGTACCTCGAGGAGCTGCTCGGCGCCTCCCAGGAAAGTTCTGCTGCTTCGTGGTGCTGGAGCCACCATTCTGTCTGATTCTCAAGTAATGGCGGCACACAAACCACGATGGCTTCAGAGTTCCCAATGCACGGTCGAGAAGAGAATTTGGCGATGGCTTGAAGATGAAGATGACGGACCGATCATCATCTGTGTTCTTTTTTTCTTCACTGTTTGCTTACCGCTAGACTAGCTTCTTTAGGATGAAAATTGGAGAAACCGACAACCGAGTGAGATTTTGATTTTTGGATACTAGCTTGGGTGAAAAGAGAGCTAGCACGGACGGTGTGTACCTAGATTAGTGCTTCACAAGAATGGGGAACCCAATCTCTGCCCGATCTTCACAAGAATGGGGATGGGAAAAAAGTTACCCCCATCGTTCAATGGACATATGTACAGGATTTCAAGCGCCAAATGCTGGGATTTAAATCTAGTAAAAAATAGTAGTTTTTGTAAATAGTTTGGATTTGGTGGGAAAGACGCATGACATGACATAGGCGCCAAGTTTGAACGGTGGAAGAGAATTTCTTTTAGATGGTACTAGAAGAGATTTTTTTTTTTTTTTTTTGAGAAAGAAGAGATTGCTGTTAGTTCTGGGGAAGTGGAATTGACCAGGTCAAGTCTAAAGTGCAAACATGCTGGTGAGTGAGTGACCCTCTTTCTTAGCCACGTGCGTGTGTAATAAGAAAACCCGATAATCTTTGTCGTCCTTGATCGGGTCATCGATGATGTATGTGTATGCAGGTTGGCTCATCTCACTCACCTGACTGATACTACAATGGCCAACCACTGACCAGGAACGTGTGGCAATTTCTTTTTTAGACGATAGCAACACTTTTGGCTCTATCTACTACCTCCGTTTTAAGGATTAAGGCATATAACTTTTTTCAAAAGTCAAACCAACTAAAGTTTGACCAAATTTTTAGAGAAAAGTATTAATATTTACAATACGTAATCCATATCCTATCATACGTAATGAAACATATTTTTACATGGTATCTATATAATACAATAGTTCTTGATAGTTTTTTCTAAAAGTTTAGTCAAAGTTTATGTGGCTTGACTTTTCAAAAAAGTTATATGCCTTAAGCCTTGGAATGGAGGAAGTATTAACTAAGTTAGAAGAGAATTATCTACTACGTAATCATCGAAAAACCAGACGAAACCAAAGCGTGTGGCAAATTACTTCCTCCCTTTCCTGAACATAAGGATTTGCATTTAATCTCGTGTTCATCGCGTCGCTGAAGCCTGAGATTACAACTTTGAAGGAGCAAACAACATCACATCTGCATGCCTGGGTACCCTGATATAATATATCTGACAAGTTAAAGGTCTATCCTGAATCTTAGGATCAAGTTTATGTGCTCTGAATTTCAGAAGTGGGGCTGCTGAAAAGTGTAGACAGGTGTGGCCTGATTTGCCTCCCGCTCCGCAGCTTAGCTTCGTGTAGCAACCTTAATTTCCACCTATTATTGCTACTGCTACTAGGAGAGCACAAAGTGAGGAGCATGGGATAGTGATGACAGTGGCATCTCACATAAGTTGGAGTGACCAACACAACTAGAAGAAAATAATCTTGTTTTGTATTTTAGCAGAAACAGGATAATTCAAGTCGGATTTTGCAAAGTAAAAATAGAAACAGTTGGCATTGGACAGGTTTCCAGTAGTAAACATGTTCATGTGTGTGGAGCGAGGTGCCCAAAAAAGATACCCAAGCAACCAAGCAAGCTGCTAGCCGTCGAATCTCTACGTAGCTATTGGTGCAAAACCATCTACCGGTTGCTCTCATCCTGGCACTTGACCCAATTGTCTTATGATGGCAGTGGCTCAGTCTCATGCCCAACGATCTTTTTTTTCTGAGGAGCCAACAAGTAATTCGACGTTACCAGGTTTGGTGAACTATCGATGACTTACCACGGCAAAATTATGTTAGATAAGGTCAGTTAATTAATCTTTGCTTGCTGCTTTGGTAGTACATAGTTGGGTTTCTTAGAAACACCCTAGCTTCTTCGGTGTGCCCTCATAAGTGATAACCGCACGTGCAAAAGCCCACGAAAACGACCGCCGAATATCAAAACGACAAATTTTCTTGGCATCCCGTTAACCGTTTATTTGGGATCCCATGAATCTACAGGTCGTCTGGTGGCCCAAAAAATGGTGTGCTATGTAGTTCATGGGTACGGCTAGAAAATGCAAAAGGGACGTGTTATTGTTTCAAAAAAAAGGACGTCTTACGACTAGAAACACAAAATTGTACAGAAGTTGCGGATTCACTGTAAGTGTTTCTGCATGTTCCAAAAGGGTGTGCTATACTCAAAAATAAAAAAGCTAAAAAAATCCCAAAACGATAAGCTTTTGCAACGTTCTAATAATTGTGATCTATCAGATCTGGAAACCGTCGTGGAATAACAAAATTGTGTGCAATATAGCCCACAAAAGCAGACAAGGAACACAAGTTTTCATGACGGCCCAGTAACTGAGTCTCCGGAGTCCAAAATGGATGCCCACCAAAATAAGGGTAAAATGATGAGTTTTCACGACTTATATTTACTATTTACCGTAACGGGAGAGAGGCGACGGTGGTACCTATGCATCATATGTGAGCGGCCAAGCAATGAAGCTAATAGGCCAGTTATCTAGTTGGGCCACATAGAGTAGGAAACAAGGAGGAGGCAATTGGGCTCTTGGGCTGAACCATGGAATACCCTGTCTCCCCTTTTGTTTTCTTTCTTTTTGTTCATATACTTGTATTTGAGTAGTTTTTGGCAAATGTTTTTTGGGTATTCACTTGAATACTTTTGACTTGAAGTGGGCGCACCCCTACCCTCAATCCAAACAAAATTTTCCAGACCATTCGCTCACTTGTCATACAAGCGAGTACTTCATGGTTACTAGCTAGACATGGTGAGAGGACCGGTGAAGGAGGAGCACGTGTATTAGGTTGATACACGCAACAGTGTGGACTGGGCCCTTTATTGTCTATGTAGATGGAGTTGTTAGTCAATTCATGAAAAATCCACTTGAGGCTCACTAGAATTAATGTAGTGAAGTGGATTCGCTACATATTTAAAGGAAATTCTAGATTATGCTTATGCTTTGAAAGTGATGATCATGTAGTGAAGGCATATATAGATGTAGATCTGGTGATGCAAATTCTAGGAAGTAAAATTCTACTAATTCTAGGTACCCAATGAGTTATGCATAGGAGCAGTGTCATGACAATCAAGGCTGAAAAAATGTTTTATATTGTCAAAGATAGAAGTTGACACTAGTAGAAAAAGAGCCATACGTCCACCCTAGTTTGGAGCATTAATCCCGGTTGTGGTTGGACCCGGGACTAATGTGAACATTAGTCCCGGTTCCTACGGCTAGAACGTCATACGTCTTTAGTCTCGGGTCAAACGGGACCTTTAGTCCCGGTTCATATTACCAACCGGGACTAAAAGGGGTGCCCCGGTGCCAATCCCTTTAGTCCCGGTTCGTATCACCAATCGGGACTAAAGGTGTGACCTTTAGTCCCGGTTCGTATTACCAACCCGGACTAAAAGGATTGGCACCGTGGCACCCCTTTTAGTCCCGGTTGGTAATATGAACCGGGACTAAAGGTCTCATACATTTAGTTTGTTGAATGTTTCATGCACGTTCTCATTAGCATTTCCTTTAGATTACAAGCACGTGCTTTGGAGCAATGATGCCTACCGTAGGCAATAGACGCATTCTTCAGGCCATGAGTCACAAACAGACAAAAAATATTCACGCGGTAAATAAAAGGGGCATTTATTCACGCTGAATATATGAAATAATTGTTCACGCGATCAAAGTCATGAGTTAGGTCACCTGATTGAAGATTAAGTGCACCCTTAACTTAATTACTTCTCACTGGTGTAAAGCTTCGTTGCGCCTGAGTTGTTTGGTCTCGACAGGTACTAGAACATGTATAGAAACCAACGATCACGTATGGTGTTTCAGGCTTGTCCTCCCGGGCTGGGCTGGTTGCTTTCCCTATCGTTGTGCATGCATTTACCGGATTGCCTACGGCTTGTGCGTCGTTTAGTTTTAATAAATGGCAAAAGTGTTAATAATTTAGTTTTAGTCTCTCGTTGTCCCGGTTTTTTCTTTGACGGACAGAGAAAAGAAAAAAAAATATTTCAGAAAAAAATTATTTTATTATTTTTTATGTCATATTTGAATTCCTCGCATTTTTCTGGTAATAATGGATATATTATTTATTAAATTTCGATTTACAGATTTGAAGATATTGTTTATGTCATATTAAATGAATAAATGGCAAAAATGAATAAAATATTAATTTAATTAGTTTTTACTTTCATTAGAATAAAATGTTATTATTAATTATTTATTGTTGTTTACTAAAAATAGTTGTTCTTAATTTCAAAAAATAAAAATGTGTCACATGTCGATATGAGTTAATAAGATTGATATACTAGTCTTGACAACAAGATATAATGGTCCTTCGCGCAGGTGGGAGAGATGGAATGAAGAAGTTAAGCGTGCTGGGGGTGGAGTAGTGCTAGGATGGGTGACCGGATGGGAAGTTTGACTGTAAGTACGATTTGAACTAAGATTAAGTATAATTAGTGTTAAAAATGAGAGATGTGGGAGATTAACAAGTCAAATAATTCAAAGGTTTAAAAAATTGAAAAAAAAAATTTAAAAAAAAAAATTAAAAAAAACTTTTAGTCCTAAAGCTCCTCCCCCCACTCGCACGCAGCAGCGGCCACGTGTATGACCTTTTGTCCCGGTTGGTGGGGCAACCGGGACTAAAGGTTCGGGCTTTAGTCTCGATTGCCCCGTCTCGGTTGGGCAACCGGGACTAATGCCCCTTACCAACCGGGACGCATGGCATCTTCTCCACTAGTGTGAGTACATAGCTGCGATTGATACTTGCGAGGAAGTGTTCTGGATGAAGAAAACTTCTTGCAAGAGCTTGGCCTGAAGCAAGATAATACAATACGTTTAGTGATAATAAAAGTGATATCCATATTGTCAAGAATTCAAGCTTTTACTCTCGAACCAAACACACTTATATGAGGTATCATTGCATTTGAGATGTTGTGAATTCCATGTTGCTGAAACTTGAGAAGATTGATACCGATAAGAATGGCTCGGATACGATGCATAACTCATCAACGATTGAAGCACATGTTTCTTTCTTACTTCAGCAACGACTGAATTAGTACATAATACGTTATCCCCGATGTGTATTTTCATATCACATTAAGTATGCGCTAATCTCCAATTAAGGTCTAACGGCTAATAGTTTTGCCAAAACTTATCGTATGGCTTCAATTCCTATTAGTTTGTGTAGCTAGGCCCTTATGGCAGAAACCTAAACAAATAACCAAGTATGGGCGAAGCTACATTGGGGCAATCGTGGGGCATGGCTTGTCCAACCCATTAGGAAAACATTTTTTTTTGTATCTGGATTTGTAAAGCCCTGCTCAATTACAACCTACTCCCTTCGTTTAAAAATATAAGACGTTTTAGCTTTGTGAATCGAGTGTATCTAGACATTTTTTAGTGTATAGGTTCATAACACCAAAAGAAACCTAGATAAATTTATTTTATAAAACTAAAATATCTTATATTTTTAAACGGAGGGAGTAATAAGCTAAAAGTTATCATATGGATTCGCTTCCTATTGGTTTGTGTAGCTAGGCCCTTGCGGCAAAACCTAAGCAAACAACCAAGTATGGGCCAAGCTAAGTTGAGGCAAACCTAGAGCATGGCTTGCCTTTGGATTGGTAAAACCCTGCTCAATTAGAACTAATCAGCTAACTCTCTTCATTTTGTCCCGTCCAACCTTTCTTACGTAGCCTTGCGGTGACCCAACATTAGTACAAACCGGAAACTTACCAAACCCGTTATCCGTCAGTTCATTTTTCAGCATTGAATCGTGCTCCAAGATTCGTGCCTTGGATGTAATATTTATATATATGTTACATCTCAGACACGGACCTTAGAGGCTTAGGCTGGTCCTAGTGCTAGTATCATAAGGTGTATGATGCATGCCAACTTGGCAAAAATCTGATGTGGCATCATAATTAATGAAGAGATATGTGGTTAGAGTATCATAGGTAGATACCGTATTATAGCACGTAAAACTAGAAATCATAATGACAAGTAAATCTTATACACACATTTTACATAGAGATTCTACATCAATAAATATACCTATACTTGATACTACTACATGATACAATCCACTAGAGACATAGTATTATACACTAGTATCATATGCATGATACTAGTATTATGATACTACCACTAGGACCAGCCTTAGACCATGAATGATCGTTGAAAATTTCGCCCGTGGCTACCTCCTCCTATAAAAATTATAATTCGCCGAGATGAGTGCCCTAGAGTTTGTTCCATATCTTTCTTCCTTCTCCGCTTCTCACACACTCACTTGCAAATTCAAACAGCTCTATTTTCTTTTTTGTTTCTTTTCTTTTGCAAAAATGAGATGATACAATGGCATCGTGAGAGGATCTAGATCTGCGATCTATGAGACAGGATAGTATGGGACCAGAAATCATGTCTGCCACAGCAACCTTACCAATGGGGGACTTTCTCGCCTTGCATTTTTGGAGCCACGGGGGCAATCTGGCCGGTGCTTCCTGATACGGCTGTGTCTACCATTCTATATATGGACAGACTGCATTTTATGGTCTTGAGGATGATACCTCAACGGCCATGTCTTGTCAAATTGGCACCATATATACACCAGTAGTAGTATTGCGTCCTGCGTGTGGTTCTGTTGTGCTATGCGTGTGCACGTGCGTTCTTCCGCCGGTCTTCGTGTTGCTCTCCTGCGTCCCGGAAGTCGCCGATCAGTCACAGCGCAGCCATGGGAGAAGCCGGCGCCGGCGCAGCTGGGCATCTGGAGGTGGTGGTCTTCCCGTGGCTGGCGTTTGGTCACATGCTCCCGTTCCTCGAGCTCTCCAAGCGCCTCGCCGCCCGTGGCCACGCCGTTGCCTTCGTCTCCACGCCGCGGAACCTCGCCAGGCTCCCGCCCGTGCCGCCGCACCTTTCTGCTCGCCTCCGCTTCGTGTCGCTGCCGCTGCCGCGCGTCGAGGGGCTGCCGGACGGTGCCGAGTCCACCGCTGACGTGCCTCCCGGGGAGGTCGAGCTCCTCAAGAAGGCCATGGACGGCCTCGCCGCTCCGTTCACCGCGTTCCTCGCGGACGCCGTCGCCGGAGGAAGGAGGCCGGACTGGATCATCAATGACTTCTGCCACCACTGGCTCCCGTCAATTGCCGGAGAGCATAAGGTACGCGCGTGTCTTCATCCTGCTCTAGACGTGTTCCATTTCTGAGAATTTCGAATAATTACCTCATTTGATCTGCTGTTTTAAAATGAAATACTCCACTTCATTTGATCTGATTTAATTGTCGTGGGTTTATACAAAATTTTACCTAAACCTTATCTAAAACCTGTGACAATTAAAGGGCATTAGAGGACGTAGATCATTTTTAGCTCCCTCTACTCGTGGTTCGTGAAACCCGATACCACCACATATTTTGCAATCCGGTAAACGTAGAGATAGTACCAATGTTGTGGCACGGGTTTTTGCCCAAGCGGCACTGCAAACAACAAAAGGTAAAGAAGCTGACAAAATAGGGAAAAATCTATGAAAGATGGAAAAAATCTACAAAGACAGCATGGATATTTTGGAGAAAGTTATTAAAAACATGGGAATTCCAAAACTTAAATGTACTAAATTCCAAGAAAAAGTTAAGAAGAGTTACAAACAAAAATAGTGAATTCAGTAAACTTACAAATAATGTTTGAACACTCGTGAAAACTCTCCATGATTTTTAGTTTAACGGTACTGTTCAAATTTACTTGTGTGTTTGTTGAATTAAAACTAGGATTCATTATATTTATGGGTATAATTTTTCATGGCCTTTAGTATATTTTGATATATTTATATATTTTTACCTATCTTAATGCAGAATAGTCATTTCCCATACTCATATATACCACTTTGACCGAAGTCGTAAACCAAAATTTCTAGAGTTTAGGTAAAAAATGCATGATATTGGAGCCGAGAAACCAAATTTAGAATCCATCAATAGTTGAGGGACAAAAACAAAACAATGAAATGAGAGAAAAAAATTAGTAAAGAAATAAGATAAAATAAGTTGTTCTTTTGTACTAGAATGTTCGGATGGATAAACCACTACTAACTATTCCTTCGCTATAGGCACTTAGGTTTCATATTCTTGTAAGGAAGATATTAGAAAAACATAAAATAATAATATAACTAATGATAAATATTATATTTAAATATACACCATATTGGTTTATATGTCTCATGTCGGGTTATGATATATACATGAAGTGATTGATGCTGAAGACACCTGGGCGATTGTATTTAGCACAAAAAGAAATGATTGAATATCTTTAAGAGCTCGTTTGGTAGCCATTATTTCGTGCCAAAATTATGGAATTTAATCGAGATTCCATACCCAGTGTGTTTGGCTGTAATGAAATTGGAATCGTCATTTCAACTCAAAACTCCAGAGAATGGGTATGGTGTGTTAAGTTAATTCTTGTCCCGGTCCTGTCATTGTTCTGTTTCATTTCATAAATCCACGTGGTAGCCAAACATGATTTTTTAGCTTGGACTTACAAATTAGACAAATGAAATGATGGCATAAAATGTCCTTTCAGTTCTACCAAATGTAATGAAACGAGGGGTGTCAATCGAGATATTTGTCTATTCCCTCGTCACTCTAAACTAGTTAGTCTGCCCACCTCCTCTCCCCAAAAGTTATAGTAGGTATACTTAACTATCAGCCTTACTTATCTTTGGATTTACCAAATCTGAAAACAAGGTTAGAGACAGAGAGAGCCATAACACCTTCTTTTGTTTTGGGTGAAAGGACGAAGACGAGGTGATATATATGCACATGTTTTTGCATGAATACCAAAACCACAGTCTATATCACAAAACCCACCTTATGAAAACAGCTCGGGGATTAAGTCATCCAGAAATCATAGTTAGAGAATTCATAATATAAGAAAAGTGACTATTATTGTCTTACTTCTAGTTGTGCTGAGCACTTATTTAGAGATTCATTTATTGATGGATGTAAACTTTCTCACCACATGGTGAGGATAACATCAAGCAATTGCATTACAAAGATCAAAAGTAAAGAGTGGTGTAACCGGAACTTATTTAGAGAATAAAGTAGCATGAACAAAATTTTCCTACTAATTTTTCTTACATATACATAGGGTCTATGTCTCGGTTGCTAAAAAACTTCCTTCCCTGTATTTTCACGCTTTAATAACAAGTTAATGATGAATGTAGGTGCCATGCGCGCTATTCCAGATCGTCCTCGCTGGTATGGTAGCCTATGGCGGGCCGCGGTGGGCAAACTCCACGCATCCCCGGACGGCGTTGGAGGACTTTACCGTCCCACCCGAGTGGTTCTCCGTCTCTTCCACCGTCGTTTACAATCGCCATGAGGCCGGGTGGCTCGCAGGTTGCTTCCGGCCTAACGCGTCCGGTGTTTCCGACATGGAACGCTTCTGGCAAATCAACGAGCAGTGTCACATTGCAATCTACCGTAGCTGCGACGAGATCGAGCCCGGGATGTTTGCCCTCCTTGCAGACCTTTTCCAGAAGCCATCCATCCCGGTCGGGACACTTCCGCCACAGCATGAACTTAATGACGACGAAAGAACCCCTTCTGACGTCCTGCAGTGGCTGAATGGCCAGCCTCCGAAGTCGGTCCTCTATGTGGCGCTAGGAAGCGAGGCAACACTGAGTGTCGACAACCTGCAGGAGCTCGCGCTTGGACTGGAGCTCGCTGGGGTGCGCTTCGTGTGGGCTCTCCGAAGGCAGGGTAGCACCAACGCCGATGTGGGTGGGCACGGTGTGCTGCCCGACGGGTTCGAGGAGCGGACGCGGCATTGCGGTCTCGTGAGCACGGGATGGGTACCACAGGTGAAGGTACTCGCGCACGGCGCGGTGGGTGCCTTCCTCACACATTGCGGGTGGGGCTCTGCCCTCGAGAGCTTCATGTTCGGGCTCCCGCTGGTGATGCTCCCTTTCGTCGTTGACCAGCCCCTCGTCGCACGGACAATGGTGGAGAGGGGGATCGGCATAGAGGTAGCCAGAGACGAGGGTGATGGCTCGTTTGACAAGGTTGGTGTTGCCGCGGCGGTGCGGCGTGTTATGGTGGATGAAGAAAGGAATTTGTTTACCAGCAGGGCCAAGAAGCTGCAAGAGGTTCTTGCGGACCAGGAACTGCAGAAGCGGTACATCGATGACCTTGTTGATAACTTGTGGCGCTACAAAGATGCGGCGTAGTATAATTGAGGAATCATCTTCACGAAGCTGCGGAGCCGAGTCTTATGACACGACCTGTTCCGAACGTGCGATTGTCCATGAGCTGTGCCTGATGTTCTTGCGCTCCTCTACTACAATTGTGAGTGCACTGGTGGTGCGTTGTGATTTTTTTTTCAATGGCATTTTCGTCCAACCATCGAAGACCATATGTTCTTAATATTAACGTTGTTTAGCAGACAGTTTTCTGCTTTTCTGTATTTTTTTTTCGATAAAAGGTACTAAGTAAAGGCGGCCTGTGCAACAACACGTTGTAAGAACTAGTGGAACCATCAAGGATACACATAGCAACTTAAAATAAAAACGGTTGTGACCCAATGGTTAAGGGCTTTTTTTTGGATCATGGATTTCAAAACATGGGAATAGGAAGAACATAAGAATTTGACAGGGTTGCAGGTACAAAACATACGATTATAAAACAAAGAAAAACTACAGAATTAATCATTTGGATGAAACACAAGAAAAATACAGAAAAAGTGTCTCGATCCTATGCGGATGAATGTAAAATAGAGGTTAGAGTAGATGTTGAAATTTCTATGGGATTAGAGTTTAGAAATGCAATCCATAGGAATTTTGGAGGTGTGATTCCTTTGATCCAAAAGGCTTCCTTAGAAAAAAAATCTATGGGTTGAATTCCTCCAAAATTCCTTCAATCTAAAGTGACATAGGCCTAACCAATAAAAGGCCATGCAACACACAACAATGTCGTTGCTACAATGCCCTATCGATAAGCTAGGCACAGATGAAACAATCTAGAATCTCTGATCCCATACATAGCTTATGCAACCAAAGACATTCACTCGTGCACACGGTTTTGACGTGGACTTGCCACGCGATCATAACTGTGTCCATACAAAACGACATCTCGAGCAACGCATCCTTCGCCACCATCGATGAAAATGTCCGAAGTTACCAGTCGGCAAAATCGATCCTATAGACCAGTTAAGGGTTGAAACCAAGCCGTCGGGTAACTGCAATTTTACTCAGGACCGTTCCACCAAATCTTTGTCTCCTTCCACTGTTATTTGAATGTATTCAAAGGAACTTGGACGGAAAATCTCAAACTTAGAACCTTTGGGTTTCATGTTGTGTGAAGTTTATGAGTATTGTTTTCACTATTGCTCCAGTGACATGAAACACAGACACAAACACAAGAGGTTACAAAAAACTTTGCCCAAGTGAAATGCATGTACTCCCTCTAGTCCAAAACACTTTTCGTAGTGAACTAAAACAACGAAAAGTATTTTTAACGGGGGAGTACACGATAGAGAAATCATGCCACTATATATATGATAGCAAAGCCCCATCGTACAAAGGAAATTAAGCCGTACCAAGATAATCCACTATAGAAAAACGATGGAATAAAAAAAACATTGTGTACTATGGTTGAACCATGCTAACAAGTGCTCGACGCAAATAATAATGTGTATGTTTAGAGAAACCCCGTCAAGCAATTAACATACACTACGACCTACATCGTGTGTAGCTTTTTTGAAAACATACGCCCGAGACCATACGAACTTAATGGTGAGATTGGGCCTTTCTTTAGAAACAAGAGAGGTTTTCGACAAGGAGACCCAATCTCACCAATTCTGTTTGATTATCTAGTTCATGCTTTATCTGGCCTCAAATCTCTGGGTGATCCCTCATCTGATTCCTGGCGGAATCACACCTCCAGTACGCTGACGATACCATCCTGTTAGGCAACTTGAGGACCACGCGCTAGCAAACCTGAAATTCATTCTCATTTATTTTGAAATTTTCTCAGGGCTAAAAATTGACTTCCCCAACAGTGAAGTGATTGTGATGAGAGTGCCCCAGCATAAACAAGTGAGAGTAGCCAATATCCTCAACTGCAAATTTGGCTCCTTCCCTTTCATGTATCTGGGCTTCCCAATAGCAGACAGAAAACTCACTATCGTTGACCGGGAACCCTTGGTCTACCGTGTTGATTGCGAGGAAGATTTACCTCCTCTGTAGCATGCCTAGTGCTTACAAAAATCTTCCCTTTCAAGTTTTCCTATCTTCTACATGGGCATGTTCTTGTTGTTAGAAGGAACTCAAGCTGGCTTTGATAAGCACCTTGCCTGATTCTTCTGGGAAGGGGTAGGGGACAAAAGGAAGTATGACTGGATCAGCTCAAAAGATTTTTGTCGCCCCAAGGACCATGGTGATCTTGGGGTGCTAAATTCTCTCCTACTGAATGTATCTCTGATGACAAAAATGGATTTGGATATTGTTCTGCCAACCCAACGATCAAATGCTCCGGGCAAGGTTCTTCGTGCCAAATACGACAACGCTGACAACATCTTCGTTATTGAAAGTCGGGATGGCTCTTAGTTTTGGCAGAGTCTAAATAAAATCAAAGCTGTCTTTATGGTGGGGTCTAAATTCCCTCTTGGTGACGACACCAAGATCCTCTTTTGGACTGACTGGTGGACCGAAAGCACTCCTTTATCCAAGCATCAGGATCTCTCAAGTGTTCTCGTACTTGGGTTGGGACCTATCCTTCCACCGCTCATTTGGCCCTAAAGATTTGGCGTTCTCGCATAGATTTTGCCAGAGCTCAAACCAATCTCACCTAGTGATGGTAATGACACAGTGTCCTGGTCTCTTGAACCTTCTAAAACTTTGTCGGTGTCCTCCTTATACCATGTGATCTCCACTCAGCAACATGTTCCTTATGCGAAAAGAATTTGGAAAACATCAAACCCCCTAAAAGTAAAAAATCTTCATCTAGAAGTTGGCCAGGGAGAGACTACCTACTCGACAACAGATAAACCATAGACAAAGGCCCTCAGATGACAAGTGTCTATGCAGATACATCGAAACTGCCTCCCACATTTTATTCTCTTGTGATCTAGCAACTTTTATGTGGAGTGTTTTGAGAACTGTTAGGAATTCAACGGAGTCCCTGCTCCTTCCCATCTTTTCGTTCTGCATGACTCTGTTCCCAAAAAAGATGCTCGTTGGATTTGGATTTTCTTCGTTGTACAATGTTGGGCAAATTCAGAACAAATTATCGATTGAATCTGTCTTTCCCAGATAACCTACTAATTGTTTGTTCAAAACTAATCTGACCTTGCAACAATGGATGCCACTCTTCAGGAATGTTGACCGTGAAGCATTGTATCTAGCTATGGAGCTTCTACAAAAATAATTCCAACTCCATCACTCCTCTGCCAATATCTCCATGTCTCCTTAGATATAGTTGAGTTGTGTTGCAGACTATATTAGCTCCTATGTGTATCATGGTCAAGTGATGTCCTCAATATTGTGGCATGTTACCTATGTTTTGAAGTGTTTCTGTGAGGTCTGTACCAGTTGCGTATAGTTAATCCCTCTATATGTTTGTGAACTCTGTGGGCTTTGTTAATTTAAAGTGAGGTAGTGATGTCTTTTATCTAAAAAAAGGCATATGAACTTATGTATTCACACTAACGAAGGATAGTTTTAACGATCCCGTCGTAGTCTCACTTCCGAGGAATGAAAGAGATTTTATTTGTTCGGCAATCGGCTCAGGTCAACAGGTTTGGATCTCAAGGAAGAAAATATGTATGTAATGGGACGATTCCCTTAGAATTTATTCATAAGTTAATCAAGAGATCGTATAATGTGTCTACAAGATGGTCTTGGGGGGGTTATAATGATACCTGACGAAATAGATGAATCTAGATTTATGACTAAGGCTAATGGCAAAGACTTGGACGGCTATGGCGTGTCCTTCCAGGGTGAATATCTTTGAGTACTTATAGGCGTTGATGGTAGTCTAGTACTTGTTAGTCATGTTAGGTCTTCATCTTGTCTTTCACGTAATCCTGATCTTCGATCTCCCTTGCACGTATGTCTAGTCTTCAGGATCTTCAGAGAGCTATTTTGCATCCCTAGAGATTAGGTAGGTTGAGAGCTTCTAGATACAGGCCTTCAATTTTTTGATCGTCAAAGGTAGGCGTGGGCAGGAAACATGGATTAAGTCCCATGTACGGTACAGGCTTAAATCCACCCATCATTGACAAGCCCTCGATCAGTACCTTTAGTAAGACGGCCTTTTATTCAATAGAGTTGTTGTAGCTCCTGCTTGACCCCTGCCTAGCGAGGTCCTGGTGAATGCTCGAGGTCTTGACGTAAGGTCTCCCGCATGTACAAACGTATCGATCATGCAGACCTCTCCGTGTGCTCGTCCTTAGAGAAGGTATGATGTGCCTTCCCATCTCAAATGTCCCAGGGTAATGGGCTTACGACGAGGTCCTGTAAATGGGTTAATAACAAAAGGGGATAAAACGATCCTTATGTGTAGAGGTGTGGATACCTTAATGACCAGAGAAGGTATGAGGAAGAGGTCCCTTATATGACGTGGAGTATCGAACCGAGAGATCGAGAAGGTATCTGTAAGTTTAGCTCTTATCATGTTGGAACAGGTCGTAGCGGGGTTTAGGTCTAATCCAGGATGACATAATCGGTGACTCTTACAACTGCTTTAACTTCTGTGGCCCGAGGAAGTCTACTGAAAGGATCTTTTCTGTGGCCATGAGGACCTGAATCCAAACCGGTCCTTTGATGATTCCCTCTTTTCTTTGCAGAAAACTTCCTCGAGGCCAACATGTTCGCCCTGAGGGCCATGAAGAAGGTGCGGTCCGAGTCTGGTGACCCGGCAGATGGCAAGGCTACCATTGATGAGCATCTTGCTGCCCTTTCAGAGAGCGTAACCATTGTGAAGTCATGTGGTGTAGACTTACTTAAGTCGGCAATCCATGTCTTTAGGATGCTCTGGCCAGATGAAGACCCGCCTGAACTCATTGAGCCTCTCGCAACCAGGCTGCTGCTCTTCGAGGAAAGGCTAGATGAGTGGCGTGAGTCGGTTGGCCGCGCTGCCACATATAAGGCCTTGTCCTCTGTGCTCTGTTGGTATAAATACATCAATCTTGATGTTCCTCAGAACATGAGGGCCGAAGGCAAGTGGACTCATGACCCAGAGATCATCAAAAGGCGCTAGGAACGAGCCTATGCCATGGTTGAGTATGCCTTGGTCCATGCTTGGTGTGACGGGCCAAGTTTCCTTGATGCTGCAGAGCTTGCTGCCGAGACTGCTGAAGGGAGTGGCACCGACAGCAAAGCCACGGAGTCACACGTGGCTCCCTCGGCCAATATTCATGACTCAGCAAAACACTTGAATTTCATGAGATCCCCAGTATGCTAGGTGCAGATGTAACAAGTACTGCAGTTCTTTTGGGTGTGTGCTTTTGTGAAGGCTAAAACTTTTATTCTAGCTTAAATGCGAATCACTCAGGGGAAAGTCCCCGAGTTTCATTTTTCGTTTTCCCTATCCTTTGAATTTGGCTCTTGTCTATCTTTTTTTTTGGCGTTCGACGTTAGAGTCTCAAATCATAAGGATTAAGTTAGCGGGTATGAAACTAGGCAACTTGACCTAGAGTCATTCGACATATAGGCCGACATATCCTGTAGTGGGTTAGTTATAAATATACATAGGGTCGAATCGCGTTTCTTCCTTTGCTTATCCGTTGTTCATGTTTACCCGTCCTTGGCCTTTTTCTCTTGCTTGCCATGAAGATATGTTTTCGGACAATAGCATAGTCGAAGAGTTAACCTTATACATGTATACATTAATATTCCGAGATAAGTTTAGGCGACAGCGCCAGCCGACATAAAAATAGGAAGTACTTAACATGAGGGGAAGTCCCTGAGTCAATTTTTCGAGTCACCCATTTTTATTATTAGCACATAGTCGACTGATGACCCACAAGTATAGGGGGTGTATCGCGGTACTTTCGATAAATAGGACTGTCGATCCCAACAAGGAGCAGAAGGTGTTGAACAGTGGTATGGAGCAGGAAATCCCTGTGAATACTTAGCAAACGGATTTTTAGTGGTTTTCTGATAAGGCAACAAAACAAAGAGCAAGTAATAAAGACAACGAACAAATGGAGCAAGTGGCACAATCCTTTATTAGCAAAGGACAAGCCGGTGGAAATACTTATAAGGACCAAACGTTCTCAAGGACACATGGGAATTCTGCCAAGTGCTTTCGCTTCAAATAGCTGAGTACTATTCTCTGGTATTGTAAGTGTTGTGTGGGTGAACTTGTGCTAACATATCGACCTTACTTGGACTAATACATACTTGTGATTAAACCCCATGCAAACATCCGTAGCTATAAGAAATTAATTAAGATATAAATCTAACCACAGCCTTAAACTCTGAGATCCTACACTCCCTTGTGCAAACGTGTCCTAACGGGGGTTCAGGTTTCTGTCACTCCAGCAACCCCACAATTAGTAGCCAAATACACAATGCACTCCCCTAGGCTCATAAATGGTGAAGTATCATGTAGTCGACGTTCACATGACACCACTAGAAGAATAGCACCACAACTTAAATACTAAACCATTTAATAATAACTCAACACAGATTCACTACTAACAACATGACTTCTCCCATGTCCTCAAGAACACAACGAACTACTCACAAGACATCATATGGATCAAGATCAAGGATGATATGATAATGGATAACAATCTGAACATAAACAATAATCCAATGGTTCCACTCACAAGCATCAACTACAATAGTAATTAACACCGGGAAGGTTTCCCCTAACAAACTAAAGCAATATCCAACACAATTGTTACAGGGAGATGGAGTGGTGATGATGGTGTGGATGATGATGATCCCGATGAAGCCTAGCTTGATAATCGTGTTAATGGCGACGGTCTCCCCTCTCCGGGAAGGAATTCCCCTGGCAGAAATCTGTCTACCGGAGAGATCTTTCTCTCTCGGTGTTTTCCGCCCCCAAGAGGCGGCGGAAATCTATTTGTGGTCGCTCTCCTAGCCTTAGGGCTTCGTAGGGAAGATATAGGCGAATGGGCGGAGTTGGGAGCCGGGCAGGTGGGCCACACCTGCCCTAGGCGCAGCCTAGGGGGACCCGTGCCTAGGGGGTGTGGGGCCCCTGTGGCCCATCTTTGCTCCTCCTTCTGGCTTCCTCAATCTTCTGGAAAAATAATATTTTCCCATATTTTTCTGGTATTTTTATGATCTTCGTGAAATTGCACCGAAACGCCTTCTTTTCCATCAGAAACCAGACTCCGGCAATTCATCCTTCAAGAATCATCCAACATGCATAAACAGATAAAAAGCCATAAGTGACATGGTTATACCCTACGGGTACCCGATGTTAGCCTACCTGGTCCAGTCTGACGGAAGGCCCACTCGACTACCTACCAGGGTCCATGACGCCTATGACATTTTGACTGCGATGAAGACCATATGGACACGGACTCGTAAGCGCACAAGACAAGGAAACCTCAAGACTAGAGTTCAAATCTAACTTGTAACCTACTCGTATCGGTACCTGAGACCTAGTCTCCCCATATATAAAGGCTAGGAGGGTCCAACGAGGAGGGCACGACCTACACACACGCCATAACCCCCCAATAGACAGATCTACGATCTCCACCTCCACAATAGATCTATAGATCTAGACTCTCTCATACTTTCGCATACACACCTCCACGCCAGATTGCATCTGCGCACCCCTGTAATCACCGGTTCCGCCGTAATCAAGAGCAGACAAGCAGGAGTAGGGTTTTACCTCCGGGGGCCTGAACCTGGGTAAAACCTCGTGTGCCGTATTGCTTGTTTGCTAACCGTTCCGCGATCTCCAGCATCCCCATCTTCTCCAAAACCCAAGTCCATAACAATGGGCATTGATGAGATCAAACATCGTCAATTGACGCCGTTTGTGGGAACTGGGGGCGCTGATTGTGCGATCGTGACGGTATCATCACGTGCGATCTACGACCCATCCATGGAGAAAAGCTGCGCCTGAAATCAAGATCCCGGCGGAATCTCTCGCTGCCACCGGCCAGATCGCATCTGTCTCACAAATTCTTTAGCGTCATCTTCTATCAGCCTTTGGATTGGGCCAGCGGAATCACCGTCAGCGCACAGGAACAGCCTCAATGCGAACTCAAACCCTACATACCTGGATGGATCTACATGATCACTACAAGCTGAATCGAATCGAACTATGCTCTTTGAAGATACGGTATGCGTGCCTCCGTTGTAGCACATCCTTGCCACAATTCAACAGCAAGATAGGCGTGCACGGGTTATGTAATCAGAGCAATCAGTCTAGAGAAGTAGGATCCTAGCTCTGTTATTTTGGGAATTAGCAGGAGCTTCGTCTAATCAAGATTGAGTCCACGACCTGACTTCCGACTTCCCTTGAAGAAGAGCCTGTTTTAGCTTGGGATGGAAACGACCAAATCGATCACGGAAAGAAATAAGAAAGCAGACGTGCTGAGCTTAATTTTGCTTAAACGTGCATGGCTCGAGTTCCTAATACAAGCTTTATTGGCTTCACGTACAAAAGCTTTACATGGATTTCATGGCACTATTATACAAGATGATGTGCAAATTACGTGATGACATCAGGCATGCATAGATTCCGACGAAGGCGTCAAGTCATGTGCGTTCAAAACAAAGAACATGACCACCGCTACGGCCGGCTTTTGTTGTCGTTATGGATTATTTCAACCTCGTCGTTGCCCACTGATGCTAGAGGGTATGTCATGGTCAACTTCGAATCCGTCCACCACATCCGCCGCGTCGACTTCGTCCACCACGCTGATTCTACACTCGGGGGCTCCTTTGGTTTCGGAGATTCGCTACAGTCTTCGACTGCGGCGACCCGCATGATCTCCGACTCCGGTGACACCGTTACGATCTTCGGTTCCAACGACTCGGGGGCTCCCTCCGCTTCGACGACCCTCCGCAATCTTCGGCTCCAGCAACCCGCTGCGGTCTTCGGCTCCGACAAACCGTGTGGCCTTCGGCTACGGTGACCCGATATATCCTTCGGATGCGACGACCCAGTGTGATCTTCGATTGCGACAATCTTCGGATGCGGAAGTCGCTGCCGCCATCGACCCCAGGAACTTGTCGCTGCTACGGCTGTGGTTCGCCGCGTCGATTACATCCACCGCGTGACTCGTTACCGCGTCAACTTCACCACGACAACCAACAAAGCTAAGTTTTCCCTTACTTAGAGCTGATTTCTCTTTTAACTCGCACTCGAAACACTCGGGGGCTGCGCCCTCTTCGAGTAACCTAATGTGCCATCGGCTCCACGCACTCGAGCACCTCGAACGCGACAGCCCGAGTAGCTGATTCTGCCTGATCGTCGAATCCTTAAACTCTGAGTGCCTCGGCAAGGTACTGAGACTAAGGGTAATAGGCTAACGAAAAGGCCTAGCATACAGTGCAACAGTGTAGACTCGATCGGCACCAGAATCTTACTATACAAGCCGACAGACAAATATTCTTTCCAAGATACAAGTACTTCATAAATTCTTTATGTTTTTTGCAGCTTACAAGGACGACAACTGCGCCGAGCTATTCTATTAGGTCCTCCAACAGGAGTCGACAAAACAGCTGGCTACGCCATACACCGAAGACTTGAGTCGAGTCACTCCTCAGATGGTTGCATCTCTTGATGCTACATAGACGCGACGCTGGCCGCGCACCCGACAGAAGCAACGACGTCGATTTCATCCGGACCGTCGACTTTGCTATGTCAACTCTCGGCTCTTTATGTGTGAGACGCTGACTCGATGCACTTCCGGGTCACTGGTTTGTCCTCGCATGAGTCTCCACTCGAGTCTGCGACTCGACTAGACACTCGGAGGCTACTCCTATCAGGAGCGCTGGTCGCGCACCCGATGTACTTCCGGGTCAACGGTACGCCCACGAGATTTTCGGCTACAACTACATGATAAAAGACTCGAGTCTCTGCCCGAGTCTACGACTCCGCCAGACACTCGGGGGCTACTCCAAACTGGAGCGCTGGCCGCGCACCCGAAGCATGAATAGTGTACTACGCCACTAAACTATTCTTCGAGTCCTACGCCGAGTCTACAACTGCACTACGGACTCAAGGGCTACTCCCATAGGGAGGATTGATTCAAGCATCCGAAAAATTGTGTCTTACGGACCTGAAGCTAATAACGGCTAAATCAAAGCCTCTGCTCGAGTCTACGACTCGAACAGACACTCGGGGGCTACTCCCATGGGGAGCGCTGGTCGCGCATCCTATGAATTCTTCGACTGTGATCCTTCGGATCAGAATGCAAAAACTTTTCGGCAATTTTCCCCAACCAACGCTAAGTAAGTAGCATTCTCCTTGGCCACCCGAAACACCTCCGCGGTGATGAAATTTCAGATGCTGCGTCTGCGACGCAAAGATAAGACCTACAGATACCATCTGATGGCCTGGCAACGCACACGACTGCGCTCTGCTAGTGAAAATCCGTGCTAACAGGCGCAAGGAAAATCCCGATGGATGCGTTGGGTACATCATTCGAAAACTACTGGGATTCTACTACTAAACATCTGCACCCGAAAGATTGAAGAGTCCTCAGCTGAATCTACGATTCGACTGAACACTCGGGGGCTACTGACATGGTTATACCCTACGGGTACCCGATGTTAGCCTACCTGGTCCAGTCTGACGGAAGGCCCACTCGACGACCTACCAGGGTCCATGACGCCTATGACATTTCGACTGCGATGAAGACCATATGGACACGGACTCGCAAGCGCACAAGACAAGGAAACCTCAAGACTAGAGTTCGAATCTAACTTGTAACCTACTCGTATCGGTACCTAAGATCTAGCCTTCCCATATATAAAGGCTAGGAGGGTCCAACGAGGAGGGCACGACCTACACACACGCCATAACCCCCCAATAGACAGATCTACGATCTCCACCTCCACAATAGATCTATAGATCTAGACTCTCTCATACTTTTGCATACACACCTCCACGCCAGATTGCATCTGCGCACACCTGTAATCACCGGTTCTGCCGTAATCAAGAGCAGACAAGCAGGAGTAGGGTTTTCCCTCCGGGGGCCTGAACCTGGGTAAAACCTCGTGTGCCGTATTGCTTGTTTGCTAACCGTTCCGCGATCTCCAGCATCCCCATCTTCTCCAAAACCCAAGTCCATAACAATGGGCATTGATGAGATCAAACCTCGTCAATAAGTAATACCTCATAATAAGACATATATCAATGAATAGAGGTAAATTATGATATAGAAAGGTGATGCAAATTGGGCGTATCAACTCCCCCAAGCTTAGACCTTCGCTTGTCCCTAAGCGAAAACTGAGCTCAGTAAACATGTCCACGGGTTTATGGAGTGAAGTGTCGATAAAAGAATACGAACAAGAAGCATCACACTTACCATTGCACAAATCATAGAAGAAAGCAACTCAGCATTATATAACTTAGCTTGCAACCAAGTAGAGCAGTCACAATAGAGATGCATAAAGATAAATCATAATTGGAATTGGCAAGCTTTGTTCTTGGTCAGAGAACACCTGGCAAACAGTTTCACAAAAAGCTTTTTGTAGAAGTTTCAAAACAGGAGCACTCTTTGCTCAAAAAGGTTTTTCACAAGTGAAGGCTTTCAAAGTAATACTCAATAGATAAGAGTTTTGTGTAAACAAGGAAGATAAAGAACATGATTGAATAAATCACCATATGAATGCTTGAAACACAACAACTCAAATGCTTGCTGGAGATAGAGAGGAAATAGGTTTACTGACTCAACTTGGAAGTGGGATAAAGGTCCCTTCTTAGAGGGAAGCAGGGATTACAAGTCATAAAGAGCTTCCAAAATATTATGGTACTTACTAGCTTTGAGCCCTCATTGCCCCTATCATAGGCATCTTGAGATGATTAAGGTTAAAGTGAACAAGGATGGAGCATATGATTGATGAAATATAAGCTGGCAATCTCATGTCCCTTGAATATGAGGGCCACTCCTCATGCTACTCAACTTCAGTCACCGGTAAGTTCTTGTCATTGTAAGTACTTGCATATCATTGAGAACCGCCAATGGGGTACCCCTTGCACATGGTACATGAGTTTTCCCATAACCAAAATGATAAGTCAAGCAGATAGTGAGCATCTCAGCGATGTTTTTATTTACTATATGCATAGCTTTTTATTGAGGATGCTTCACAGATTGCTTACTATGGTGATGCTGCAAGTTTCCACCATGATTAAGCATGGCTTAGGCTAGCGGCCCAGGGGTTTCTCTAACACAAAATACAAACTCCATGGACTTACAAGCTCCCTTTTTATTTCACACCGGTGACATCCACACACAAAAGAGCACAATATCAACGGTGTACAGAGTACAAGTGCAATGTTGAAAACGTTCCCCGTGACAGCACGGTTATGCTAATTCCAGCGTATAGGTGCAAGCATATACAACTTCTATGTTCACAATGGTTCAAGTCTATTAGGGGCAAGAAAATAAGGTGTGCCGTCAAGTTCGTGAGAACTTTACTAACTAGTTTTCATATAACAAAATACTTTTTAATTCGAAAGATAGATGAAGCTTGAGAATTTGCTTGGAATAGCAATAATGTTACTAGGTATATATGGTGGACACAAATGGCATAGGTTTGGTTCAAAGGGATTGGAAACATGAGAAGTAAGCCTTCTCAAAACAGGTTTTTGGCTAGCAAAGCTGGGTAGCAAGCAAGAGAGTTAAAGGAAACAAGTAAACATACAAGTAATAAAGCCAAACATGCAATCTTCCTTGAAGACACAAAAGATCTTAAATAAAAATACTAAGCTTATGAGCCAACAAGAAAGAAAATAGATGATACAAAATACCTATAAGCTTTTTCTCTTTTTTCTTTCAAACCTTAAAAATTGTTGCTACTGACGAGAGCTCGGTTTGCCAAAACCAATTTAGAGTTACTTGATGCTTCCAAAGTGATGCCAATACTGATCAACAAGATCCATCATATAATAGAGATTGCAAACTAAAATAAGAAGTGCAAAAAGTAAAAGATGAGACTTCTCATTAATATTCAATAAAGGCACTCACACCAAGGGTACATGGATAATCAACTAAAGCAGAGATACTTCCAAACGCAAACCAACCTATAAGATAACTTCTCTACCAAAGATATGAATCCACAAAAAAGGTAAAAGATAAAAGATAATGATGGTGATACCGCGGCACTCCCCCAAGCTTGGATCAAGCCAAGGGGATGCCAAACCTGATGGTCAATTACTCCTTCGGTGGTGGTGGTGTTCTTTTGATAAGGTCTTCAATAAGTTTCTTCAAATCCTCAAACTCAAAGGTAAGAGTACGGATTAGCTCCGAGTTTTGCTCTATACGGTTCATGATCATGTCAGAACGAGAATCCCAGTCCTTGTTTCCCCACTCTTCATCCTTAGCATGTTCCTTATCTGCATTGTTAGAACGAGGCATATCCCAAACTGAGGGCAGGTTCCCATTGGGCACATGTTGGTATTGACGCTCATGTATAAGAGTATGGAAAGGTCTCTTGTTACGTGGAGGAGATGATCGTGGATTGTAGAAACGACGTGGAGGTTTCCCTCCTGTAGACATTCGTGTTGTCCTCCTAAGCTTGGTAGGTCGCGCCACCAATCCAATGCTTGCGATGGTAGCTCGGGTGTCCGGATGTTCGTCCTCCTCCATGTCCTCTTCATCCCCAACCAAAGTCTCCTCCTCCTTGGGGTTTTGAGGATCATATTCCTCGGGCTTCTTGCCTTTGTCGTTGGCGGAGACCATGGTGCTCTAAACTTGAGATGATTTCATGACAGAAACAGATCAAAACGAAAACACGACAAGAACACGATGCACGAACCTCGGGGGATCCGGGGGGTTATATATTACGAAGTTTCAATGCATAAGGAAGGTACTGACACGGAAACAAGGCGGAGACGGAGTTCGAGGGTGGAACACCCCCTCCAGGCGTGGCTAGGATAGGCCCGCGCCTGGGGTGGGTTTGTCCCCCCGGACTCCGGTTCTTCATCTGTTTCGTCTCGTACCTTATGTATTAAAAACATCAAAAATATAAAAAGATTGGAGTTTCACGAACCCTATGTTTTCACCACTTTTACCTATTCAACGACGAACTCTGCAGTTTCCTTTTCTCCTTCTCCTGAAAACTTCCTTCTTACAAAACCTTTGCACAAACTCAATGACAACATTAGTGTAAGCAAAAACAATAACCTTTAGGTACACACTTCAACTGAAAAACCCATCAACACAAAAGCTTCTTTAAGAGGCAAAATGCAAATGATGGCAGAAATCTATCAAAACATACCAGAAAGCAAAGATTGATTTTTTTGAAAACCTTCTGTTGCTCAAATCAAAAAGTGCAGAACTAATGAAAGTTGGGTAACAACCTGGAGAACAAGCTCAGAAAATTACAGCTTCATCCGACGTATTGAGCTCTTTCACGAATTTTTACAATGCAACACAAAAGTTGTCCCAGGACAGGCACTTTTCACAACTCCTTTACTTCACAAAAGTAGTTAAACTTGACACAAAAACCAAAACAAAAAGTATAAGGAGCAGTTATTCCGAGGTAATAACTTCCAAGACTCGACAAAACTCTTGGGTTATCTCCCAACAAGTACTTTTATTTAATGCCTTTAAGTTAGGCTTGAAACTTTCAAAGATGCTCACACGGGAGATAAATATTTAAAGTGAAAAAGAGCATCAAGAAGCAAATAACAAACACATTTGAGTGTAACCCACTTCCTATCCATGGTAGTATCATGAGAAAACAAATTGTTGAAACAAAAAGCCACAAGCATAGGAAGACGAAACAAATACAACTTCAAAGCTTTCAACATAAAATGGGGAAACTTAACATCATTGAGATGCATAAAACCATGTTTCCCTCTCTCAAAATAACGTTCAGTAGCACTTTGAACAAAGTTGACAATATATATGTCACTGGTAACAACTTTACCTTCACAATAAGCATACTTAAAATCACCAAAAAGACGTCCAAGGTCATAGACTGGATCAATAGAAGCAAGTTGTTCCATCATGAAATCTTTATTAGGCAAGCTATTTTCACAAGGAGCTTTAGCAAATTTGGAAAAGTTAAACTCATAAGAATCTCCATCAAACTTAGTTAAAACGTTTTCCTTCTTACAATCTATAATATCTCCACAAGTGTTCAAGAAAGGTCTACCAAAAATGATAGGACAAGTTTTACTAGCTGCTGAATTAAGCACTAGAAAATCAGCAGGATATTTAATCTTACCACAAAGAACCTCCACAACTCTTACAATGCCAATGGGGCAAATGGTTTCATTATTAGCAAGGTGAATAACTACATCAATGTCCTCAAGCTCACAAGGACCAATCTCATGCATGATTTCCCTGTAAAGCTCATAAGGAATAGCACTAGAACTAGCACCAATATCACATAAACCATAGTAGCAATGATCACCAATTTTAACAGAAAGCACAGGAACACTAGCTTTACTAGTATGAGAGATAATATTAGAAGCGTCTTCACAGAAGACAATGTGCTCATCCTCTATATTTCTAGTGACTGTCTTTCACAATGGCTACCACAGGTTCATCATTAATTTGCTCACCAGGCTTCACAGTTTTCATTGTACCTTTGTTATTTGCACTAAAAATCATAGAATACTTCTTTACCTTAGATGGTAAAGGTAATTTCTCAACATGAGGTTCAGGCATAATATGATTAGTAGTACAAACTTCAGTACTTCTAACGAGAACATGACTAACAACGTCTTTATACGGAGCATGGTACTTATTCCACTTCTTCTTGGGAATATCTATGTAAGAGGGAAAGGCCTTAAAACAGTTGGCAATACTTTGGGAATCAAGACCAAACTCATTACTAATATCATAGAAGTCATCAGTTCCCATAAAAGATTTAATGCATTCATAATCATAGTTTATACCTGACTTTCTTCCTTTGTCATTCTCCCAAGCTTCAGTTTTCTTTTGAATATGGTCTAGTAAATCCCATTTAGCTTCTTCGTTCATGCGTGTGAATGATCCAGCACAAGAAGCATCTAGTAAATCTTTATCATGAAGAGAAAGCCTAGCATAAAAGTTATTGAGAATAATATTGTTAGGGAGTTCATGAATAGGACATTTAAGCATTAGTAACTTCAATCTCCCCCAAGCTTGAGCTGTACTCTCTCCATCAAGAGGCCAAAAGTTATATATAAGATTTCTATCCTTATGAATTTCACTGGGAGGACAAAATTTAGAGTAAAAGTGAGATGCCATCTCTTCCCATTCCATTGATTGTCCATTCTTCAGCAGCTTATACCATTCTTCAGCTCTCCCTTTCAAGGATATGGAGAGTAACTTCTTCTTCACCTGTTCAGTTGTGATACATGCACACTTAAACAACCCGCATAATTCATGGATAAAAATCAAATGATTACCAGGATGGACAGTTTCATCCCCTAAATAATAATTATCCATAACACGATCAATAATACTTGTAGATATATTAAAAGGATCTATCTCAACAGGTGGTGGTTCATCTACTACCCTAGTAGTGGTAGTAGTTCTCCCAAATAGAAAACCAAGTGGGTTATCCATATTGGAAACAAAGCAACAAACAGAAACAAAAGCAATACTCACAGTAGAAGCTTCCTTTACCAGTTCTACTCTTGAATAGCGCTTCACTCCCTGGAAACGGCACCAGAAAATAGTCTTGATGACCCACAAGTATAGGGGTGTATCATAGTACTTTCGATAAATAGGAGTGTCGATCCCAACGAGGAGCAGAAGGTGTTGAACAGTGGTATGGAGCAGGAAATCCCTGTGAATACTTAGCAAACGGATTTTTAGTGGTTTTCTGATAAGGCAACAAAACAAAGAGCAAGTAATAAAGACAACGAACAAACGGAGCAAGTGGCCCAATCCTTTATTAACAAAGGACAAGCCGATGGAAATACTTATAAGGACCAAACATTCTCGAGGACACATGGGAATTCTGTCAAGTGCTTTCGCTTCAAATAGCTGAGTACTCTTCTCTAGTTTTGTAAGTGTTGTGTGGGTGAACCTGTGCTAACATACCGACCTTACTTGGACTAATACATACTTGTGATTAAACCCCTCCAAACATCTATAACAACAAGAAAGTAATTAAGATATAAATCTAACCACAGCCTTAACCTCTGAGATCCTACACTCCCTTGTGCAAAGGTGTCCTAACGGGGGTTCGGGTTTTTGTCACTCCGGCAACCCCACAATTAGTAGCCAAATACACAATGCACTCCCCTAGGTCCATAAATGGTTAAGTATCATGTAGTCGACGTTCACATGACACCACTACAAGAATAGCACCACAACTTAAATACTAAACCATTGAATAATAACTCAACACAGATTCACTACTAACAACATTACTTCTCCCATGTCCTCAAGAACACAACGAACTACTCACAAGACATCATATGGATCAAGATCAAGGATGATATGGTAATGGATAACAATCTGAACATAAACAATAATCCAATGGTTCCACTCACAAGCATCAACTACAATAGTAATTAACACCGGGAAGGTTTCCCCTAACAAACTAAAGCAATATCCAACACAATTGTTATAGGGAGATGGAGTGGTGATGATGGTGCTGGTGGAGATGATGGTGTGGATGATGATGATGATGATCCCGATGAAGCTTAGCTTGATGATGGTGTTGATGGCGACAATCTCTCCTCTCCGGGAAGGAATTCCCCCGGCAGAAATCTGTCTGCCGGAGATATCTTTCTCTCTCGGTGTTTTCCGCCCCTAGAGGCGGCGGAAATCTATATGTGGTCGCTCTCCTAGCCTTAGGGTTTCGTAGGGAAGATATAAGCGAAGGGGCAGAGTCGGGAGCCGGGCAGGTGGGCCACACCTGCCCTAGGCGCGGCCTAGGAGGACCCGTGCCTAGGGGTGTGGGGCCCCTGCAGCCCCTCTTCGCTCCTCCTTCTGGCTTCCTCAATCTTCTGGAAAAATAATATTTTACCATATTTTTATGGTATTTTTATGATCTTCGTGAAATTGCACCGAAACGCCTTCCTTTCCATCAGAATCCAGACTCCGGCAGTTCATCCTTCAAGAATCATCCAACATGCATAAACAGATGAAAATCCATAAGTAATACCTCATAATAAGACATATATCAATGAATAGAGGTAAATTATGATATATAAAGGTGATGCAAATTGGGCGTATCACCGACATAAGTGTTCGACATATGAGAGTTTGAGAGATACATACACTGCTTTCCCTAGGTATAGAAAGGACGAAATAATGCCACATTCCATGGCCTTTTGGTTTCATCACCTGACATGTCCGCCTTGTTATTTTGTGCCTCATGGACATCTATCGGATAGTATGAATCATTGTGCAATACTTTGCTTACAATGAACGGACCTTCCCATGGGGGTGATAGCTTGTGCATCCCAGCTATGCGTTGCACTAGTCTGAGCACTAAATCACCTTTTTGGAATACACAAGGTTGAACTTTCCGGCTGTGATAGCGCCGGAGATTTTGTTGGTATATGGCGGATCTGGACAATGCCAGTCCTCGAGCTTCTTTGAGTAAATCAACTCCATCTTCTCGAGCCTCTTTTACCTCGGCTTCCGAGTATGCCTTACTCTTGGCGAGTCATGCTCTATGTCGGCAAGCAAAACTACTTCTGCCCCATAGACAAGGAAGAACGGCGTGTAGCCAGTTGATCGATTCGGAGTTGTTCTCAAGCTCCACAATACTAAGGGTTATTCCTTTATCCAACAGCCAGGTGTTCTCTGGAGTGGTTCCATTAGCCGAGGTTTTATCCCTGATAGAACTAGCCCATTAGCTCGTTCAACTTGCCCATTTGATTCTGATTGAGCGACCGACGCTACGTCGAGTCTTATTCGGTTATCCCGACAAAATAGAGCAAAGTCTCTTTCGGCAAAGTTGGCGTCATTATCCGTAATTACGCTATGCGGGTAGCCATATCTTAGGATTATATCCCTCAGAAATGTGGGTTTAGGGTTTAGGGTCTATGTCAATGTCAATGTTTCTAGAATGGCTATGTTTGAAGACAGAGCTTAATATGTCTCGTTTGAACTATATGCAACTCATCGACTACATATCATGTCAATAGATTCCACCAATAGTACAGATATTAAAGTTGTAAGTTCTTTAGATTAAGTGCAGATACCGTGAAGATCATTGGCATAGAACTACTTGGTAAAGGAGTCGGGAGTTCAGGCCAGTCCACGGATTTTGGGGCCCTAAGGCAACATGACACTAAGGTCCCCTTGTTTAAAGTGGCGGATCATTCCGAGGGTCAAGGGGGCAATGGACCCCTACTCTAGAAATTTTCTTAAAGATATATTTAACATTTATATGGAATTTTAAACATTGTGAAGATTTCACATGGCCGACCCTGATAAAGTGGTCACACCATGGTTGTAAAAATTCACATGGCCGACCTAGATAAAGAAGTCGTGTCATGGTTTTAAAGATTCACACGAGCGACCTGATGAAGCGCGCGTCATAGTTATATAGATTCATACATGACTGACCTTGACCTTGATGAGACGGTAATACGAGACACATGGCCAACACTGATAAAAGTGGCCGTGCTACGTTAGTACATAGCCACAAGGCTCACCCGATAAAGCGGTCGTGCTATGTTAGAGCATCTCCACTCGTCTACCCAGGAGGCCGATCCGGACGCCGAATTTTGGTCCGGACGCCGAAAATCGGCCCAGTCGCGTACCCAAGGACTTGTTTTCGGCCGGATTTCGGTCATTTTTGGTCCGGGCTACCCAGGCCGAACCAAGATTTCCGGGTACGCCCTGGGGACGCCGGACTCAGCGAATTCGGCGGAAAAAAATAAAGCGGCGTGTGTACCCGCCGCGTCAGTGACGGAAGCCGAGTCGTCGTCATCCTCGGAACCACGCGGCGCGTGGACCCACCGCGTCAGTGACGGAAGCCGAGTCGTCGTCATCCTCGGAGCTCGCCCGCCACGAGGGACCGTCGGACGAGTCCCCGCCGGCGCGCAAAAACTCGGCGGGGCGCCGGCGGTGGTGGAGCGCACCAGGGCATACGCTCGCAGCCGTGCTGGACCACATCAACCGCGGGAACACGCCGCGGCTCGGCTTCCCGCGCAACCCGACGCCGGCAGCCAGGGGTCGGCGTGCTCCGGCGAACTGGGCGCCGAGGAGGATAGCGAGCATGAGCTCGTCCCCCTCCGCTTTGGCGTCCCACTCTTCCGGCAGCGCGCCGCTTCGCACGCCGGCAGCCGTGAAGCGCGAGGCTGTCTCGCCGGCGCGCTCACCGTCGCGCACGCGTGCGGCATCGTCATCAACGAGCCGTCTGCGCCCACGCCGCCAAGAGGCCACCTGCGCCTACGCCGCCCCAGGGCGGAAGGCTCGGCGCCGGCCGAGGACGCCGCCTTGAAGATGGCGCTGGAGAAATCGCTCCGCGAAGCGCCGTCGCTTACGCCGACCCTGACGCCGACGATGCCGTTGGTCGAGCCCTCCTCGCCGGACATCCTCGAATGGTCCAGAGGGACTGGGAGCAGGCGGAACGTCAGCGTATCCTCGGCCTGCAGCAGCAGGCCGAGGAGCAGGCCGCACGGCGTCGGGCGTTCTCTGGGCGTGAGCTCGCCTACCAAGGCGCCCCGCTCTATGTCCTGGACGACGACGACGAGGACGCAGGCCCGTCGTACCAGCCATGGAGGTACGACGACCCTGGCCAGGGCAGCTCCCGCCAGAACCAGCCGCCGAGCGACGGCAGCGGCGAGGATGACGGTCGAGCCGACCCCGGCTACACGTCGTTCTACGGCAACCTCGGCTTGTAGGACGGCGAGGAGAAAGCACCGGCGGCGGCCTTTTTAGTTTATTTATATACTAGTTTCGTTTAAATTTGATGTAATCCGTCTATATTTGCCCAACTTAATGAAAATCGCCTGAATTTGATGAATTTTAGCCGGACTTGGGGACTCGGCCTGGGTACGCGGGTGGGAGAATGGGCGTACCCAGGCCGAAAACAAGTTCAGTCCGGCCAAAAAAGGACCAAATTTCGCCCTGGGTTCGGCCAACGAATTGAGATGCTCTTATTACACTTAGTTATTTATATACGAGCGTACTACGCGTAGTATTTTATGCGGATGCTTAAAAATATCAGATTGGTCACATATGCAGCGTTTTGCAGGAATAGCTGCTCGGCGGATTTATCATTTCATCGTATATTTCCTTGAAGGAGCTATCTGGTTGGAGTCGAACAAGGAGGTTTCTCTCTACTGAGTGATAGTGTGGCTTTCTCTCCACGGAGTGTTGTGTCTACTCTCTATCGAGTGTGTTCTGTGGAGTTAAGCGAGTGCAGTTACTAAGAGTTAAATCCATGAATAGTCATTAAACTTGCTTAGCAAAGTTAATACGGTCATGGTACAACGGAAATGCGAATTTACGATCATCGAACTCGCGTCGAAGCATCACTCGTGGTCACCGCGGACGCCGTAGAGATGTATTTGACGACGTGGCACTGAGTGGACCCACTGTCAGCCTCTAAGTGTGTTTCATTTGCAGAAAACCCCTTTGATTCTAATTTCCTATCGTGGAGGACCCAATGTCAGCCCCGCCCATAATTTTCCTCCTCTCTCTTCATCCCCACGGCCAGCCGCCAATCCTCCTTGCACGCGGCCGCCGTCCTACTCACAGGACCGCCCGTCCAAATTCTCGGGCGAGAGGCCGACGAGGCCCTGGCCGGCGCCACCGCGGTGGTGCAGCACGGTCTGCTCAAGGCAGCGCGGCGACTGGGGCAAGGGGCAGCGCGGCGACTGGGGCACGGTCTGCGTGGAATCTTGTGCATGTGTGCTCCATAGGCGGCGGTGCCTTACAGGAGGTGGGGGAGCTCGCATCTGGTGTTGCGGGAGCATCTGGTCGAGGTTGCCATGCACGATGCCGCCATTAGCATCCCCTCTAGCTCGTGTAGCAGTTGGATCTGCCGTCCTTCCCGTGTCCACCAGCCGGAGCGGCGGCCAAATGCGAGGCGTGGGCGGAGGAGCTGCTGCTGTCCGTTCTCTACAGCCTCTCCCGGCGCGTCCTCGGCACCGGAGCAGCAGCGCCGAACGGCGGCACGACCAGCTGCCAGCACATTGTGTGCGTGGAGGGGATGGCGGGAGCGTCGCATCGCCGCCTGCTGCACTCTAGCCTCGCCGCCCACCACTCGTGGCTGCCGCCGCCTCGCAGGACGCCGCTCGTAGCCAGGCCGCCGCCTCCTAGGCTGGAGCTCCTCCCTGCGCCAAAGACCTGTGCCACTCCTGCGTGCCGCGTCCTGCGCCGACGCCCTGCCCCGCGCCGCTCTCGCGCACCGACGACCTGCGACGCTCCCGCCCTAACATTGCGCGGCTGCGTCGCCCGACGCTCTGCGCCCTGCCTCTATGCGGCCGAAAGAACCCCTTCTTTCGGTCCATCTCTAGCGCGACCGCCACGCCCACGCCGACCACCAGCTCGAACACGTTCAGGTGCTGCTCCCCGTACACCGGCCAGGGCACCAGCGGCACACCGAACCACAGGCTCTCCAGGATGGAGTTCCATCTTCAGTGCGTCATGAAGCCGACCACGACGGCGTGTGACAGGATATCCCTCTATGGCGCCCACGCCGGCCACACCAGCCCCCTCCCCGCCGTCGCGTCCAGGAACCCCTCCGGAAGCAGCTCGTCCAGGTTCCCGTCTGTCGAGAACCACGTGCCGGCGATGGGAGGGCCCCGCAGCACCCACAGGAAGCGGTGGCCGCTGCTCTCTAGGCCCGCGGCGACCTCTCTCACCTGCGCCGACGGTGGTGTTCACAATGAGGCCCCTAGCTTCCATGAAGCGGCGGCCGTGGTACTCGAACCAGTCGTAGCTCTGGATCTTCGATTTGACGAGCCAGGCCGGCATGTACGACGGAGGTACTGGCGGCAGCCCCGGCACGATCCACCGTGCCCTCCATCTCCTCAAATAACAAATAGGAACAGAGGAATAAAAAAATAAAAACTGAAGAAATAATCTGGAAGCAGGTAGAAGCAGACGGTTTTGCAAAAAGGCCCTCGTATATATTGTTATTTTTTACCTATATGTTAAGTTATTTGATAGTAGGCGCCACGTCAGCAAATACGCCTCTATGACGTCCGCAGTGACCGCGAGTGACGCTCCAACATAACTTTGATGACCGTAAACTCGTATTTTCATTGTAGAATGACCGTATTAAACTTGCTAAGCAAGTTCAGTGACTAACCATGGATTTAACTCAGTTACTAGTGTTGTTTTCTGAAGAAACTGTTCGTTGGATTTATATTCCTAAGGTTCATTGGCATTTCAACTGATCAAATAAATATTGTTATTCTTGAGCCAGATCGTATGACAACAAAGAACAAACTCAAAAATATGTGCCCACAAGTGCATCTGGTATCATGCAATCCGCTAATAAAATTATCATAATATTGCAGAGGAGCTACATGTTATATTACGATTTGAGAGAAGATGCTGACAGGGCAAACAATTGAAAGCAGAAAAAAAATCAAATTTTTCCATCACTATTGCTAGCATAGAAACATCTAGAAGCACAACAATGAGCTCCAACCACCCAACAACGTCCAGAGCTACAGCAAGAACCAGCCACACAACAAAGAAAATTTGCCCACCCGGACTTCATGCCAGTAACAAAATAACCAGGTACACAGGAAAAACAAGTGCGGTGACAACCAGCCACAAATAAGGTAAATGGGGGCATTTTCCAGCACCATACCCACCGCGGTGACTACAAACCCCAATATCTGTTTTCAGCTAAGTCAATAGAATAAGGATCATCTCATTTCAATTTCCACGCCAAACAGGAGAATCTATCAGTCCCAGGAACTAGATGCACCACCACCATAGCCTCCACCTCCACCACCACCACCACCGTAACCACCGCCGCCATAACCTCCACCACCACCACCGCCGCCACCGCCCCTGGTGTCTCGACGGAAGTCACGCCCACCAAATCGAGCGCCACCGCCACCACCTGATCGGCGGTTTCTGCCCCCGCCACCTCCAAATGATGCACGGGCACCATAACGCTCAAGCCATTGGGGAACCTCCTGATTAGCCTCTTGCATCAGTTCACATAATGACCTGGCAATTGACATGTTGCCCTCGTTGAAAAACGCAGTTGCCACACCAGACTTCCCAGCTCGTCCAGTTCTCCCAATGCGGTGAACATAGTCATCTATGTCATTTGGTAGGTCAAAATTGATGACGTGGGCAACATCTGGTATGTCAAGTCCACGAGCAGCTACATCAGTTGCAACAAGGATAGGAGTTGCTCCACTCTTGAAGGATCTCAGCGCATATTCTCTTTCCTGAATAAGACAAAACAAGCACAAAGAAAATTGTGATATCCAACTATATGTTAATATGTGGCACAAAGACAATAAATCTTGACTTGGGAGGTTAAAACCAGACAAAATGCAGAGCACATGTAATCATGATATAGATGCATAGTTCAGACAATAATTCAATGTAGCATGTATACTCAGAAAACTAACAAAATGATTATTTTACACAACTGACCTCCCCTATAATGTAAGGAGGTAGGTAGGGGAAAGCAATAAAAGTACCTGCTGTGTGCGATCTCCATGAATACTTGTAGCAGGGAATCCATTTGTATACAGCCAGTTCTCCAGAGCATCAGCTCCCCTCTTTGTCTCCACAAAAACCAAGGTAAGAGATTGCTGCAAACAAGAAACAAGGTTAACAGAACAATATTTGGATGAACTATGACACCAAGTTCAGAATTAATTGAGGCTTTGAACTAAACAATAGATTCATGAATTATGACAGGCTTAGCTTACAGTTGCAGTACAACTTTGTCTGCTTTTTAAGCTGGAGTCAAGAGATATGCAAGAAATCTATATCTGTTTGGCAAAACACATGAGGTAAATGCAATTATCTGACGATGACCCTCTCACACTAATTACTATGTCTTCCGAGTGCAATAATAAAATACTTCCACTAATATAAGATGTATTAGCAAATTATCTAGTACTTCACGTTTTGTTGCTTCCAAAAGAACTATAGTAATCCATCGCAATATCAAACAAAGTCTTAGTCTAGCTAAAGAGAGTGCATGAACTAATAGCATAAAAATGATGTAGGTCACCTTCCCAGGAACAGCATTGGCTTTCTGCGCATGAATAAGGTCCATCAGGTAACTTCTTTTATCCGCTTCAAGGACAAACTCTACCCTTTGAGCAATCAGATCAGTACTGGAACCAACTCTTCCAACAGCAAGGAAGATGTAGTCCGCAAGGAAATCTGAAGCCAGTCGCTGCAGAAATGGAACATGACTAAGAAAAGAGTAGGTAGGACATGCTAGAATAAACAACCTAACAGATAATGTTTTCCCTGCCATCTGAGATAAGTAGAAAACCAACCAAATTACTGTGAAATATTTTATTATCATACGCGAGTAGAATTGATAGAGCTAAGCAAAATTATTTATATTATTATTATTCACCTTTCGATGCAATCTGATAGACAAAAATGTTAATGACTGCAATTTGTCTGACCAATTCAAACAGTACAGTAGAAGTGTGTATAGTTTCTCAAACATTTGAGTACAGGACTCTTATTGCTATTCGCCTTTAAATGCAACCTGATAAACACAAAAGTTCATGCCTGCCATTTTCCTGACAATTCGAACATAATGGAAGTATAACTTGAAAAGAAATGACAATTAAATGTACAAGTCCAATTACCTCCACTAGATTGCTAGACTGGTAACATAACAATAATGGCACAAATGCTGATGATATTTGAACATACATTTCATTATTATAGTAGTGAGCTGAAGAAAGGCAAACCTGTATCTCTTTTGGAAAAGTAGCACTAAACAGCATTGTCTGTCTCACGCCACGAGGGGGCATGTCCATCTGCTCAACGATCTTACGTATCTGTGGCTCAAACCCCATATCGAGCATTCGGTCAGCTTCATCAAGAGCCAAGTAATTCACCATTTGCAGTGATACTCTAGCCCTCTCCAGCAGATCCATCAACCGACCAGGAGTTGCCACAAGTATGTCAACACCTCTTTCCAATTCCCTCAACTATAAATAACACAAAACAAATGCTCAAAAACAGCAGTGAATGTCATTTGGCAAGGATTTCTTTGAAATGTAAATAAGATATGGCCAACAACCATCCATTAAATAGTGAACACATAAAACAGCCAACTGCATTAGGCATAAGTTTTAGGCTGGTTAAATTATTCAGAGTTTTTCCCCATGGCAATTCATGTTATGAGAGAGCTTACCTAAGCTTAGAACTTGTGAACACAGTTAGAAACACAAAATATAATGCAAGAAACTTTATTCATATCACAGTTAATCACTTACTACTTGATAGCCTGCTCGGTAAATAAGCATGTTCAGGACCAACATACTAAAAATGTCGACGTCATGTTATAACTGTTTTTTCTACAAAAAACCAAGCACAGTTATGTGGCAAGTTCCATTCCATAGTAAAGTCTTCATAGAAACAATAATGAATAATTTCGCTCTGCAGCCTACTCATTGCTCGCGCACACATTGAGGTACCAGCAAATGTTATTAATTTTTCTATTCATCATCATAACAATCTATAACCACCCAAATGTACAACCTATGCATTGATATGAATTCCTAGAACCCAGACACAACAATGTATTGATCATCATAAAGTATGACAGGACTCAGGTACTGCAATTAAGCGCACAGTACATCAAACACCATGAGGTAGACGGAAATAAAAGAAAGCCATTGATGTGATAATTAAAATCATAGCAAAACTGCAAAAGAAAATCTTAACACCAAAAGGTACCTGTTGATGTATTGGTGCACCACCATATGCAACAACAGCCTTAACACCAGTCTGGTATGCAAATTTCTTTGCTTCTTCATGAATCTGATGCACAAGGGGTATAATATAAGAAACCAAGACAAAATAAAGGAGAGCACCTCAAATAAAATCATAGTGGTGACCTACCTGGACTGATAGCTCGCGAGTAGGAGATAATATCAGTGCAAGAGGGTATGCGGTCCTGGAGCCTCTTGGTCTCTGTGGTGGCCTTAACTTCATGATCCCACTAATGATTGGGAAACAAAAGGCAGCTGTTTTTCCAGACCCAGTCTGGGCGCAGGCCATAAGATCCCTCCCTCCAATGACAATGGGAATAGCATGACGCTGTACCGGTGTAGGCCTCACATACTTGCACCTCCGTATGTTCTCATTCAGCGCATCACCCAAATCAATCTCTGCAAAGGTGTTAACTGGTGGAGGCACATCATGGCCACTTGTCTCCACAGGAATGTCCTCATAGGCATCAAAGTTGATGCCTGTGTTTGCACTATCGAAATCAACCTCTGCGGCTGCAGCACCGACAGGCTCACTGTCGCCAAAAGGGTTTGGTTCACGGTCCCTGCGGTCCCCCCAAGCAGGGCGGGAGTTCCAACCACCGCCGCTACCACCACCGCGTCCACCACCACCACTCTGGCGGGTAACGCCTACACCACTGCTAACGCCGCCAGGAGGGGCAGCCCACCGTGAGCCACCAACAGCGGCTGCGTAACCACCAGAAGGCTGCACAGCTCCTGAGGGCTGTATGCCAGCTGGTGCTGGAGCCGGAGCCGGTGCTTGGCTATCTGGTGAGCGTCCACGGAGGTGTGGAGGGACGTAAGAGCTGCGAGTTGGTCGCGAGTTCTGATGGTTGGCAACAGGAGCGGGAGCAGCAACAGTCGCGGGCGCCGATTCCTCGGCGTTCGCAACTGAATCAGCCCATGAAGATCGCATAATTTTGCACAAAACCTTTGATGAAGATGCTACGGCTGATCGCTAAAACCTACAAATTTCATAAAATACAATCCAAATCAGTACAGATAATTGTAGAACATAATACATATACAGCAGTAACATAGAGAATCTAAAGTTGTGTTTTTTTCTCAGTACAACAACTTATCAAAGTATCAAAATTGCTAATATAGTAAATGAGAATTTCAGTTCGAACTTACAACTTCCAAACACCATTAACGTGCAAAACCAACATAAGTAAAATAGCCTAACCACCCTTGGATACAAACAATGGAATAAACTAAGTGACTAAATTGTTTTATTGGATAGGCTGTTGTTTTAACAGCACATACAGCGCAGGTCAAATTCTAAATATAAACATCACATACAGACTGAGCAAAATTTAAGATTCAAAACCCAGAACAATAATAACATACACCAGGCACCTAAACGTCTGCAATTCAATTAGGTTTGGTCCTGCGTTCGACAACTACGCAAACAAATTTCCTTAAGTGCACCAGAGGCTACAAAAACCCTAGCACAGAGCAGAACCGGATCAAATCTACAAGTCAGGCGTGCTACTTAGCAGAAAAACCGACATGTCCTTTAAACAAAACTATAACCAGTACATGGTGCACTGTCACGCATTAGATCTACTTGTGTAGATGAACCAGAGTTGTCACAGTAATAAGCATAGCAGTAGATCTCATCTAAATGTAGAACGGAATCTAGGAAAACAGCCGATTAACATGGCCAGAGCACATCAATCGCATCAAATTAACACTAGAAACTTGTATTCGACGAAGGAATGCAGCATGCAAGGGGGCAGATCCGGCTGAGGTTCTAGATCGAGCATCAAGAGAAGGAAACCAGCAGCCTCACACTAAACCCTCAGCTGAGAATAACCGTAATTAAGTTAAGTAGAAAATAGAACTTCCTCAGCTGAGCCCTCGCAGAAAACCCTAGGAATCTAGCGATTCTACCGCGCCTGGAACTTCCGATAGCTAAAAAAAAAGTCGAAAATAACAAGCAGCACTAGCGCCACGGGTCTACTCGAACACACTCGCAGAACAGCGGGGAAAGAACTAGAACAGCACGAAACGGCGGATTGGATCGAGCAAATCGGAGGCGGAAGCGCGCCAGATCGGCACGTGGGGGAGGTGGGATCGGGGAGGAGTGCTCACCTGCCGCGAGCGAGGGGGAGGAAGGAAGCTGGGATGGACCGGGTTCGAATCGGCCGTAGGGGGAAGGTTGTTGGGAGAAACCCTAGAGAAGCGGGAGCGGGGGAGATCGAAGGAGAGGGGAGTGGGAGGAGCCGAAGGAGGAGCAACGGAAAAGCAACAAAAGCTGCGGATGCCGGAAGGAGGAAGGGGTGTGCACGCGCCTCACCTAGGGTAGGGTAGGAGAGGAGGACACCCAAAATATCTGCTTTCCCTTTTCTGACTTGGCCGGCCCGCAACGCGTACACGCCACGGGCCCTTTCGTGTCCCTGTGACGGTGGCGGCCGTGTCGGCTGCGGGCTGGATTCTTCTGCTGCCATACGGGCTCTCTGGTGACATCTACCACCCGTGCTGTGGTTTGAGAAAAAAATACTACTCCCTTTATTTAGAAATAATTTACTTGAATTTATTTAGATTCAAATGTATCTATACATTAACATATATTAGATACATTCAAATTTAGACAAAATTACTTGAATTTTTCTAGATTCGAATGCATATAGACGTATTTTAATATATAGATATATTCGAATTTAGACAGACTTAAGTTAGTTACTTCTCGACGAAGAAAATATATTTTTCTATGCTTTTTTGGGAAAGCAAACCTTTTCTTTTAGACTATAAAAGAAACTCGTTGAGGAACTGAAAATAAATATCACGAATAAAAGATGTCCTAAACTTGAGATGGTCAAGTATTATTCGTTTCACTAACTTCGGTAAGAAAATTAAGGGGTTTTAATCACGGAATTTTTGCATGGCCAATCCATGTTGTTGATGCGGTCTGGCCTATTGTTCATGGACTGACTAGCGTAGGGAATTAAGTGGAAGACAATGAATACTAGAGGAAGCAAAGGAAGGGGGTGGGGGGACACACGCACCAAAGCAAAGTTAAATTTCAATGCAAGGATAATGGTCATAAAGATCATAATTCAACAAAGTACCTAGATGTGTCGTCTTTGAATCCCAAGTACAAACTCTACGCCACACTTAACAAAATTGGGATCTCTTAAAGCCAACTCAATAGTACCTAATGAGCCGGGTTGGCATAGAGGGCGAGACAAAGGAGCGCTTGCTGCTAGCCCCCATGATATAGGGGCCTCGGCCAAAAACTTTTTATGTATCATACCAGTCTACCTCTTTTAAGACTTGACAGTGTAAACTAATTTTAGATAATATAGATTCAAGTTGTATTCTAACATGACTCTCATTTTCCCAAAAAAAAGGTACTTTAATATTTCGTTATATTTTTCTCGATGCCATGATTTTTCTAGCCTCTACAAATACATAACAACACTAACCCTAACGTTACTTTACAAGGTTCTGAGTATTTAGTGGAGACTAACGACGCAATCACATAATTTTACTAGTTCGCAATCATCTTTTCTCAACGATTCTACTTATGTGATAATATTGAAATGTCAAGACATTAATGATTTGCAAAGAACATACAAATCTGGTAAAACAGATCAAAGGACGAGACTTTTTCCACAAACAAGTATGATAAAAAAATCACACTATATGATATTGTGTCTTATGGTCAGTAACAAATGTTAGTTAGATTATTTATACTCTAGTGCAAATAGGAGACCAAAGGAGATATGTCCTAGAGACAATAATAAATGAGTTTATTATTGATACCGTCGATCCGGATTTATGGATGCAATATAGTAGGTTTTTCTTAGATAGATCTAGGTTTAATAAAACCTTAGAAAACAATGCTAAATAGAAAAAATAAATGAGACACGCCTAAAAGATTTGTTTGTTTGTTTTACTTTATGTTTACCGACCTTTCTGGTTTACTTTTAATCGTTGGTTGTTACAATGGATGAAAATAGACGAATGCTAAAGATCCATCTGCATCTGCACATCATATGAGATAAAAATAATAATATGCATATTCATGTGTAAAATAATTTAATATAGATATGGTTGTCGGCAGCACATCCAGATATACTAGAGCCCCTGCGAGCCACAAGCATAGAAATAGTCTTTTGATCCAACTGTTATACCACGAAGCACCAGTCTATAATAATTATTAAGTAAAGGGTTAATTGGATAGACGTCACTCTAATTCTAGACTATTTGAGAAACACCACTATAACTTTTAACTTTTAAAAAATGCCACTACAATTCTGCATACATTCCATATATGCCATTATGACCATTTTAACACACAAACCCCACAATATACACATGTATTTCCATCGTACATACCTACATACAGTAGCCCCCACTAGAATCAGCTTAGGCCATGTGTATTGCTTAAGATGACCGATGAATTTATGCTTCCTTCATGTCATAAAAAACAGTATTGAAGCCATATAATTTACAATGAGGTATATGTATCTCTATCTTGAAGCACCACAAAAGCTAAAATTTATTGTTAACTAACTAAATAGTGTACGATAAATTAGTGCAACTTGAGTTTTAAAAATATCAACCGAAAAAGTACTTCATACGTGCGGCCATTTTATTCTCTAAGAGCATAAATACAACACGTATGTATTTATTTATTACAAATATAATATTATAAAATAACAAAAACCATTATTACATAAAATGAATTGGCAACAAAATTTAAATCTAGTGAGGCCTGTTGGAATTATACCCTAGAGGCAATAATAAAGATGTTATTATTATAATTCTTATTCATGATAAAGTTTATATTTCATGCTAGAATTGTATTAAGCGGAAACTTTGATACTTGTGTGGTTTATGAACAACACCGTGTCCCTAGTACGCATCTATGGACTAGCTCATTGATTAATGATGGTTAAGGTTTCATAACCATAGACATGAGTTGTCGATTAATAATGAGATCATGTTATTAGGAGAATGATATGATGGACAAACCCAAATTAAGCAGAGCAATTAGATCGTGTCATCGTGTTTATCTTTGCGAAGTTTTTCCTATGTCAAGTATTGTATTCCTTAGACCATGAGATAATACAACTTCCTGGTATCGGAAGAAAGCTTTGAGGTCATCAAACGTCATCCTATGTGAGGTGATCATAAAGGTGTCTCTCAGGTGATCGGAAAGTACTTGTTGGATTGTATGTATCGAGATGGAATTTGTCCCTCCCGAGTCAGAGAGATATACTTCGGGCCCACTCGGTAATCGATATCAGCACCGCTTGCAAGCACGTGGTTAAGGAGTTAATCACAAAGTGATATCGGATTACGGAACGAGTAAAGTACTTGTTGTGAACGAGATTGAACTAGGTATGCCGATAGCAACGATCGAATCTCGGGCAAGTAAAATATCGCGTGACGAAGGGAATACATATATGGGCTTAATTGAATCCTGGCATCGTGGTTCATCCGATATGATCATCGATGAATATGTGGGAGTCAATATGGGTTTCCAGATCCCGTTGTTGATTATTGATAGAAGATCATGTCTGCATATTCTCGAACCCGTAAGGTCACACACTTAACGTGCATCGACGCTAGGATAGAATGGATAATTGGTTTATGAGTTTTTGTTCGGAGTCTCGGATTAGACCCAGGACATCACGAGAGGTTCCGGAATGGTCCGGAGAATAAGATTCATATAAAGGAAGGCAGTTTTTGGATTTCAGAATAGTTTCGGAGTTTATCGGTATTGTACCGGAAGGTTCTAGAAGGTTCCGGAGTGGGACCAACATAGGCCCACTTGTCGGAGGCCTGCGTGGGCCTAAGGGGAAGTGCCCTGGCCACTTTGGGCCAGGGGCACAAGGCCCCTAAGGCCCAGCCGGCCAGCCCTAGGGGAAACCCTAAGGGAGCCTTCTAGAAGGGGGGATGACTTGCCCCCCACTCCACCCCTTGGGCCGCCGCCCTAGGGCTTGGAGGAGGGGTCAAGGGGGACCGGCCAAACCCCTATATAAGGAGGGCAGGGGCGCAGCCTCCCCCTACTACTCCAACCCTATCCGCCAACTGCTGCCCCTCCACCTCTCTCTCTCGACTGCGCGTAGGCGAAGCCCTGCCACAGAAACTCTCCACCATAAGCACCACGCCGTCGTGCTGTAGATCCAATCTATATCTCCACCATACTTGCTGGACCAAGGAAGGGAGGAGACGTCGCTGCACCGTACGTGTCCATCTCTAGGAGGCGCCGCCACTTGCGGCGTAGGATCGGATCGAATCGCGAGGAGGAGACGGCGAGTACGACTACGTCAACCACGTTATGTTGAACGTTTCTGTTGTGCGATTTCTTCAAGGGTATGAAGATCTCATCAATCTCTCTCGTTGATTACATCTCCTATATTAGATCTTGGCTTTCTTGTTCGCATCCGTAGAATTTTTTTTGATTTACTATGCTGCGAAACCCTTCAGTGGTATCAGAGCTAGATCTATGTGTAGATGTGTTTCACGAGTAGAACGCAACATGCTTGTTGCGGGCGTTGATGTTTTCTGTTTTCTGTTGCAAACCTCTTGTTGTGTATTTCTTATGGCGCGGCATAGTGAGATCGAAGCGGTCCAGGCCAACTTTACGCGACCTCGTTCGTGAGACCGGCTCCGCACTTGACGTGTGGCTTGTTCCACACATGCGGCTGGTGGATGCCAGTTTCTCTCCCTATAGTAGTCATGGGATTTACAACGGATGTTGGCTACCATAATATCACCGTTGTGGCTTTCCGTAGGTAAGAATCGTTTTTAGCTTGTTACTCCCATAAGCCACGTAAAACATGCAACAACAAAGTAGAGGCGTCTAACTTGTTTTTGCAGGGAGTGTTTTGTGATATGGTATGGCCCAAGACATGATGTGTATGAATTGAGATGTATGCAATGATCATGTTTTGTAATATTTCACGACTTGCATGTCGATGAGTTCACAACCGGCAGGAGCCGTATGGTTGTCTTCATAATTATATATGACATGCATGTCAACTTCTTATACGCCATGTAATAACTTTACTTTATCGCTAAGTAGTTAGCAATAGTTGTAGTTGCTATTCGTGGTGGAGGCAATCATGGTGGAATGATGGAGATCATGCTGGCGCGCACAAGATGGAGATCATTGCGCAGAGATTGGCTATATCATGTCACATAAAATTATATGCATGTGATGTTTATCCTTTTATGTATCTTATTATGCTTAGATCGCGACGGTAGCATTATAAGATGATTCCTCACTTAGAGATCAAGATAAAATTGTGTTCTCCCCATGTATGCACCGTTGCGAAAGTTTGTCGTGTTCAAGCACCTCGTGATGATCGGTGCTATAAACTCTACGTTCACATACAACGGGTGCAATCCAGTTTTGCACACGCGGAAATACTTGGGTTTGACTTGACGAGCCTAGCATGTACAGACATGGCCTCGGAACACACGAACCGAAAGGTTAAACATGAGTCATATGAATGATATGATCGACACTTTGTTGTCAAACATTGAAACCACATCTCTTCTTGTGAAGATCGGATTAGGTGTGGTGAATTTGGATTGAGTTCACTAAACAACTTGAGGGATGTTGAATTTAGTGGGAGTTCATCTAGTAATTTGATTAAGTTGAACTAGTTATCATGAACATAGTTTAAATTGTATTTGCAAATTTTGTAGATCAAATGGCTAAGTCCAACTTCATCTTCAACGTTTTTGCTGAGAAAGAAAAGCTTAAGAACAATGGGTCTAACTTCACCAACTAGTTCCGCAATCTGAGAATCATTCTCGTTGGCAGACAAAAAGACTATGTACTTGAGAAAGCGCTAGGTGACGCCCCTGCTACTGATGCACCGGCTGATGAAAAAGCTGTTTATCAGTCAAGCAAAGATGATTATGGAGTGATTAAGAGTACCATGTTGTTTGCTATGGAACCGGAACTTCAAAATCATTTTGAGGATTTCGCCGGGCCCTTTGAGATACTTGAGGAACTGAAAACCATGTTTCAGACTCAGGCCCGTTCTGAGAGATATGAGATCTCTGAGAAGTTCTTTAACTGCAAGATGGAGGAAGGGAGTTCCGTTAGTGAGCACGCCATTAAGATGTCGGGCTACACTCAACGTCTTGAGCAACTGGACTGCAAGATTCCAGAAGAGCTCAAGATTGACAAAGTTCTGCAATAACTCCCTCCTAGCTACAAATGACGAGGTTTAATCTCGCCAATGCCCATTGTTATGGACTTGGGTTTTGGAGAAGACGGGGATGCTGGAGATCACGGAACGGTTAGCAAACAAGCAACACGGGGACACGAAGTTTACCCAGGTTCAGGCCCCCGGAGGGAAAACCCTACTCCTGCTTGTCTGCTGCTGATTACGACGGAACCGAAGGTTATAAGGGTGCGCAGATGCGGTGGTATGAAGGTGCCCTCCTCGTCGTGCCTTCCTAGCCTTTATATAGAGTTAGGCAGGTCCCAGGCACAGATCGAGTCGGTTACAGGTTTTAGGGTTTACCCCTTTGAATTTTCTATCTAGTCTAGTCTTGCTTTGCAAGGATCCGAAGGCATCATGGGCCCTGGCCACCCGAAAGTCTTCATGGGCCAGTGTATATTTGTCGTGGGCCTTCCTTGGGCTGGACTAGGTATGCTGAGGTCGTGTACCTGCAGGGTATAACCATGTCAGTAGCCCCCGAGTGTTCAGTCGAATCGTAGATTCGGCTGAGGACTCTTCAATCCTTCAGGTGCAGCTATCTCTGTATTTCAAGAGAATGATTTGAGTGTATAGGAATTGTTGATGCGTGTGCCCGACTCTCCCGACGGATCAGGGTCAGTTAACTGTCTTAGGACAAAACAACACGATCTTCTTCAGATTCGAGTCCCTCGACTCGAACCCGGAACATATGCTGGCGTAATTCGACTCAGGCCGCGGAGGACTTACACGAGTGGAATTCCAGTGAATTTAAATGATGTACCCAACGCGTCCGTCAGGATTTTTCATCGCGCCTGTTGACACAGATTCTTACTAGCAGAGCGCAGTTGTGTGCGTTACCAGGCCATCAGATGATATATGTAGGTTTTATCTTTGTGTTGCAGACACAACATCCGAATGTTTATCACCGCGGAGGTGTTTCGGGTGGCCAAGGAGGACGTTGCTCACTTAGCGTAAATGGGGCAGAGCTGCCGAAAAAGTTTTGCATGCTGATCTGAAGGATCGCAGTCGAAATATTCATAGGATGCGCGACCAGCGCTCCCTATGGGAGTAGCCCCGAGTGTCTGTTCGAGTCGTAGACTCGAGCAGAGACTTTAATTCAGCCGTTGTTGACTTTTAGGTCCATAGGACACAAATTTTCGGATGCTTGAATCCATCCTCCCTATGGGAGTAGCCCCCGAGTCCATAATGGAGTCGCAGACTCGACGTAGGACTCAAAGATCTTGTGTGTGCGCGACCAGCGCTCCAGTTTAGAGTAGCCCCCGAGTGTCTGGCGGAGTCGTAGACTCGGGCAGAGACTTGAGTCTTGTATAGTGCAGTTGTAGTAGGAAATCTCGTGGGCGTACCGCTGACCCGGAAGTACATCGGGTGCGCGACCAGCGCTCCTGATAGGAGTAGCCCCCGAGTGTCTACTCGAGTCGCAGACTCGAGTGGAGACTCATTTGAGGAGAAACCACTGACCCGGAAGTGCATCGAGTCAGCGTCGCGCCTGTGTAGCATCAAGTGATGCAACCATCCGAGGAGGGTTTCGACTCGGGCCTTGAGTTTATGGCATAGCCAGTTGCTTTGTTGACTCCTGTTGGAGGACCCAATACAATAGCGAGATGTAATTCGACGTTCCTGTAGGCTGCAGAAAACATAAAAAATTGTGAAGTACTTGTATCTTGTAAAGAAATATTTGCCTTTCGGCTTATATAGTGAGATTCTGGTGTTGATTGAGTCGACACTTTTGCACTGTTTGCTAGGCCTTTTCGTTAGCCTGGTTACCCTTAGTCTCAGTACCTTGCCGAGGCACTCGGAGTTCAAGGATTCGACGGTCAGGCATAATCAGCTACTCGGGCTGTCGCGTTCGAGGTGCTCGAGTGCGTGGAGCCGATGGCACATTAGGTTACTCGAAGTGGGCGCAGCCCCCGAGTGTTTCGAGTGCGATTAAAGTAAGAAAGAAAATCAAATCTAAGTAGTGAACTTATCTTTGTTGGTTGTTGACGAGGTGAAACGGGTCGTGAGAGCCAACGCAACCGGAGGGTCACGGTCTCGAGAGCCGTTGTGACCGGCAGGTGACGAGGTTTGATCTCGTCAATGCCCATTGTTATGGACTTGGGTTTTAGAGAAGATGGGGATGCTGGAGATCGTGGAACGGTTAACAGACAAGCAACCAGGGGACACGAGATTTACCCAGGTTTAGGCCCCTGGAGGGAAAACCCTACTCCTGCTTGTCTGTTCTTGATTACGGCGGAACCGAAAGTTACAGGGGTGCGTAGACTTGATCTGGCGTGGTGGTGCGTATGCAAAAGTATGAGTCGACAGATCTAGGTCGTGCCCTCCTGGCCTTTATATAGACTTAGGCAGGTCCCGGGCATAGTCCTAGTTGGTTACAAGTTCTAGGGTTTTACCCCTTTGAATTTCCTATCTACGCTAGTCTTGCTCTCCAAGGATCCGAAGGCGTCATGGGCCTTGGCCACCCGAAAATCTTCATGGGCCAGCGTACATCTGCTGTGGGCCTTCCTTGGGCTGGACCAGGTATGCTGAGGTCACGTACCCGTAAGGTACAACCATGTCAGTAGCCCCCGAGTGATCAGTCGAATCGTAGATTCGGCTGAGGACTCTTCAATCTTTCGGGTGTGACTATATGTTTCAACAGTATGTGTGTAGGGATTGTTGATGCGTGTGCCTGACTCACCCGAGGGATCAGGGTCAGTTAACTGTCTTAGGACGAAACAACACGATCTTCCTCAGATTCGAGTCCCTCAACTCAAAACTGGAACATATGCTGGCGTAATTCGACTCGGACCGTGGAGGACTTACAGGAGTGGAATTCCAGTGAATTTAATTGACGTACCCAATGCGTCCGTCGGGATTTTTCATCGCACCTGTTAGCACGGTTTTTTACTAGCAGAGCGCAGTCGTATGCGTTGCCAGGCCATCAGATGATATCTGTAGGTCTTATCTTTGTGTCGTAGACACAGCATCCGAATGTTTGTCACCTCGGAGGTGTTTCGGGTGGCTAAGGAGACCGTTGCTCACTAGGCGTTTTGTTGGGGCAGAGTTGCCGAAAAGTTTTTGCATGCTGATCCGAAAGATCGCAGTCGAAGATTTCATAGGGTGCGCGACCAGTGCTCCCTATGGGAGTAGCCCCCGAGTGTTTGTTCGAGTCGTAGACTCGAGCGGAGACTTTAGCTCAAAACATTGTACAGTTGTTAAGTCCGTAGGACACAAAAAATTTCGGATGCTTAAATCCATCCTCCATATGGGAGTAGCCCCCGAGTCCGTAGTGGAGTCGTAGACTCGACGTAGGACTCGAAGAAATATTTTGTCGTTATCAGTCTTTCGGGTACGCGGCCAGCGCTCCTTATAGGAGTAGCCCTCGAGTATTTAGTCGAATCGAAGATTCGAGTGAGTACTCTTAGCTGTGGAGCCGAAGAATTGTAGTTGGTGCTAGTATAGCTTTTGATGACATCATTGCTGACGATTGATGACCTCAAGCGTCTGCTATGCCAGAGATGACTTGACTGGACGAACGAGGGTCCCACTTGCTGACCTTGAATTGACCGGTCACGCGTTGCGTGGAGATAATTACGGCGTCTCCTCGATTTCCGCGCGTAGTGGACGGCGTGGTAACGACGGTTCGTTGTGATGCTGACACGTGTACGGTTAGATCTGCCGTTAGCGTTAGGTCTTCTGGATGGACGGCTACCGTACATCGTCTTTGCCACTATAATCATTGGGGAAAGCTACAGTTTGTTTTCACCGCATCAGTTCTTGTTTTCACTGCCTCCTTGTGCTCTAGCGATCTTTGCTGCGCGCTGGGATTTCCTTCCACATTTCCATCTTCCTTTCTGCGCTTTCACCACCGACGCCGCCGTAGCGCAATGGGGAAACCGAAGAAATCGTCATCTGCCATTGGGACCAGCGCCGCCGGAGGAAAGAAAGGCGCCACCGCTACCCGTGTCACCGACGGTGGCTGGCGGCGATCAGAGACGCGGGAGAGCGATCTCCGCAAGCTTTGCGAGCGGGGTCTGATCCCGCAAGATAGGGAGGCCGTCAAACTCCCCGGCAACGAGGTAATCCCCCGTCCCCTAGCTGGGTATCGGGTTATGTTTCTTGCCTTCGTTATGCGTGGGTTTTCCTTTCCAGTCCACAACTTCCTCCGTGGGCTGCTCTTTCTCTATGGCATCCAACTTCATCATCTTTCGCCCAACTCTCTTCTCCACATTGCTTGCTTCATCACTTTTTGCGAGTGCTGGCTCGGCATTGAGCCGCACTTTGGCCTCTTCCGGAAACTTTATTCCGTGAAGAGGCAGTCTGGTTCGGATGGTGTTTATCCCATTGGGGGTTGCATCATCTCTCTTAGTCCCAATCTTTTTTTCTTTTCTTTTTCCATGTCCGAATCTGTCTAGTACTGGCGGAGGCGATGGTTTTATATCCGCGACTCCGTAGTGCCTGGGCAAGATTTTGGTCTTGTTCCTTTTGACCCTTCCCAAATGATTGAGCCGAAAAGGTCTTGGAAAAACAAAATCTTGGATGGCAAGGTGGCGGAAATATAGGCCCTTTACCATCGGGTGGAGGATCTCCAGCTAATTTCAGAGAAGGAAGTGAACGGCGTGGACATCATCCGGACGTTTCTTGAGCGTCGGGTGTAGCCTCTCCAAGCGAGGGCGCACCCGATGTTTCTTTATTCTGGGCGCCGTGATCCGATGAGGGTTTCGGCTGAGAAAGTCTCCGAGGAGGATCTTGAAAAGACCCTTCGCGCGCTGCTGAAGTTAAGGGCCGGAGAGAAAATCCCGGGGAAGTTGCTGACTCCGCCGTTTTCTTCGGCGTTGGCTGTTCCACAGGTGTAGATTTGTGTGCGTAGCGCTTTTTTGTCGACTGCGTATTTATTTCCTTTGTTTGCTAACAAAGTTCCTTCTGGTTTTGCAGAGCTTCAAGGTACCGGGCATGGTACCGCCATTGCCTGAAAAGTATCCGAATGCCCCGGATAATAAAGTGGTGGAGTCCGTGTCCGAACTTCCTTCAGCGCGATCTCCGGCCGAAGATGCCGACGAGTCGAGTGAGGACCATACACGCAAACGATCACGGAGCTCCAGCGAGTCTTCGGATGCATCGACTCCTCCGACTCCCAGAAATCCTCTGGGCCTTGAGCGTCATAGCGATGGTCATGGAGATTCTTCCTCTCCCATTCCTGCCATTCCTGTGCGGGTTGTGGCACCGCACCCGCCAGCGAAGCGGAAGAAGGAAGAAAAGAAGTAAGAGAAGAAAGAGGAGAAGAAGGAAGAGAAGAGAGCCCGAAGGACTCCTCCTGTCTTCGACCTGAGCTTGCTGGGCTCGTAAGTTTCTTGTTATACTACTGTCCTTTTTCCTTTTTGATTTTGCACTTGTGCTGATTGCTTCGTATGCAGGCATTCCTCCCGCGACTCCTCCAGTGATGGTGCACGGGAGATGATGGGGGAGTCGAAAATTGCGTCTCCTCCTCCTCAGACGGTGGCAACTTTGGGGGGCGCCGCTCCGGATCCTCTTGTGCAGGAGATGCAGGTGGTTGCGCCTCAGAATTTCGCCAGCGGGTCTTCGGAGTCGCCATCCGAGCATGTGAGTACCTTTGCTTCGTGCCACGGGGGGAGCCCCCGAGTGTCTTCGTGTGCGAATTTTGCTTTTATTCCTTTGTGTTGGGCGTAGCCCCCAAGTCCTTCTTCTTACTGCTGTTTCTTTTTCTGCAGCCTTTTGTGCAGGAAGCCAAGCGACTGGTGCAGGAGCGCCTGGTGCTGGAGGCGAACCTTCAGCAGTTTCAAGGTACCTGTTTGCTGTTGGTGCTTCTTTCATTTATTCTGGTCCTTCTTTCTGACGTTTGCTTGTTTTGAATGCAGCGGAGCATAATACTTCTCTCCATGAAGTCGACGCTCTTAAGAAGAGCCTTGGTCAGTCGGAGAAGAAAGCCGAGGCCGCCGTTGGTGCGAAGGAACGCCTCGAGCTAGAGCTGAATAAGGCAGCCGAAGCGAAGGAGCGTCTGCAGCAGGAGGCCGCGGACCGTGAGGAGCAACTGGCCACTGTTGCGGCTGCTCATGAGAAAGAGGTGGCGGGCAAGCTCATGGCTGCTGCCAAGGCTATTTCGGGTAAGTGTTGTATTTGTGCTTATTTCTTCGTGTTTCCTGTCTTCTTCTGCGTTGCTTTTCGTCATGTCCCTTTCTTTCTGTCTCAGATGCCGCAGGCATCGAGTTTGACCAGGGCGCTCTGGAGCACGGGAGTGCTCTAGATGATGCTACTGCAGCGGTCGAAGATCGTTGCAGCACCGTCGTCGGTTCCCTTGCCAAGGCGAAGGAGGTCCTTGGCCGCTTCTACAAGGAGCTTGTCCCTAAGGGCGCGGCCCTGGATGATGTGGATGCTCTGGCGGAGGCTTTGTCAGCCGAAGTGTCTGCGGCGTACAAGCGCAAGCAGAAGGGCATCGACGCGTCCGTCGGGCTGGCGATGGCTTTGGCGGCTGGAGCGGAGCTCGACCTGCCTCAGATCACCTCCCGGATGCCGACGACCGCAGATGGATCCGAGGTAGCTTTTGCTGCCTACTCTGCTCGCTGCAAGCGATATGGGCCAAAGCTCATTGATTTGTTGTCTGAGTATGTGCTGCGGCAGCAGGGCGGGGCCAAAGCTAGGCAGTCCGGCTCCGAGGCGACTCAGGGTGCCGCGTCTTAGGTGTTGTAGATGTAGGATAATTTGTAGTCTTCTTTTGCTGTAAATATTTTGATGAACACAATTCTTGTGCCACGTAGTGGACTTTTATGTGTTGAATGAATTCGCCTGAGTTGTGCTCTACTATTGTCTGAATGTTTGTGTCCCTTTCTTTGTCTGCTGCTCTAGGTTCCTTCGGGTGCTGACCCTGTTGACACCTCGTCTGCAGTGCCGTTGCGACCATCTTTGGATGATTCCTCGCAACTCGCTTTTCTTCGAGATCGTGTGCGTAGTCTGGAGAGGGAGTTGCTCGGGTTGCGAGGGCATGCCGATGTTTGGAAGTCCAAGGCGGATCGTGGTGCAGCCAGGGAGGAGTACTTGATGGTGGAACTTGTTCGGCTGTCCGAGCAGCTTCAATGTAAGTTGTTCTTTGTTTCGAGCTGTAGCTCAGTTCTTCGGATGAGCCTGCTGGCCTTGCTCTTACTTTGTGCAATTGTCGCAGGTGCGAACCTTGCTCCGAGGGAAAAGAAGGAGTGTGTCGCTGTTCGGGTCAATTGCTTGACTCAACAGGACATGGAAGCTGGTGGCTTCTTCTGGATGGATCGTGACCGTGCCATGGCTCTGGCGACGGTGCAGGATCGTGTGCACCAGGTTTCGCGAGTGCTTCGCCAAGTGCAGACATCGCTTGCCTCGGTGTTGCACGTCATGTTTCCTTTGGATGTCGTACCGACGGGCCTTGCGGGTCTGCTGTCGAAGTTTCAGAACGTGAGCAATGTCAAGGAGTTGGTGCGGCAACAGCTCGTCGCAGGAGTGAAGGCTGGTTTGTCTCTTGTGAGGCTGCACCGGCCTGATGTAGATTTGGCTGCTGTGGCAGCTGGGCCACCTCCTCGGCCGGACGGTGATGAGTGGGACATGCGTCCACATTACGCAGCTGTAAGGCAGTATGCCGAACAGGTCGTAGATTTGTTTGAGCAGCGTGCTCAGGTTATTCTTCAGAATAGGTAGTACCTGTAAAATAGACGGATGTAAAATTTGTATATTTCGACTGGGCGTGTTGTGCCCTTTGTTGTAAAGGTTTTTTTTTCTGTAAGCACGCAGTGCTTTGTTTGAGTACGTGTCTTTTTCGTTTGCCTGACGTTGTCAGCTACTCAGGTGTACACGCGTGATCCTCAGTCGACGAAATCGTGAGGTGGGGGAGCCCCCGAGTGCGTTTGCAGCGTAAAGTAGAGTTGCAAATAATGAACTGGAGTTTGGGGCGAGACACTTAGCTTTATTTATATTGTAATGGAGGGAGTACATTGTTCGGCTGAATAGCCTTGGCTGAAAGCCTTATTGAAAGTAAAGGGGGTAGGTAGCTAGGGGTAGAATCGTCACAAGTGCGAGATGTTCCATGGGTTGGAGTATGCGACTCCAGACTCCACGTGCTTGAGGCGGTAGGCGCCACCTGGGATGACTTCGGTGATGACGTAGGGTCCTTCCCATGGTGACTCGAATTTCGTCGGTCGCTCTTGCTTGAGTCGCAAGACGAGGTCTCCTTCGACGAAGGACCTTGGGCGCAGCCGGCGGCTGTGGTAGTTGCGGAGACTCTGCTGGTACACCGCTGATCGAGCTGCTGCTATGTCTGTTGCTTCGTCGAGTGGGTTGACGGCATCTTCGAGTGCAGCCGTGGATTCGGCTTCGCTGTAAGCGACGACCCGGGGGGCCTGGTGGCGTACTTCGGCTGGTAGCACGGCTTCAGCTCCGTGCACCATGAAGAACGGTGTGTAGCCTGTGGAGCTGTTTGGCGTGGTCCGTAAGCTCCATAGGACGGATGGTAGCTCTTTCGTCCAGGCTCCTGCTTTCTGTTGGAGTGGACTCATGAGGCGCTTCTTGATGCCAGCGCCGATTAGGCCGTTGGACTTTTCCACTTTCCCGTTCATTTGGGGCTGTGCCACTAAGGCGTACGTGATGTTGATCCCAAGGCCTTCGCAGAAGTCCTGGAATTCCTTGGAGATAAAGTTCGATCCGTTGTCGGTGATGATGCTATGCGGTACGCCAAACCTGTAGACAATGGACTCGAAGAACTTGACGGCAGTTTTGCCCTTTTGGTTGGTGACGGGCATGGCCTAGATCCACTTGGTGAATTTGTCGACTGCGACCAGGAGGTAAACGTGTCCCCCTTTCGAGGACTTTGGCAGTTTGCCGATCATGTCGAGGCCCCATTGAGCAAAAGGCCAAGCTGTAGGTATGGGTCTAAGCTCTGACCCGAGTGCGTGCGGTTTGTCGGCGAACCGTTGGCATCCATTGCATCTTCGGACGATGTCCTTTGCGCCGCTCATGGCCGTTGGCCAGTAGAATCCGGCCCGTAGAGCTTTGGCGACTAGGGAGCGGCTGCCTGCATGATGGCCGCAGATGCCCTCGTGGATGTCTTGGAGGATGGCTTTCCCGTCATCGATGGTGACGCACCTTTGTAGTACACCCGTAATACTGCGCTTGTACAACTCGCCATTGATGGTGGTGAAGGCTTTTGACCGACGAGATATGCGCCGGGCATCTGTCGGGCTGTCAGGCAGTTCTCCGTTTAACAAGAACTGGAGGTATGGTCGCGTCCAAGTTTCTTCGACTGCCATGACCTGCATTAGGTTGACCATGGCTACCTCTATGTCCAGTTTTTTGGGTCCTTCATGTCCTTCGGGCAGCGTAGCCCCCGAGTGTTCTGCTTCTTCGGGTGATCCTTTGGGGAATTTCCGCTTGATGGATGGTACGCAGATCTGTTCGAGGAACACACCCGGTGGCACCTTTGCGCAGGTGGAGCCGATGTTGGCGAGTCTATCGGCTTCCTCGTTGCTTTCTCTTCCGACGTGCCGAAACTCGCAGCCGTCGAATTCTCCTTCGAGTGCGTTGTAGAGCGCGCGGTATGCGATCATGTTTTCGGCGTGTGCGTCGCACTCATTCATCGTCTGCTGAACAACGAGGTTGGAGTCACCGAAGATGACCAGGCGCGTTGCGCCGCATATCTTTGCCATCCTCATGCCGTGGATGGGGGCTTCGTATTCGGCCTCGTTGTTGGAGGCTCGGAATTTCATCCGAAGGACGTACTCATCTTGTCGCCTTGCGGGGAGGTCAGTATGACCCCTGCTCCTGCTCCAGCTTCTCGCTTGGGGCCGTCTAAGTGCATCGTCCATGACTGTGACATATCTGGGGTGTCTGGTAGCTGCAGCTCCATCCAATGTGCAAGGAAGTCTGGAAGGACTTGAGATTTGATTGCGAGTCGCTTCTCATAGACGATGTCCAAGGGTGACAGCTCGATGCCCCATAGGGCCATGCGTCCTGTGGCCTCTGGATTATTCAGGATGCTGTTCAGGGGTACCTCGTTGACGACCATCACCTGGTGCTCCTGGAAGTAATGGCTCAGCCGTCGAGTCGTCATGAACACGCCGTAGGCGAGCTTCTGGTAGTGAGGGTACCTCTGTTTTGTTGGTGTCAGTACCTCGCTGAGGTAGTAGATTGGGCGTTGGACCCCGTGGGTCTTGCCTTCTTCGGGTCATTCGACCACGAGTACGGTGCTGACCACCTGGTGTGTGGCTGCTATGTACAGCAGCAGAGGTTCGCGCTCCTTTGGCGTGACCAGGACGGGCGAGGTGGAGAGGAGCCGCTTGAGGCTTTCGAATGCATCGTTGGCTTCTGGCGTCCACTCGAATTTATCTGCTTTGCGTAGCAGTTGGTAGAATGGTAAGGCCTTCTCGCCCATGCGGCTGATGAATCTGCTTAGCGCCGCTATTCGTCCTGCGAGCTGCTGGACGCCTTTGAGGTTTTTCGGCTTTTCCATCGCCATGATGGCTCTGATTTTCTTCGGGTTCGCCTCGATCCCTCGCTGAGAGATGAAGTACCCAAGCAGCTGACCCGATGGTACGCCGAAGGCGCATTTTTCGGGGTTGAGCTTGATCCTGTAGCGATCGAGGTTGTCAAACGTCTCGTGGAGATCGTCGATAAGTGTTCTTGCCTCCTTGGTTTTTATCACTATGTCGTCAACATAGACTTGGACGTTGCGACCGATCTGGTCCTTGAGACAGTCCTGCATGCATCGCTGGTACGTAGCACATGTGTTCTTTAGCCCGAAGGGCATTGTGTTGTAGCAGAATACTCCGAACGGTGTGATAAACGCCGTTTTCTCCTGATCTTCGACCTTGAGTCGAATCTGGTTATAGCCTGAGTAGGCATCGAGGAAGGAGAGTTTCTCACAACCTGCAGTTGAATCGATGATCTGATCGATCCGAGGAAGGGGGAAATGGTCCTTTGGGCAATGCTTGTTTAGTGACGTGAAGTTCACGCACATCCGCAGGATGTCCGTGTCCTTCTTTGGGACCATCACTGTATTTGCAAGCCACTCGCTTTCCTTGATTTCCCTGATGAAGTCTACAGCGAGTAGTCTATTGATTTCCTTGCCGATAGCTTCGGCTCGTGGCCCGGACAGTCTCCGGATGGACTGCTTGACTGGCTTGGTGTCTGGAAAGAGGTTGAGTGCGTGCTCGGCGAATTCCTTGGGAACTCCTGGCATGTCCGCAGGACACCAGGCGAAGATTTCCCAGCGCTCAAGGAGGAATTCGACGAGCGCGCCTTCCTATGCGGGGCTGAGGTCGTTGGCGATCAGCGCCGTCTTGGAGGCACCTGTCGGATGGACCTGCACCTTCTTTGTGTTGACGGTGGAGTCGAAAGACATGTCAGGTGCGTTTTGCCTTGTGACTGGGGGTGCCCCATTGTCCGTCACCTCGCGGAGCCTTACGAGCTCGTCTTGCATGCCGAAAGATTGGGAGATTTTGTAAAAATCCCTGTCGCATTGGTCTGATCGGGTGAAGCTCCCGTGGACTGTGATGACGCCCTTCGGCCCTAGCATCTTGAGTAGTAGGTATGCGTAGTGTGGGACAGCCAGGAACCTTGCGAATGCTACACGCCCAAGGATGGCGTGGTATTGTGACGGCCAATCCACCACTTCAAATTCGAGTCGCTCCTGCCGGAAGTTGTCCGGCTTCCCGAAGATGACGTCGAGCCCTATCTTGCCCAGGGGGAATATGCCCTTCCCTGGAACGATGTCGTGGAACGTTGTGTCTGACTGTTCCAGACTGCATTGCGGGATCCGTATTGCTGCTAGGGTGCTTGCGAACATTAGGTTGATGTCGCTGCCACCGTCCATGAAGACGCGGCTCATCTCGAAACCTCCGATCTGCGCTTGCAGCACCAGGGCAGCATGACCTGGGCGGGGGATCTGGCAAGGGTGATCCGCACGAGTGAATGTGATGCAGGACTCCGATCCGCTGAGGTACTCAGGGATGGCAGGTGGGGTTGCTACGGCCAGGTTGATTTGTCGGGTGATCTTCTTCTGAACCCTATTCGTGGGGCGTCCCTTCTGGATCATCATTAGTGCTCCTTTCGGTGGCGGGTACCCGTTTTCAGCGTTGTTCTGTGCGGGTGCGACTGGTTGGTTCGGGCCTCCGATAGGTGGCGGTGGAGGAGCTCCATGCGCTATTTCGCCTTGCGCCGGTGCGTTCCCGAACGCAGGGATTGGGGCTTGTTGCCTCATCTGCACCATGCTTTCGCTGAGTTTTTGGAACTCGCGGCAATCCTTGAGCATGTGGCTAGCTTTCTTTTTGCCATCCTGCTTGTCGATGTAGAAGTGGATAGTGCATGGACCCGAAAGTTTGTCGTATGCTGAGGGTCCATTGTCGCGGTCGCGGCGTTGCCACGATTGTGCTGGGCGTCCGCCGTCACGGAAGTTTCCTCCGCGGTACCCTCCGCTGTTGCGGCTGTTGTCGTTGCGACGGTCGGCGTAGCCGGCCGCGACCATGTCGGGTCCGTCGCGGTCGTCGTAGACGCGCGATCTTCTCTTGCTGCGGCGTTCCCGTCTTCGGCCGTAGTCGTCCTCTTCATCCGATTGTGCTCGGTGGATGCAATCTTCGCCGTCGGCCCACCTGTTGGCGATGTCCATGAGGTGGTCGAGTGTTTTGGGCTTGACACGCCCAAGTTCCTCCTTGAAATCTTGGTGTTTAACGCCATCCCTGAAGGCGTCGATGGCCCTCTCTTCGGAGATGTGTGCTGTGGAGTTCTTGGTGGTAGACCAGCGTAATATGTACGAGCGAATAAATTCGCCCGTTTTCTGGGTGCAGGCTCGCAACTCTTCGATTGAGGTGGGCCTCTTGCTGGTGCCCTTGAAATTTCGGATGAAGCTGTAAGCTAGCTCCTCCCAGCTTCGGATGGACCCTGATGATAGGCTGCTGAGCCAGACCCGCGACGCGCCTGTCAACTGCAGCTGAAGGCATTGCATGGCGGTTTCTTTGTTACCGCCGTGCAGCTTGACGGATGACAGATGGTCACTGAGCCAGGCTTTTGGATCTTGAGTGCCGTTGAACTTCGGAGTATCCGAAGGAAGCTTGAAATTGCGTGGCATCTGTGTTCGCCGAACAGATCTGCTGAAGCATCGGGCTCCACAGAGTTCTCCTTCGTCTTCGTCCATCTCGGATTCAGACGAACATGCACGTTTGGCTCGCGCTTTGTCGATTTTGCGCTGTGTAAGTTTGTCTCTGGCGTCATAGTCGTGTTTATGGTGACACGAGCTCTTCTTCCTTCGAGGAAGGTCGTGTTCCTCTTCCTCTTCGGATGAAGGGGTGGGGCTCCGGTCGCGCCTGGCCGGAGCTTTCTTCTTCGGCTCCGCAGGAGCGTCTTCGTGGAGCGCAGCTCCGACAAGTCCGAGTCCGGTGAGTGCGGACTTATGCATGGCTCTTTTCGGGTCCCCCTCCGGAGGTTGGTGGGCCGCGAGATACGCAGTGGCTGCCATGATCGCAGCTTGCGGTGTCTTCGGGATGATGTTGCCGTCTGCATCCATCTCCATGAACGATGTGTGGAGAGTTCGGGTCACATCACGGCGCTCCTTGGGATCCATGTTCTCCACCCGCGAGCGGTGCTTGTTTCCTTGGTTTCCGTTCGTGCTAGAGCCGGGGGCCATGGCGGAGAGCGCAACTCGTCGCGCGCTGGACTCAGAGGCTGCTTGCTTGCGTTTGTCAAGTGTTTCCTGCATCTTGACTTGCTTCTTATGCTCCTCGATGAGGATGTAATGGTATGCCATCAGTAGTTCACGTGAGGAGTCTACAGGCAGGACTATGTCGCCTGCTACGGCGCGGCGTGCCTGGACCCATCCTTCTTTGCTAAGTTGGATGACGTGGCCGTTGTTTTCCCCTTCGGGTGGGGGGGACTGGCTTCTTCTGTTCCCGCCGTTTCCGTCATTTCTGTCCTGCGGGTTGGGGTTCGTGTTGGGCGGCGGGTTAGGCGTTTGCTGCTCCTGGATGACTGCGGCGCATTGGTAGCGCTTGTAGATCGGTCTGCTGCTGCCGCAGCTTTCAGATCCGGAACCATAGGTCCCTGCATCTGATGGCGGATCGCACAGATCGGAGTTGCAGCTGCTGCTGTCATAGGAATCATCTGCTGATGATGTTGTGCGTAGCATGGGGTGTGGGGCCCACGAAGCAGGCCTGATTGATGGTAGGGGCACCCGCTCAGGGAGGCGGAGGGTGCCAGCTTGCCCCACCTGGAAGCAGAAGCTCCCGAACAGGATTTCGAGTCCGTCGCCTACGGGATCGAAGTCCTTCATGGTGGCCGGCGAGTGGGCGGTGAAGTCGAAAGCGCCAAAGAGGAGGTGACTCTCCGTCGCCACAGAGTTGTAGATCGATCGGGTCGGGACCGTCACGATCGCACAATCAGCAGCCCCGATTCCCACAGACGGCGCCAATTGACGAGGTTTGATCTCGTATATGCCCGTTGTTATGGACTTGGGTTTTGGAGAAGATGGGGATGCTGGAGATCGTGGAACGGTTAACAGACAAGCAACTAGGGGACATGAGATTTACCCAGGTTCAGGCCCCCGGAGGGAAAACCCTACTCCTGCTTGTCTGTTCTTGATTACGGCGGAACCGAAAGTTACAGGGGTGCGCAGATTCGATCTGGCGTGGTGGTGCGTATGCGAAAGTATGAGTCGACAGATCTAGGTCGTGCCCTCCTGGCCTTTATATAGACTTAGGCAGGTCCCGGGCATAGTCCTAGTCGGTTACAAGTTCTAGGGTTTTACCCCTTTGAATTTCCTATCTACGCTAGTTTTGCTCTCCAAGGATCCGAAGGCGTCATGGGCCTTGGCCACCCGAAAATCTTCATGGGCTAGCGTACATCTGCTGTGGGCCTTCCTTGGGCTGGACCAGGTATGCTGAGGTCACGTACCCGTAAGGTACAACCATGTCAGCAGGTCACAGGAGGCGATGCAACCTGTAGGTCGCGGGCGTCGAAGTAGTGGTTCGTTGGAGCCGAAGGAGCCCCCGAGCCGCCATAGCCGAAGACCACAAGGAGTCGTGCGACAGAGTCGAAAGATCCCTGGGTCGCTAGAGCTGAAGACCATAGCAGGTCGCCGAAGCGGAGGGAGCCTCCGAGTCGCTGGAGCCGAAGACCACAGGGAGTTGCGCGACGGAGTCGAAAGATCCCTAGGTCGCTAGAGCTGAAGACCATAGCAGGTCGCCAAAGCGGAGGGAGCCCCTGAGTAGCTGGAGCCGAAGACCACAGGGAGTCGCACGACGGAGTCGAAAGATCCCTGGGTCGCTAGAGCTGAAGACCGTAGCAGGTCGCCGAAGCGGAGGGAGCCCCCGAGTCGCTGGAGCCGAAGATCGTATCGGGTCGCCGCAGTCGAAGACCGTGGCGGGTCGCCAAAGCGGAGGGAGCCCCCGAGCCCCTGAGTCGTTGGAACCGAAGATAACAGCGGTTCTCGAGGCAGAGTCGACGGAGCCCCCGAGCGTAGAGTTGATGTAGTCGAGGCGGCGTCCGAGAGCCGATGCGGCAGACCGGAGTCAACGCAGAAGCGGGTCATCGAGGCTGATGGTGGCAATAGTTTGCCGCAATCAAAGATTGAGAAGGTCGATGTAGTCGAAAAGTGCAGCAGGTCGTCAGGGTCGAAGACCACAACGGGTCACGCGGCAGACGTAGTCGACGCGGCGGACCGGAGTCGCGTGGTGATGGAGAGTTGCCACATCCGGAGACTGTAACGGGCCACAACATTCGAAGACCGCATCAGGTTGCCGCATCCGAAGTTTGTAGCAGGTTGCGCGACGGAATCTACGCCGCTTTCGGACATAGAGTCAACGCGATCAAACGGTCAACAGATCGGGGTCACCGGATTTGTGTTTGGAGAGGGAGTAGACACGACGGCGAGTGGCGCGGCGAATGAGTTGATGACGCAGGGTACCGGTTGCATGGACAATATTGGATGAATCTGATGCGTTGCGTGTAGCCAGCTGGGAGGCATGGTGTCTCTGTACATCCCAGGTCATGAAATCTGGAGCTGCCATGGTAATTTGAGTGATCCATCGAAGTCTTTTTGTTTTTTCTTCTTTGGCTTTTGATGCTTGGTCGATTGATAAGGCCCCTTTTTTAACATCACCACGTGATGTAGTAGTAGCTCTCATGGTCTCTTTTTGGACACTGCAATACTCGATCTTGCCTCGTTATATTTTTTTCTTGTCCTTTGCACGTGAGTTGACTAAGGTTGCGTGGTACACGATCTCACTGCACCGGGATTTGTTCCATACGGATCTGCTCTTTGCCCGTCATCACATCATCACAAATAGCTACGTAGCTGTCACAGACTTCGATCGTGAAGAAGACAAAATCGGCTAGGACGGAGATCACGATGATGAGGCATAGCGAGCTGACGTAGACGAATCACTCGGATGGGATCTGGCCGTCGTCGACGATGAGGGAGCCGAATCAGATCTGACCTTCGAAGGTCGTCGAGTCGTAGATTTTTTTATCATGGAACCGTCACGATCGCATGATTAGCGCCCCCAGTTCCCACAGACGGCGCCAATTGACGAGGTTTAATCTCGTCAATGTCCATTGTTATGGACTTGGGTTTTAGAGAAGATGGGAATGCTGGAGATCGCGGAAAGGTTAGCAAACAAGTAACACGGAGACACGAAGTTTACCCAGTGTCAACACTCGGATTTTTAATCCCAGATGCCTGTTATGCCATACATCGCAATCCCAGGATTACCATTTTTGCGAGACATAACATAATTGGATACTACAGTACATCATCCATTATAAACCATACATAAGGTCTTACACAGATAAGGATCTCATGATCCAGTTCTTAATACAACTCAAGCAGCGGAATACATAATAATAAAGGTAGCGTAGGCGAAGCTCCATCTTCGGGGTCATAGGCAATGCTGACGATGGGAGATGATCCTAGTTGTCGTAACCTTCGTGGGGTCCATCCTCCTAGTACTCCTCTTCATAGTCTGGCCACGGGAATAGCGAGGGACAAAGCCATGAGTACTCTTTAAGTACTCGCAAACTAATACTAACAAGTGAAGGTTTTTTTTGTAATAGGACACTAAGCTCTAGGGTTATTTTGCAAAAAGCCAGATTTACCTCTACTAAGTTTAGAAGCAAGAACAGCTAGTTGAAGTTGTATAACACCTAAGTGTGAACTTGTATTTCATATCATAACTCTGTTGTGGTCAAGTCAAAATTCTCAATCCATTTCACAAGTCATTTTGAAAACATCTGACGGGGGAATAGTATGGCCACTCCAACTGTCCATAGCCGCGGAGCGGCTATTCGAATAGTTTGACACTGTGCAGAGATTGTACACTTTCACCACAACATTCGATACATCCGTCAGGAACAAATCCTGAATTCACCATACTCAGTATGCGGATAATCAATCCTAACCTTTCAATTACACGCCCTAGTATAAGCACCTCTCCTGTGAGTTTGGCCTCCCAACCATGACCAACTGTCATGTTGGGTACTGCACAGGTGGACAATCTTCACAAGGTAGCCTCAGCTCAAACCTTGGCCGTGAGGGAACCAATACTAAGGTATATAAGTTTCCAGTCAAGCCCTACCCAATCTTCGGCTATTGTGGTTGTACGGTAAAATTGGAATGGTATCGCATCCAGATAACCATCAATTTTATAAAGGGCTAAGGCTCATGCCTTAACATTTTCATCATCCAAATCATCTGGTGTTCGGAAACACATGTCAAAACATCTCAATAGAATGATCCATCATTACAAGGTTTTCATAACCATTTTCCACCAAGTATTCCCATCTAAAGTTGATCCAGTTTTATGCTTAGCACTAGCATCTACATATGGGGGTAAGTACTAATGAGGGGTGGTAAACTAGTGGAGTTTAGCTAAGTTCAATCTCATGCCTTAGGATGACATCAAGATTATCTAGCTTAGGCCAAATTTTATGCTCTTTATGCAACCTTCAATTATCTTTCTAGACACTTAAGTAAGCTCTAAGTAATAGCTTTGATAAATAAATAAAGTAGAAAGCTTGCAAGTAAAACTAGGATTGGGTTATCAAGTGAGTATGATCACATATGCTTAAGGCATATGGTTGGCATGGTAACAAGCAAGCATTTGCTTGCATCAGTATCAGTATAGGCTTGTATAAGTATAGTATCTTGCAAGTGTTAGCTTGCTCAAATAACTAGTAGTATTAGGCTTGCCTTGTGCAGAGCAGTGGTTGAAGTTCTCCTCGGCTTCTTCTTCGTAGTATCCTCCTTCCTCCTCGTATCTTTGGTCGGTACTAGCATCTATGAATAAATACGAGGTACACAATCACCAAACAATACTTAACTACTTTCAATCATCACACAAAGGTTTTCTATAGATGATCTAGCATCATCACTAACATTACAAGATTAAAGCACTTGCATTATTTATTTATTTTTAGAAAAGTAATTTCTACTCATTGAAAAACTACTTAAGATTTAATATTCTCCAAACCAAACATGGGATCATGTTGACACATGTCATCACCACATATTTCAGTACATGGGAATGTGATTTAAAGTGGTGTCATAATTTAATAAGGTTTAACCTTTTATTTTAAATAAAATAAAGTGACTAGAAATGCCTATGTGGCATTCTTTTATTACTTGAACATTATTTCTGTAAGTAAACCCATATGTTTTTATATATTATGAAAGGTATGATCAAATGTGATTTTTGAGAGTTGAAATCAACTCAAAAGATATTATGGTTTAAATTTGAAAAATGTTTGAATGCAGAAAAGCTTCTGACTTGTTATTTTTACCAAGGTTGATCTACAGATCCAAATGATTTGAATCCAATGGGCTTGGATTAAGCATTTCAATACCTTGCTAACAAAATTGGTTTCATTCAATTTGGTGCACTGAATCGAGCTGGGTTGATTTTTGAGACTAGGTATAGAACTAAGTTTGAATATAAATAGAAAAAGATAAATTCAAACGATTGGGCTGCGCGGGAAGGGATAATGGGCCGGCCCAGTGTCACTCCGCAGCGCGGGGCGCAACTGACAGGGGGGTCTACTGGTTAGTGACTCTTTACACGCGAAGCGGTACGGGACGATATGGTGCGTTGGATTAGAATGAAGATCGACGGCTGAGGGTCGTCGTCGATGATGAACTAGTCACCGGCGAGCTCGAATCCTAGCGGCTCAGTGGGGGTCGTGGGAGGTTCACCGGGGCTCAGGCGAGGGTCGGCGGTGCAGGCGAACGACGAAGTCGACGACGACGAACTCAGGGGTGGTCGCGGCAGCTCCTGGGGTGGACGAAATCAACGGTTTCCTTCTCCTCCAGCAGCGGCGGACTCCGGTGAAATTCCGGCGATGCGCTGCTCGTCTTTCTCCGGGAATGAGGAGGGGTGGTTCTGGGTGAGAGGGGAGTAG